>HG992180.1:3186791-3896910 GCA_905220545.2 Melitaea athalia
CTGGTTAAATTTTATCCGTTACTAAAACGACATTTATCAAAACTCAATGTTGAGTATGTATGCAAGAAATTTTATTGTAATGAATAAATGTAAAAATATACACATAGTGTAGATGTTGAATCATACAATTTGGTAAAATTGAAATGCGTAACACTCAATAATTTTAAGTGTCCTAACCAAATTTTAATGTGTGACCATTAACTAATTATAGTTTCATAAACGCGTAATTAGCTTCACTACTTATTAATACATCTATTAGAGACATTAACATAATTATTTCGCAGAAGATATTTTAATAGCAGTTGCAATTAATTTTTAAAGATTCAAAATATACCTGTAATATAAACTTTTATTTATCTGTGTTATTGAAGTGAGGTGACGTTAGATTTGGAATTTTTTAATTTTTGTTACAGACTCATCATGTATGCAGACGTTGGACTTCGATTCCCCGATTGGGATTTAAATAAGAGCAAATGTAAGTTTATAATTTTTTTTATTATCTATTACTGTGATCGTTCATATCATAACAAAAAATAGAAAAAAATTAATAAAACTGAATTGATTTTTTTTTTGGTTAGGTAGAGCACAGAAAAAAATATCTTGTCAAAAATTTTAGCCGCCTAACTAGGGAATACTACTGTTTTAAGTAATGTTTGTTCCTATGGTGAAAAGATAGCTGGTCCTACTGGGAAGGTTTGGGGATAACGTCGGTAATGTGCTTGCATTGCTCCTGCCATTGCAGGCGTTCATAGGATATGGTACCATCAGGTGGACCTCACACTTATTTCGCTTCAGTCTATCGCAGTACACTTCTGGACGTAGCCCTTCCCAAGTCCAACCATCGACAAACGGCGATCTTACGTAGATCATCAGTCTAGCGGGCCGGAGGGCATCCCACGCTGAGTTTTCCAACAGGTGATCTCCACTCCAGGCCACGTCTGCTCCAGCGGCCATCGGTCCTGCCACACGTGACGATCCCACTAGGTAGACATAATCCTAAACAACTTCGAGAATGTCAGGACGACTCAATAAGGCCTCGCAGCATTTGGCTCAGCTTTTCCAAAGTCTCGTCGACGTTGATGCCTCCCAATCCAAGGCCTAAAAGACGTCGTCCAGCGCAGTAGTAAACAGTTTCGGTGATATTACATACCCTTGTCTTACCCCACGACGAAGGAAAATGGGTCTTGTTCGCTGGTCTTAGAAATGGAAGTTCATCGTCGAGAATGAGACGACGATATGTGATATCTTTATACATTACCAGTCAATATGACATCTCTACAAACATTTATTGACACGCTTGTTTGCCACCTTTGAAATGTTTATAAAAAAGTTGCTGTTAAGTAAAGTTTAAAAAAAAAATTCATACAAAATATTGAACAAACTTCTTAATATTATCGTAATGATATGTGACAAATAATTAAAAAAAAAATCAAATAAATAAAAATCGAGATAAAATTTACGTATGTGTTAATATCTAGCTAAAGTACCTATAAATAATCACGTAAAATACAACTAACGTGTACTCGCAAATATAATTATGTGTACACTTATCATTTGCGGATCTGCAGATCAAAACTATAATCCCAAGGATACTTAGTTTTTCTCTAAATCTCTACGTCGTAGCCTTTATTTACGGACGTCACGTTTCTGTTAATTTCACAGTTTACCGACAAGATCAACAATGTTTAACAACAGTGATATATATTATTATGTGATCGTCAGATTATTTCCTTATTTATACTAACAATAAGATTGAGTTTCTTTTGTAGATGCAAAATATCGTGTAAACTTGATAGAGAGGTAAGAGTTTCTAGCTATAATGCGACACTATAACTATGACGTGATTGAACAAATAGAGTTTTTTTACTACTGTCCAATTAATTAATATTCTGTAAAAAAAAAAAAAACAATTAGGTATATTAAATTTAAAAATATACCGGAGAAGTTATTTTTTACACAAGAAATTATAAAATTATTAATAATGAAATATTAATCCTCCGATTAAATTAAATCTACACTAATATTATCAAGAGGTAAACTTTATTTGTTTGTAGGGGTGGTGGTGGTGGTAATCTTTGCAAAAAAAAAATTACTAACAGAAAGCTACACTATTCAGGAGTGATATAAGCTATATTTTATTGTTATTGAATAAAAACTTCAATAATATAGTATAATAGTATATGTAAATCAAGTCGGAGAAATGCGAGTGAAATGAAAAATTCACTATATATTTGCATCACAAAAATAATAATTAACGTCCAACGAAGTGGGCACAGGTCGGCTAGTAAATTATAAAAATATAAGATCAAAGCTTTCTCTTGTTACAAAATATATCCTTTTACATGTGTTAATTTAATTTCACATTGTAAAGGCTTGTTTTGTTACAATTAACAGACAAATATTTAATTAAATTTGTACTTAGTACAGTTGAAAATCAAAATCAAAAACAACTGTCATCAAACGGGCTTCAAAAGCACCTTCGAATTGTCATTTTACAAATATTATTGATGAATATTTTTAAAAGTAAAGCTACCACTAATTCGGAATGTAGATTATGCAGAGAAGAATCGGCAAGAAACTCCGCAGTTTCTCTTTTGAAAATAATATATAAACTGTTAGCTATATGCAATGTTAGCTATAGACTAGCCCGTTGGCGCAGTTTGTAGTGACCCTGCTTTCTGCTCCGGGGGCTGTGGGTTCGATTCCCACCCCGAGTCTGGGTGTAATATACATATTTATTTATATATATATATATATTTATATAATTAATAAGTATGTATATTTATAATTAATAAGTAGATATGTCTATTGAAAAAAAATGTAGTTAGACCAGTCGGCTGTTACCTATAATAATGGTCGATTTACATCAGACGAGCGAATGCTCATTCTATCCCCACTATATCAAATTCTTATCAAATTCTTTTAGTGTAAACAGGTGTATTCGTTGTTATATATATGAATATGAGTGTTCGAAGATCAAGAAAGAATGCACTTGTTCTAGCTCTAGCTCTTTGTTCGTTTGGTCTAAATCCACCCTAACTAACACAAGCATTAAGTTGCTTACTTTAGTATCAGACGACCGTGTGTGTATTGTGTAAATATTTATTTATTTATATATCTACTTGAAGTTTATCTTTATATCTTAACATAACTCTTAAGGTTCGATATTCATATTTATGGTTAACGTGATGCCATTACGATACATATAAAATTACTAGAAATATGATTTCATACCGAAATATTAGAACTAGACAAAACAAATACAGCCAGTAGGTGTTGAATAAATTTGAAATCTATACTAATATTATAAAGCTGAAAAGTTCTGGACCTTTGTTTTAGTGTGTATTTCTTGATCCGTAACATCCGTATCATTATCATCATGTATCATCCGTAACATTATCTATCAAAGGGGCAATGAAGTATGAAGCATTATTTTAATTACATATACAGTATAACATCAGCTGTCTGTAATTTTTTTAAATAAATAAATTATTAAAACTTTACATAACAATGATGGTGTGAAATTAAATTTGTGTCCGTTTTATTCTACATCATATCAACAGCAATTTTTAAAATTTTAACAATGTGTCCTGTATAAAACAGTACCTACGTCGGGCTTAGAGGCCGTCGAATAACTTTTTGCTTGTCTAATGCCTGACCGCGTGCGAATAATTTAAACAATAAAATCCCACGGCATACAGAAAAAAACCTTTATCTCCCAAGAAAATGATGTAAAAATTTTCTTCATTCATATTAATGGCTTTCAATAATGCCAAAACAGCAGATGATTTCGGTAATGTCACATAGAATGGAGAAGACCAAGAATTTTCTTATATCCGCAATTGCAAATCTAAAACTACTACAACTTATCTATATAATATAATTATGTATGTACTATCTTTATAGATAAAATTAATTTACTCGTACATAGGTACCTTGCTCACGCCATCACTTGAGAACGGCTTTGCCCAAAACATTATTTGTTATTAAGTTTATTTTAAAATTCCTTTCAAAACAGGAGTGTCAAACTCAATTTTGAAGAGGGCCGTATATTAATTTTGGAAAGTGTAAGCGATTCAAATAAAATAAAAAAGTTGCATGCGTACAAAGTGCACATGTCAGAAGTGAAACTTCTTTGGCAAACTAATTAAAAAAAAACCAATTGTTAACGCTACAACTTAGAATTATTTAAGTTTTTTTGTTTAAGTTTTTTGTTCGAGTTTTATTGATAAAATTAATTAAAGTAACTCAAGAAACATTAGCATTAGTCAGTCAGTCAGACATAAGAAAGATAATATTGTAATTTGCCTTAATTTAAATTTTATGTTGTCTTCGCGATATAAAAACAGTAGATTATACCTTAATAACTAAGTTTATTATATTTAGTAGAACTATTTTCAATATTTTATTACTCATAAAAATAGTTACAAGATGTAATTCTGTGCTAACAATAAAGTTCCTAGTTTGTTTATAGGGTTCCATACCCACAGGCGTAACGGAGTTCGGAGAGGGACAGGAGTTTTTTTTTTTTTAATGACAAATAGACAGGCATTTGACCGCAATCTCACCTGATGCTAAGTGACGATGCGGTCGAAGGTGGAGCATGCCTGCCTAGTTCCAGCCTATTCACTCTGGCCTTGAAGGCACCCAGATTGTATCGTTCGGGAAACACAGACACGGGCAACGAGTTCCATTCCTTAGCCGTGCGCATCAAGAAAGTAGTGCTAAAGTGTATTGTGCGCGTAGGTGGCATATCGATGACATAAGGATGGAACGATCGACCGCGCCTAGTGTCCCGATGGCGGAAGGTTGTTGGGGGAATTAGATCGTGCAATTCCTTCGCAATATAATTATATTTGTTTTTTGTTTAGATTATTTTTTTATTTCTACCATTTATCTTTATCATATATGTATTATGGTTACAATTTTTGGAGTTTACTCCTTAAGAATCGATTTTCATATAAGGCTCCCGGTATGAAAAAAATATGAGGAGTAAAATCTACTGAACGAATGACCTCGTTACGCTTTTGTTAGCTCGTTACGTTTTTGTTACAGCGTTACGACGTTTTTTAATAACGTAAACGGCGTTATTTGAGTCGTTAGTTACCATTTGTATTAATCTTTTTCTTAGGCTAGTAAGCCTTTTTTTTGCCTATTTAGACAGTCGATCTGAAGGATTAAACTCTAGTCATGCTTCGGAGCTGGCACACGTAAGACTTGACGTTACACTGCTTGCATAAGTTTTTGTTGAGGTTTGGGACAGCTCTAAATATCTTGCTCAAAATTTTGACCAGTCCGACTAGTAAAGCTCGTCAACGTATTAAAAAAATTAATAAAATAAAAATAAACTGTGTTCTACACAGCCCTAGTTGTGAAGTGTTGTATTCCTATGGCGAATAAGATAGCCAGAGTTCCCAGTGAGGTAATCTTATCGGTCGTCAACGTGCTTAGAATGCTCCTGGTCTTGCAGGCGTCTATAGGCGGCACTTACGATGCCCTGGTTCATCATCATCATTATCACTTCAGCCTATCGCAGTCCACTGCTAGACATAGGGCTCCATAAGTTCGCGGCAAAAATGGCGTGAACTGCCCATTGTCACCACTCTGGGCAGGCAGGTTGCTGACCGCAGGGCTGGGCTTTGTCGTACCGAAGAAGCTGCTGACCGTCTTCGGCCTGTGTATTTTAAAACCAACAGTTGGACGGTTATCCCGCCATCGATCGGCTTTATAAGTTCAAAGGTGGTAGGGCAACTGTGTTATCCCTTAGTCGCCTCTTACGACACCCACGGGAAGAGAGGGGATGGCTATATTCTTTACTGCCGTAACCACACAGTACACTTGTTTGGCATTACAATATTTGAAAAAAATACATATATTCAAAGTCATTTGATTTTTTATTTATTACTTGTTTTTTTTTTCCGCAGATGAAGAAACCGACTACCTCCCGCTCATGTCTACACCTGGGCCAGTCATGATGATTTTAGCTATCTATCTATTATTTGTACTTAAGATTGGACCTTCACTTATGTTCAAAAGAGAACCTTACAAACTAACAAAAGTGTTGATACTATATAATGCGATACAAGTGATTGCCTCTGCTTACATGGTTCAAAAGGTAAGTTTAGGATTTTTTAGAAGTTTTACTTTTGTGTTGTAAAAAAATCAAGTAGACAGTATTAATTATTAACCACGGAAGCTGTATAATATATTCTCATAACACCACTTTAACTCAGTCGTCTCAGTTTTAACAGAAAAGTTTAATAGTACCGAAATTATTTTAATGTTTTTCCACTTTAATTTTTTTTCTTATAAAATGTGATGTTTTATACTAACTACGTTGAACTGGATATATTTTTAAAATTAATGGTTACATTTAGCCCTTATTCTTTTTGGCGTTTTGGGACTTTCTTAGACGCTATTAAGTTATGACTGACAATAAAATAAAGCACTGGTTCTAGAGACTTATAGCCTTTATATAATGAATTAAAATATTTTAATGAATTTGCGTTTCAATTTTTCAGTATTTTTATCAATTGTGGCGCCGAGGGCTGACACCAAAAACATGTTATATAAGCAACGATAATCACCGCGGTGAGGTAATAATGTTACATAATTATTATTTTAAATCGTATTGTAACACAAAGTTGAATGGTTTCATTTTTTTTAATTTACTTAACAAAAATGTTTTATGGAGTGAAGTTATAATATAAATTGGCCAAGTTTTCAGTTTCGAATTTTCTTTTTTAATGATGTAATTTTTTATTCTATGTCTTGCTAGTCGGTTTGTTTTTAATTAGATACATTTGATAGTTTGACGGTTTGAATTTCCGACAAACGTTTTACCCCACTACAGAAAAATACGAAATTAAATAGAAACTTAATGAAGATTCACATATGTGAAAATTCCTTTTTAAACCAATTTAAATAATTCATAATTAATTTATCTGCTTTAACAAATCGATCCAAGTAAAATGAAAGTAAATAAATACCCTTTGTTTGTAACAAAAATTTCTAATAAGAATAAAAGATATAGGTAATAAGTAGGTACACGTTTGTAGTTGTGCTCTCAGAACCACTGACCTTGACCTTCGTCAATGTTAACAAACATTGTAACACGTATTCACGCTATAACAGGAGCTGTCAGTAAGTAATAAATTACTTATTTTTATCTCCGATTTAGTGGACAGCTTACTTTGAAAAAATATCGATAAAATGCAATTATGTAATATTACATAACATTGTATATTACGTATATGGCGGAAAGCTATAGATTATATGGAAAATCTCACCCCCGATTCTCCAGAAGTGCTCCTCTCCTATATATTTATGAAAAGGGCTGGAGCTAAATTCACCACGTTATCCACGGTTTTCCCCTAATTTCCATACCCAAAAAAAGTGTATGTCAGCTCCGACGCACGACTGGAGTTTACTCCTTCAGTTCGACTGTCTAAATAGGCACAAAAAAGAACAGACAGACAAAAAACATATCAAACGGTAAATAAACAAATCAAATCGAAAAGAGAAACGTAACGAGATTATTCGTTCAGTAGATTTTACTCCTCATATTTTTTATATACCGGAGGCCTTATATGAAAATCGAAAGGATCAAAGGAGTAAACTTCAAAATGCCACGACTCACGCTTGAAAAGTTTTGTTGTAAAATGTTACAGTCAACTTTGTCAATGTATAAGGTAAACCGTTGACTTTTTAAAATAAGGAGAACTCTAGTGTTGCAGGAAAAACTTACAATAAAAAATAGAGTTATAATAAGAACTAGTGGTCGCCCAGTGGTCGAAATTCGACCATAATTAAAAATTTTAGAAAAAAAAAGTAGTGAAAACCTCTCCACCACGTCACCATTTTTTTTAATTTTTAATTTGACTACAGACTTTGACAATCAACAAGAGTATAAAATATAGATGGTAGTGTGCGTAATGTTTTTATTTATTCATTTAATATATTTTTATGCATATTAAAAAATATATTAGCACTCTGCACTCCTTCTCTATATAAACTATAAGTGTATGAAATTTCATAATCCTCCGTAGGCGCAATTTACGTAAAAAGGGGTATAAAGTTTTTGCTTCACGTATTAATATATAGAAGATTTGAGATTAATAGAGATTTATAATTTTTAAACCTTACTTCATTATCTTTGTTTCTTTATAGTGGTTATATAAATCCTGTCTGTTCTTTATAGTGGTTATATAGTCCTGCAAAAATATTGAGTAGGTATCTACCGACAATAGTTCCAAAGATAGTAGCCACGTAAAGACTGGACTTAGTAATAATTACAATTCCGTCGATCCACTTACAGTCAGAACCCTAAAATTTGTACTCTTAATTAAATAATTAAAATAATACAAATGAAACAGAAAGCATGTTTGAGTGGATTCGCTCAAACCATTCATTTTATGTCAAATCATTTGTTTATAATAATTTCAAATTAAATATATTGTGAATGATAGTCACATTGAAAAATATAACAATTTTATTTATTTACACGAAAGAAATGACGCCAGACAGTAGCTAAATGAATTATATATTATAATTTCAGATACTCTTTAGTATATGGGTGTACTTCGCCGCAAAGGTTTCTGAACTACTGGATACAGTTTTCTTCGTGATGCGTAAAAAGAACAACCAGGTCACCTTCCTTCACTTGTACCATCACTCCATCATGATGGTTGGAACTTGGGCCTATTTAAAGTACTGGCCTTCAGAAACGCTGTTCTTTATTGGATTCCTGAACTCTTTGGTCCATGTCTTCATGTACACCTACTACGGTTTAGCTGCTTTAGGACCAAAAGTCGCAAAATACATCTTCTGGAAGAAATATATGACCAAATTTCAATTGGTAAGTTAAATTTCATTATTTTGAAATTCTAGTTCACCTGGTGAAACGATTCAATTCTTTATCGTATTTTGTTTAATTTTTAAAAAAAGACGTATAACACAGTAGAACAGCATTAGTTAGTTGTTTTATATTAACGTCATTAACCTATTTTCTTCGCCGGACATATGATTCTTTATTTACCTACGTACAGTCGTACACTAACATTTTTCTTAAATTAACAAAAATTCTTAAACTTAAATTTTTCGAACTACGACCCCTACTTCTTATTGTAATGTTTTTTATAACTTCCTAAATGCTAATTCTGGTTTACAATCTGTGATTGATAATAGGCAATTAATAAATTACTACCTGCTAATAAAACTCGAGGTGTTTCATTAAATGTACTCACCTTAAATTTTCCTCGAACATAATTATTACTAGAATCACAGTTCAAACATGTCCCAATAAGTGGTAAATTACAAAACATTCAATATGATCTCTGTATCAATCTCTATTGTATTGTACAACCTTTTGACCGTGGGATTTCACGGCTGTTTATATTGTAATAGTTACTTCATTTTAATTAATGCAAATAAAAAAAACATTGTAAAAAAATACTTGGTGTAGATTAGAATGACGTTGAATGAATGCAGTAGTTTTTAAGGTTAATGAACTGTGATGACTTGATCTTCATAATTATGCAAAAAAGGTCGTTTACGATTACCAACGGATTTTAAAAAGAGCGGGTAGTGTGGACAAAATATATACAGGGTGTCCCGCGATAAAGTGCAACCCCGAAAGGTGGTGAAACTAGACCATAAATTATCGCCAAAAAACAGAAAAAAAAATTAAAAAAATTGAAATAAATTTTTATTTTTTTTATTGACGAATTGAGATTTTTATATAGCTTACGTAGCCTCTTTGTACAAAAAATGATGATTTTTGTACGTGTTTTTTGGGATACAGGCGTAATTTTTTTTTTATTTGAATGGCAATATGGTAAAGAATAATAATAAATCATAAAATTTCCTGGTATTGGGGGCATAATTCTGAGAAAATTAGAGATCATTGAAAAAAACAGTCATAAAAAATGGATTTATTTTCACAAGAAGCATAGTTAAAGACATAATGCCACTTTTTTGCGAGCTAATTTTTATTTTATCCTTACCGCCAAGTGCGTGGCGTAATATTTTATTTTATTTTAAAGGAATCGACCCACTACTTTGGAAGAAATCATCATTTTTTGTACATAGAGTCTACGTAAGATATAAAAATCTTAATTCGTCAATAAGTAATAAAATATTTTTTTTAAAAAGTTTTTTAAATTTTTTTTTCGATAATTTATGGTCTAGTTTCACCCCCTTTCGGGGTTGCACTTTATCGCGGGACACCCTGTATATTTTTTTATTTGAAATAGTGGCGTATAGTTGACTGGTTTAATGCATTTTAGTGGCATTTTTTTTTCAGGTACAGTTCGTATGTATTGTCGCACATTACGTCATAGCTGTACGAAGGTCTGAATGCCCACCATCAAGTGGTGTAGCTAATTTTACCGCTTGCAATACTGTATTCTTCCTAATATTATTCTTACATTTCTACTGGCAAAGTTATACTAAGCGAGGCAAAATCCCTTCAATTAGAGTATGTCATCATATCGAAAAAGAGGATTAGTTTTATTCATAGTAAAAAAATAATTATAAGTTAAATTTTATAGTTTAATGTGGAACATAAATTCTGATGTCTCTTATTTGTAAGTAATATCTCTATAATTATATATATAAATGAATCGCTGAATGTGTTGCTTAGCGCAAATCACGAGAGTGGCTGAACCGATTTTCCTCTTTTTTTTTATAATACCTATTCCTTGAAGTACGAGGATGGTTCTTACGGAGAGAAACATTTAAAAAATTGCCTGAAAAAGTCTAAAAACAACACTTTTCTATATTCCCATACAAAAGATTCGTAATAAAACTTAAAAGTCAATTTGAACTTTAATAAAACTAATTATAAAAAAGAAATTTAAAATCTTACAAAAAAAACAATAATTGAAAAAAAAAAACAAAAAGCCAACATCACACGGTGTTCATAGGTGGTCACCCATCCATGTACTGACCGTCCCTGACGCTGCCGCGTTTCCGGTCGCTCAAATGTTACCCCTCATGCGCCTAAAGAAGTTTCACTTCAAAAACATGCCCTCTAATGGTAGCTTTGTAAACCATAGTATCCATGACACCTGATATAATTATGAGAATTTAATTAATTATTAAGTAACAAGAACTAAAATAAAAAATAGGTATTTAAAAAAATAACGCTTCACAATCAACGGCCCACTCACATAAGCACAAACCCTCAAACCACGACAAACATCTGTAATTCCTATATAAAAATGTTTGTCTTGTGCGGGGATCGAACCCTCGACCGCTAGTACAACTACTCGTAACATGAGCCAGTGATGTGACCGTTACACCATCGCATCGTAAAATGTTTTTCAATTAGTGCTTTAAATATACAATGTATATATATTTTTTTCTCATATATAAAACGCAACAAATGCAATTAATTAATAGCCCGTTCCATCAGTGTCCACCTCTCAGCACCGCGGTTGTCAAAACATGCAGTACGTCTACCATGAGTTTCCAGAGACGATACACGTTAGCGAGTGTAGTTTTCTATACGGAAGAAAGATAAAGATATTAGTAATAGTAACTAATACGCAATATAATTATATAACGCATTTAAAACTATAAGTCTTATTATCGAGTGATCGAGACTCTATAGTAAAATTTAGAAATACTCATAACAGGTATGGTATAGTTATAATTATATATACGTAAAGTATATTCTACGTTTACTACTGTAGTTACGTCATGTGCGCTTGTAACAAAAACTCATGGTAGACCTACAGGACGCATTGCTCGAAGATTTTTGTCTTCAAGCATTGCGGAATTTCAAGCATCTGAAAAAACGATATAATTTTATGTAAAGTATCATCCACTGAAAGTATAAAAAATGTTTAAACGTGATAAATGTGGATGACTTAAACTTATTTTAAACAAAACTAACTTATTGTTACAACTTTAAGATTTAATAAAAACTTTTTATAAAAATTAAGAGTGTATTTTATTTACCTTTGGGAAAAGAGTTATTTATGACTAGCATCTGCGCGCGACTTCGTCGGCGTGGACTCCGCTCTTATTGGTCTTAGCGTGATGATACATAGCCTATAGCCTTCCTCGATAAATGGCCTATCTAACAATTAAAGAATTTTTCAAATCGGCCCAGTAGTTCCAGAGATTACCGCGTTCAAACAAACAAACAAACAACCAAACAAACAAACTCTTCAGCTTTATAATATTAGTATAGATGTTGCTTTTATTCTTTTTTATATTAGGGAACAAACTTGTTTTTTGAAATTAGTTTAGTATGTAACTATACGAGATGATTACATTCTTAAAAGCTAAAATAAGGTTCCGAAAATATTTATCAAAAATTTAATATACTTATTATAAAATAAATTTAATACATATAAACGTAAAATTGGCAAAAGTTGATTGTACTGATATTCAACTATTTTATAAAAGGTAATTATTATTTTAAGTTATATAAAATATATACAATTATATAACCTAAAACTAATTAATCTATACTAATATAATAAAGCTGAAGAGTTTGTTTGTTTGTTTGTTTGTTTGTTTGAACGCGCTAATCTCAGGATCTACTGGTCCGATTTGAAAAATTCTTTCACTGTTAGATAGCCCATTTATCGAGGAAGGCTATAGGCTATATATCATCACGCTAAGACCAATAGGAGCGGAGTCTACGCCGACGAAGTCGCGCGCAGAAGCTAGTCTATACTAATATTATAAAGAGGTAAAGTTTATAACTTTGTTTGTATATACGGGGTAATCTTCGCAAATACTGATCCGATCATGAAAATTCTTTCGCTAACAGAAAGCTACACTATTCAGGAGTGACAAGATAAAAGGAAAAAGATAAAAATATATAAAGATTTTAAATCAGCAGGATTTGAACCTGCGCCCTCTGACGTGCCGTGTCAACAATTCAATCTAATCAAGCATTATTATTTGCCTTAGAAATTAATTGGTGATTTTAAAACATTTATATTTATCTGATTTGCTGAAAATAGTGAGAGTGTATTGGAACATATCAAATTTCACCGTACCCTTCTTATGTGAAATGGATTATAACGCCCAACGAAGTGGGCACGGGTCGGCTAGTAGTAAATATACCTGACTGAGGAGTGTTATTAAAATGTAGTCAGCATAAAATCCCTGAGATAATTGTCATCCCGTCATCATTATAATAGTTTTATTTTCACTATGTTACTTATATATTTTATTAATTGCACCTCTGTGTCTTTAGATCACTCTTAGTTATATAAATAACTAGCTTCTGCGTGCGACTTCGTCGGCGTGGACTCCGCTCTTATTGGTCTTAGCGTGATGACACATAGCCTATAGCCTTCCTCGATAAATGGGCTATCTAACACTGAAAGAATTTTTCAAATCGGCACAGTAGTTCCAGAGATTACCGCGTTCAAACAAACAAACAAACAAACAAATAAACAAAAAAAAAATAACAAACAAACAACCAAACAAACAAACTCTTCAGCTTTATATATTAGTATAGATATATGAAGAAAATAATGTAACTTAGTCTTGATAAAAATTTACTTTTGGTAAAATCTGAACTACAAACGACCTTCACCTACCTGTTCAATGCATGAAAATAATTTAATATGTATACATAATTAACTATAATAATTTAATATATATCTCACCAGAGGCAAAAAACAAAAAAATAAATTGAAATAAATTCATAACTCCTGATCGGTAAGTTGTGTGTACGTAATTTTTAAACCATGACTATAAAATACCACCTTTTATTGATTTGTCTACAAATAATTAATCTCCTATTGCTAGAAATAGGATTTTTTTGCGTTACGACCATAAAAAAATTAAATATCAGAAATTACGGACCTCATAAATTGCTTAAATTGACATGATGTTTGTACTGCGTAACAAAGTTACAACAAATTCGCTTACCTTAAGAAGGTCGTAACGACTTATTATTTTAATTTCCTCTCTGGACCAGGGTGTAAGTTCATTCAATATACTTTCAATGTCTAGAAATCTGGTCGTAATGTCAATCTTTAAAATCCGGTTGACTTAATAAAACGTCGCAAGCTTTTTTGAAGGTAATTTAATTAATAAAAAAAAGTGTAATATTAACGGACATAGAAACATAATTTGTATATGTTAATATTAATATAATAATTAATTATTTTTTAATTATTAATTATTATATTAATTATATATAAATTTAATTAAAATGTAAAATACGATAATATATTATAAAACAAAATTAAGTAAAAATTGGACTTAATGTAACCTAATAAAAGTTGTAAAATAAAAAAATATGTTAATAAATAATAAAAAAGTGAAAGTTTAAAAAAAAAATGTGTTATACGTTGTAGTCCGATAATTTGCACTTTCCAGATGATTTCAAGACAACGTCTTGTCAAATGAATAAAAATTACTTCAGTTTCTTTTACTAAAAATAATAAAGAAGTCATGAAATCAGCTTATGACTGGTAATATACGCCTCTTATTTCTGGAGCTACATAAAACTCAATGAAGACTATCTTTTCTTTTCGACTTCCGATCCAAGCTAGTTTAGTTCGCTATTGTGTTAACGTGTTGGTATATTACGTTATTATTAATGACAATGGCAGATTTGAAATTTTACTAGACATTGGATCAAATTCAGCAACAGTTTTATTACCAAATAAACACTTTAAGAAAAAATGAGACACGTTCAATTGAACCAGAAGCGATTAGTAAACACAAAAGAAAGAACCGTAAAGCAATTGAACAGAAGTCAGGAATGCAAACATATTGTCACTGACCTTAGAAAAATCTAAATATAAAAATATCCTGATGAAGATAAAAATTTACTAGAAAATGAAGATAATCAATATGAAATGGGAAACACATTGCAACTTGACGAATTATCATAATAATGTTTATTTATTTATTTATTTATTTATTTTTATTTTAAGGTGAATTTACAGTTATAATAACACACAATTAGAGTTTATACAAATTAAAAAATTACAAAAACCAATTAAAAATTCACACAGATAGATATGAAATAGTAACTAAAGCATAAGTTGAGCCCGCAATAGAAAAAACTTATACACAATATATTGATGTTGGTGGTAGACATAGTAAATATTTATGCAAATATCAATATGTTATTAAAATATCTCATTATTGATTTTCTGTATTAGGTATACTATGCATTCCCAAGGAGGGTTGATGTCAGGCAGGCGGCCGGTCGTAAAAAAATAACATGCCAAATCACTTACAACATGAGTCTGAGGAAGAGGACTAGAGGAGAACATGTTGTGCCGACCCTATATAATTAGGATAAGGGCAGGGAGATGATGATGAATTAATTATTTTTTAATATTAACATTGTTTAAAATAGGTAATTAAAATTAAAATAATACAGTATTTATATTAAAATATTATAGTATTTCTCCTTGTACAATTATACACGTCAACATAATCTATACCCATAGGTACTAGCTGACCCCGCAAACGTTGTTTTGCCATATATGATATTAACCCCCGCAACCCCCTCTTATGGGTGGAATTTCGTACCTCTACTCGGCAAAAGGAATATTCCTACCAAATTTCAAGTCTCTACGAGTTACGGATCCAGAGATATCGTGATAAGTCAATATATATGGGGAAATCTCTTTTATATATATAGATAATACTCGTGTGTTAGATTTCAAAAGGCAGATCTGATCCAAGCTAACCCAAGACCCAAGCAGCCTTACCCATCCGTTATGGTGGTTTAGGGATTCGCAAAATTTCCAGTGTCGCTTTACCAGCCTTCCTATCTTCTGTCCATAGTTCAGCAAATCTCATAAGTAATTTTAAGGGCATCCCCTTCAAACTTTGAGATTGCTGGCTTGGAAGAAGCTAGAAACGCTTTCTTAATTGCATGCCCAGCTCAAAATTTTCCAGTTTATCCAAATTCACAGAGGAGCTGGGACGACATAAACTGCAAATTGACTATTGACAATCTTTTGAGTTGTAGTACATGTTCTGCGCGTTCTAGGCTTTTGGCTGTGGGTACGCATGAGACTGGCTACTATCTTATATATACTTCGTCAAATACAGGAATATTTCTTGAGCCTGACATGCTCCGAATCGCAACCTGTCTACGGCGTGGGGTTCCGGTCTGCGCTCCTCATCAATGTCCCTGTGGCAGTAATGTTGATAAGCTAGGACATCACGGACTGTCATGCCAAAAAAGTGCAGGCCGCTTCTCGAGACACGCCGCACTTAACGATATCATACGCCGGTCCCTTGCCACCGTCAACGTGCCAAGTCTAATTGAGCCATTGCAAGAGACGATGGCAAGAGACCAGACAGTGTGAGTTTGATTCCATGGAAGATGAGCCGGGTGCTGGTATGGGAATGGGATCCAACCTGTTCAGACACGCTGGCCCTTTCCCATCTACATGGAACCAACAACAGAGCTGGTACGGCTTGTGAAGCGGCTGAAAAAGCTAAAGCATGCAAATACAGGGGTCTAGGCTCCGAATATGATTTAGTCCCATTCGGTGTCGAGACCCTTGGTCCGTGGGATCCTAGCGCTATAAGGCTTTTTAAGAAAATAGCAAAAAGGTTAGTCGACATCACAGGAGACCGAAGAGCTGGCAGCTACCTCGGACAAAGAATTAGTCTAGTTATTCTAAGGGGGAACGCTGCCAGTATCTTCGGAACCTTGCCTAAAGGGACTCCTTTTAATAATATATTTTAGTTATTATGTTATATATTTATTAAGTTTTTTAGTTTTATTTTCATTGTTGTAGTATATTTTTGTTAATAATTATAACTAGCGGACCCGGCAGACGTTGTCCTGCCCGGAAAACAGCCCCCAAATTTGATTGCTTACATAACGGTAGCAGCGCTACCTATCGGGTCCAATTGAGATAAAAACTACCCTATCTCCCAAGTTGGACTAAATTACAGAAGCTTACAAAATTTGATACAAATTGGTTCAGTAGTTTCGGAGATACATACCGATAGCAGCGCCACCTAGCGGGTCAAATTGAGATAAAAAGTATCCTATGTCCGTTTCCTGGTTCTAAGCTACCTACCTACCAATTTTTAGCCAAATCGGTTCAGCCGTTCATGAGTTATAAATAGTGTAACTAACACGATTACACGACTTTCTTTTATATATATAGATAGATTGTTACATATAGTTAAGTTTATTGATTATTTACATTTATTTATTTTATTTATTTAACAATTTATCATACGTACAAAAATTACATAATAAATTTGTCGTGGAGACTCACGTATAATGGGTGTGCTTATCCCTACAAGAGATTTCTTCCAGCACACCCAACACATTAATGTTCTGTGATAAATAATATTTTTTTTATTAAAGAGAAATAAAATAACTGAAGCAAAATAAATACAACCTTTTATCACGGCGTTCGCGCAGCGACCAAGGTACCTTACCTCGGGCGTAACTGAGAAAAACCTGTATGCACAACACGCATGATTTGCTGTAACCACCTAAAGTATGAAATATTCAGTTTGGTAATATTGTTGTACCGTGACTTGTGATTATTCAAGTTACCCTGTGAAACTGTAGTATCTTATAGGTTATTCAATATGCTTAGAAAAATACAAACCGCAAGAAAGTCGTAAGCAATGAAGTTTAGAAATGCATGCCGCAAAAAGGTCGTAACGTATATTTTGTATTAAAAACGCGAACTCCTAAATAGTCGTATTATTAAAAAGTTAAAATTTACTGTTTTAGAGGCAGTTACGCCGCAAAAAAATCACACACTTTTTAATATATTTTCTGATTTTTAGATTTCATGTCGGCGTAGAAATACGAGACCTATACCAAAAGATGGAGAAAAAAAAGCTGATAATTACCTTATACTCAGTGTGGTTACGACTTTTTAACGGGATACGACCTTATTGTTTTCTAGCGTCGATATATAAATCTCGTGTCACAATGTTTGTCCTCAATGGACTCCTAAACCACTTAAACGATTTTAATCAAATTTGCACACCGTGTGCAGTTTGATTCAACTTGAAAGATAGGCTATATTTTATTTTGGTATATGTAATTATTATATTTAAGAAAAAAAAGGCGGTACGAAGTTCGCCAGGTCAGCTATTACTTTAATAGATTAAAACAAATCTCAAATGGGCTGGCTAAAAAACTTCCTGCCCTAGTTAATTAAATTTAAAATAGTTTTTATATATTAAACAGACGAGAGCAGATCGCTTCTAGTTGGGATCTCCTACTATTAAAAGTGAGTTTATTCTCCTTATAGAAAATTGTTGTGATTCAATTTAACTTCATGTAATTGTACAATTTACTAATTAAGTATTGTTATAAAGAAGTATTAACAATAGAAAGAAAGTATAAAATAAACTACCAGAAGACTTTGTGTCATATGAAGTTATGGGCAGGTTTTCAAAAAAATTTTGACTACATAAAAACAAGATTGTCTGTATAGGGTAGTAATGCTACGGTATACTTACACATTCTTCAATGGGAATGTACTATGTAATCACAACAGGAACCATAACTTGCACCATTACGTATCAAGTTGTATGTATAAGCTGTTGCATATGTTGTAATATGTATACTGTAAATATAGTACGTATGTGTGTTAAATATAAATTATAAGACTTAAAAGTTTTAACCAAACGAACTACTGGTGTTATTATTACTACAAAAATAAAAATAAAACTACAAAGAAATTTAATGTTTTTTTAATCGTTCGATTTATGAGATAATTTAGACCCTAGCATAATATAAAATTATATATATGTTTATTTCTTGGCGTATTTTCCGAAAAATTTAGCACTAATTTTTAAACTTGCGGGATTTCCGGATCGGAGTTTTGGTGGTGTGGGATAGCGCAGGTCAATAAATGGAGCGGGATTGCAATCCTTAAGTGTTAATAATGATTGCAGTAGTAAAACGTATAAAGTAAGTAGTATTAAATAAAGCCATTTACGCTTCCTAGTTAAATAAAAAAAAGTATGTAAGGGTGTAGGTACGTACAAAAAACCGACTTAAATTACATCGACAAGTAATACAATGTAGGTAGACGAAAAAATAGTCAAGTAATTACGCCCACCACCACCACTTCAGCCTATGAAGTGGTGGTGGTGGGCGTAATTACGCGCTATCAAAGATTACTCAAAAAGTTGTAATCAGATCTCGATGAAATTTGAATGAAAGCTGATGTTTGTAATGTGGTCAACATTATAAATATCAGCCTTCGATCAAATCAAAAATCATCAAAATTGGTACACCCAGGAAAAAGTTATGCGGTATAATACAACGTAGGTCGACGAAAAAATAGTCAAGTAAAAACGCATTATTAGATATAACTCGAAAAGTACTTGTTAGATCTCAAATAAATTTAAATGGGACCCAATAACACGCACCACCTATCGATCGAAAAACAATTTATCGAAATCGGTCTATCCAGTCAAAAGTTCTGATGTAACATACATAAAAGAAAAAAAAACAATCGAATTGAGAACCTCCTCCTTTTTTTGGAAGTCGGTTAAAAACAGCAACGCGGCCAAAATAAAAGTTCTAAATAACACATTGTCCACAATTTTTTTAACATTTTCCAACTATTCCTTTATATTATACTAGCCGACCCGTGCCCACTTCGTTGGGCGTTAATTATTTTTGTGATGTAAATAATATACTTACATATACATACTTAAGTTTTCATCTCGCTCACATAAAACTACCACCCCCCGTTTCAGCCCCAAAAAGGGTTGATTTCTAAAAATACATTATTAGTACACCTCCACACCATCTTTAGAGCATACATTTTGAATTTCAAGTCTCTTACTTCAAAAACATAGGACTTTCATACAAACTTCCAACCCCCGTTTGACCCCCTTAGGGGTGGAATATCGTAAAACCCGTTCTTAGCTGACCTCTACTCGGCGAAAGGAATGTTCCTACCAAAATTCAAGTCTCTACGCCTTATGGTTCCAGAGATATCGTGATGAGTCAATGGGTGGGTAACTCTTTTATATATATAGATTTTTTTTTGTATACCACGACGGTAGCAATCAAGCATACGGCCCGCCTGATGGTAAGCGGCTACCGTAGCCTATGGACGCCTGCAACACCAGGGGCATCACATGCGCGTTGCCGACCCTTCAAAAACCTATTTACTCCCCTCTTGAAGGACTATATAGATTGACATTTTTAGGTCCCATAATTATTTACATTAGCACATCTTAGCTAGAAATTAGCTACTAAAGTAAACTCATTCACTTTTAATTATTTTTATAAACAAAATACCTACATTGTGTTCAGTTTATTGCAACATATTTTATTGTTATAATTAATTTTTATTACGTATATAATATTTTTTTATTTACATTAAGGTTTTAGTCAAGTTCAATGTTATATATAAATACGACGGTATTTAAGTCATCTAATCTTAACGCGTGTGTGAGTTGGGTGTGAGTAAAAGTGCACGGTGGTTTAAGTGCAATTTCGTACACATACATATTGAGACAGGTAATCTGGTAAAAAGATTATTTCTATAACTTTTCCCATTTTTATGTAGATCTATGTTATGGTGATTACCATAATATGTATACACTATACTAGTTATATATAGTGTTTGGTAGAAATGATATTTATTTTCATAGTACATATTTTACATTTAATTTTTGTAACCCCCACATTTGTTGCGCCTTACCCCAAGGATGCGGTCTGATGTTCACGTTTTTCTATAGTATTGAACTTACATCGACATAATACCTACCTCAATTTTAATTTCACAGATTCATCATGTTATCTGATATTGAAATACAAATATCAGATTGGAATAAGAGCAAGTGTAAGTAGATTTATTTTATTTTTCATAAATTTATTAAATAATAAAACGTATTTTGTGTATTCTTTCATTGAAATCAGCTACTCACACTTGATTTTTTTTTTAATAATTAAATTTAATTTTGTTGACAGTTGAAGAAACGGACTCATTACCTCTCATGACAACGCCTGGACCAGTCGTATTGATTTTGGTTACCTATTTACTATTCATATTTAAGATAGGACCCTCATACATGAAAAATAAAGAACCTTACAAACTAACAACTGTGTTGATACTATACAATACGTTTCAAATTGTATTCTCAGCATATCTGGTGAAAAAGGTACGTTTGAAATTATTTAAGATTTTTATTACACAGAATTTTATTACACAGCAAGAAGGGCAAGGAAAATAAACAAAACAAGGAAAACAAAAATTTGACAAAAAAAATACAAAAAAAAATATAGAAGTGATAATGTCTCTTTTTTGCTCTGCCTCCACATTGTATTACAAAATTATTATGAGAGTTTAAAATACATAGTATAGAGACTACTGCTCGGTTCTGGTACAATAATGACGAGTGCTACTTATGTATCTGTGAATAATTTATATGAAGTGTCATATATATATTTATGGTATATATATTATAGTTTATAGCATTACATTTTATTTTAGCAACAGTATTTTAAAACTAAGAATCCATTAACTTTTTTTTTGCTCAGCATAAAAATTAAGTTTTTATTTAAAATACGATTCTAATAATTTTGGAGATGATGAATATCACAGTTAAATAATACTGCTCTCAAGTGTTTTTGTAGTGAGTAAAGTGGCCAACTGGCCAGAGATCCTCGTGAAAGTCGGGTAAGGTTTCAGGCGTCTATAAAGCCCAATGCATACGTAACGTGGACGGAACGGGGACGGGGCGGGCACGTGAAGTTTTGTAATATCGTTTCATACAAAATGTATAGCAAAGAGCAAGAGATGTATAGGACAATGGATACGCAACGGAATCACGTACGGGGCGGGCACGGAGATTTTGTATGAAAAACTTCACGTGCCCGTCCCGTCCCCGTCCCGTGCACGTTACGTAGGCATTGGGCTTAAGTACCGCTAGTAACCGCTCCCCATCATGTGTGCGATACGCTTGTTTCGACTTTGTCTACCTTGTCATATAAAAATAAAAAGGGAGAGTTGCTGTGTCGTGGACACGGTTAATGTTGTACGTGAATATACGTCTCGTAACGGGTTATATTTTCTATACAGTGCCTTGACTCGGTCATGTGGCATTGTTGTTGTTAACATTCGATTGTTCTTGAGAAGCCCTTTCGAACCGTATACGATTTTTGTTTTGGATGTGGAATTTCGACGTGCGAGCGACCACAATATTATTATTCATTTGAAAAATAGATATAATTATATTAAAATTGTAGTACTGTTTTTTTTTTTGCCTCGAATACGTCTTTGAAATTGCTTCCATAGGGAGGCAATGTCAAAAAAAATTTCGTGCGTACAAAGTAGACATGTCAGAAGTGAAACATCTTTATCAAACTAATTAAAAATAAAATAAAATACGAATTAAAAAAAACGAATTGAAACAAAACAAAAAGACAATTACAAATCACAAAACCGCTAAATGGGGCCATCTATTTAGTACACGCAGAAATAGTCTTCGCAGAACTAATCCTTTGAAACAAACTCAACATCACGCAATTCTTATTGCTTACGTAGTACACATTATCAACACTAGATGTCATTAGTTTATATGTATTTATTATATTACAAGTTGTGTACAACCTGAAAACAATTTCAATAAATAATAATTATTTACTGTTCTTAATTAATTATTAATTGAAAATACAAAAAAAAAATAATTGAATAAAATATATAATTGTGTTTGCTTGCAAACGCAAAAAACCGACTTCAATTACATCGACATGTAATACAACGTAAGTAGACGAAAAAAAAAACACACTAGTCGTCACTACGATGTTCAAAGGTTCCTCTCGATTTCTTTGTGATTCCATCATCAGATCCTGGTTTACTTATCATGGTATCAAACTAGAGATATCTCCATTCCAACAAATTCAAATTCAAATTCAAAATATTTTATTCAGCATAAAATTATTACAATTTACTGAACGTCATGAGTCTACTACCAGTTCGGAAAGAAAAAGCCTCTGACCTGAGAAGAACTGGCGAAAGAAACTCAGCGGGACTAATATCATTTTTTTTATCATGTTTTTTTCCCAAAGCAGATTGAAATTTACAATAATTTTATAGGTTGAAATAGCCTGGCGGCGATCACATCATTCCCAAGGCGTACTGTCTTCTATAAAATCGTTAATCGAATAATATCCTTTATTACACAAACGTTCTTTCACAATTTTTTTTTTTAAATTTGGCAATAGAAGCTTTTGGAACGTTTTCTGGGAGCCTGTTGTATAAGCGTATACATTGTCCATAGAAAGAATTACTGACTCGGCGTAAACGAGTTACAGGCATTACAAGTTTATGTTTGTTCCTAGTATCAATGCTATGCATGTCGCAATTCCTGCGAAATTCATGTATATTTTTATGAACATACATAACATTTTCGTTCACATAATATTGAGAAGCAACAGTCAATATTTTTATTTCTTTAAACTTATCTCTTAATGATACTCTAGGGCCTAAACTATAAATTGCACGAATAGCTCTTTTTTGCAGGACAAAAATAGTATTAATGGTAGCTTCATTTCCCCATAATAGGATTCCATAGGACATGATACCATGAAAATAACTAAAATATACTACGCGAGCTGTATCTACGTCAGTAATAAGTCTAATTTTTTTACCGCGAACGCTGCAGAGCTGAGCCTTTTCGCTAACCCCTCAATATGAATATCCCACTGCAATTTCGAATCTATAGTAATCCCTAGAAATTTAGTGGACTTTACCGGTTTTAACATTTCCCCTCCTAATTCTACACCATTATCAACAAGTTTAACATTAGGTGTATTGAATTTTATTAATTTTGTTTTTTGTTATTTAATAATAAATTATTTGAATCGAACCAATACACAACCTTTGAGAGAGCATCGTTTACATCGTCGTACATAAGTAAAATCGTCGTACATAAGTAACATCGTCGTACATAAGTAACATCGTCGTACATAAGTAAAATCGTCGTACATAAGTAACATCGTCGTACATAAGTAACATCGTCGTACATAAGTAAAATCGTCGTACATAAGTAACATCGTCGTACATAAGTAAACAAGAATTATCAAAATCGGTTCATAAACGACGAAGTTATCCCCGAACATACGTAACGCGGTGTTCCAAGGCGGTCACCCATCCAAGTACCGACCGCGTTTCCGTGTTGCCGCGTTAGCTCATATTTGACCCCTCGTGCGCCTAAAGAAGTTTCACTTCAAAAATAATGTGGTAATATTATTTTATTTCTCTTTCAGTATTTTAAACGGTTGTTTCGTCAAGGACTGGTTCCAAAGAGTTGTTTAATTAACGACGAGAGTCATCGCAACGAGGTATGTTGAAATCGTATGAACGACACTATTAAATAAACACTAATTAAATTGTCATGTAAGAGTAAGGGCCTATGCAAACCACGTTTTTTAAACGCGCCATCGACGCGCGTTTGTAGCGATACAGATGCGATACACAGGCGAGTCAGTCAGGCAGGCAGCCTGTAGACCAGGGGTCGTCAACTGGCGGACCACGGTCCGCATCCGGACCGCCGATCCATTTTGTGCGGACCCCGAGACCACAGCAACTTACACTACAGAGTACATAATTTAATAAAAATATATCCAACGCAACTTCAAACTTTAGGCAGGTAGTTCGCAATTAAAACAATGTCATTTTCCTCATTAATGTGTAAAAAAATACTATGTCATTTCGTTTGTTTAATAATATTTTTTTTCTATAAAATGATGTGCGGACCGCGACGGTCATTTCATTTCTTCAAACGGACCCCTAACTAAACTAGTTGGTGACCCCTGCTGTAGACCTTTGCACACCAGTATAAATTAAAAAACCCGTTTGAATCGCGCTTGTGTATTGATACAGACGCGATGCAAACGCGCGTGTGTAGCGATGCAGACGCGATGCAAACGCGCATGTGTATCGATACAAACGACAACAAACTGCTCTGTAGGATAAAAGCGCGCCGTCCGTCGACGCGCGTTTCTAAAACACGCGTCGACGGCGCGTTTAAAAAACGTGGTTTGCATTTTCAATAACAACTGCTACACTGCTGTTGCGCTGTCGGTTGCGGTAATATATACGAGTGTGTGTTACTATTAGTTGTATAATTAAAATAACACAAATGAAACATCATCATGTTTGAGTGGATTCACACTCAAACCATTCATTTTAAGGCAAACCATTTTTTAATAATAATTTCACATAAAATATAATATGTATGATAGACTGATAGTCACATTCAAAACAACAATTTTATTTATTTACTAGCTGCCCGGACTGATTTTAAATTGGTGTTTTTTATTAGTTTGCGTAAGAAGTTTCACTTCTGACTTGTGTACTTTGTACGCACGCAATTTTTATTTGTGTTAAAACCTTCCGTGGGTTTAAGGAACATACAAAAAAATAAATTAGCCGAATTTGTCGAGCCATTTTCGAGTTATGCGCTGAGCAACATTCATTTTTATTCATGTAGGATTAGAGGATAAATACACCAGAAACTAGCTAAATGCGTTGCATATTATATTTCAGATACTCTTTGGTATGTGGCTGTATTTCGCTGCAAAAGCATCTGAACTACTGGACACAGTTTTCTTCGTGATGCGTAAAAAGTTCAACCAGATCACCATTCTTCACGTGTACCATCACTCCGTCATGGTGGTTGGATCTTGGGCCTATTGCAAGTACTGGCCTTCAGAAACGCTGTTCTTTATTGGATTCATAAACTCATTAGTCCATGTCTTCATGTACACCTACTACGGTTTAGCTGCTTTAGGACCAAACCTCGAAAAATACATCTTCTGGAAGAAATATATGACCAAATTTCAATTGGTGAGTTGAATTTTATTATTATGGAATTCTAGATCACCTGAAAAAAAATTTAAAATATTTATTTCGCCATAAAAAAAATGTCATAATTATTACAAAAAAAAAAACAACAATAATAAAAGAAAGTTAAGGTAGCAAAATATCAATAAAATAAAAATTTATATTTTAACACTGGGTACATTACATACTTACGTAATGTACTCAGTGTTACAAGCAACCTTAACTTAGTCACAATAATAAAATATTAAATTACTCAAAATTACTAATGTCTCGGTAGACATCACCTAGGTATCTATTTTTTCTCGGCTTTATTAGATATTACAATAAATAACATAATGTCCCTAGTGTAGGCCGAGAGAAAAAAGCCGGATGAAAAAAAAATCCCGGTACTCTTTTAAAAATTTAAAGTCACCTGGTGAAACAATTCAATTTTTAATCGTATTTTGATTCATTTAAAAAAAAATATGTATAACACAGTATATTTTAAGATGTATAACAGAATAGAACTGCTTAAGCTAGTTGTTATATCGACACCTGATATGAAGAACATTGTATCTCATTTTGTTAAGTTTTCAGGAGAGTGGTTACAATTTTGTTGCATTTAAAAAGTGATATTGAATAAATCTGCATCCGTAAAGAAGTAAACTGTTCTACAATTATTTTTTGTGTTCTGTAGTATGAACTGAACATGTTGGATACATAAAACGGAAAGCTGTTTTTGATCAAGTTACATTGATTAAGAATACGATTGTTTTAGTTTAAAACATTTCATTATTTTTTATCTAAAAATTGTTCTAGTGGTCGTATAAATACGGTTCCCAGATTGAAAGATACCTTTTTTTCCCTTCAGTATTTTGATGGTATAGTTAGAAAACATTGTTACATTAGTTACAATGTTCTTCATATCAGGTGTTGATATAATTATTATCATCATTAGCATATTTTCTTCGTCGAACATATTACCCTTATTTACCTTTATTTACCTACGTATACTACGTTCAATAAATTGTTACAATTTATCGTTGCGTGTCACCCGGGCTAGGCATTTATTCATCTGTTCAGATGGGATGCCCGATAAATTTTACATTGCCCATTTTGGTGACGAAATGCTTACACCAACTAACATAAATTCTTCGAACTACCTACCCTTCATATTTTTGGTTTTTCTTATTTAATGATATGTTTTTCAGTGACTATAATGTTTTATAACTTTGTAAATGATAATTGTGGTTTAAGCTCTGTGATTAGTGATAAGCAGTCAATAAAATATTACCTGCTAATAAAACTCGAGGTATTTTATTAAATGTATTCACCTTAAATTTTCCTCGAACATAATTATTACTAGAATCACAGTTCAAACATGTCCCAATAAGTGGTAAATTACAAAACAATGAATATGATCTCAGCATCAATCTCTATTGTATTGTACAATGTACAACCTTTTGACCGTGAAATTCATGACTAAATATATTTTTAACCAACTTTCAAAAAAAGGGATGTTCTCAATACGACTGTATTTTATTTATGTACCTCTTATATTTTTACTAGGTAAACCGATTACAATGATTCTTATTTTAATCGAAAGCTAGTGCTCATTTTATGGGCCCATTTAAATTTGTTTGAGATCTAATTACTACTTTTTGAGTAATCTTCAATAAAGCGGATTTACCTGACTATTTTGATTCTACTTACGTTATATTACTTGTCGATGTGCTTGAAGTCGGTCTTTTATTCGTTTGCGACACACAATTATTATTATAATAGTTACCTACTTTATATTAATAATGCAAATAAACAACATTGTTTAAAAATACTTGGTGTAAATTAGAAAGATATTTCCATAGTCTTATGTGTTACGCGTTGGCGCAACGGTCACAGCACTGGTTTGTGGCTTTTGTGCTGGCGGTTTCGGGTTCGATCCCCGCACATGACAAACATTTATATTGGCCATACAGATTTTTGCCATGGTCTGGGTGTTTGTGCAGTCCTTGTGGGTCTCTCCACTATGCCTCGGAGAGCACGTTAAGCCGTCGGTCCCGGTTGTTATCATGTACACCTGTAGCGATCGTTACTCATAGTAGGGAATATATCCCCCAACCAACATTGGAGCAGCGTGGATGATTAAGCTCTGATCCTTCTCCTACACGGGGAAAGAGGCCTATGCCCAGCAGTGGGATATTACAGGCTGGAGCATAATTTAGATTGACGTTGAATGAATGCAGTAGTTTTCAAGGTTAATGAACTGTGATGACTAAACTTGATCTACATAATATGTAAAAAAGGTCGTTTAAGTTTATGATTACCAACCGATTATAAAAGAGCGGGTAGTTTATAGAAAGCATTTTTTTTTAATTTGAAGTAGTATCGTATAGTTGATAGGTTTGTTGATTATGTTGCTGAAACCAACACAAATTCAGTGGCTTTTTTTTTTCAGGTACAGTTAATATCTATTGTCGTACATTACATCGTAGCTGTACGAAGGTCTGAATGCCCCCCAGCAAGTGGTGTAGCTACTTTTATCGCTTCTAATGTTGTAGTCATCCTAATATTATTCTTACATTTCTACTGGCAAAGTTATACTAAGAGAGGCAAAATCCCTTCAATTAGAGTATGTCATCATATCGAAAAAGAGGATTAGTTTTATTCATAGTAAAAAAATTATTATATGTGCAATAATTGTAATTTTATAGTATAACTAGCTGACCCCGCAAAAGTTGTTTTGCTATATATGTTAAATTAATCCCATGTACAGGCAACAACATGCTTAAAAGGAGGCTCCAATCACTAGTGGATTTTTGTAAGAAACTTTTTAATAAATAAATTATTATTATTATTATTATTATTATTATAACCCCGTTAATCCTCCCCCCTTATAACTTAGTGGTATGAAAATAGATGTTGGCCGATTCTCAGACCTACCCGATATGTACACAAAATTTCATAAAAATCTGTCCAGCCGCTTCGGAGCAGTAGGTATTGTACCTAGCATTACGACACGAGAATTTTACATATAAGATATGGAACTTAAATTATGATGTCTCTTATTTGTAAGTGTAATGTTTTATATAAGGATAATCTAATAAGAATATTTTTATACAATTACTCGTATTACTTATAAAACTTATAATATATTATCTTTTATATTAACGTTAAAATAATCACTTAAAGTTATAAGAACAAAATATCAACCATAATTATGTGTACTTTGAAAGAAATTCAAATGATTAATGAAACAAATATAATAATTGACTCTCTGTTACGTAATAAAAAATTGCCATTGTCACGTGGTGTTCTCAGGCGGTCACCCATCCAAGTACTGACCGTCCCTGATGCCGAAAGCAGTTTCACTTCAAAAATATGCCCTCCATATAGTATCCATGACAGCTGATATATGAGAAGTTAGTTAATTATTTATTAAGTAACAAGAAGCAAAATAAAAAATATACAAAATAACGCCTCACAATCAAAGGCCCACACACAAGCAGAAACCCCCAGACCACGACAAACATCTGTAATGCCTATAAACAAATGTTTATCGTGTGTGGAAATCGAACCCTCAACCACATCAAAAATGAGCCAGTGCTATGACCGTTACGTCATCTCATCGTAATAATGTATATATATATATATGTTTTTTTTTTTTTTTTTTTTATGTAACTAGGTCGGCAAACAAGCGTACGGCTCACCTGATGGTAAGACCGTAGCCTATAGACGCCTGCAACACCAGAAGCATCACAAGCGCGTTGCCGACCCTATCCCCAATCCCCCCCAGGAGCTCTGGTCACCTTACTCACCAACAGGAACACAATACTGATTGAAAACAGTATTATTTAGCTGTGGTCTTCTGTAAGGTCGAGGTACTACCCCAGTCGGGCTGCTCCATATTTTGAGCAGGAAATTTCCTGCTGTGCCCTACCTCAGTTAAACTTTTTTTTTGTTTAGTGTATAACTTTTTTTTCATCTATAACGCAACAGTTGCAATTAATTAATAGATGTATGTATGTGTTGTGTGTGTGTGTTGTGACTTGTAAATATGTATAATGTTTAATAAACTATTGTAAATAAAAAATTAATAGGCCGTTCCATTACACGTTGAGTAACTTTAAACTTACGGACTAGTCCCTCCATCGGTGTCCACCTCTCGGCACCGTACCTATGTCAAAACAGGCAGGACATAGCTCGAAGATTTTTGTCTATAAACCTTGCAGAATTATCTTCTTTCTTAATTAAATAATTAATATCTGAAATAACTATATAATTTTATGTAAAGTATCATCCACTAAAAATAATAAAAAAATATTTAAACTTGATGAATGTGGATGAGTAAATCTTTTTTTAAACATATCTTAGTTGTTGTTACAAATTTAATACTTATTTTATAAAAATGTTTTATAAACGTTTTATAAAAAGTAAGAGTGTATTTTATTTACCTTTGGGAAAAGAGTTATTTAGGATGTTGCTTATATTCTTTAAATATATATGTATATTAAGGTACAAATTTGTTTTTTGAAATTTATTGTAACTATACGAAATGGTTATCAGTTTATCACATTCTTAAAGGCTTAAACAAGTTTCCGAAAAATATGTATCAACATTTTAATATAATATAAAAAATATTTAGTATAAATTTAATACAATCATATAAATATAAAATTAGGAACATTTAACAATTTTATAAAAGGTAATAAATAATTTTAAGTTCTATAAAAATATACAATTAAATAATCTAAAACTAATGAATAGTACCTAAATATTTTTAACTATACCTGACTGAGGAGCGTTATTAAAATGTAGTCAACATAAAATACCTGAGATAATTTTCATCATAATTATCATCATTAAAATAGTTTTTTTTTTTAACTATGTTACTTATATATTTTATTAATTGCACCTATGTGTCTTTTTAGATCACTCTTAATTTACATACATAATATATGAAGAAAATAATGTAACTTAGTCTTGATAAAAATTTACTTTTGTAAAATCTGAACTACAAACGACCTTTACCTATCTGTTCAATGCATAAAAATAATTTAATAAATAGTTTAATAGATTAAAACAAATCTCAAATGGGCTGGCTAAAAAACTTCCTGCCCTAGTTAATTAAATTTAAAATAGTTTTTATCTATTAAACAGACGAGAGCAGATCGCTTCTGGTTGGGATCTCCTACTATTTGAAAGTGAGTTTAATCTTCTATATAAAATTGTTCTGATTCAATTTAACTTCATGTAATTGTACAATTAATACTACTATTTAAGTATTGTTATAATATTAACAATAGAGTTAAGTTAAGTATCGTTAAGTATTAACAATAGAAAGAAAGTATAAAATAAACTACCAGGGGACTTTGGGTCATATTAAGTTCTAGGCAGGTTTTCGAAAATGTTGTCACTACTTAAAAACAAGATTGGCTGTGTAGGGTAGTAAGGCTACGAGATACCTAAACATGCTTCAATGGGAATGTATGGAACCTTCACTTGTACCATTACGTATCACGTTGTATGTAAAATGTATACATTTTTGTATCATTACTGTAAAGATAGTATGGATGTGTGTTAAATATAAATTGTAAGACTTAAAAGTTGTAACCATACGAAATACTGGTGCTATTATTATAAGAAAAATAAAAAAATAAAAAAAATATGATGTTTTTTTTAACCCTAGAAGCCTTATCTATTCCAGAGGTACAAAAAGCCTAAACATACGTCTCAGAGGCGTACATGTATTAACAACAGTCTGTGTTCAAAAATATACCTATTTTAGGACTATTATTAAGGGAAGTTTAATATTCGGGTATGCACTAATAATAATACACAGTTATCAAATAAAACTACATTTACAGCTACTTTTTTTTTTTTTTTTTTTTTTTGATTTCGCAGGGTAACCCATTTACGGGTGATATCCAGGACGCCCGGGTAGGCAGTCCTAGACCGTATGTCGGACTCAGCATTTGGGGTACCACTACCGCACTAAACCCCCTGCGGGAGCCTTCAGCCGCTATACTTGGAGGGTCCCGGATCTGCAGGCAACAGGATCCCTCCAGCGACAGGCTGGCCTCGGCGAAAAGGCCAGACTTCTCCTCCTTGGGGACTGTCCGGCTCACCTCTGAACAGTCCCGACGACGCCGTGTCTAGCAGGACCGGGTTCCCATCCCGGCCCGACACGGGCACAGGGGCGTTACTGGAAGCGCATTAAGTAGCGCCTCCTACGCACCCCCATTCGTCGCCCGCGGGTGGAAGCCACGTCGGCGGCCTCCTCTCTCACCCATAACTGTCTCACAGAAGGAGACAATCGCCTTCCAGGACTCGTCGTTGCCGAGCATCGCGGTGATGACGCTTGGGAGCGACAGATCCCCTCCGAGGACCGACGTCAGACCCTGACGCAGTGCCGCCCATAAATTGTAAGACCGCCCATAAATATAAATTGTAAGACTTAAAAGTTGTAACCATACGAAATACTGGTGCTATTATTATAAGAAAAATAAAAAAATAAAAAAAATATGATGTTTTTTTTAACCCTAGAAGCCTTATCTATTCCAGAGGTACAAAAAGCCTAAACATACGTCTCAGAGGCGTACATGTATTAACAACAGTCTGTGTTCAAAAATATACCTATTTTAGGACTATTATTAAGGGAAGTTTAATATTCGGGTATGCACTAATAATAATACACAGTTATCAAATAAAACTACATTTACAGCTATTTATTATAGCGAAATAAAAAAATATACGTAAATTCAAACAAGAAAATTGACTTCTCGATAAAATCGACTGAAAGAAATATACTATTTAAAAAAATCCAATATAAAAATATATTTTTATATTGGATTATTTTATTTATTTTATTTTATCATTAATTAGTTATTCTTTAAACAATAATAAGACTATTATGACTAGCTAGCACTGTACATATCTGAACTTTGTGCTCGCCACACGCTGACTTTCAAACACTTTGTATAGGTATTCTCTTTGTTTTATAGTAACAAAAAGTGTTTAGAATGTTTACGTTTTATTTAGCTCTAGTTCTGCTGCTTGATGTTTATTACTTAAATCAGTAGAATTTACAAGAATTTGGTTTACATTTTTTTGTTAAGATCGTTTCAAACTCGAAGCTTCAAGTCTCTGGATGGAGAATCCAGGGGCCAGGGCCAAATCTGTGCCTAATCGCTACATTAATTCTGGTGTGAATGATTTTCAAAGCTGGAATTTTGTGAGATAACCGAGATATTGAAATAGTTAACCAAATACGTTCATTCTTATATATTGCCTAGCAAAGAGTATTGCCAAGAACACGATAATGTTGCTCGAAATTGGTAGTTTGTTAAACATAATCAGCAAAAGGTGATGATGGATCAACTTCTGCCACAGGGGTTGAGTTGGTTTATTCAGACCAAGTAGCAGTTAAAAATAAAAATCTCCAATAATAAAATAACTCTCATCTCTGCAAATCAACCTAATAGACAATAACCCAGTCATTCTCAACTTCAGAAGCTGAATCTTCCAGAGAATTAAAATCTTTCTGGTTTAAAATTGTCAAAATCACGTCACTGTTTAGTCTTTTAGAACCAGAGACAATACAACCAAAAACAACGCCAAAATAAGACAATTTTTTTTTTTTTAATTAAGCAAACAAGATTTCAACAAACTTAGTTAAAAGTTACACAAAGCCTAAAGATACGTCTCGCAGGCGTACTAAGTCAAAAATGACGGGACATCTTAATGACATAGTCATCTTCCCCTAGCTCCCGTCGACCACTGAGTTGGCTAAAGAACACGAAGCGCTAGCTTTAACCGTTATAAAGAGACAAACAATTTTCGAATTCGTATATGCCTCGTAGGCGAAGATTAGGCTTCTGGGGTCATTCAATTTATGAGATAATTTAGACCCTACTAAAATATACAAATTCCTAAACATTAGGTAAAAAAATTTTTTTAATAATTTTTAGCCCTCGTGAAGCCAACCATATGAAAAATCCATCATGGATACCCTCCGGCGCGGGGGCACCAGAGGGTTATGTCAGCAGATTCCTATCACTACAAATTTGAGAAAGGTACCGTCGACCGATACCGGTCTCGACATGACTTAGTTTTTCATACTCAGATAGACATATCAGGAGGAATCATTTAGATCGCTTAGCATCCTAGGTCTTAAAGACATCTTCCATCGCATTAGTAACCTATTTTAAAAGATAATAGGTACATCCACTGTTTAACCTAACTACGACGAAAGAAAAAAGATCTTATTCATTGGTTTTCAATGCGGTAAAGAGATATGATTTTTTTTAACCCAGTCATTCTCAACTTCAGAAGCTGAATCTTCCAGAGAATTAAAATCTTTCTGGTTTAAAATTGTCAAAATCACGTCACTGTTTAGTCTTTTAGAACCAGAGACAATACAACCAAAAACAACGCCAAAATAAGACAATTTTTTTTTTTAATTAAGCAAACAAGATTTCAACAAACTTAGTTAAAAGTTACACAAAGCCTAAAGATACGTCTCGCAGGCGTACTAAGTCAAAAATGACGGGACATCTTAATGACATAGTCATCTTCCCCTAGCTCCCGTCGACCACTGAGTTGGCTAAAGAACACGAAGCGCTAGCTTTAACCGTTATAAAGAGACAAACAATTTTCGAATTCGTATATGCCTCGTAGGCGAAGATTAGGCTTCTGGGGTCATTCAATTTATGAGATAATTTAGACCCTACTAAAATATACAAATTCCTAAACATTAGGTAAAAAATTTTTTTTAATAATTTTTAGCCCTCGTGAAGCCAACCATATGAAAAATCCATCATGGATACCCTCCGGCGCGGGGGCACCAGAGGGTTATGTCAGCAGATTCCTATCACTACAAATTTGAGAAAGGTACCGTCGACCGATACCGGTCTCGACATGACTTAGTTTTTCATACTCAGATAGACATATCAGGAGGAATCATTTAGATCGCTTAGCATCCTAGGTCTTAAAGACATCTTCCATCGCATTAGTAACCTATTTTAAAAGATAATAGGTACATCCACTGTTTAACCTAACTACGACGAAAGAAAAAAGATCTTATTCATTGGTTTTCAATGCGGTAAAGAGATATGATTTTTTTTAACCCAGTCATTCTCAACTTCAGAAGCTGAATCTTCCAGAGAATTAAAATCTTTCTGGTTTAAAATTGTCAAAATCACGTCACTGTTTAGTCTTTTAGAACCAGAGACAATACAACCAAAAACAACGCCAAAATAAGACAATTTTTTTTTTTAATTAAGCAAACAAGATTTCAACAAACTTAGTTAAAAGTTACACAAAGCCTAAAGATACGTCTCGCAGGCGTACTAAGTCAAAAATGACGGGACATCTTAACCCGTGAGTAGGCGCGCCTTAAAATGTTACACGAGTAGGCGCACGTATAGCAAAATGCTCACACTCTTCAAATGACTTTTTCGTGGGGAAAAAAGAAATTATATTATAAATTTTATTTATTATAATAAATTAAAAGTCTTATATTAATGAAATAGAATGTTTTATTACAATTAAATAACAAAAATGCAAACTTATGAACAAACTAAAAATCTTATAAACTTTGCCCTCAACTTATGGCTAATCTTTAGAAAACAGACAAAAAAAAAATAATTGCAATAAAAATTGAAATGTTTTATTCTTCCATGACATCTTGAGATATACGTCTCTTATAAAATATACGGCACATAAACATCACATGCTCGTTGCAGAGTAATTTACTGCACAAAGTGCATGCTTTTTTAGAACGCCTATTTTTCCTCCTTTTTGTGGTTTTGTGGCTACGGCAAAGAATATAGCCTCCCCCTCTCTTCCCGTGGGTGTCGTAAGAGGCGACTAAGGCATAACATAGTTTCACTACCACCTTGGAACTTAAAAAGCCGACCTATAGCGGGATAATCATCCAACTGCTGGCTTTGAAGTACACATGCTAAAGACGGGCAGCAGCGTCTTCGGTGCGACAAAACCAGCCCTGCGGTCACCAACCCGCCTGCCCAGCGTGGTGACTATGGGCAAAACACATGAGTTCACGCCATTATTGGCGCGAAATTGTGGAGTCATATGTCCAGCAGTGGACTGTGATAGGCTGAAATGGTGATGATGATGATTTTTCCTCCTGGGACATAGTTCACAATAACCATTTGCCCTAGGCTTCGTGGGAGCTGTGAATGGCTGAACAGTCGCTTTCTACGTCATCTACTCGATTTTGAACCGTACCTTCATAATCTATTGACTGTCCTTCTTCAGAATCGGGCTGTTCTAGCCAAGCACAAATTTTAGAGATTTGTCGGCATCCATTTTAGACTCTGTATGCTGAAAATAGCAAACAGAATATTAGAACAATAAATCAATAATTTTTTTTAATTTTTATATACGAAAAATAAGAACAAGTATACAAAATATTTTTCATTTACTTAAAAAAATACTTACACGAGTAGGCGCGCAATGAGCAAAATGCCGCACTTCACGATGCATTGCGCACGAACACCTCACTACGCGGATGCAGCGGCACCGAGCTGTGCACGAGTCACGTCAGGGGAAAGGGCGTGTATAGTTAGGAAGGTACTGTGAAGCTTATAGTGCCCGAGCTTATAGTAATCGAAATAAACCGCAACAAAATTTTTGCGTGAGCAAAATGCTCATAGCGCGCCTACTCACGGGTTAATGACATAGTCATCTTCCCCTAGCTCCCGTCGACCACTGAGTTGGCTAAAGAACACGAAGCGCTAGCTTTAACCGTTATAAAGAGACAAACAATTTTCGGATTCGTATATGCCTCGTAGGCGAAGATTAGGCTTCTGGGGTCATTCAATTTATGAGATAATTTAGACCCTACTAAAATATACAAATTCCTAAACATTAGGTAAAAAAATTTTTTTAATAATTTTTAGCCCTCGTGAAGCCAACCATATGAAAAATCCATCATGGATACCCTCCGGCGCGGGGGCACCAGAGGGTTATGTCAGCAGATTCCTATCACTACAAATTTGAGAAAGGTACCGTCGACCGATACCGGTCTCGACATGAGTTAGTTTTTCATACTCAGATAGACATATCAGGAGGAATCATTTAGATCGCTTAGCATCCTAGGTCTTAAAGACATCTTCCATCGCATTAGTAACCCGTTTTAAAAGATAATAGGTACATCCTCTGTTTAACCTAACTACGACGAAAGAAAAAAGATCTTATTCATTGGTTTTCAATGCGGTAAAGAGATATGATTTTTTTTTTTGTATTTTACCAGCATAGGTTTGTGACATTGAAAAGAGACTTCTGTTCTGGTGAAATTGCTAGAGCAGAAGGTACCTCGTATCAACTACTTCATGCCTCTTTAGATCCAAGATTTCGGGAGAAAGACTGGCTCACTGATTTCGACACTGCTTCCTTGATTTCGTCGGCGTAAAGTGCCTGCAATTCAGTTTACAAACCATTTTCATGTCGTTGTTGGTCATCTTGTTCATCTAGCTATTGGTTTACAGTGATTTGAATTGATATTGCAGTTTCTGTATGACAGCTCAGCTTTGGTCTAAGGGTAGGTGTCATCAAGTCGGCTCGGGTATTCGGTGGTGTATTGTATCACCCTTAGCCATTAGTACCTTTGTATTATTTAACAAATATGAATACGGGCCGAATACATATAAGTAGAACAAACCAACAAACGTTCTTTTAGTGTGCAGCCCGGTAAGGTAAGGTTGGACCATCATAGGCGAGCCTCAGCCACGATCATCTGATTCCATTGGACTCAAAGCACGCCATTCCTTTTCTCATTGTCATGTCTGTCATTGTGTGTCTTATTATAGTTTCTCTTTTAACGTGAAAATAGTACCTGTATCTGTTGCAGATGTTCCAGCTATAAGGTGTACTTTCGAAAATATCGACTTCATACTTGTAATTGTCTCCACCAACAACAGTGGCTGTTTCCATTATATACTCGTACATATATTTATTTCGTTATATTTATTTCCTGGCATATTTTCCGAAAAATTTAGCACTAAAATGGAGCAGGATCCCGTATTGCGGGATTGCAGTCTTTAAGTGTATGTAATGATCGCAGTAGTTTTATGTTCATTTATTAATTAAGTCAGTGAAAGCCAGGAATATTATAAATTAATTTAATATTGCTGATCTTGCGAGCGATGGTAATGGCGTTTTCGTAAAACGTTTAATTAATTGGCACAGTTTAACACTGCGCCTGTAAAATATAGAAGCAATGATATGTACAATATTGTACAACTATCCGTCAGCTCATTATATGTACGAGTATGTAGGTGCATCCTCTTTTTTAATATGTGACACCTAATATAAACTTTAAAGTTCGTAATGGTAGGGGAGTCTTACCGGGGATTTTGGCAGTTTATAGTACTCCAAGCATATTTGAGCTCTTTATATATTGCCGGTGTAGACTGAATGAGGATTGTGGAAAACCGGGATATTTGGCGCGAACTTGAGGCCTATGTCCAGCTATGGACTGCAATAGGCTAAACTGACTGACATAGTGTGTGAAAGGTCTAGGGCAACCGATCAAATTCGATTGTTACAAAAATTCGAGCGTGTCTGATTATAATACCATATCACTTCATCATGATGTTCTCGTCGTACATGACTGAATCTGGAATTTTTTAATCTGATGATTTGAAAGAAAAAAATTCTATCCTGCCTATGACCCACCACGCAAAACGACAGATTAATATTTTTCCGTTATCAGAAACACGCAGAGCGCTTATAGTACTAATAATTATTATATTATATTAATTTATGATACACTTATATATTATACATAATTATTATTATTATTATTATATAGTCAGGGGTACCCACTGCAACTTCTGCTGAATGTTGCATTGTGTATACGGGTATGCGACCCCGGCTTCCCGAGCTGCTACTGTCTCTGGCCCCCTCCCATCGAGACAGTAGTATCCCACTCAAAGTCTGCTTCGGCGAGAGTGGCAACCCATTGCAGATATTGCGAAAGGGCTTGGTACACTCGGCGATTCAGCAAGGCAAGGTGGATGGCCTAGGGCGACGGTAGAGGGCGTACAGTTACTGTCGGCCAGACACATCATCTGACCTCTTCTCCAGTCGTAGCGGTTCACCGTTCCACTGAATCAAGAAGTGGGAGGACGAGTGCGTGCGCCTGCGTATGCGCGAACGCTTGCGCACCTTAATATATCCTGCGCAATTGACCGCTTCCGATACATGGACTCCGAGTACTCTAAGTCCTATGGCGATGGGCTGAGGTAGAGAGGTCCGGCGCGATGCAAGCCGGGCTTTGTCCGATACCTGCACATAGGCGGCCCCAGGGGCGTGATTACACGTCTTGGTCGCCTTCGCATTGCAAGTTTGGGACGACAATGCGAACTCGGCAGCACCTGGGGTGACAGAGCAGCCCTATTTAGGGAGGCACTGCTCTCCTCGCTCAGCCGAGGAGGGGGCTAGAAAAGGTGCCCTAAAAAAATGCTCGTCCCGACCCGGAAGGTGGTAGTAACCGCGGCTGCCACTGCATCAATCTAATTCGTGGTCGACGTGTCAGAAAGAATAAAGCTATCATGAAACCACCAATCATGACATTTGGCGCGTGGAACGTAAGAACGCTGATTGACCGAGATGGCAATGCCTGCCCCGAGCGCAAAACCGCTATAGTAGCTCGGGAACTTCATCTCTATAATGTGGATGTGGCTGCACTCAGCGAAACACATCTCGCTGATGAAGGAGAGCTGGTGGAACTTGGAGGTGGTTACACTTTCTTTTGGAAAGGTACCCCTTCATCCGAACCTCGTAGGTCTGGGGTAGGATTTGCCGTCAAAACTCAATTAACAAAGCGATTTCATGAATGTCCTGTGCACATCTCGGACCGCGTTACCACACTGCGTCTTCACCTGGATTCGGACAACTACCTTAATGTCATCAGTGTTTATGCCCCAACGCTGGACAAGTCTGATGACATCAAGGACAAATTCTATGAAGAATTATCTCAATGCCTTAACAACATCAACAGCAAAGAGCAGATATTGCTGCTGGGCGATTTCAATGCCAGAGTTGGCCGGGACTATGAGGCTTGGCCTGGAGTTCTGGGTAGACACGGAGTCGGCAACATGAACAGCAATGGTCAGTTGCTGCTCAGTCTTTGTGCTCAATACGACCTTGCGATATCGAACACTATGTTTCGGCTTGCCGCCAAGCACAAGACAACGTGGCAGCACCCGCGGTCTAAACACTGGCATTTGATAGACTACGCTATCATACGGCAACGAGACATCAGTCAAGTGCAAGTCACCCGCGTTATGAGCGGTGCGCACTGTTGGACTGACCATCGACTCATTGTCACTAAGCTAAGACTCCGCCTCCGCCGGCCTCGTAGATCCATAGAGAAAAAGCCTGCGTGTTTAAACGTAGATAGGCTAAAGAATCGCGAGGCTAGAAAGGAATATGCCGAAGCCTTATCGGGAAAGCTGTTGCCTGCAAATGAGAGGGATGATATCGGTACTGCTTGGAGAGCTTTGTCTAGTCACATTATGGAAACCGCTTCAGCTACATTGGGTACAAAAGACCGGCGTAGCGAAGACTGGTTCGATGACAACAATGAGGCTCTCAGAGCAGCATTCGACAAACATCGGGAGCTCTTGCGACAGCACAGTAGAAGAGGCGGAAGCATTGCGGCAGTCAAAGAGAGTGACCAAGAATTGCGCAAGCTGTCTCGTCAGATAAAAGATAAGTGGTGGCATGACAAAGCTTGTCAAATGCAGTGGCTTGCTGACACTAACCAGCTTCGGGAGTTTTACTGCGAGGTGCGAAAGCTGATTGGTGTTTCCTACCGAGCAAAAGTACCTCTGAGGTCTTTAGATAGTTCACACCTTCACACTAGCAAGGAGGAAGTACTAAAACGTTGGGCTGAACACTTTAACACTCTGCTCAACGTGGATCGATCAGCCGATCTACAAAACATCAGCTTAATGCCTCAACTCCCTTTATCTATAGAGCTGGATGAGCCACTGATGCTTGACGAGGTTGTCACTGCCATCAGACAGCAGAAAAACAAACGGGCAGTTGGCATTGACCATATACCAAGCGAGCTATTGAAATACGGCGATAGGGATTTGCACATGTCGGTGTGGAAACTGTTTGTTCGAATGTGGGAGGAGGAGCGAGTCCCAGACGATTTTAAATTGTCTCGTATTAGTGCCCTCTACAAGAACGGGGGTGATCGTTCCAACTGTAATTCATATCGCGGTATTTCACTATTATCAGCTCCTGGAAAGGTCTTTGCAAGAGTTCTATTGAACCGCCTAAGGGACCTATCAGAAAGGATCCTGCCTGAAACCCAGTTTGGCTTCCGACCTAACCGAGGCACATGTGAAGCTATTTTCTCGGTGCGTCAACTTCAGGAGAAAAGCAGAGAACAGGGACGTCAGCTTTACCTCTGCTTTGTTGACTTGGAGAAAGCATTCGACAGTGTGCCTCGCGAAGCCCTCTGGATGGTACTGGGAAAGCTAGGATGCACAGAAAAGTTTGTGAGACTTCTGCGACTCCTGCATGACAATATGCAGTGCTGCGTCTCCGTAGACGGCGAACAGTCCGACTTTTTCCCCGTTACCTGTGGGGTAAAGCAAGGGTGCGTCCTAGCACCCACACTGTTCGCTCTATACTTTGCAGTAGCAGTCAAGGAGGTCCTACAAACTGTTTCTGAAGGAGTTCGCATTCGCTTCCGCACCGATGGCAATCTTTTCAACTTGGCCAGACTTAAGGCGCGCACCAAAGTCTCGTTTACATTGATCACAGAGATCATGTATGCTGATGACTTATGCTTCTTGGCAGAATCCCCAGACGGCCTGCAACAGCTGATGTCCGCTTTCCACCAAGCATGCTGCAAATTCGGCCTAAAGATCAGTGTCAAAAAGACGGAAGTGATGTCCCTGGACATCCATGGTCGTGAGACACTGACCATTAAGCTTGGCGAAGACGTGCTGAAACAGGTCGATAAATTTCGTTATCTGGGGAACACTATATCAGCTAAGTGTGACCTTGATGCCGAGATCAACAGCAGGATAAGTGCTGCAGCTGCAGCATTTGGAAAACTGTGTTCCAAGGTCTTCTGCTTGCACGACCTTAAGCTGGCTACTAAGATCTCGGTCTACATGGCGATCGTGCTGCCAAACCTTCTCTATTCTTCCGAGACCTGGTGTGTGTACCGTCGCCATATACGCACTCTCGATCGATTCCACCTAAAATGCCTACGCACCATCATGAAGATCAGATGGTCCGATCGGGTGCGTAATACCGAAGTTCTAAGACGTGCCAATGTTGGTGGCATTGAGGCGTATTTGATGCGTCGGCAACTTCGGTGGTGCGGTCACTTATCACGGATGGCGGAGGAGAGAGTGGCGAAGCGCATCTTTTACTGTGAGCTGGAGGAGGGCAAGCGAAAGCATGGCGGACAACTCCTCAGATATAAAGATGTTCTCAAACGTCATATGAAAAGATGCAATATAGAACCCTCTCGCTGGGAAGGTTTGGCAGCACAGCGACCGGAATGGCGCGAGATTGTGAATAAGCGAATCCGCGGATTTGAGGAACAGCGTTTAGCTGACCTCGACACCAAGCGCGATGAGCTCAAAGCCCGTCCACTCGCCGCCATTCACTACAATTATGAGAGTGGCAAGCTCACTTGCCCGCTTTGTGCAAGGGAATTCGCAGCGAAAATTGGCTATATAAGCCATCTCCGGGCGCATCAGCGCCAAGGCCTATAAGGGGCTGAAGTGGTCGCCATGGCCGAAATCGGTCGGATTACATTATTATACATAATTATATACCTATTTCATTTATGACATTTATATATTTTAACCCCCCACGCAAAAATAGGGGTGTTATAAGTTTGACGTGTCTGTGTGTCTGTCTGTCTGTCTGTGGCTCCGTCGCTCGCGAACGGATGAAGCGATTTCAATTTAATTTTTCTTTTGTATGAAAGGTGAGTTACTGGCGAGTGCTTTTAGACAGGTTTGATGAAAAACGGTTGAGTCGTTTTAAAGTTGTGGGGGCTGAAAGTGGGGAAGAATAATCGAATGTCTGCAAATAAATCGAGAACAATATAATAAAAAGTAATAATCGAGTGAGGTTTCAAATAAAAGCGCATCACGTGCACATTACAAAATAATATGTTCAATGAAAATCGGTTGAACCCTGAAAAAACTCTGGGGGTAAAAGTGGGGAAAATAACCAATATCTGCAAATATGTGGTGGGGAGAAAATGAGGATGGAAATCCGAATGTCAGCAAATTTACCCAAGTAGGGTCGCAAATGAAATAGCATCAGATGCCCTTTACAAAATTAATAATAAAAATAAATGAAAAATATTAAAAAAATCGGTAGAGCCGTTTGAAGTTAACGGAGCTAAAAGTGGGAATTGAAAACAGAATGGCTGTGAATGTGTGAATCCTAAGCTTGACATTAAACATAATCTTTACCTTAAATATAAATTTGAAAAATTTCAACAAGAATCTATGTATTGACAACTTAACAAAATCTACATTCTAATAAGTGTGTACCTGTAAAATGTATAAAATAAAAAAAAACCGACACAATAACCTGAGTTCCCTTTAAAAAGTAAAAAATAATGAAAGAAACTCAATCTTAAAGTACCTAAGTACATATGTACGAGTATTGAGAATTCTAAAAGAAACATAGCGTTGGGGAACTGGTTTTATTCAAATAAAATGATATTCCGTGGGTGAGACAAGGGTCCGCTGGCCAGTTATTCGAGAATACTATAAATTAGAACGCCATATCGGGTGTCACAGGTCACTCTTCGCTGGACTTTAGAAGCGACAAGATTAGAAGCTAGCCAACAGCCCCTCTCTCAAGCGGAATTTCTTCATCGATACAACGGCGTTTTATTGAAGAATTCTTCCTCGCCGAACACGAAAACCGTACCAGCTTTCTTCGTAATCGATTCACAGTACCGGCTCTAGAAACAACAGACGTCAAATACAGTCCTCTCGCTTTCTTTCGGCTAGGGGCCGGTACAATATTACTATCAACATATCATTTACTATCAGCAGGTCATTACACAATTGAAATGAATAAAACCGACTTCAATTACATCGACAAGTAATACAACGTAATAAGATAAAAAAACAGTCAAGCAAATACGCGTTATCTAAGATTACTCAAAAAGTGGTAATCAGATCTCAATCAAATTTAACAAGACTACATGATAAGTATTAGTTTTGATTAAAGTAAGAATCATCAAAATCGATAAACCCAGTGAAAAGTTATGCGGCTTAATACAACGTAGATCGACGAAAAAGTACTCAAGTAAATACGCATTATGAGATATAACTGTAAGAGCCTGTGCAAACCACGTTTTTACCCTACGGAGCAGTTTGTTGGCGTTTGTATCCATTACGATTAAAACGTGATGTGCTTAGGCCCAAAATGCCAGCGCGTTTGTATCGCTACACACGCGCGTTTGCATCGCGTCTGTATGGCTACACACGTGCGTTTGCATCGCGTCTGTATCGCGCACACGCGCGTTTGCATCGCGTCTATATCGCGACACACGCGCGTTTGCATCGCGTCTGTATCGCTACACATGCGCGTCTGTATCGCTACAAACGCGTGTCGAGACGGCGCATTTAAAAAACGTGGTGTGCATAGGCTCTAAAAGTACTTGTCAGATCTCAATTAAATTTAAATGGCACATGACACCCAACACCTTTCAATTAAAACAAAATTCATCGAAATCGCTCCACCTAGTCAAAAGTTATGAGCTAACATACATAAAAAATACAACCGAATTGAGAACCTTCTCCTTTTTTGGAAGTCGGTTAAAAAAGCTATTCGCGAGATCTAAGTACGTGTATTTACTTAGTTTGAAAATCATAAAAAATTAAAACCAATTAGATCAAATTATTTAACGTATTTGTTTATCTTTAAAGGTAAACACCGCAACAAGCAACCGCTCTGTGTGCTAGTAGTCACCTAAATCAATGACGGTTTGCGGGTTCGATTCCCGTTCGGGATGGGTTTATTTCCAGTATGGATATCTGTTCGTATTGGACTCCCCGCCGTACTTCGGATAGCTCGTTAAGCCGTCGGTCTCGGTTGTAATCATAAATACCTGATAGCGATTGTTACTCATACTGAGGAACATATCCGCCCATCCGCAGTGGAACAACATGGTGGATTAACTTCCGTTCCTTCTCCTACATGAAAAAAGAGGTCTATGATTAGCAGTGGGATGTTACAGACTGAATGCGATTGTAGGAAAGCTTAAAAAAGTTAGTTCGCTATCTTTGTAAGTCCACATTAATGGATTTAGAGTAAAGTCACTTTATTTTTCGAGTTACTCTACGCAAGCCTTTTCATTTGGTACCAATATTGTAGAAGTGCATTAAAATAACCTAAGGATAGGAGGATAGGGAGTACGATTTAATTAGAAATAACCACTCCACCGTATTGGCACTTTTATAGTTATTGATACTTACATGCATTGCAAGTTAAATAAAAGATTTTTATAAAAGACGAATTAGAGTTTTTTTTTACATAAAAAAAAAATTAAATAGCTATAATTATGCTTACATACTCTGCACATAAAAATTTTTCATTAGGCTTTCTAACGATATTTGAGACGATGATGATAGGGTACATAGATTAAAGTCCATTATTATACTATTAACAAACAACAAAGTTAAAATTAATGTGGTTAGTAACGTTGAGATAATTATTTTTATTATTAATAAAAAATAAGAAAATACTTTATTACATTGTATTAGTTTTGAGAGCTTATTTATGATATATTTGGATCTTTCAGTTTAAAATGTATTTAAAACTAGCTGACCCCGAAAACGTTGTTTTGTCATATATGTTATTAACCCCCACAACCCCCCGTTGTGGGACGAATTTAATAAAATCTGTTATTAGCTGACCTCTACGCGACGAAAGGAATATTCCTATCCAATTTGAAGTCTCTACGCCTTATGGTTCGAGAGATATCGTGATGAGTCAATATATAGGTGGAAATCTCTTATATAATAATAATAATAATAATACTCTTTATTGTACACAACATCAATCAACACAATAACATATTACAAGTACAAAACAGTGTACAAAGGCGGTCTTATCGCTAGAAGAGCGATCTCTTCCAGACAACCTTTGGGCATATAGGACACGGCATAGTGAAAGCGGTAGGGAAGTGTACAATAGAGAAGTGACAAATAGTGTCACCTAAAACAATATCAATTATTGAATACAAATTCACATACATATACAGCATAATACATACATACAAAGATACATAATTATATACATATAAACATATATACATACACATATTATATACATATATATATACACACACATACATATATATAAACATACTTATAAAAATACTTTACTTATAAACAAAATATATATAATATAATATATATTAACTTTTTATTCATTTATCAAATTTTAACCGACTTCAAAAGAAGGAGGAGGCTATCATATGCACCAATTTTTTTATGCGTTTTGAATTAAATTTTATCAGGTATACCAATTTTTTTGATTCCTTTCTTTATCGAAGACTGGGAGGTGCTTGTCATGTGTTGTATTTCAATTTGATCGAGATCTGTCGAGTTCTTTTTGAGTTATCCCTAAAATGCATATTTAATTGACGATACAACTGACACATACTATAAACCAAATGTTACTTTTGATATAACAATAATATTTGTATACAAATTCTCTCGTCTCCACGAAGATAACAAATTAATTAATAGTACATAATAAAGTGTTTTACAAGTAACCATAAAAAAATTGTGTGATAGTGTAAGTTTGCAAAGTCATAAAAATTATAAAGTGATATGAATATCTATAATAGTATGTACAGATGTACGTATTACAACAGCAACGCGGCCAAAATAAAAGTTCTAAAAACACACATTATCATACATACATATAATCACGCCTTTTTCCCGTAGGGGTAGGCACAGACCAGTTATTTCCACTTGCTACGATCCTTACATACTTGTTTCGCTTCGTCTACTTTCATTATTTCTATCATACATGCTCTTCGGTTTAGGGTACTCTTGACCTGGCCTTTTTTCAAGACGTCTCTGATCTGGTCTTGAAAAGTCCGCCTAGGTCTACCCCTTCCAACACTTCCATTCACACTCGCCTTATACACTTTTTTCGTCAATCGTTCTTCATTCATTCTCTCGACATGGCCAAACCATCTCAGCATACCTTTCTCAATTTTTGTCACTACATCTTCTTTCAGACCACAACGTTTCCTTATCTCACTATTTCTTATCCTGTCACTCAGTTTAACTCCTATCATACTTCTTAACGCTCTCATCTCAACTGCATTTATTCTGCTTTTATGTTTCTTCTGCCATACCCAACTTTCACTTCTATACATGAGTGTCGGAACCAACACCCCCTTATGAACAGCCAAACGAGCCTTATTAGACACATTCCGACTGCTCATGAAGGAGTGCAAAGCTTCATTCACCATGTTTCCTGCATTCACTCTTCTTTCAATATCACTCTCACACTTTCCATCTCTTGTAAACTTTGAACCCAGATACACAAACTCATTCACCTGTTCTATTTGTTCATCTCCAATCACGATATTGCAGTCTGTCACTGCCTCATTTCTTTCAAACACCATCACTTTCGTCTTCTTTACATTCATCTTCATTCCCTTTCTAACAAAAGCTTCATTCGTAGCGGTTACCATCTCCTGTAACTCCTCGGCTGAGGACGCAAGTAATACTTGGTCATCAGCATGGAGAAGACATTTGACGAGTAGCTCATTCATTCTCAACCCACTTTCATTCTCTTTTAGCTCTGCCAAGCAATTGTCCATGAACAGATTAAACAGCCACGGTGACGCTACACATCCCTGTCTAACACCTTTTTCGATATTAAACCATTCAGAGTACGCCCCGTTTATCCTTACACAAGCACTAGAATTCCTATAAAGAGATTGCAGTGCTCGTATGAGGATACTGCTCACACCGTACCCGGACAATGCAGACCACAATTCATTCCTCACCACTCTATCATAGGCCTTTTCTAGATCTACGAACGCGCAATAGACCTTCTTGTTTTTAGCCAAGAACTTTTCGGCTATGCATGCAAAGAAAAGACCTGATCCGTACATCCCATTCCCTTCCTACATCCCGCTTGTGCATCCCATACTTTTTCGTCCGTTTCATTCACAACCCTTTCAATCAATACTTTCGCATACAATTTACCGACGACGCTGAGAAGGCTTATACCGCGGTAATTTATGCAGTCCTGCCGTGACCCTTTTCCCTTATATAAAGGCACGATTACGGCTTTGCACCCGTCTTCCAGTACTTGCCCATTTCGCCAGCACAGATTGAAAAGGCGGTACAGCTGGCTAGCCACTCTGCCCTGTCCGGCCCTCAGCATCTCGATGGTAATCCTGTCATTCCCTGCAGCCTTACCTAATCTCACACTATTCAACGCTTTCACTATTTCATCCATGCTTATCTCACTTTCATCAACATTTACACTAGTTTCCATGGAAGGTGCCGGATGTTGTACCTGCACTTCCTCTCTTTCCAACAGACTTTCAAAATACTCTTTCCATCTCTTTAACACACATTCTTCTCCTTTTATAATGCTCCCATCTATCATCACATTGTCTATAATTTTTTTTTGACATTTTCTAACTACTCATAATTATGTCCTCTATTTGACCTTATATATTGAATTTTTTAGGTCCCATATTTACACTAGCACATTATCTAGAAAATAGCTACTAAAGTAAATTATTTTAATTATTTTTATAAACAAAATACATTGTATTCAGTTTATTGCAACATATTTTATTGTTATAATAAATTTTTATTACTTATATAATATTTTTTAATTTACATTAAGGTTTCAGTCAAGTTCAATGTTATCTTTAAATACGACGGTATTCAAGTCATCTAATCTTAACGCGTGTGTATGTGAGTTGGGTGTGAGTAAAGGTGCATGGTGAGAGGTTTTGAGTGCAATTTCGTACACATACATATTAAGACAGGTAATCTGGTAAAAAGATTATTTCTATAACTTTTCCCATTTTTATGTAGATTTAAGTTATGGTGATTACCATATATATACACTATACTAGTTATAATATATAATATACTGTTTGGTAGAAATAATAATATTTTGTATAGTACATATTTTACACTTTATTATTGTAACCCTCACATTTGTTAAGCCTTACCCCAAGGATTCGGTCTGATGTTCACGTTTTTATATAGTATTGAACTTACATCGTTTTAATACCTTAATTTCAATTTCACAGATTCATCATGTTATCTGATATTGAAATAGAAATCTCAGATTGGAATAAGAGCAAGTGTAAGTAGATTTATTTTATTTATCATAAATTTATTAAATAATAAAACTTATTTTGTGTATTCTTTCATTAACGTCAGCTACTTACGTTTAATTTAGTTTTTTTATTTATTTTTTATTAATTTAATTTAATTTTGTTGACAGTTGAAGAAACGGACTCATTACCTCTCATGACAACGCCTGGACCAGTCGCATTGATTTTGGTTACCTATTTATTATTCATATACAAGATAGGACCCTCATACATGAAAAATAAAGAACCTTACAAACTAACAACTGTGTTGATACTATACAATACATTTCAAATTGTATTCTCAGCATATCAGGCGAAAAGGGTACGTTTGAAATTATATAAGACGCACCACAAAATTTTAGTACACAGCAAGAAAGACTGAATCAAAACAGGAAAATAAAAATTTGACAGAGAAATATAGAAGTGACATGTCTCTTTTTGCTCTGTCTCCACATTGTATTACAAAATTATAATGAGATTTTAAAATATATAAGGTACAAAAATGACGAGTGCTACAGACTCATCTGAAAATATTTTATATGTCACTATAGTATTTGATTTTTCACATTGTACGCTTGCGCCGCATCTTTTCTCTTCTACTCGATTGGCCTATGCGTCCGAGGAGATGTTTTGTTATGACGTTGACACGTTAAACTTTTGTCCGTAAACCAACTTTACAGACAACCAATTTTTTCGCTAAGTATAACGATTAGGAATTACCGTTTATAATACGATTCTAATAATAAATTGAAGATGATGAATATCACAGCTAAATAACACTGCTTTCAAGTAGTGTAGTGTTCTTGTAGTGAGTAAGGTGGCGGGAGATCCTTGTAAAGGTCGGGGGGTAGGGTTTCAGGCGTCTACAAGTACCGTATAATATAAGTATAATTGGTTTTATACATATATAGTGGTTAGATTTTGACAAGAGCTGACTTCTCCGAGTCAAAAGTTACACGAAATCGAGAATCTCGATAAGTACGCAGCAAAATTACCTCAAAATGCTGGAGCTTAGTCTTCGTTGCTTAGCTTGATAAATTATTTGATCCTTTATCTATCCAATTGATGGTTTCTTTACCGAACCTGATTTTTGATAAATACACAATACCTTTTTCTACGAAAGTCAAGGATCTGGGCATAATTATTGACAAGTACCTTTCCTGGTCCGATCAAGTAAATGAAGTTTCGCGTAAATTCTACTCAATATTGCATCCCTTACTACGCTTTAAGCATTTCTTACTAGACATGGGTAACTCATGAGAGAAAGATATAAATGAAACATTTCTTTTCAATTGAGCAAATCTTTCACCCGCTCACTTGCATTTCAAATGTATCTCCAGCTCACTAGGGTTATGATTCATTTTCGAGGTACTGACGGACTGAGAGAGAGTAAACGAGACCGGACGATGGCGCTAATCATGCGAATGAGAGAGACAGCTGTAACTCTGTTACTGAGCCAGAGTAAACGAGACCGGACGATGGCGCTTATCATGCGAATGAGAGAGACAGCTGTAACTCTGTTACTGAGCCAGAGTAAACGAGATCGGACGATGGCGCTTATCATACGAAAGAGAGAGATAGCTATAGCTCTGTATCTTTTCGATTCATATTGTATCATACGATGAAACATTGATGAAACACTTGTCAGTTGTCATTCACTGAGCCAAATGAGATGAAGAAACAATTGAGTGATATATATCCTAAGATCAAAATGATATATATCTCTCTTATCTTTTCAGTGATATAAACTTCGCACGGCTATTTCTTACCAACTAAGGCTAAGCTTCACTTGGTGAATAGCTTACTTTTGCCCATAATTGATTACGGCGATGTGTGTTATTTGGACCTTAATCAAGTCCATTTGAAAAAACAGGATCGATTGCTCAACATCTGCATTCGTTTCATTTTCGGTCTGCGGAAGTATGATCATATTTCCCTTCCTCTTTCCCTTTTTTGTTTTTTTTTTTCTTTTTTAAATTATTTTGTTTTTAATTAATTTGCCAAAGAAGTTTCACTTCTGGCATGTGTACTTTGTTCGCACGCATTTTTTTTTATACAACTTTTTTATACACCACCAGAAGCATTGCAAGCGCGTTGCTGACCGTACCCCCCGTTCCCCCTAGAAGCTCTGGCCACCTTAATCACCAACAGGAACACAACACTGCTTGAAAATAGTATTATTTAGCTGTGATCTTCTGTAAGGCTGAGGTACTACCCCAGTCGAGGTGCTCCATATTTTGAGCAGAAATTTCCTGCTGTGCACTAACTCATTGTCAGTTAAATTATCTTAACACCTTTATTTCAGTTACAATCATTTATAAAAATATATAATAATTATCGAATGATGTAATAATTGGAGTAGCGTGGTGGATTAAGCTCTGATCCTTCTCCAACATGGGGAAAGAGGTCTATACCCAAAATGGGATATTACAGGCTGAAGCAAGCAAGCAAGATGTAATAATAATAACAAACTGCAATAATAATAACGTCATCACGTAGACTATACATTAGATACTATATAGTCATCATACATGACTATACATAAAAACCTTACGCTTTTTTTAACGTAACGGACGTTTTTTCCCGGCTGGGTACCCCTCCACAACGCCCCATAAAGAACTTCGTTCCAAGAAAAATAATGTGGTACTTAATTTTATTCCTTTTTCAGTTTTTTACACAGTTGTTTCGTCAAGGACTGGTACCAAAGAGTTGTTTAATTAACGACGAGATTCATCGCAAGGAGGTATGTTGAAATCATATTCGATTGACACCATCAAATATCTACAAATGAAATTATTAAGTAAGAGTAAAGAGTAATTTTAATAACAGCTTCTACATGTTCCACATTCTTTTCTAATACATAAACATATACATATATGTTTTTCTTGAAGTTGGTAACAATAACAAAGACATACATAGTGTTGTGTTTGGAGGAATCAGTGTACGAATTTTGTCGTGCACGATTTTTCGTTAGTGCCCAAAGCTGTGTGCTGTGTGTAGTAATAACGGCAGTAATAATTGTGTTTGCTAGCAAACGAAAAAAAAACTGACTTCAATTGGATCGGCAAGTAATAAATAATAAATAAATTAACAAACGCACTAGTCGTTACTACGATTTTCGAGGGTTCCCCTCGATTTCACTGAGATCCCATCATCAGATCCTGGTTTTCTTATCATGGTACCTAAGTTGGAATATCCCCTTTCCAACAAAAAAAGAATTATCAAAATCGGTTTATAAACGACGAAGTTATCCCCGAACATACATTTTAAAAAAAAAAACATAATATATATGGTCGAATTGAGTAACCTCCTCCTTTTCTGAAGTCGGTTAAAAAATATGTCCGCAAACCGGCAGTGTTGCAGCATGTTGAATTAAAATCCAACTCTTCTCCTACATGAAGAAAGATGCCTTTGCCCAGCAGTGTGGAAAAAAAATTATATATTCTTTTTTTACGCACTTAAAAAACGTGTCAAAATCTGGAGCAGCACACATGAGGAAGTGCCTCAACTTTACAAAAGAGCACAGCTAAGTATTACTGGTCTTAAGTAGTCTTTAGTTGCCGCATTGGCGCAATTGTAGGCGTAAAAATTAGGCGCAGCACTGGTTTGTGGCTGTTGCGCTGGCAGTTGCGGGTTCGATCCCCGCACATGACAAACATTTGTATTGGCCATACGGATGTTTGTCGTGATCTGGGTGTTTGTGCAGTCCTTGTGGGTCTCCCCACCGTGCCTCGGAGAGCACGTTAAGCCATCGGTCCCGGTTGTTATCATGTACACCTGATAGCGATCGTTACTCATAGTAGGGAATATATCCGCCAAACCGCATTGGATTAGCGTGTTGGATTAAGCTCCGATCCTTCTCCCACATAGGGAAAGTGGCCTATTCTCAGGCGGATCTACAGGCTGAAGAGTTAAGTAGTGTTGTGTTCCTATAGTGAGTGAGGTGTCCAGAGCTCCTGTGGAGGCTTAGAGGTAGGATCGGCAACACGTTCGTGATATTTCTCGTGTTGTCGATAACCGCTTCAGGTGGGCCCACAGAGTATTGTAATAGTAGGGAAGGTGGGCCCGTACACTTGTATGTCGACATAGCCATATAAATTAAAAAAAAATAAACGTAATTATTACCCTCATTAACATACAACACTTTAACAGACAACATTAGTTCAATTCAGTCTAAAATACATTTCAGATAATTTTAATTATATGGCTGTACTTCATCGCAAAAATTTCTGAACTACTGGATACAGTTTTCTTCGTGCTTCGTAAAAAGGACAAGCAGATTACATTCCTTCATGTATACCACCACTGCATCATGCTGATCTCATCATGGGCCTATTTAAAATACTGGCCTTCAGAATTGCTACTCGTCATTGTAAGCCTGAACTCATTAGTTCATGTCTTCATGTACACCTACTATGGTTTAGCTGCTTTGGGACCGAAAGCCACTAAATACATATTCTGGAAAAGACATATGACAAAAATGCAGCTAGTAAGTTAAATAAATATTTTTTCTCTAATCTTCTATATATATAAAAGAGATTTCCACCCATTGACTCATCACGATATCTCTGGAGCCATAAGGCGTAGAGACTTGTAATTTGGTAAGAATATTCCTTTTGCCGAGTAGAGGTCAGCTAAGAACGGATTTTACGAAATTCCACTCCTAAGGGGGTAAAATGGGGGTTGGAAGTTTGTATGAAAGTCCTATGTTTTAGAAGTAAGAGACTTGAAATTCAAATCCAATGTATGGTCTATAGACGGTGTTGAGGTGTACTAATAATAATGTATTTTGAGAAATCAACCCCCTTTTGGGGTTAAAACAGGGGATGGTTGTTTGTTATGATGTTCCTCAAATTAACGCGGGGGTAACCGCGGGGCACAGCTAGTATCAGAATATATGACAACAAACCGCAAAATTTAAATATTTCCACAATGTAATAAACACTGTCAGTTCTTTCACAAACTTTTCTATGACGACTACGTCATAGAAAAGTTAGTACTAACTAAGTTACTAAGTTAGGTACTAACCTAGTATTATGTCAAGATATTTCAATAAAAGCGCCTACCATCGCCTTCTAAATAATGTTCTATCTTATATCCATCTTTATGGCTTTATTTTAAATTATATGGCACAAATTTTATAATAGAATCTAGTATTCAAAACTCGAACTACAAAAAATTCTAAGAGTTGATGCTGAAGCAAAGATTTTCCGCCACTTTACACGAATCTCTAGAGTAAATTCCTTTTTAATTTAGGACTTTTTAAATGACATTAATGCAATTTTACTTATATCCATTAATTCAAGAATCGTTACTTTGCTTTTGTTTTTTTTTCAGGCACAATTCGTATCTATCCTTATACATTACGTGATAGCTATACAAAGGTCTGAATGCCCACATGAACGTGCTGTAGCTATATTCATTACTTTTAATTCTGCATTTGTCTTATTATTGTTCGTGAATTTCTACTGGAAAAGTTATAATGGTGGAAAGAAACCTATTTATTTTAACAATGTATGTAAGCTTAGCGAGAAAGAATCATAGTAATATTTTTAATATAGGAAAATTTCTTCATAGCATAATTTTAGATCTGGAAATTTAATTGTCTTGTTAATTTTTGAAAACGATTTAAAATAGTTTCGCTGTATATTATCATACTAAGTGTTGTAATTTATAAGCACACTATTAAAAATGAATACAGAAGCAAGAACATAACTAAAGTAGAAATGAAACCTAAAAGAAGAACCAGAAAAGAGTTGGCTTTTCAAATTTTTTCCGTTGCTTAAAAAACTAAAACGACGTCGCACCGCTATATTCATTACTTTTAATTCTGCATTTGTCTTATTATTGTTCGTGAATTTCTACTGGAAAAGTTATAATGGTGGAAAGAAACCTATTTATTTTAACAATGTATGTAAGCTTAGCGAGAAAGAATCATAGTAATATTTTTAATAAAGGAAAATTTCTTCATAGCATAATTTTAGATCTGGAAATTTAATTGTCTTGTTAATTTTTGAAAACGATTTAAAATAGTTTCGCTGTATATTATCATACTAAGTGTTGTAATTTATAAGCACACTTTTAAAATTTATTAAAAATGAATACAGAAGCAAGAACATAACTAAAGTAGAAATGAAACCTAAAAGAAGAACCAGCAAAGAGTTGGCTTTTCAAATTTTTTCCGTTGCTTAAAAAACTAAAACGACGTCGCACCGTGTTACACATACTTACTCATACTTAAAACTGCTAGTGTTCTATGTCACAGGTAAGCAAAATGGGAGTTGTATTGTTGATAAAATTATCTTTGAAATTTTTATGACAAATAATAAATTATTGTTTTTTCCATGTATTTCCATTTATCCTTTCAATATAAAAAATAATAATAAATCAAATGATTTTATTTTTACATAAATGTAAAACAAATAATAGTGTATGAAAAACTGTACTTTAAATATAATATGTAAACTGTAATATAAGCATATTATAGTCCGATTTGTGTATTTAATATAAATCACTACTAATAAGTGACTACCGTAAGGACCGATTTTCTATTTAAAAATAAACAATACAACAAGGATATTCGATGTGTTATTTATATAGATCTCATTAACATGAAAATTTTAAATTCTTTGATAATTTCGACGGCTTAGCGTGCTCTCCGACGCATGGTGGGGACTTGGGGAGACCCACAAGGACAAACATCCAAACAGGAAAGAAATATTTGTACAAACACAAATATCCATCTGGTGTGGGAATCGAACCCGCAAACATTCTGTGTTTTAGGCGACTACTCGCACCACTACACCAGAGGGGTTCTTATACGTGTGTATTCATTTCTTCTGAACCATGCAGGTTCCATCACTACGTTTAAATGTTAAAATAATTCCATATTAAGTATTACCATTACACTAGTGGTCGCCCAGAGGTCGAAATTCGACCATTATTAAAAATTTAAATTCAAGAAAACTAAATAATTATGAAAATAAAGGACCTTTTTAAAAAATTTCAATTTTACTACAGACTTTGACAATCAACAAAATAGTATAATATGCGTGTGTGTGTCAAATACACGGTAGTGTGTGTAATGCTTTTTTTATAAATTTAATGTATATTTTATGTATAATTTAAAAAAATATATTAGCATTATTATGCACTCCTTCTCTATATAAACTATTAATAAGTGTGCCAAATTTCATACCCCCCCCCCCCCCGTACGCGCAATTTCCATAAAAAGGGGTACTGAGTTTTTGCTTAACGTGTTAATATATAGAAGATACTGCACTATATTGATATATTTATTGTCAAAATTTAAAGAAAATACGTACAATTGATTTCAAACAAAAATAACAATTGATAGCTACTATTTATTTAAAAGGTTAAATTCGAATATAAAACACCATCGAAGGTATATAACATTTTATTTGAACCCAGTCAATACTTTTATTACTACGATAACATGTGTATAGCACATACTAACAGAAGTACACACATATGTATAGTATAAAAGATAAATATAGAGTATTTTACAAGTAGCAGAATCTTAAAAGTAAATCTAATTATAATAAAAAGTAAATAATGTGACAATATGTCTTGTACAATGTGTCAAAGTAATAATAAATTGACAATTAAAATAACTTTTATTTTTTTCATTCGATAATCAAAAGTTACAATAATATTGCATAATTTTTGGAAGACAATTTTTCACATACTCGTATCATAATTATCTCAAAACTATTCAAAACATACATATTACATGCTATAGCGGATAAAAATGAGAACCATGTCAAATTAACTATTCATTGTATTTATACGACTGACAACACAAAGATTTCTACGACACGGTTCTAACGTAGGAAGTACGGTTTTGAAGCAATGCAATTGTCTGCGAGAAATGACGTCACAGGTAAAATGATTACTTGAAGTTTCGCTTCCCGTTTTATCGTATACTGTTGCTACATAAGCTTCACAGCATAATCTTAGAGACTATCGCAGTTGAGTAAGAGTTGCAACTGGTTTTTTGCGATTAATTTGACTAATATTTTTTTGACATGATAACGTCTTACAAATTGATGGACATCGGCTGCATGCAAGAAAAAATATCACGTTCCGTTTGAGCCTGAGCGTGCAAGCGAGAGCGCGGAACAAGCGATAGAGAGGCACGATCGGCTTGTGTTAAATTTTTCTCTCTTCAGTGATAATTAGTTCAATTCCATTCATAAAAGTATGCAATTTTTCATCAATGTTTCTTTATTACGTTATCACGTAAAACTATCGTCCGTAAACCGACTTTACCTACAACAATTCCTTTATCTCTACCTCAAAAATTACATTCAAGTAACTAAAATTTCTTGTTTTTAACACGAATTAGCTACATAATTGACACACTTTTTGACAAGACTGTCAAAGAATTAATCACAGTTTATTATTACGTAGAACTAACTTTAGATAAAATTATTGCTTTATTTACATCCGTAATAATACAATTATAAGGAAAATCTGGAATATGAAGTATAAGTGTGTGTGTGTTTTTTTTTTTTTCATTTAATTGTTAGCCTTGTCACTATACGTATTATCATAGGACGATTCAATGATATTTTTGTTTCTGTTAATATTTTTTATTTGAAATTAGAAATTTCCCGTTATTCAGTTTTAATTAATTATAATATCACATAAAGTTGTCTTAAGTTTTAGTGAATAATATGTAGCAACAAAGTAAAATGAAAAAAAAAACAGAGATATATACGCATAATACAATTACATAATCTTTAAAACTATCGTATATACAAAACTAATGCTAGAATCATTTAAATGTTACCTAAGTTTGTAACAGAAAATCATTTATCGATTTTAAACTGATAAATATTTTTCTGTGTCAACTTTATTCTATATGGCTTAATTTAATTATTGGTAAATATGACCAAAGATAAAAAAGCCTATCAAACATAAATCCTAGTCTTCAAAACTATAGAATATGTTCAATAATAATTAATTTACGTTCGAAAACCCTTGATCCTTCATACAATTGGTAACAAAGTTAATGACTATCACCGAAATATATGATTATATGAGAATATCACATGAATTGTGTGACCATTTTGGCTATTCTCAGAAGTACAAATAATACTTCGTATCTGTGTTAAACATTAAGTAGATTTTCTTTAAAAATATTCTTCCTTCACATTTCAGCGAATTCAATATATTTCACAATCATTTTTGGTGTGGCATTTATTTCCCAGCTTCGCAGAATTTAATTTTTAACCGTTACGGTTAGTACGTCGTTAAAATAAATGTACATTTTAATGTTAAAAAAAAACTTCTAATCTACACGAACTAACATATTTACATGATAAACCGGTACCCTTAATTTTAGTCAATTTTCTTTCCTTCATTTCGAATCCCATTTGCTTTTCCATTTTCCGATTTAACGCCGTTCGCGATACCATTCGATTTGCTATGTTCGCTAATAGCTTTTTTGTTATCTTTCTCCTTTTTCTTATCTCCTGGCTTACCATACGCTTTGTAATAGAAGTCATAGAAAAGATAGTAGAAGAAGATGGAGTTGGGTAGAGTGAAGACGACAGACCAGCGAGGGTAACCGCAGTCGTAGAAGAGAAGTTGAGAGGAGTGAATGAAAGCGATGCAGAACTGCAACTGGAATTTGAAATAAACGTTTGTAAATTACTTAAGCAAAAACACAAATTCTTTGAACTTTTAGCAAAAATGAACATAACTTTCTACTGCAAATATCTAAGTGTGTACGCAAACATGTATTGAAGACGGAATTAACCCTTTAAGATAACATCATGAAGATTTACTATACTATTAAACGCCTTACTGACGTTATGCACAAAATAATTTCATTTTTGAAACGGTGTTCTTAATGTGTACCTAGTGAATTAAAAAGACACCATTTTAAAATTTCTCTAAGTAGTTAATAGCTTAATTGAAATAAATAATTGAAAAAGTATTTTATTATTTTAATTCATAGGACGATTCAGCCTGTAAATCTCACTGCTGGGCCTCTTTCTCCATGTACGAGAAATATCAGAGCTTAATCCACCACGCTGCTCTACATTATACATTCTAAATTTATATTTCTTATATTTTTCTTTTATTTTATACGACATGATACTTAAAAAATATAGTATATTAATTATCTGATATCAAAACAATCTAACAAATTTAATAAGTAATTCTCTTGGCAAAAAAGGACTTTAATAATTTGACAAGAAGTTAACAAAAAAAATCTCAAATAATGACACACAAACTATTTAGTAATACTAAAAGTGAGATTATGTATACCTAAGTATTTTTCCAAGTTACTTTCATGGAATGTTAATTCCCTCACTTCAATTTGAAAGTTAATTTCTATAAATATAATAGTTATGTAAAATAATTCAAATTAAGAATAGGAGACAATCTTTAACTAAACAACTTAAATGTTTCTCAGCATCGTCGAGATATTTTCGAAGGGAACGGTTAATTGGCAAGGTGATGGGAAATTTTCTCTAAACCATAGAACATAAATGTTGTTTCTTTTCACTTTATTATTACTCACTACTACTTGGACTCCATCTTGAAATTTCGTATACTCAGACTGCCCAGTAATTATTACTGCCATTATTACATTTTATGTAAAACATTTTCTTTGTCCTAACCAAGATTCAAGCAGAATGCCTTGTACAATATTTAGAACTTTTTTACTAGTTACTAAGAAATCTAAGTTCTAGTTAATTTCTTTTCACTTTATTATTACTCACTACTACTTGGACTCCATCTTGAAATTTCGTATACTCAGACTGCCCAGTAATTATTACTGCCATTATTACATTTTATGTAAAACATTTTCTTTGTCCTAACCAAGATTCAAGCAGAATGCCTTGTACAATATTTAGAACTTTTTTACTAGTTACTAAGAAATCTAAGTTCTAGTTAACTAAGGAATCGTTACAAATTGCAAAAACTATCTATAACACTAATAAGTAAAGAATATTCTAAGATTTCTGACGTCGTCCATACTATAAATAAAATTTTCAACGCAAAAAATGATATCTATTACTTTCGAAATATTAATACGATCTTACCATTTGTAGGGTAGTGATGTATTTCTTCCAAAACAGGAATTTCTGATATTGTGGACCCATCGCTGCCATCATGTAATAAGCGTACATGATGATATGTACGAAGGAATTGATGACTCCTATCAGAGTTCCGTGACCACCGGGGTAGTACTTCGTCGCTCCCCAGGATATCATAGGCATCACGGTGTGATGGTACATGTGCAGGAAGGTGATTTGACGTTCTTTCTTTCGTATAACGAAGAATACCGTGTCGAGTAGTTCTGACATTTTCGCTAAGAAATAAATGTAAACACCTCGCGCTACCTGAAATTAAAAAAAAATATTTTAAAATTAAAACTATGTAAATCAGATTGAGTCGTAGTAATATATGTACACGCAGAACTACCAAATGACTACATCAAATTGGATTTTATTTTCGTGTTCGGTTTTGTCACGACAGGGTTTATATAAAATAACCTTTAAAATAATCGATATCAGTCAATCAGTCAGTTCAGCCTATTGCAGTCCACTGGACATAGGCCTCCCCAAGTTCGCGCTAGACATCCCGGTTTTCCGCAATCCTCATCCAAACTACACCGGCAATCATACGTAGATGGACTGACGCCAGTGGGCCAGAGGACGTCCCACACTACATTTGCCCAGACGCAGTCTCCATTCCAGGACAAAATATGACGGTAAAAAGTCACCGAGTCAGCTAGTAATTAATAATAATACAGCTAAAATTATACAACTAGGTCGGCAAACAAGTGTACGGCTAATCTGATGGTAAGTGATTACCGTAGCGTATAGACGCCTGCAACACCAGAAGCATCGCAACATCAAATATCAAACGTGCCCTTCTACGAAAGAGAAGAGTTAAAGCAAAAGTCAGCACTCATTCGCACTACTGGTTTGCAAATATACGTCACAAAGTTTACTGAAATTGTTTAGCTTCCTCTTGATGTTTTTCTTCACTACCGTCTACGACTCATGTTTACTAGTAGATTTGATGTCGTCAACATCCTCGGTTCACTAGTTCTATCCGGTATATCCGGTTATATCAGATATAGAATATCTCGACAGTAGCGGAAGTTTATAAGTAATTACACATTTATAAATAACTAGCTTCTGCGCGCGACTTCGTCGGCGTGGACTCCGCTCCTATTGGTCTTAGCGTGCTGACACATAGCCTATAGCCTTCCTCGATAAATGGGCTATCTAACACTGAAAGAATTTTTCAAATCGGCCCAGTAGTTCCAGAGATTACCGCGTTCAAACAAACAAACAAACAAACAAACAAACTCTTCAGCTTTATATATTAGTATAGATTATCTTATTCAAAAAGGAAGAGTTTAAATTTAGAATTTTAATCTAAATTTCCTTTTTAAATGATTACGTCATTGATATTACCAGTTATGACCATAATTAGATAATACTTAGTATGTACCCGTAATGCTTCAGGTGTTGTCGAAAAATCGACTGGTTGACATTTCCAACTGTAAGTCCTCAACCAACCAGCGTCGAGGCCCTGGAATAAATAAAAATGTTAGATTTAAATATTTTATTGGCATGATCACAACAAACTTACTTCTACAAATTATAATGTAATTAAGTAGTTAACTCGCACGTATTTTCCTGTTTCGCCGACATCAAAACGCGTGTTTTAGTAATCGTATTAATTTAATGGGGTTTTATAAACTCTGTAATAAATTAGTAGAGTATTTTTAAGTCCTCGTAATAAAAAAAAATAACATCTACGCTAATGCTAATGTAAAATTATTATATAATCTATATTTATACTTCTTCTAAAAAGGCTTGACTACCGGCGATTTACGAATATGTATTTTTTTGCGTTTCATAGTTTCAAGTATTTTCTTGGAGATTAAAAAAGTGAGGACAAAATTGTCATCACGCTTAAACAAAAGATATGACATAGGTAAGCCATGTTACTTTTCTTAAAAGCACTAACTCTGCATGACATTATAGTGTACATAATAAACAAAATAATTTTAATTGCAATTTGAACCCTCAATTATTTTCTGGGTAAAAAGCAACTATTATTATTTTAATAGAACAATATTTAATCATAAGTAAATAACTACTAAAGTAAATTATGTAGGTGTACCTATGCTTTATTAGAGACCACAGAATCAAATAATTCAATCTTAGGGGTTCAAATGGTCAATTTTTATTTACAACAACAACAGCATATTAGCCAGTCAATTAGTCAGTTCAGCCTATTGCAGTCCACTGCTGGTCATGGGCCTCCTAAGTTCGCGCCAGACATCCTGGTTTTCCGTAATCCTCATTCATCTAACCTTCACCGGCAATCTTACTTAGATCATCGGTCCAGCCTATCAGCACAAATAAATGAAGTCCATAGCAATTTGTTTTTATCTTTTAAATACGATTTGAACAACTCACCTCGTAAAACAACCAGCAGCTGACCAAAACTTGAATAAAATTGTAGACCACCAACGTCTTCTGTAGTTGGTAAGGTTTCTTGTCGGCCATGTAACGTGGACCCCATTTTAGAGTGAAATACAGGTACAGTCCTATGATAGTGAGTCCCGGGAACGGGCTCTTGATGAGGAACCAATCATTTGTTCGAGGATCTGAAATAAAAAGTGATACTTATAACTACAACGAAGATTTTAAAAATCTCGTGACTCTATAACTGAACTATGTGCGTTACTAAGCTTCAGACAAAACAATTGCAATCGATGAGACTTTTTATACAAATGTTTTTTCGATATGTGTTGAATTTAATAAATTATTTATTTTCAAATACTTCATTAATATTCGTTTTAACTTAATTTATAATTTGCGATTATTTTATCTTATATGACACAAAAAGATCACTTGATTAATCGCGATTTGGTAATAAATCACAATTTAGTAACATTAACTGGTATTAATAAAATACCATATGAAAAAAATTACTAAATAATAAGTATTGGCAAGCTGTAATAAAAGTTACAAGGGGTTATGATGTAAAACAATCCATTTTTTATTGAGTATAGAATGCCAAAAAAAGCATCCCACAGCTGTAACAAATATTTTGGGTAGGAGGATAATTTCCCTACCATGAACAACTATTAGCATCGGGAACCTATGATAATAACTGAGACTAGCGGCTCTTCAAATTTTGTGAAAAGAGGTTGGCAAACAAGCGTACGGCTCACCTGATGGTAAGCGATTACCGTAGCTTATAGGCGTCTGCAACACCAGAAGCATCGCAAACCCGTTGCCTACCCTATCCCCGACCCCCCCCAGGAGCTCTGGTCACCTTACTCACCAACAGGAACCCATAACAGCTTGAAAGCAGTATTATTTAGCAGTGATCTTCTGTAAGGTCGTGCTGCTCCATATTTTGAGCAGAAAATTTCTTGCTGTGCACTACCTCAGTTGATTTATTACTCCGTATTTGTGTTGCGTTATTTTTAATTGCACAACTTTATGTTTACTAGAATTCCAAAGAAGTTTTAATAATATTCATTGTTCAATTCTTTTATTGTCTTTAACGGAAATCATGAAGTCCTTATTAACCCAATATATAATAATAATAGGAATGATTGCCATAATACAAGCACAACTTAAATACACGTTATGTACAACAAATAATTAAAAATATAGAAGGAAACCAAAAATATGATTAAAAAGCTGTCTCATAGCTAGAAGAGCGATCTCTTGCAGACAACGTGCAGACGCAATTAAAGTAAACGTCTCAATCGTTCAGTTGTCTTATCTTTAAAAAGTAGGTTTTATTCAAACGTACTTTATTTAATACGCTTCAGCCTGTAATATCCCACTGCTGGGCATATGCCTCTTTCCCCCCGTAGGAGCAGGATCAGAGCGCCGCGATGCTCCGACGCGGGTTGGCTGATCTTTATTTAATACTAGCTTCTGCGCGCGACTTCGTCGGCTTGGTCTCCGCTTCTATTGGTCTTAGCGTGACGGTACATAGCCTATAGCCTTCCTCGATAAATGGGCTATCTAACAGTGAAAGAATTTTTCAAATCGGCCCAGTAGTTCCAGAGATTACCGCGTTCAAGCAAACAAAAAAACAAACAAACAAACAAACAAACAACCAAACAAACAAACTCTTCAGCTTTATATATTAGTATAGATTATAAATTTATTATGGAACGTGTATTATTCAAGCGTATAATATAACCAACAATTAAGTGATAAAATCAACGTGGGAAAACAAAAAAAAAACTTTATATATTATTTATTAGTATTATTTTGTAGTTTTTTTTTTCATTATTTTAGTTTTAACCGTTTGTGTTTTTAACATACGTTTGTATCATAAATACTATAATTTTATATGCGGAAGTAAAAAAAATTGAATTGTATATAATAATAAAAAGCCTGGTTTTATGAAACCATGTTGAAACCATGTGACCAAAACCAAAACCGAAACCACACCAAAAGTGAAACTTTTTTTCACATTATAGACATATAACTAAAAATTTTGGAATAACATTCCATCAAGGGTATAAAAATCGCTTTATCAATGTAACCCCGCGCAGCCAACCTACACGCGACATGCAACACACAGACAGAAAAATTTGAGACGATGTAATAAAAGTTTCACTTTAAAATATAGCTATGTCTTTTTTAGCATTAAATTTTGTGTAACTACTACAAGTTTGGAAACAAATAACTATAAAACTTTGACTATAAAATTGGAAACAAAATCAAAAACGCTTGTTAATTTTTCCTCGAAAACTTCTTTAGCCGCGTTGGGCACCGCGTAGGGAAACATCTTATGTGTTCTCGTCACCGACATGCTCATGACGTCACGTGCAGCGGCCGTGTGCTGTGCGCGAGACGCTTTTTGGATGGGTGAAATATCGTGCGTTTGCGTCACCTTCATGCAAATTTTAATATTAAAATTTCTAGAATTTCACTTCTATAGGCGGTCTCTATAACTGCCAATTTTTTATTTTTTCTGTTTTAGAACAAAAAAAATATAATTCAGATTGTCTTTTGCTGTTGCAATTACCGTAGTCCTATTTAGAACCAGGAATGGACATTCATCCAAAGGGTATAAAATGGGTATAAAATCTTACATGATTTAAATGTTTAACATTAGACCTAATCTATTATTAAATTAATCTCTAAGTTGTTTTTGCTCTTTTCGACATTGACTTCAAGGAAATGAAAATGTTTTTTTACTAACAAATATTAAAATCTAAACAGCATGCTGCCTTATTATTTTATAATGCGAAATTAATTACTAACAATATTTAATCAATTAATATTAATAATATAAGAAGAAATAATTTAAAAATTCCATAAACCTTCAAACTATTCAATGGCGATATGTATTTTTAAAACGTGTTATGTAAATTATTTATTTACGAGTCCACAACAAATATGGGTATAAATTAATCATGACAAACTTTGACTTGATTTTATTATAATCAACCCATTTTTGGGCTAAAGTTCAAAGAATGATACGGATATATATTATGTACCTTGACATATCCATAAAGGACATTCTTATTTAACATGTCTAAAAAAGGTATATTTGACTTGGTATTTCCTTTGCTTCATATCTATGGACCATGACCTATTAGTAAACATAATTCATTGAGGAAGCGAGCTTAAATGGCGCCTGGGGCACAATATCTTTATAGCCCCCCCCCCCCCCCCCCCCATTTGAAAATTCTTTTTTAATGAATAATAACTTGCAGACAAAGGGAAACAACCATTGCCGCCACAAATGACACCCACAAAGATAAATTTGAACAATTTTTTTTTTTTTAGAAATATTTTTAGCTGAAAAGCATCAGCATTAGTGAAATTTTTTCACTACTATACGAGTAGAACAGTGTAAAAAAACAGCAAGTATATTGCTATCAGTTAGTCAGTTCAGCCTATTGCAGTCCTTTGCTGGACATAGGCCTCCCTGAGTTAAAGCCAAAGATATATTGCTATAGAGCAGCCTCATTAGTCATTAGTAATCGACATTCGTCAATATTTTGTCTTGTTATAGCAAGACGTACCTTATAAATATTAAAATTATTGATTAGGAAATTTTTATAAGCTAAAAATATGTTGATAGTATACAGTATTGTTTTTCAATCTGAGGGTTGCAGGTTGCTACCCTTGAGAGATTGCAAAGCCTTGTTCCACTAAGAGTTAGATATAAAAATAAAAATAATTGTAGGTAAAGAAAAAACAATATAATAACTGTAATTTCAGTTTAAATATTTTTAATAGGCTAAGTAATTTAATATCATGAAATTTTAATGTTACTAACATAGGTCGTAGTTATAGATATGCTAATCTGAGAGGTCGCTAGAAATCTGCCTTAAAAATAGTTATGATTCAAAAAGTTTGAGAAGCACTGGTACGTGAATAAGGATACAACGAAGTACTTACCAGCTAATTCAACAAACAGATGATTGTAGGTGTTCGTGAATGAATTGTTTGAAAGCGCCATCTTCTTTCCGCTGCCGTATTAACTTCCGAATGTCATGAAAGGCTCTCCCGCATTTTCTTGCTAACTAATCAGTTGTATCTGAAAAAAAAAGATTTTATTTTAGTAAAAATAATGTATATTTCACAATTATTTTTTGACGTAGTACACTGAAATTTATTTATGAACAATAGACAATTTTTAAATGACTTCAAAAAAGGAGAAGGTTACTCAATTCGACCGTATATATATATATATATATTTCTGTATGTACGGGAATAGCTCCGTCGTTTATAAACATATTTGATAATTCTTTTTTTTTGTTAAAAAAAAGATATTCCCAGTTTGGTAACATGATAAGGAAACCAGGATCTGATGATGGGAACCCAGAGAAATCGAGGGAAACCTTCGAAAATCGTAGTGACGACTAGTGCATTTTTTAATTTTTTTCGTCTACTTACGTTGTATTACTTGTCGATGTAATTGAAGTCGGTTTTTTTAGTTTGCTAGCAAACACAATTATTGTAATCTTGTTTCTAAATTTCCTTACAGTACCGTATAACTATAAACGCTTTTTCAAAGTTCAAAAGTAAATCCAAAGGTTAAAAAGACGTAATATCGTCGCTTACTTAGATATTAACGTATCCGGATTCCAGTAAAAATGTACATAATTTAATAATAACAGTTCGAGGACAGACATCATGTATTTACATATTTATAACATAACATTATTTAATAAACTGTTAAAAATACACCTATAGCAAAATTATGAACCGGAAGAGTTTTACATTTATTTAGAATTATTTTAAATACTTATAAATTACATAAATTTTTGATGTTATACTTCTTTTGGCGCGTTAGGAAAAAATTGTAGTGTATTTATACGATGCGCGCGCACACCGTCACATAAAACCGACACCCTAAAAAGTTAGCTAGTCAACGAAGAAGATAGGAACATGAAGTTAGCTAGCCAATGAAGTATAACTTCTTACGTGCGTATTAACACTTTATACGTACACTGTACACACACACATTTATCTTTTTTGATACTCCTAACTCTTTTTTTAAATCTGACTGACCTCTGATGATATTATTACACTTTTTAAAGTATAAAAAAGCTAATCTTTAAAAAGAAAATATTGAGATAATTTCTAGTACAGTATTCTGACAACATATTTTTATTCTTATTTTATTTTATATAAATGTTATATTTTATTTAACTTAGTACTATATTATTAAAATAAATTATCTTCATGTTGCTGCTGTGAATTTATTTATGAGGATAATGCGTTTGTTATCCATTATTTACCTACATTTGTGATATGTTACGTAAAAGATGTTATAAAAATTCGCATATCAAACAATTTTATTAAATTTAATCGAAATATATTTATTACTATCTGCCCGGACAGACTTCGTTCTGACTGTTGTTCTTTTTTTCTATTATAAAAACCTTTCGTTGGATTTTTAAGAAACATACAAAAAAAAATTAGCCGAATCGGTCGAGCCGTTCTCGAGTTATGCGCTTAGAAACATTCATTTTTATTATATAGATTACTAAGTTGAAAAACATCAAATATTATATAATTATATAAGGATATAATATTTGTTTAAGTAAATTGGAATACACTACACATAATAACATGCATTTGACTTTTGCAACAAATGACGAAACAATTGAAAAGTATTAAACGAATAATCACTTATTGATATTAATTTTTTTCATAGAATGTACATCCATACTAATATTATAAATGCGAAAGTAACTCTGTCTGTCTCGCAATCACGCCAAAACTGCTGAACAGATTTAAATGAAATTTGGTATACAGATAGTCTAGAGTCTGAGAAAGGACATAGGCTACTTTTTAATGCGAATAAAAGGGTGTAAGGGGTTGAAAGGTGGGAATGAAAATTTGTATGGAACTATGTTCGTGTTTCGTAACTGTCAAACATTTAATGTTCATCCCGTCGATATGGTAAACTCTCCGATAAAATTAAAGAACGTATTTAAATAAAGGTTTCGAATCGACAACATATATCCACAATATACGGATAGTGGCGTATTTTACATTTTAAAAATGTATAATAATGTCAGTAATGAAAACGGATTGACATAATATATATTGGTTGTCAAATATAAAACGTAGTGGTTATAATATACTCTTTGGTCAAATATTTATGCGTGCGTTCAGAAATTTATTTAGTGTAAACTAAGGAAAATATATCAAGCTAATTAAATCTTATACTATTGAAAAAAAGGAAAGCATTTTTTCCCTTAAATCAACGCAGGTGAAACCGCGGGGCACAGCTAGTTATTTTATAAATATTTAAAAAAAAGAATGTTACAGTCAAGAATTTAATTGATAATTTTTTCACACAGTTATCTTAGTCGGAGGGCATTCAATTACACAGTGCACTGTTAAACTGTTAATTGTTTTTGCTGCACTGTTTATAACATAAATAGTTTTTTTTTGTAAATAAATAAATAAGTAGTGGGGGCCGTTGAGTGTGAAGCGATTATTTATTTATTTAAATAAAAAATATTGTTTTATTAAAAATAATCTCTATATATATAAAAATGAATCGCTGAATGTGTTGCTAAGCGCAAATCTCGAGAGTGGCTGAACCGATTTTGCTAATTCTTTTTTTATAATATTCCTTGAAGTACGATCGATGATGGTTCTTACGGAGAAAAAAATTTAAAAAATTGCCTGAAAAAGTCTAAAAACAACACTTTTCTATATTCCCATACAAAAGATTCGTAATAATACTTAAAAGTCAATTTGAACTTTAATACCAATCGACTGTTAGGCGGTACGAAGTTCGCCGGGTCAGCTAGTTATTTATAAAAATAAAATACTTAAATGCTGAGTGGTATTTGTTAAAATTTTTAAAGACATCGATGCCACTTCACCTGCTTTATTCTAATACTGTCAATCAAAACAGTAGCAACTGTTACGCTACTCTACTTAGGCTAGTCATAGTATATTTTTATAGCCTAACCCTTTTAAATCAAAATCAGTATAATAGTTTAAGACTGTACTGATTAGAAAGAAATAAATGTTCACACAAAAGTACATAATAATTAAATGCATTAAAAATACGTTTAATTAAGATTTTGTTCAAGTTAAAATTAATAACTTACATTAATATTAATAACACATAACTTCACTAATTATATTGTAACACGTTTTATAGAATTTTGTATAATGTAATGAACGATAAAATACACGTTTGTTCTATATGAAGACTTTGACGCAACTGACGCCCCATCGCCCCTGTCTACCCCACGCGCCATTTTGGTAGCGCGAGATATTCGTAGCAAGGGAGGCGAAGGCTATATGTATATAGGACGTCTCGACAAGTAGCGTTGATATTTCTGTTGTATCATGTTATTATGTCTTTCTGTTTGTGCGCGCTAATCTTCGTAACGGCTGAACAGATTTTTATTGAACCTTCACTAATTTCAGCTATTAAAAATGAGTAAATATTTACTTTAATATTTATGAAGATTCTATCCTTAAAAGGGTAAAATAGGCATTGACATTTTCTACGAAAAGTCCACCATTTTCGTGGTGACAAAAAGTTAAATGTATTATATAATATATAAAATTGATTTTTGATCTACTGATCAAATATGTGATTAAGCTTTTATGGAAATTCTACTCTTACAAGGGTGAAACAGGGGATGAAAATTTGTAATTCGTCTTTTTATTGTTAAAGGTACAAAACTTTGTTTAAAGGATTTCAAAAAGGAAGGGTCATCAAAAATAAATAAATACGTGCATCAGCGTTTGTGCGAATTTTACCTTTAATGGGGGTGTATTAGGGATTGAAGATTTTATAGAAGTCGGTTTAGTTGTTTAAAAATTAGAGATATGAAACTTTGATTTTTTTTTCGGATTAATGAGTCAAAACGAGTAAATATGTGTTTCAGTTTTTGTGAAAATTCTACTCCTTAGGGTTTAGGTTAAGATGTTTGCCTCCCTTTTTAAAAAAAAGACTTCATGGTCTAAGATCCGAGAATCCGTCATTTTACAAATTAAAATTTTAAAGTGTTTATTTTTTTTATAAAAGTAAAGCTACCACCAATTCGGAATGAAATATTTTTGAAAATAATATATAAACTGTGCTTCAATATAAAATTAGTAATATCTTGCATGAAATACAGCGTCACTAAGTCCACAAATCTTTATCAACTATGTAATCCTGCACCGGATAATACGCTTTATCTATTAATCTCTTTTTAATAAAAACTTTAAATTTACATAAGATCACAGCTAAATAACATTGTTTTCAAATATTGCTATATTCCTGTTGGTGAATAAGGTGACCAGAGCTCCTGGGGGGAACTGGGGATGGGGTCGGCAACGCGCATGCTTCTGGTATCGCAGACGTCTATAAGCTACGGTAATCGCTTACCATCAGGTGAGCCGTACCCTTGTTTACCGATCTAGTTACATTAAAAAAAATATGTTGAGATAATTCCGAAATTTTTCGTGGGATTTTATTATACCCAGAAAGGAGACGTTTACTTTGCGCAGTCGGAAACTTTGTGTTACAATTTTGTTATTCCTTCTTGTGTTTACACTGCGATTATTACTATTTATTTCAAAACAATGAATATTCTGATGGTGAATATACATAGTATTGTTATAAATATATTGCCAAGCAATTGTTAACATGACGTCTACCTATTTAAAAACATCCCGTAGGGAGACTCGAGCTCCAAGGTCGTAAATGCCGCGAATAGCCCTTTTTGAACAATAAATACAGTCTCAATATCTGTAGCATTAACACCGTAATATTCAAGTTTACTTAATAAAATCCTGTGGTCCACGCAATCAAATGCCTTTGATAAATTACAAAATAGCAAAATACACATAAAATAGCATTTTTTGACCTCTCCCAAGCGTCATATACTTGAGAAGTGCCACACCAGCATCTGTCGTAGAGCGACCTCTAGTGAAACCACATTGTTCACTATGAAAAATTCCATTAACTTTAAAATGGAAAAGCAGTTGATTTAGTATATTTTTTTCAAAATTTTTACTTAAGCACGGTAGGGTTGAAAAGGGTCTACAATTACTGGGATCACTACGATGTGCCTTTTTAATAATTGTGTTTGCTTGCAAACGAAAAAAAAAACCGACTTCAATTACATCGACAAGACAACTGAGGTAGACGAAAAAGTAGTCAAGTAAATACGCGTTATCAAAGATTTCACAAAAAGTTGTTATCAGATCTCGATAAAATTTAAATTTGACAACATGGTAAGCATCAGCTTTCGACTAAATTAAAAATCATCAAAATCGGTACACCCAGTAAAAAGTTATGCGGTATAATACAACGTAAGTCGACGAAAAAATTGTCAAGTAAAAATGAATTAATAGATATAACCCGAAAAGTACTTGTTAGATCTCAAACAAATTTAAATGGGACCAAATGACACACGCCACCTTTCGATTAAAGAAAAAATTTAACAAAATCGGTCCACCCAGTCAAAAGTTCTGAAGTAACATACATAAAAAAAATACAATCCAATTGAGAACCTCTTCCTTTCGGTTTAAGTCGGTTAAAATTGGTAAAACTTTACTATATTTAACCAAATCTGAAAAAGAACCCACCTTAATAGCATTGTTAAGTGTTAAAGATAAGTACGGAGCGAGGTACTCGTAATCAATGATAGTACTAATTAATTTAATGAAATGCTCCACAGATCATTGTGCATTGTTTTTGAAGTGAAACTTCTCTTAAGCGCATGAAAGGTAAAATTTTGACGGATCAAACGCGTCACGTTAAATACACCGCATCTCGTCCGATCACCGAAGTTAAGCAACGTCGGGCACGGTCAGTACTTGGATGGGTGACCGCCTGGGAACTTCGCGTGATGTTGGCTTTTTGTTTTTATTTTTTTTCAATTAGTTTTTTTTTTAATTAGTCTGCCAAAGAAGTTTCACTTCGTACTTTGTACGCACGCAATTTTTTTTTAATTATGACTTAAACGCTTTAAAAATATCTAAAGAATCAACCCGCGAGAATGAAAAATGAACATTACATTTGCTAACGTTATTTTTAAGAAGTTGGGTAGAATTAGTTGAAGATGAATTCAGTCGAGAAGAAGTCAATGGGTATTTAATCGAAAAAGGCTTCAAAGGCGTATGCCAACTTGTCATCAGATGAGCTGCTGTTGTTTGATTATTATATTATATTGGTATCTATAGTTTGCTTATTACGTTTCCCACAGATACTATTAGGTAATCTTTGATATATTTTGATTTAGCAGCCATACATACAGCAGAACAGCTTCACAAGTTTTAGAATATTGTTTTACGTAAGCCAAAAATCTAGCCTCCTGATTCCATTGCTTCTTACTGTAGGTAGGTACAGGTCGTAAAACCTATTTCTACTCTTACAAATACCTTCAGAGGCCCATTCACTAAATGTACAATTTACATTTATATCTAAAGTTTTAATTTTAAAAATGTTATATCCTCTAAGATTAATTTGAAAACTAAATTATAGATTACATCTGGATCCTGCGCCATCATAATTATTTACTTTACATATTTTGTGCGCTACAATATCCCTAAAACAATTTGTTTTCTTTACCGTTATTGGTCTACATGTAATTCTTCGAGAATTTATTTTAATTTTCTCATCAAGAGAAAATTTTGACCGCAGTGATCGGAAGTTCATTTTTATCGTAAATTTCAATATCTATACTAATATTATAAAGAGGAAAAGTTTATAACTTTGTTTGTATATCGGGGATAATCTTCGCAAATACTGATCCGATCATGAAAATTCTTTCACTAACAAAAAGCTACACTACTCAGGAGTGACATAGGCTATGTTTTATTGTAATTGTACAAAAAAATTCAGTAAAAAAGAAAAATATTAAAATATATTATCAAAATGACAAAGAAACGATCGCCATCTATCGCTATTTATTAGTCTACTTATTTTATTTACTCTTATTTCAGTCAACCGACGTCAATCTACGACGAAGTTTTTTCTCTTTTTGATAGATGGCGTTGGAGCAACATTTTATTTATAAAGTATGTTATTTGGTTCTGTAATTTAAAATAATAAATACACGATATTATTACAATTTTATACGTCAAATTCTAAACAATGAACCTAATAAAACAGTACTAAGAGCTACACAATATAATTGCATCACAAAGATAATTAACGCCCAACGAAGTAGGCGCGGGTCGGCTAGTGTATTACTAAATAGGTTATCTATTATAATTGATAAAATATGAATAATATTTTTCTATCTTACCGACATAATAATAAAAAATATGAACTCGTTATTTAAATAAAAAATCACGAGTGCAAATAGAAAAAAAAAGGATAAAAAAACGATTGATCTGGAGGTATGGGATTTGAACTCGGGACCTCTCGATTCGGTACCGGTCAATTTCCTACCTGAGCTATTTGAACTATAATGTCAATTGTGAAATTTAGCTTCGTATTCTAATGATATTTTTTAATTGCCTAAAAAACAGGGATAAAATGTTTTTTTTTAAATGAATCCTAGCTAGATCAATTTTTCGCCCCCGAAATCCCCTGCATACTAAATTTCACGAAAATCGTTGGAGCCGATTCCGAGATTCAGAAAATATATATATATATATATACAAGAATTGCTCGTTTAATAGTATAAGATATATTGTTTAAGTCTGACTAACGATTTTATTATTATATTTTATTTGTAAAGGTAAACGAGTTGTTAAGTGACCTAAAGTTAATGTTCTTGTAGGCATTGTAAACTAGCCAACCCAGAACCCCCATTTTCTAATAATTCTTGAATTTGAAATTACTTTCATTCAGAACTGAAACATCCTGTATTTACTCTATGTAAGATATGCAAAGAGTTGGACTTTAATTAACTAGACAACAATGGTTTGGTTATCTAACTATCGTTATCAAGTATTCATAGTATAAATTGAAATAAAAGTAGTAACTACAAACGAACGTAAAACTTTGATATCATTTTTCATCCTTACCTTAAAATGATTATTGTGACTCTTATAAAATTTGAATAATATATAAAATTTGAATCTAACATACTTTTATATGCGTGTAATGTATATATTTGAACGCAAACTGTAAACAATTAAAGAATGATGGATAATCCTTAATAATAATATTGCTCTAAGAAGTGATGATAAGATTTTTTTTTACTTTGTTATATTACTGAAAACGATCTGTGGATTTTATTTTCTTAAATTTTTAACTTTTATAATCTTTTTAATACATAATATGCTTTTAAATGCGTTGAATAATATATATAAAAAAAAACTTCCACTCAAATACGAATAAAAAATGTATACATAGAAAAATAATATTATGTTAATTTAATCTTTATTTTAGCAAAATGTTTTAAATAAACGGTCGCGTTTTACGTCATTGGTTTTGTGTCTTGTCAAATTTAAAAGCTACAAAATTACAAATCTTATGTACAAAATTCTCGTGTCATAATGTTAGTTAAAATCACATAAAATACTTCTCCGAAACGGCTGGACCGATTTATATGAAATTTTGTGTGAATATCGAGTAGGTCTGAGAATCGGCCAACATCAATTTTTCATACCCCTATGTTATAAAGGGGGCTAGGGGGCTCAGTAACATATATGGCAAAACAACGTTTGCGGGGTCAGCTAGTATATTAATAAAAAATATTTTTTCTAATGTTTAATTTATAACATGGATACAAAAATTCGATATTTTTTATTAATTTTTGTTAATAAAACGAATTGAATTATAGCTGCTTCTTTAAATAAGCCGCAAATTTATTTGCGATTAATATTCTACGCGACATTGCTTGCGTGGACCTCCCGATTTTGTCTGTTCCATTTTCTCCCGCTAAAATATAGCTTATTTAATTCTGTGATGACGAAGATGTCTCTTGATGAAAGTGTTAAGTCATGATGTCAAGATGATAAAGATAGTTTATGAATTTGTCAATTCCAAAAAAAAGGTTTCTCTTTTTGAGATTAATCTTGATTTTCCATTTTGATTTTTCTCTATATGTCCTATTTCAGAATGAACAGTCTTTGATATTGTGATAAATAGTATCTAGTGCCATAGTATAAGCTACGAGGCTTCACTATGAACCTTTTATCTCAAATTTATCTTTCATTGGACACGATTTTAAAATTTAATGACTCACAAAACTATATATTTACATATATCAAAACTTCTAAGTTTCGTACAATTATTATTTTACTATTTAATTTATTATAAAGCCAAATAATTAAATTCAATATAGAAAATTCTATTTCATTGTAAAACTTAGTTCTTTTTTTTCGTATTTGCTGTTCGACGAAGGTTTGTAAGCTAAAACACAAACGATCAATGATATGTAACAGTCTTGTGTATAAACAAACATATTGTAAATAAAATCGTATGCAGTACAAAACATATAAAATAAGCGTACCAATAACAATATTAGGTACCATTAAATATTCATAATGAAAACTAAAATTTTATGAATTTATTTGAACTTCCTAGTAATCTCACTATTCAATGTAAATTTTTAGTCGGTTGCATATTTGATTATAAATTAAATTATGAAAATGGTGTACCTATACTATACGTAAGACTGCCAAAGAATTTTCACTTCTGACATGTGTACTTTGTACGCACGCAATTTTTTATTGATTAATGTATTTTTTACATAATTAAAAAAAATATTACCATTGTGCACTCCTTCTCTATATAAACTATAAGTGTGCGAAATTTCATACTCCTCCGTTCGCGAAATTTACGTAAAAAGGGGTAAAAAGTTTTTGCTTTACGTATTCATCATCATCATTGGCCACAGCATCTTGTGAGATGATTGTTGCAGCGCTAGCCGGTAACATTCACGTATTAATATATAGATTACTAGCTAACCTCGCAAACGTTGTTTTGCCATATATGATATTAACCTCCGCCCCCCCCCTCTCTTGTGGGTGGAATTTTGTAAAATCCGTTCTTAGCTGACCTCTACTCAGCGAAAGGAATATTCCTACCAAATTTTAAGTCTCTACGTCTTATGGTTCCAGAGATATCGTGATGAGTCAATGGGTTTGGGTGGAAATCTCTTTTATATACAGAATGTCCCAAAATTCAACGATAAGCCGACACTGGAGGATAGACCTTTTTTAAGTTACAATAAAAAAACGAAATTCGTCAAAAATTTAGACCTCTTATGATCATTTTCACTACCATGACCACAAATTTTTAAATATTTCCTTTTTTTATTTTTATAGGCAACCTGCATAACATTGCTATCTACCACAATCCTTAAAAATTTCAAAATGCCTCTACTTTTTTCATAAAAATTTGTCAAATTTATGTTTTTCCCTTAAACTATTTAAGATTTTTAATTTTAGTCAACTTTAACTCATCGTGGTGTAAAAAAAAAATTAACACTACTATGGCAAGTTTTTTCAAAAGTTGGCGCAACTAATCAAGATTCCAAAGTGGTACAAAACTCTTGGAAAAATAGCCATAAAAATAATAATTTGCGTACTAATTCAAAACAAGAACCAAATTAAATAAATTGTAGTTTACTTTCATCACTTTTAGTACGTGCCCACAACGGGTTCTAGTTACAATTTCGTGGAATTTGAATGGGGTATGTCTACCATTACCCGACAATAATGTGTTGTATTTGGTTCAATCTGAAGTATGGACCATCGTACAGCACCATATTCGTTGGCACTTTAAATTCCTACGTCCACGTCATCATGTCTGCTGTTCCTGAATTGACGAAGAATTTATGTTGGAATAAAAAGAATTTAGGTATTAAATTGTATTTGTATTACAAGTTCAAAGATCATTTCACATAAGGAAGTATAGTTTTGACCCATGGAATACAGTTTTTTTTTTTTTTTGCAAATCATCAGCATTTATTAATTATTATAATTTTATCGTCTCGTTGTATTAATCGTTTAAATTGATTATACTCGTATTTAAATTGATTTTATTAATACCAATACTATTAAATATTGCATAACTTATTACTAGCTCTGTTCCGTTATTTTACAAGTGACGGTTTTTTTTTTATTTGACAGTACTGGCGTAAGAGTACTTGTAGTCTAAGATCCGAACTAGACACGATCTTCACCCATATGTTTAAGGGCGCGTTCCCACTCAGTCGTGACGATTAATTATCGTTTTACGACTGTCCTCTCTAGCTGTTCCCATTATAACGATTGTTTGTCGTCAAAAAAAATTTTCGTTTCGCAACTATCGTATGTAGCCGTTCCCACTGTCACGACAATCTGTCGTCACTGCAAAGTGTCGTAGACGACAGTTAGTCGTGTCGTTTTATACGTGAACACCTCCATTTAAACATATGAGCCACGACACTTAAAACTACACGATTATCTGTCGTCACGATAGAGTGGGAACGCGCCCTAAGGAATAATAATGATTTTTTTATCTACTTTAGTATATTAAAAATTTAATCGTGAACGGGTTGGGTAATAACTCCTGGTCAGGATATTCTATTTTCGCAAACCGCCATTCAAACCAGATTCTATATCATCGTATTCAGCTCATCGGGTCAGCTAGTACTACTATATAATTCAAATTTTGTTTCATACTTGTGTATGCATCTGAATATAAACATCAACAAATGTGTCTAAACACACCTATGGTAAATTTTCACACAAACACACACACGCATACACACGCATATACATATGTACACACAGACACACACAAATTAAAGTAAGGCATATCATGATATTTACTGCTAAAGATCTTGAGCAGCCCATCTGGTGAAGAACCTAACCACCAGGAGGATCATACACATATTACGTAGTCGTATAGAAAAAAAATTGCATGCGTACAAGGTAGATACACATGTCAGAAATAAAACTTCTATGGCAAACTAATTAAAAAAAGAAATAATAATAAAAAACTAATAAAAAAACGAATTGAAAATACAAAATTAAAAAAAAAACGAAAAGCAACGACACGCGGTGTTCCCAGGCGGTTACCCATCCAAGTACTGAACGTCATGACGCTGGCGCGTTACCGGTCGCTCAAATTTTACCCCTCATGCGCCTAAAAAAGCTTCACTTCAAAAAAAGTGTCTCAGTTTATCATGAGTTGAGTTCTACCCCATAAACGCTAATGCTACAACCATTTGCTTGTATTCCAGTTTGATGACAAGCTGCATAAGTATAATAATTATCTAGAATGGTAATGGGCCAGAAATAATGATATCAGGTTATATGCATTTCATGCATGCATGCCAGTAAATATAATATACTAGCTTGTGCGCGCGACTTCACGATTCAGCCTGTAATATCCCACTGTTGGGGCATAGGCCTCTTCCCCATGTAGGAGAAGGATCGGAGCTTAATCCACCACGCTGCTCCAATGCGGGTTGGCAGATATATTCCCTACTATGAGTAACGATCGCTATCAGGTGTACATGATAACAACCGGGACCGACGGCTTAACGTGCTCTCCGAGGCACGGTGGGGAGACCCACAAGGACTGCACAAACACCCAGACCACAGCAAACATCTGTATGGCCAATACAAATGCTGTCGTGTGCGGGAATCGAACCCACAACCGCCCGCGCAACAGCCAATCGCAATCCAGCGCTGTAACCGCTGCGCCAACGCGGCGCGCGACTTCGTCCCCGTGGAATAGGACCAATTCTGTCATACATGATTTATTTTGTGCGAAACTAACCGTTTACGCAGCGTAAGCTCTCAAAAGGAAAAAAAACCCGATTTTGAAACATTCTTCATTGGTGCTATGCTCCTATTGGTCTTAGCGTGATGATATATAGCCTATAGCCTTCGTCGATAAATGGGCTATCTAACACTGAAATAATTTTTCAAATCGGTCCAGTAGATCCTGAGATTAGCGTGTTCAAACAAACAAACTCTTCAACTTTATTATATTAGTATAGATGGTAAAGGCAAAGAAAGAAAAGTTTTGGGGTCAACACACTTTATAGCAGTATTAGAAAATTTGTAATATGATATTATAGATGATTCGCTCAATATCAGAAGTTTCTTATACAAATTTCTAAATACTAGTAAAGTTTACAAAAGAAAAATAAGCATACTTTACAAAATATATAAAAATATTTAATATAGAAATTATCGATAATTTACTAAATATTAACCATCGCTTACTACTTAGCTGACGACCGCTCTGGTGGGTGTAATGGTACGTATGCGGTGTCGGCGGCGCGGGCGCCTGAACACCGACAGTCGCGGTTTCGATTCCCGCTCGGAGTGAATATTTGTGTTTATACAAATATTTATTTGCGATCTGGTTGTTAGTCAGCGTGCCTCGGAGAGCACTTTAAGCTGTCGGTCCCAGTTGTTATCATGTACACCTGATAGTAATCTTTACTCATAGTAGGGAATATATCCGCCAACCCGCATTGAAATGAAAACATGTATTTTGCCATAAGGTGAGATACATATTATACACTTAACGTTAGTCAAAAATAATAATTATCATTTACACAAAAAAGCAATAATAATAGAAAGTTCAATAATTGTGTTTGCTCGCAAACGAAAAAAAAACCGACTTCAATTACATCGACAAGTAATACAACGTAATAAGACGAAAAAATAGTCAAGTAAATATGCGCTATCAAAGATTACTCAAAAAGTTGTAATCAGTTTTCGATCTAATTTAAACTACAAACAAGACAAGTATTAGCTTTCGATTAAAGTAAGAATCATCGAAATCGGTACACCGAGTAAAAAGTTATGCGGTATAATATAACGTAGGTCGACGAAAAGTAGTCACGTAAATACGCATTATTAGATATAACTCTAAAAGTACTTATCAGATCTCAATTAAATTAAAATGGGACCACATAACACGCAACACCTTTCAATTAAAATAAAATTGATCGAAATCGGTCCAACCAGTCAAAAGTTCTGAGCTAACATACATTAAAAAAAAAAAACAAAAAAAACATACGTGTCGAATTGAGAACCTCCTCCTTTTTTGGAAGTCGGTTAATAAAATTAATACATAGACTATACCTACATAAAAATCTTACGCTTTTTTTAAACGTTACGGACGTTTTTTGCCGGCTAGATTACCCCTCCGTAACGCCCCACAAGGAACTTTGTTCTAAAACAGCACAGTCCGAGAGTTTCCATTTATTTGAAAGTTAGTTAAAATATGATCGCGTACTATGTCTTTGGTATTTTTAACTTGATATAACAATTAAATTTTATATGTAATCCGGTTTTTTTTTCATACTGTTTACTGTGGAAAATTTACATCAAACTTATTAATAATATGAATCATAAATCGCTTGTAACTTAACATATTAAATCGGTTCGAACCCCGCCGCTGGATTGAAATTTGGATATGATAATAATAAACATTTTATCTATATCTATACTAATAAATAAAATTGGAGTGTCTGTTTTTAATATTAAAATAAACGCTTTTTACTAAATGCATATGGATGTATACACGGTACATATACCAAAATAACATTTTTTACAATTTTTGTCTGTCTGTCTGTCTGTTTGTTCCGGCTAATTTCTGAAACGGCTGGATCGATTTTGAAGGGACTTTCACTGGCAGATAGCTGATGTAATAAGGCGTAACTTAGGCTACTTTTTTTTTAATTTTTTTTTTATAACTGCGAACTGAACAATAACTGTTTTGGTAAATTCCACGCGGACGAAGTCGCGGGCACAGCAGCTAGTATTAAATATTCAAAGACAACCTTTTAATAAATTTGATTTATTTCGATGTTTACGTCATCATCGTAGCTTGTAAATAAAGTTTATTAATTTTTTCTCAGTTTCTACTTTGACTTTTTTAGCCGTATTGTCATGAGAAGATACACTTTTTACCTTCTATTCACCTTCTATTTCACTTTTCATGTTTTCGAATATTATAATCTGATTGATTGGCTCAGTCTATAACATCCAACGTACCACAAAATAGCTTGGGTAAACGCCTTATCTCCGTGTATTATCATCTTTTACAGTGCAAGTGCAAGCTTAAAATAATAGAAAAACAAAGGGTTGCACTCCGGGAGTGCCAGCAGAAGTGACAACTTGAATATTAATGTTGTGCATTTTTGATATTTTGGAATGGTTAGGTTAGGTTAGGTGCATGTCGGTCACCTCCTCGTGGTGCACCATGCGCAACGGGACGGGCAGCAGTATCGCAGTCGCGGTACAGCTGCTCGTCGCGGCCAACTACTGACTCGCTGGGTGCGCTCCGGGTACTGCTCGACCCGTGAGCGCACTAGAGGGACGGGATGGGTGGGTTCACTTGCCCATCCTGTAGCGAAAGCGCGGTTTGCCGGCCGGTTTGTGCTAGCTCCCTGGAGCTTTGCTCGGTTGCTGGTGCAATCCGACAGACGTGATGTGTGAGGGCTGGGCTGTGCTGGCTCCCTGTTTTAGTCCGGCGGACCCGTGGGGTAGTTGCCGGGTCGTGCTGGGCTCCCTAGAGCTTTGCTCCTTTGCTCGGTGCGATCCGGTGTTGGAGGTCGGGCGGGCCTGACTTGGAGGGGGGGAAGCTCCTGGACATGTGTCCCCATTCTGCAGACGGTAGACTGGTCCAGTTGAGCGTCCCCTAAGTGGTGTGGCCGGCTGGGGGTCGGGGGATCCTCGGCTGGCTTGAGACCCCACGCGTTGTCGGGAGGGGTGGTCTTGTGGGTGCCGCACAACAACACTCCACTGCTGACACGCGGGCGGTCATCGCTTGACTGGCGTCACCGCTCGTTGCCCGCCGCTGCCGCCCCGCTGCCCGCAAATTTCCAGGCTGCAGCCTAATAGTTGGTGCTATTCAGCGGTTTTGGGATTTATAATTAGCTTTTTTTAAATAGTTTGCCAAAGAAGTTTCACTTCTCACATGTCTATTTTGTACGCACGCAATTTAAATATGAAAAAACTAAAAAATAAACAAAAAAAAATTAAAAACAAAAAATACTTCAAACAACTTTGAAAAACGAAAATTAGAAAAAATATTAAAAATACAAAAAAAAAAAAAAAAAAAATACCACAAAAAATGTATAAAAATGGAGTCAGACATCCACTACGTCCTTGTTTTGCATTCGTATTTGACGATTAATGATTCAGTGAATTGCGATTCGACAAATTGTGATTCGGCGAATCGTGTTTTCGGCGAATCGTGTTTTCGGCGAATTGTTCTCGACGAATTGTGATTCGACGAATTGTTCTTGGCAAATTTTCCGCAGATGGTTCCCACATCCACTAAATTTGGGTATCACAGTATGATCATAGGACAATTTAGGAAATTTAACAAAAAGTAACAAAAAATATTTTGATACCACTGAAATTATATCACAATTTTCTATTTTTTATTTTTGTCATTATATTTATTTTACCAGTAAACATGACAATAAACTTAAATATATATATGAACAAAGAAAAAATCTGACATTGAAATTATCCTAACTCTTAATTAACGATTTTCTCACGTATTTTATGCCACTAGATTAGCAAATAATTGTGTTTGCTCGCAAACGAAAAAAAACCGACTTCAATTACATCGACAAGTAATACAACGTAATAAGACGAAAAAATAGTCAAGTAAATACGCGCTATTAAAGATTACTCAAAAAGTTGTAATCAGTTTTCGATCTAATTTAAACAAGACTACAAGACAAGTATTAGCTTTCGATTAAAGTAAGAATCATCGAAATCGGTACACCGAGTAAAAAGTTATGCGGTATAATATAACGTAGGTCGACGAAAAAGTAGTCACGTAAATACGCATTATTAGATATAACTCTAAAAGTACTTGTCAGATCTCAATTAAATTAAAATGGGACCACATGACACGCAACACCTTTCAATTAAAACAAAATTGATCGAAATCGGTCCACCCAGTCAAAAGTTCTGAGCTAACATACATAAAAAAAAACATACGTGTCGAATTGAGAACCTCCTCCTTTTTTGGAAGTCGGTTAAAAATACGATATCTGATGGTAAGTTGATTCTAATATAAAGACGTCTTAATGAGGAGCTTTAAAAACGCGTCCCCTACTCTATTCCCAACAAGCTTGAAATTTTATTTTTAGGCTTTGATGGCATATAACATAAACTAGCTAACGCGCGCGACTTCGTCGGCGTGGACTCCGCTCCTATTGGCCTTAGCGTGATGATACATAGCCTATAGCCTTGCACGATAAATGGACTATCTAACAGTGAAAGAATTTTTCAAATCGGCCCAGTAGTTCCAGAGATTACCGCGTTCAAACAAACAAACAAACAACCAAACAAACAAACTCTTCAGCTTTATATATTAGTATAGATGAGTATCCCAGCGTTTACGAAAATTATGTATCGTAAGATTAGTTCGTATTTACTGAAATTACCTAAAAACGGCTTGAGAAACCTAAGGGAAGACTGTTTATCGCATGACTGTTCCATGGAATGTGATCAAGAGCGAGCATTGCGAGCAGTCTGGTAATTCTAATGCACGAAAAGTAAACCATAAATACGGTATACAAAGAGGTGAATGAATTCTTGTGATATAATCATTATTTTTTAGATATAATTAGGTCGGCAAACAAGTGTATATGTACGGCTCAGCTGATGGTAAGCAACACTAAGCAATTGCAATAGCTTATAGATGTCTGCAACACTAGAAGCATCGCTAGCGCATTACCGACCCTATCCTCAATTCCCCCCAGGAGTACTGGTCATCTCACTCACCAACAGGAACATAACACTGATTGAGAGCAGTGTGCATTATTTAGTTGTGATCTTCGTAGACTCCGATTATACAATACTAATAGTCGCTGCCGATATAACTATTATCAATTTCTACGCGAGCGATGCCACGGGCAACTGCTAGTCATTCTATAATAACGATTATTTTATTAATAACTAAATTATATGAAAGACCCTGTGCATTGAAATGTTTAATTTTTAATTTTATTTAAATGGGTTTTATAAGCAATATATTAATTGTGTGAAAATTTTATTAAAATATTTGAAAAGCTATAATATATAAAAGGACAACAAAAAATACGAACAATAGACTTTAATTTGTAATTGTTTAAAAAAATATCATTGAATTCCCAAAACCATCATACGTAGGTTGTTATGCAATCAAATAAAAGTTGAATAAGGACAAAAGAATTAAAACAGATATTATAATATATTATAATCTTTTTGCTTGCAAACAAAAATATTTATCCGATCCGTTCTACTTCAAAGTTGGCCCGAATTTTCTCTTCATGTATAAAAATTAAAAATAATTAATTATCTGTACTCTCGGAGTTATCTTTATTTGAAAGGAGAATTATGATTTATCAAATCGGCTAACAATTGACAAAGATATCTAAAGAGATTGAACTATTTCTTTAAAGTCGGGTAAAAATCAACAATACTTGACAATGAACTTGATACACCAAAAATCGTCGGGTCATTACTCCCACTATAACATTTACAAACATTTAATATTACATCAACTTGCAAATGCAATGTGTAATTTTCGCAATATTCATTCATACCAACCGTAAAGCATCTCTCTCACACCGGCCACTTAACATTGATCTATCCCCTCTAAATATCAAACAAGATACGGATGAAACTGAAAGTTCATTCGTATTGGTTGTTTTCTTGACAAGGCAATGTTTAATTTGCAGTCGCTTGAACTTTACGATTACAGAATAGAGGTTATATTTGCTCGGCATTAGTCAGTCCACATGTTTCAACACTGCCTCGGTCCGCTGCGTGTCCTAAATACTTCGCTCCACAGAATACCGTTTGGAAATCCCACTCTCACTCATATTACAAAATGATGCGTAGGTACATTGGTTCTGGTATCTATGTTCATATTACGGCCTATTAGTTATATATGTGTGAAATCATGTTTATGTCTTCGTTTGTAAAAGCTTTTAAAATGTATGTGAACGGATTAGTTAATTATCTATAGGTGTTGGAATGAGTTGAAGTTCTAAAATGTTAAAGTAATTTCGAAATTAAATCTAATAAACAATTCGAAAATTATAATAAAATTAATGCTCTATTTTTTTTTGGTCTTTAAATGTTCCCTACAACAAAATTTAAATATTTATTTAGTAAAACATTTTATATTGTCCTTTTTAAGTTACATATCAGTATGCGAAAAAAATACGCAAGTGAAAAAGCACACTAATTTTTTTTAAAGTGGACCTAAATTAACGCTTACAAGAACCAACATTCTTAGAATCGTCTTCAAAAATCTTTAAATATTGCAATGATAACAATAAATCAGCGACTTCAAACAAACAAGTGTGACCAAAACAAAAGAATAAATCAAGATCGTTGCACGTAATATACTTCGACTAAATACTTTTGAGGAACGTTATCTTGATACTTTCTTATATACCTACGTAAGACAATAATTAAATATCATTTTTATCAAGACAAGTCAATTATTTCGAACAACAAAGATACCGACTGCAATTACACTTTCACTCTGAGTTCAAGATATTGTTCATAATGACTAATTCCTAACATCCATCTACGCAAAAACAACGACAATTTAACAATTTTTCGGTACTGTAGATCGGTCATTATAGTGACGCTACAGTCAAAATGTGTTTTGAATACCATTCTTTGCCATATAGATTTAACTTAGCTATTTAGCTTTATTTATACTAGTAGGTAAGCTAGGTCACCTATAATTAATTTAAATTATAAGTTTTAACATTAAACAAAAGAGTATATTATAATATATATGTGTGTATGCGTGTCAAATGCATGGTAGTGTGTATAATGTTTTTATTTTATTTTATTGATTTAATGTTTTTATGCATAATTTAAAAAAAAAATAGCATTATGTACTCCTTCTCTATAAATAAGCTATAAGTGTGCGAAATTTCATACTCCTCCGTCCGCGCGACTTTCGTAAAAAGGGGTAAAAAGTTTTTGCTTCACGTATTAATGTATAGATGATACAGCTTTAACGATTAAAACATTAAATGACAATAACTTAACTTTTAACGGGGATTTTTTACAAAAGATTTTATTTTATTTTATTTGTTTGTTTATATTATTTAACACACAATACACTAACAGAAATACTTACAAAGGCCTGTATTATTATTTTCTACCAGCCTATCTGTTATAAAGGTGGTAAACAATATTTTTTTCTCGTTCAAGCTATTTAATTAACCGGTCCTACTTATTTTTTTGCGTTAGAAAGCCTGATTATAAAACAAGGTTAAATATTATAAAACTACGTCAAACGTGAACCCATCTGACAGGTTTCGACCAAGAGACATCTCGTTACAAAACTAATTGAGAAAATTTTGTCAAAAGAAAATAGCATTTATATTGATAGTCATAGAGCATAATAAAACGAATATTTATAGTATTTTCGCTTTCCAGATGTTACTAGAAAAATAAAGTTTAAGTAATAAACGTGTTAGCATGTCAATGATATTGATTACGATTCAAGTTTTGTTTCCAATGACGATTAGATAATAATAGGTCTGGTTTATTATTATTTTTTCTACGATCACGATCACGATTCAGCCTGTAATATCCCACTGTTGGGCATAGGCCTCTTCTCCATGTAGGAGAAGGATCGGAGCCTAATCCACCACGCTGCTCCAATGCGGGTTGGCGGATATATTCCCTACTGTGAGTAACGATCGCTATCAGGTGTATATGATAACAACCGGGACCGACGGCTTAACGTGCTCTCCGAGGCACGGTGGGGTAACCCACAAGGACTGCACAAACACCCAGACCACGGCAAACATCTGTATGGCCAATACAAATGCTGTCGTGTGCGGGAATCGAACCCACAACCGCCCGCGCAACAGCCAATCGCAATCCAGCGCTGTAACCGCTGCGCCAACGCGGCGTCGGCGGTCGTCTTTTTTCTACGCACCTTAATAATTGAATCACATGTTTATAGTCGTGATTTCCGTCACAAGGGACTTTTATATTATGTAATAAATCTTGTATCTAATGTTTAATAATATTATTAAAATCAGCTTTAGACACTTGGGTGATTTGTTTTCGTTTTGTTCCAAATATGTGACATGGCTTGTGTGATTGTTAAATTTAAAAAAAAAACTGGCAATTGTTAGAAAAGTGGAAATATGGAAAAATATTTAAGTTCGTATATTAATTTGATAAAGTATCGTGAACTGATATAAAATATATTAAATTTAAATTAAGCTTTAAATCTTATCTTCGATTAATGATGGTAAGAAAAAGAAATAGATTGATATTTATTTATTTATATTATAAAAGAAAATAATAATAAATTTACGTAATACGAAGATTTGCTATAATTATCATAGACACTTATGCATGATAAGACGATCGTTTTTATAAATTCTAAAGTATGTTTACAAGATTTCCTAACAACAATACAACAAAATGATAGACAATGATTGCCATTAATGATTTGAGATAGAGACACAGTAGAGTTATATAATTTACACTAGCTTTTGCTCGCGACTTAATCCGCGTTTACTCCGCTCCTATTTGTCTTAGCGTAATGATATATAACCTATAGCCTTCCTCGATAAATGGGCTATCTAAAACTGAAAGAATTTTTCAAATCGGACCAGTAGTTCCTGAGATTAGCGCGTTCAAACAAACAAACAAACTCTTCAGCTTTATATACATACTAACTAGCTTCTGCGCGCGACTTCGTCGGCGTGGACTCCGCTCCTATTGGTCTTAGCGTCATGATACATAGCCTATAGCCTTCCTCGATAAATGGGCTATCTAACACTGAAAGAATTTTTCAAATCGGCTCAGTAGTTCCAGAGATTACCGCGTTCAAACAAACAAACAAACAAACTCTTCAGCTTTATATATTAGTATAGATAAGTATAGATTAATATTATAAAGTGTTTTAGTTTGTCTGACCGCGTTTTTCTAAAAGTTAACAAGGCCGACTTTATAAAATGTTTCTGTGTTAGAAAGCTAGTAATATACATAAATGCATATGAAACTGCGTGAGAAGTCAGACTATTTAAACATAGATGATTACAGCTTCTCTTCTAGAAAGATATTAAGATCTGATTAACATTTTTATATATAAAAGAGATTTCCACCCATATATTGACTCATCACGATATCTCTGGAACCAAAAGACGTAGAGACTTGAAATTTGGTAGGAATATTCCTTTTGCCGAGTAGAGGTCAGCTAAGAACGGGTTTTACGAAATTCCACCCACATACAAGAGGGGGTTCCGGGGGCTAATAACATATATTGCAAAACAACGTTTGCGGGGTCAGCTAGTTATTTATAAAATTATTTATTATTCCTAGATTTTAATTAATATAATTAATGATTAATAAAATTAATCGATGATGAAGATCCTCATGTTTTTCCTTATACTTTGTCACGATTGAACATCTCGTTTATATATAGGTAAAGGTCAGAGGTACAAGTATCTACCACTGTACTGCGAGTATAAGCTGTGAACTTGTTTCAACGTGCTGATCTGGAAATTTACTTGTCTATTTAAAAATATATCTTCTTATACATATATAACATTCTCGTGTCACAATATTAGTTACAATACTCCTCCGAAACGGTTTTGTGTGCATATCGGGTAGGTCGAGAATCGGATTAACATCTATTTTTCATACCCTTAAGTTATAAGGGGGGGAGATTAAGGGGGTTAATAACATATACATATAACAAAACAACGTTTGCGGGGTCAGCTACTATTTTTATAATATTTAATTACCGAGACGATGTACGTATCAATAGATTATTTTTAGTATTGTTAGATCTGTCTTCGAAACTCTAATAACTAGATAGTGCTTTAAAATTGTTACCTATTATGTTTTAAAATTAGTAATGTGCAATAATAACGTTTTCATCACTTTTGCAGTGACCTACAAAAAGAAGTAAATAAATAATAAATAAATAAACGTCTTCACTCAACACAAAATGGAGGCTCCCATCAACATTTTATCCTGTGCCAGGGGTCCAAAAACATACCCAATACACAAGCACAAACACCCAAACCTAAAGCATCTGTATGACCAATACAAATCAAATAATCAAAATTAACAACTAACGTTATTCAAATAGGCTTAAAAACACCCCTAAATCGTCACCTTACAAATTAAAGTTATACTAACAATAAAAATGTAGACCATTTTCGAGGATCGAATCCGCAACCACCTGCGCAACAGAATAAGCCATTGCTGTGATCATTACACTAACGCGTTGTCCATTTTAATATTAGTTTACTGATAAATTAGTAACTCGAGACGCGTGAACTGATAGGGAAATTAACTTTAATTAACAAATCCTTAACTGGCAGATTGCCAAGAAACACGCAAGCCTATACTTCAATTGTGAAAGAATAAGTGATTCACAAGAGTTTTTTCTACAATTACTATCATAAAGAATATCTTCGACATTCATCTAACCAATCCTGCAGATAATATTAAGATATATATTATTTATTTCTGGGAACCTCATGGTTCAAGTCAAAAAAAAAACTCGCCAAGTTTAAGGTATTTCATTTTATTTTTTAATGGATTGACGCATTTCACTTTCGCGAATCGCAAATCTGTTTTTGTTGTTTGAGTAATTTGATCTCTTTCATCGAATTTTTTTTTAACATTTTTATTAAGGTATCGAGTCATTGAATCTTAAAACTAGTTTTTGTATCAAAGTTTTGCGTCATTAAATCTCAAAACTAGTATAAGTTATTTCGTCAATGTCACGTAGGATACCTGTTGAAGTCATTTTAAAACATTACAACATCGAGAAGCTCATCTCACGTAAGTTTCGGGTCAATAACGAAATATTTGAACAGTTTAACCACTAAACGTTTTTCACCACAAACCGAAGCCACAGGTTAAGACGTGACCTTAACCGCATACTGAAACGATTATATTAATGATGAGAAGGATGCATTTCAAACGCTTTAAATAGTTATTGATCAGACAAACAACTCTTCAGACATTTATTCATTCATTTTAGTTTAATTGCTGTTAATAGTACAAACATTAGTAAAAATGATCTTGCATCAAGTATGATGTTGAGATAACAAAATACAACAAACACTAAATATAAAATTATTTAGACTTTGTGTCAGCTTTCAAAATCCAATAATACTCTACTACGACTAGGCAAATCGAAGGTCTTCAATATATATTCATCTATAAAATACATTATTCAAAATAGCATTAATTTAATTTCGTTCAGTTCCAAATACATTACAAAAAATATCCTATTTACTTGTACCTTGGCTTATATGATTATGAAATAGGGTTTAGTTATTATAAGAATCTCGTGTCATTGTAAGTTGTAGATTAAGACAGTATCGTTGAATTTTTGTTTGAATAGTCGATAATAGATAATAAAATAATAGATAATAAAATTGTGTAAATATTTGTTTAAAGTTATTTAATTATCATTGCGAGGGTAATGATTTTATACACGTTACTTTTATATTTTTATGGATGCAATTACACATTTTGAAAGCAATTTCTTTTAATCATCAAATGTCAAGAACTTTTCCTTATATTCCTTCCTTATGTTTGAAATCTTGTGCTCTCATTCCGTATTCTCTTGACATTATCAATGACTTTGACTTTTTAAAAATTTAATAGCTTTTATGTGTATTGTACACAATTCATCAATCCATACGAATGTATATTTCGTCTTAAATAATTACAAATTATCAAGTAATTTAAGAATTGTGGTAGGTACTTTTAAAAGCAATAAAATTTAAATAAGTATCCCAAAACAACGAAAAATTTTTAGTGAAAGAAAAATAATGTAAATTAATATAAAACAACTTTAATATATCAAAAATTTCATTTTGGTACTTAATTTAAATGTGATATTTTTTCAACTATCTTTACAATTAATTATTTATCATTAATTTTTGTCTCCTCTAAGATATATTATCGTGGTTATTTATTATAGGCTTTTCTGTAGCTTCTCTATTAAATTGAAAAAAATCGGCCAATTGTGAGTCGGACTCGCGCACGAAGGGTTCCGTACTATTGACTAGGTAAACAACAGTAGGTACAACATTTATCATATTTATTATATTATTTTTTTTGTATGGGAGCCCCCCATAAATGTTTATTTTATTTTAATTTTATTATTTATCATTAAATTAAAAATACAACTGAGTATTTTGTGAATATTTCAAGTGCCTACCTGTTGCCATTATTGATATCGATCAAAAAAGGGTAAGAAAATCGGTTTGTTGTATTAATAATATTTATCCCCCCTTAAATATTTATTTTATTTTGTTTTTAGTATTTGTTATTATAGCGGCAACAGAAAAACATAATTTGTGAAAATTTCAACTGTCTAGCTATCGCCGTTCTTGAAATACAGCCTGGTGACAGACGGGCGGACGGACAGCGAAGTCTTAGTGATAGGGTCCCGTTTTACCCTTTGGGTACGGAACCCTAAAAAGAAATACAAGTTATAGACACAGTCATTATAATCAAATAAAACTTATTTAAAACCTGTTTTTTGTATTTATATTATAATTTATTAGTTTAGATATTAGATACCTACATCTTATATCAAACAATTATTACCATTAAAAGGACAAATTGTTCTGTCAGAAGGATTACAAGATAAGGAAAACATCGTTATTGCAGTAAACTGGAAAATATCGCAATAATATTTCTTGTTTTTATTTTTCCATGCTCGATGTAATCTTTAAAATATCAATGATTTGCTGTAGTAACCTCAATGAAAATTTAACTTTCTCGAATAGGTCACTAATATATCTTTCAAATTCAAATCTCTTTTGTGTTGCTTTAGCTAAATATAAATATATTTAAATTAAAATAAAATAATTAAACGATAAATTAAAAAAAGGACTAGAAATCGACCGCATCTCAACACTCAACGGTCAAAGCTGGATACTGTCTCCAACTAGCAGAATAGCTAAAGAGCTGATGCGACAATAATTTTGTCTGTTTATCGTGATATCACATTTAAGCCTATATGAATTACAACTAATTAATAACAACTAAAAAATATTATACTAAAAAAATGAAACTAAAAACCTAAAAAATATAATATAATAACTAAAATATATTATTAAAAGGAGTCCCTTTAGGCAAGGTTTCGAAGATACTGGCAGCGTTCCCCCTTTGGATAGCTAGACTAATTCTTTGTCCGAGGTAGCTGCCAGCTCTTCGGTCTCCTGTGATGAATGTATAAGTGTAAATGTATATATTGTATAACTGTAAATGTTATTGTAATTAGTTAAATTTTAGTTTATAAACAACTCAAAATATGTGGAAGTGTAAAACAATATTATGTCAATCACTTTAGAAGTTTAGAATATATTTCTATATAACACGTGGTTCAATAAGTCCCGAGACTAAGTACTAAAAAAAAGTCTTTTTTATAAAATTAATTTTTATTCTAAACATAGTCTCCTCCAAGAGCGATACAGTCCCTCCAACGCTTTTCTAACTTTTCTATCCCATATGTGTAGAACGATTTGTCTTTGGCTTCAAAATAAGCCTCCGTTGCTGCGATAACTTCACTATTTGAGTCAAATTTCTTACCCTGAAGCATTTTTTTGAGGTCTGCAAACAGCCAGTAATCGCTGGGGGCCAAGTTCTGGCGAATAAGGGGGATGAGGAAGCAATTCGAATCCCAATTCGTTAATTTTGGCCATCGTTCTCACGGACTTGTGGCAAGGCGCGTTGTCCTGGTGAAACACCACTTTCTTTTTGTTCATGTGAGGCCGTTTATCCGCAATTTCGTACTTCAATCGCTCCAATAAGACATACATGTAATAGTCACTTTTTATATTTTGCCCCTTTTCAAGGTAGTCGATGAAAAGTATTCCATGCGCATCCCAAAATATAGACGCCATAACCTTACCGGCCGATTTCTGAGTCTTTGGAAGCTTCGGGCGGCTTTCACCAGCCGCTCTCCACTCCGCTGCCTGCCGAATGCCGATTGGATTCCGGAGTGAAATGGTATATCCAGGTTTCATCCATTGTTACATACCGACGTAAAAAATCCTTTCCTTTCATTTCATTCATCAGCGCCAAACATCGCTCTGAATCATTGATACGTTGTTCCTTTTGATCAGTTGTAAGCAAACGCGGCACCCACTTAGAAAAAGCTTTTTCATGGCCAAATTTTTATGTAAAATAGTGAAAACACTACCAGCTGAAATCTTCACTATCTCGGCTATCTCTCGCACTTTTACCTTCCGATCTTCCAATACGATTTTGAGGACTTGGTTAATATTTTGTTGAGTCACTGTCATTTGGACGACCTGAGCGTTCCCCATCTTTGGTGTCCATGCGACCGCGTTTGAAGTCGGCATACCACCGACAAATGGTTGCTTTAGAGGGAGCTGATCCTGCATAACATTTTATAAGCCATTGCTGTGCTTCAACGGTATTTTTTCCCATTAAAAAACAATGTTTTATCAACACGCGAAACTCGTTTTTTTCCATTGTATCGAAATTACAAACGTAGCGTTACTTAAATGTTTCAAAATCAATAATTTTATTGTTCCATTTTTTGAAATTTGACACATATTCTTGTATTGATAGCCAGTACTTTTTAAAAATCAAAAGAGTTTTTAATATATGCGCCATTTCCAGGTTAGTCTCGGGACTTATTGAACGATCTAGTATTTTTCTATACTTCCAATATTCGGCAAATGAACTCGTTTTTCTACTTTTTACGTATTAAAAATCGACTTACAATGAGATAAGTATTATATAAATTATTTATCACGTAAAAAGCAATTCGTAATCATTATATTATATGCATCTTGATTGATAAAAATATCACGGTGATTTATTTAACAATTAATTGAATCGTGCGTGGATTTATTTTATTACACATCAATTTTTATAAAGCTTGAAAACAGCGTCATTCAACTTTATAACTGTCATAATTTCTTTATTTAAACGTCAAAACATCTACGATTAGGTTGAAAATATTATTCGATCAAACTTTAAATTGATTTGTTATAATAATACAAAGATATATATATATATATAATATTAAAACATCAGTATAACCATTTAACTTAGACATAATTATAATAGTAGGTATATTCAAACAAATTGAGAGATTGTCAAACAGTTTGTAAAAATAATTACTCTTTATTAATTTGGCTTAATGCCTTTCAATTGTGCTGTGTGGTTACGGCACTAAAGAATGTAGCCAGTAGCCACCCCCTCTCTTCCCGTGGGTGTCGTAAGAGGCGACTAAGGGATAACACAGTTCCACTACCACCTTGGAACTTATAAAGCCGACCGATGGCGGGATAACCATCCATGCTAGCTTTGAAATACACAGGCCGAAGACGGGCAGCAGCGTCTTCGGTGCGACGGCGCCAGCCCTGCGGACACCAACCCGCCTGCCCAGCGTGGTGACTATGGGCAAAACACACAGTGGCGTAGCGTGCCATGGAGGGGCCCTGTATCAAAATTTGTTGGGGGGCCCCCAACAATGTAGGGTAAAGATATCTAACAAAAAAAAAAAAAATGCTCGCACTAAAAAAAATGAATATTTATTGATTATAAGTTATCCCTTCCTCCAAGAAGAAACAATAGTGACAAGTCTGATAGCCGTAACTGTCCCATCGAAGTTCTAATAATAATTAGTTATTTTATCAGTTTTAGTTTTGAAAAACTTCTTTCAGCTGTTGCGGTTGTAACTTGTAACTGAAAGGGTCAAGAATAGAAAACATGTTGTTATTACCTACGGAAAACTGGATGCAAGGCTATTGAATGTTATCAGCAATAACTCCATGAGTTCCTTAATGGAATGAATTTTTTGTGTTTCGGATTTTAAGCATGTTAAAAGAGCTTGTATCTCAAGCTGGAGAGCTATCAAGCTTGGGCTGCAGCAATAGTTGCGGGAGATTCATAGATGTATAACCTGGAGAAGAGATTCAACGCTGCCTCCAGGTCTTGCAGGAAGCAAATCACTAGGGCAAAGTTCAAACACATTTGCAGAATTGGCGAGAGACTATTGAGCTTTCCAGCTGGAACTCGTGACTTTTGGTATCTTGCCAAAGCTGTCGAAGGTAACTCCTGTCAGTCTTCATTTCTGGGCTTCTGTGACTTTTTGGGTCGAATTCAACTCTTAACGATGAGGGAAAAGCACCACCGAATATTCCACGGTGCGAGCACACGATGCGTAATATGCGCTTTGTACAAAGTGTCGTTCGTCGTGTTCTGCATTCCCTCAAAGTCAAGAAGTGCAGTGGTCCTCACAGTATTCTGACCCTCGTGCTTAAAACGTGTACTCCTGAATCGACTTCGATTCTAACGCGTCTATTCTCACTTCTTACATATCTCTCTTGGTATAGTACCGTCTTCGTGGATAGTATCAATTGTGCACCCTATCCCCAAAAAGGGTGACAGCACAGATCCATCCAATTACCAGGAAATTGCAATTTCCTCCTCGCTTTCTAAGGTTATTGAGTGGGTTGTTAGTACTCAGCTCCTTGGTTACCGGGAAAATTTCCAGCTAATAAGTGAACGACAATACGGATTTCGTCGAGGTCGCAGCACTAGAGATCTTCTAGTGTACTTAATACACCGCTGAGTAACCGCTATTAAAAGCAAGAGGGAAGCTATGGCAGTCAGCCTGGATATCGCAAAGCTTTTGAACGGTTCTGCCATAAAGTTCTTTTAGCGAAGTTACCATCTTACGGCCTCCCCGAGGGATTATGTAAATGGATAACCAGTTTCCATAATCCATTCCATCCGCTGTTGACGGAGTATGTTCGGAAATCATGCCTATTAAAGCTGGAGTTGCGCTCACCCCCACACTGTTCATTCTGTGTATTAACGATATGTTGCAAACAAGCAATATTCGTTGCTATGCAGATAGCAGTACGGGTGATGCATTATCCACTGGCCCAGATAATATCCCTCGATCGGAAGTGGAAGAGAGAAGATTACAACTTGTGCCTGAAATCGAAGCTTAATTCGAGCAAGTCTCCGAATGGGGTAGACGCAACGTCGTCCAATTCAACCCTTCGAAGACAAAAATTTACTTGTTTACCTCTAAGAAAACCCCCTTTTCTATGGCACCGAGTTTTCAAAACAACACTAATCATCGCTAAAAGTATTGGGATCCTTGGGGTAGAAATTACAGACGAGGTCCAATTCTGGGGTCATTTGGATTGCAAAGCCAAACTGGCTTCAAAAAAGCTTGGAGTTCTGAACAGGGCGGGCCAGTACTTTACATCGGGACATCGGCTTCTGCTTTATAAGGCTCAGGTCCACCTCCATGTGGAATATTGTTCACACCTGTGGGCAGGTACCCCTGAATACCAACTCCACCCATTTGACTCCATCCAACGCCGGGCAGTTCGCATTGTCGACGATACCAAAATCACGAACGATTTAGAACTTCTAAGTATAATTAGAGACATTGTCTCCCAGTGTATTTTTCACCGTGTGTACAACGGTGAGTGTCCTGAAGAACTGTTTGATATGGTGCTACTATCACGTTTTTACCATCCCACCCTTCGGTGAACCGAAGGACTAAGTTTCATCAACATCACTTGGATGCATGGTTTGCAACCAATGTGCTAGCTTCGCGCACTTCTTTCCGCGCATTCTTTCCGCGTGCATGGAAGCTTTGAATGACCTTCCTCCGAGGTTTTCCCTGAGCGCTATAATTTGGGGGTTTTCAAGCGTCGAGTATAGACATCTTTTCTCTAAAGGCCGGCAACACACTCGCAACTCCTCTTATGTAATATGTTGCAAATATCCATGGGTGACGTTAACCATTTAACATCTGGTTTCATCTGCTCGTTTGGCCCATTGTAATAAGAAAACAGCAATTTATTGTTCAGAAGTTCGTATGCTTATTCCGGGAAAAAAAGGGATTGCTTTTTTGACTTTTGTCATTTCTGAAGTGAAAACTTATAGTCACGTATAACAATTTTTTTAATTTTTTTTTCATTTTACTAATTTTTCTTACAAACGTTGGGGGCCCCTGTAGTTCGGGGGCCCCGTATCATTGATACGGCTGATACGGCGGTAGCTACGCCCCTGAAAACACATGAGTTCACGTCATAATATCGGGCGCGGACTTGTGGAGGCCTATGTCCAACAGTGGACTGTGATAGGCTGAAGTGGAGTGGATAGTGGCCTTTCAATTGTGCAAAAGAAGACATTTACGTTAATCGAAATAAAAAATACGTGAGAAATAATTATAAATTTAATTATCATAATAATAACCTCTAAATAATAACCTCTATTTACGTACCTAAACACTTTTTTTGTTCTAACAAATAAGAATATATTATTATAATATAATTATAACATATTATATTATTATTTGTTGTAACATGATAAATTTATTGGCTTTGTGCATTAATCTTAGAATTTATCTCTTATTATTTTTATAACAATTTTAGTATTTACCTATGCAGAACATTAAATTGTTAGGTCGGAGAAAAAGTTTCTTTGTATTTAAATGTATATAGAAATTCAACGTAAGATTATACAAAATTTGTTTACATTAATTATTTATAGTATTCAATATGTATACGTACTATAAATAACTAGCTTCTGCGCGCGACTTCGTCGGCGTGGACTCCGCTCCTGTTGGCCTTAGCGTGATGATATATAGCCTATAGCCTTCCTTGATAAATGGGCTATCTAACACTGAAAGAATTTTTCAAATCGGACCAGTAGATCCTGAGATTAGCGCGTTCAAACAAACAAACAAACAAACAATCAAACAAACAAACAAACTCTTCAGCTTTATTATATTAGTATAGATTAATACAGGTAAATATGTAACATTTGTTCGATAACTTGCCGCCATCTCATAGTTTGTGATAGTATTCCGTTGCTGTAGAAATTTTGGGACATCTCATTAAAAAACCGCGACGCGTAGTTTTGACAGTCCTTTCTTGATTTTAACTTTACGCTGATGATGGAATGGTGGAAATTATTTTTTATGTTGATCAATTATGACCGCCTATGGTGCATCAAATGTGGACCGCGACGGTTTTGTTCGGCGGTAAAAGCTCATAATGAATAATGCCCTCCTAATCCCACCATACACTCTACATCACCCTATTGCGTGACAACCCGGGTTTCGCGATTCGCGATAGTCAGTGCAGCTTGACCGACCTTAGACTACGATACGAGTATATTTCGTACATTCTTATCGTAGGTGTTCCACTTTTTGTCACCTGTAATCAATCTGTTCAAAAAAGTTCGATATATTTTTAGTTTTGACTAGCCCGTTGGCGCAGTTTGTAGTGACCCTGCTTTCTGTTCCGGGGGTTGAGGATTCGATTCCCACCTCGAGTCTGGGTGTTATATACATATTTATTTATATATTTATATATGTATTATTTATAAGTATGTTTATCGGAAAAAAAATATGTAAATATGCTTACTTTAGGAACAGACGACCGTGTGTGTATTGTGTATATATATTTATATTATATATTATATTTACGTCTCAAGAGCAAATGAGTACCTACACGGTTTCTTTCAGTGAGTTCGAGTGGCACTCATAATTATATCGACCTTTTTTTGTATAGACAGCCTTTTTCAAATGGGTCACTGACATCTTCAGCTCTATCTTAACCTCAAAATATGTCGATCTAGCTCCACTTTTCCAAAATTGTCGTCACGTTTATTCGTAAAGGGGCGACCAGAGCGAAATGCATATTTGACATCAAAATTTCCTGACTGAAAACGCTTAAACCAATTCTGTGCTACTCTTACTGACAATTAAGCACATAAACATCACAATTTTTTTTCGCGGCTTGAGTCGCATTTTTTCCTTTTACAAGTATAACTTTAAAATGTATCTAATGTTTTTGCTGGATTCACCCATTTTTTGGAAAGAAAAACAAATGAAAAGTGGCAGGAAACTGTTTTTTACTTTCTTTATTTCATTTTTAAAACCAGCCAGTTACAAAAAATAAAACCAAAAATATTTTATTGCTACTTTTCACTAGAAAATACGAAAAGACTTTTTTCTCAACCTATTATTAGATACTAATCTAGAAAACTGAATGGTAAAATAAATAAATATCTTATAACATACACACACTTGTAAACAAATTAACAAAATCCGTTGTCAAGTATGGAAATATTACGACAAGCTATATGTCCGTTTGTTCGTATGTGTTTGTGTGTTAGATATAAGATGAATCACAATGTCTTGAATTAACGTTTGTGTTTTATAAAAAAAAATTGTATCAAAACATTCAAGTCGTTCGCGAACGAGTTTTGTTTTTTGAGGGCGTCCAACGTAATACTTTAAAAATTTCCGTTGTATGATTTCCATCTAAAATCAATACGTTTTATATAATACGTTTACATAAAGCGTTAAGAATCGTTTTAATTATCTTGTAGTATACACAATTTTAATCGTGTATGAATTTGAATGATTTCTTGAATGATCATTTAGGCCGCATTTACGGATTACGTGTGGCATAGCGTCGCGCGTGTGTCGAAATGTATGAAAATGAACGCGTGTAAAATCGCTTCTCCGTAAACGCACTCATCCAACGCCCTACAATGAATCTAGTGCGTTCCGCCATGCCACACGCTACGCACGACGCCCCGCGTCTCCGTCAATGAGGCCTCAAATATGGCTGTTATAAATGATAGACAGTTTTTTTTTAACTGCGGAGTTTCTTCCGGAGTCATTCCGGATCTATTGTAAAACAATAATGTTAAACAAAATATATTTTTTAAAGATTTATATCATTTTACTTGAAAAATGGAGATTCAGCATTGTGTATTAATTGATAAAATTTTGATTGTTATAAATGATAGACTGTTTTTTATAACTGCGGGTTTTCTTGATTCTTATCTGTAGAATCTTCATTCCGGATCTATTGTTGCTACATGTTAAACAAAACATATTTTTTAAAGATTTATGTCATTTTATTTGAAAAATGGAGATTCAACATTGTGTATTAAATATAATAAAGCTGAAGAGTTTGTTTGTTTGTTTGAACATTGTGTATTAATTGATAAAATCCATATATTATATATATATATATATATATATATATATATATATATATAGTTATAAATTATAGACAGTTTTTATAATTGCGGGTTTTCTTAATTCTTATCTGCAGAATCTTCATTCCGAATCTATTGTAGCTACGTTTTAAGCAAAATATATTATTTAAAGATTTATATAATTTTATTTGAAAAATGGAGATTCAACATTGTGTATTAAATATAATAAAGCTGAAGAGTTTGTTTGTTTGTTTGAACGCGCTAATCTCAGGATCTACCTACTGGTCCGATTTGAAAAATTCTTTCAGCGATAGATAGCCCATTTATCGAGGAAGGCTATAGGCTATATATCATAACGCTAAGACCAATAGGAGCGTAGCACCAATGAAGAATGTTTGAAAATCGGGTTTTTTTTTTCTTTTGAGAGCTTCCTAGAGAATTGGTCCTATTCCACGCGGACGAAGTCGCGCGCAGAAGCTAGTTAATTGATAAAATCAACATAGGTTTTATCCATTTCTTACCCAATTTTAAACACAAGTACAAAACAATATAAACAAAAATATTGACATTTTTGCTTGAGTCGGAATTCTCAATAGTTATGACCCACTGATATATTAAAAAAGTGTATTTTTTTTATAAAAATAAACAAACTTTTGTCATCTTTGACGAGTAATCAATATAATAATGTCAGCTTGAGTTTAGCTACTCGATCATTTCCCTCATTATGTACGTATGTTTATGTACAAAGACATGCAAATGAGACTTGCTTAATTGATTTGACTCGATTTTCATACTGGATGTTTTATACAATCACTTACAATTTAATAATTTATTTTGCAGTAAAGTTTTAATAAATAATAAATATAGTGAAAATTTTGTAGATGTAATTTAAATTGATTAATTAATATAATTATTTTTGTTACTTATTTTTCTTTTTTTTTTAACATTTCGTGACAACGAGAGGAAAGTAACTTTCAGACTAGGGATTGCAATCCGGTGTCGTTTTCAATCCGGCCGGATCCGGTCGAATTTTTATCAATCCGGCCGGATCCGGCCCGGATCCGGGCTGGATTTATCAAACCATAACAACCTAACTTTTCTTTTTAATTCAAACGTATGTTGACCGTTAATGAAGTGAAAAAATTGTACATTTTAATTAAATATTTTTTTAAAATTAAACCTCAGTTTCAAAACAAATTATATACCTATCTATCTATCAAATGAAAAGGTAAAAATGTTTAAACCAACTTTAAAGAGCTAAATATGTAGCCGTGGGAGTTATTTCTCAGTATTCATATATGTCAAATTTATTTATACAAATTGAACTAAGCCGAGTTCCAATTTCGACCACGTCGTATTAACACGCGGTGAGACGGATCAAAGAGCTCTGTAAAGTGCAAAGTAATATTAAATTTTTTAGTGATTGTAGATCTTCGTCTCTACTTTTCCTTTTACAAGTTTCACGCTATCTATCAGGCTATTACTTGGTTAAGGCTTCGGTTACGGATATATATATAGGTACGAATATTTATAGATATGATATGGTTCCAAAAATATAAGATTTAGCCCGTTACATCTCACTGCTGGGCATATTCCTCTTTCTCCATGTAGGAGAAGGATTGTAGCTTAATCAGCGGATATGTTCTCTACTATGAGTAACGATATCTATCAGGTATTTATGATAACAATCGGGACCGAAAGCTTAACGTGATCTCCGAGGCATGGAGGGGCGAACCCACAAGGACATACATCCCATACCCTGGAAAAAATATACACAATACAATACAATTATACAATACAAATAACCATCCCAAGCGAGAATCCAACCAGCAAACCGTCGATGTTATGATATTATGTTTACAAATATTAAATTTGTTCGGATTATCCTTTAGTTTCGGTTACAGATATTTGATTTTAGAGGAAATGCCACAATAATTTATTTTACTTCCTATGATAAGTTAATAAAATTAACGTTTATTGTATTAGTTACTGTTACAAATTCTGAGTACTCTATGTTATACAGCGATGACTCCCACGATGATTTAGTTGCAAAATTGACTGACTTTATGATAATGAAGAACGCGCTCGGCTAATGTTATTTGACAAGAAAATGTAAAAACATAGCAAAAACTTTAGTATTTAAATTACCTCTGCGATAGATCCCTGCGAAATCATCCGAAACTTAAATATCGGTTTATGATACGGTTACAGACACATTTTTATTACGTATATCCAATAGTTTGGTTACGATAAAATAACATCCCTAGTTTGAATCTTAATATTTCTAGGTATTCTGCAAGTAACGGTAATGTGAAGCTATTTAATATTCGCAAAATAAGTCAAGCAACTTCAGTGTTTTTTCAGCTGTAAATAGAGTTGAATACCTTCGCTATAATGCATCTATAACTAATTTAAATGGCAAAAATCTATCAATCAAGTCTTTAGTCTTAGCGTCAAAGGACTCGTGTATTTAAGAACCACGCTCTTTCTTTTAAAAGGAGGTCATTTTCTCAAAAAAAGCCAACACCGGATCCGGTCACCGGATCCGGCATTTTTTACCGGATCCGGTAACTGTAAAATGATGCCGGATCCGCCGGATTACCGGGTCCGGTTTTCCGGATTGCAATCCCTATTTCAGACTATAGAAGATAATATATTATCGTTGATAGTAACACTTTTCAGATTTATTGGAAATTCTCGTAAGCCCAGTATAAATAGGAAAGTTTTATTTTTAAATAATAAGCAAAAAATTTGACAGCAACAAAGACGTGTTAAAGTTGTAATTAAATTATTAATTATTGACATGAAATATATTACAATATTAATAGCTATAAAGAAGTTTTTGAAGTGAAACTTCTTTAGGCGCTTGAGAATAAAATAATGTTTACGAATGAAACGCGACAATGATGTGCGACGTTTTGATGAAACGGCAACGTTTTGATGAAACAGCAACGTTTTTGTCGAACAACGGAGCCACCTAGCGAGTACTATAGAAACTACAAAGGTTGTTACATTAATATCGACAGTATTACATTGCAACCTAACTAGATGGCGCTGGAACGAAAATCTAAAGCAAAAATTTGTATAAATATAAACGAGACTTAATCTTTTTTTTTTTTTTTGTCAATGAAGGTTCACTTCTGACATGTGTATTTTGTACGCACGCATTTTTTAAAAAAGTTTTCATGCTGTCAAAACGTTCAATGAGAACGTAGCCTTAGCAATTTGAACACAGCATTGCGAAGCACAAACATCGCTAATGTAAGTAATATGGGCGCGAGTCAGCGCAACCCACTGTCCTACATAAAATACGATTACACAGCAAACTACTAATAAACGTACATATACAAATATTTTTGCTAATTCATACATAATATTATAGGTAGGTAGTAAAAATCAATTGGACCTTGTTATTAATTGTACTCCAGAATCTTTAAGTGTAGAATTGTCAATAGCGCTTGATTTTACCTGAAACAAAAAAGAAAACATTAGTACATTAATCAACGTAAACATTGGTGTTTCAATACTTATATGACTAGATTATACATACGGCTTCATCTACTTTTTAAATTTATTACTACTTTTTAAATAGAGTATGCGACCGCTAACATAACTTTCCTCAACGACTAAGCTTAATAGTTAACAGTTAAATTATAGTACAAAGACATTATAATTGTCTTTTATACATATATATTTTTATATATATCATAATACCTATCAACGCGAACAAAATGTACAATAAATAATGTGTGTCAAAATAAATAATATTTTGTAATAATAATAAATTGTAAAGGAAATGTGAATATTGAATTGGAATTGTAAATATTACTTATATCAAACTACGATCTGACAAAATAATTGTAAATAATTAATAATTTATCAAGCTTATTGTTTACCGCAAAATAAACAACAATAGATATATATATATATATATATAAAGAGAATTATATATTTTAAATATTTATGCATTAATAAAATTAATTTCTAACATTTTACTCGAACTACTCAAAACGTGATTGTTCTGCTTGTCATCTTCTTCAATTAACATAATTATGAATAAGAAGAAATCATAATGTCTTAAAAGAAATGATAAATGCATATATTCTAAGCATTTAATATTTTTTTACTATATTGATATAGTACATTAAAAACAATTAAAATATATTTTAAAAATACGTAAATAAACATAAATTAAATTATTAATACTGAATGTCGATAAGGTCAAATATTTTTGCATAATCTTCCAAACAATTTTTTTTCTCGCTTTGAATGATCGTACGATATTTAAATAATACTAAAAAGTTCTAATGACACTTTATGTAATCTAAACTTACATGTATGTCAATTTATTAGAATAGAAATAAATAAATAAATATCTACACAATACACACATAGAAGATATTTTTGTTCCGTCTCCAGTTCAAAAATTCATTTATAATTTCTCACTCGTCATTTGAGTTTTATTTCACACTAGCCGACCTGTCACCTGTGCCCACTTCGTTGGGCGTTAAAAGAGTTTCAAGTTTTTTAAATTTAACTATTACAGAATAATAACGAATTTCACACAGTCGTTGGGCGCGCCGTCCGCTGCTATTTTACATCGATGTTTATTTAGTTGGTACCTACAGTTTAGTCAAGAGATGGCGCGATTCGTAACACCTACTATTATTTTCACTGAATTTTATGTTCAATTACAATAAAATATAGCCTATATCACTCCTGAATAGTGTAGCTTTCTGTGAGTGAAAGAATTTTCATGATCGGATCAGTATTTGCAAAGATTACCCCGTATATACAAACAAAGTTATAAACTTTACCTCTTTATAATATTAGTATAGATTAAATATTCATAGAATTTCAGTTAATGTGCTTAATTATAGGTTTTTTTGCATTATTTATCAAACACTGCGATTTATATATAAATTTGGATATTTATCATGTCTGTTGTTGGTAAATTAGTGCATCATATCGGGAACACAATATGAAGATAAACCTTAAAGGATAAGAAAAATTCACATATAACACCTAAGAAGTCATAAATGCGTTGCAGACTAAAGTGAGAGAAAGTTAAAGGTGGATAATGCTAACTTTCAACTCTATCGGATTTCTTATAGTGACTCTACTATAGTATTTCATAAACTATTAATATTTAAGAAATTTCAAAAAATGATTCTGAATGAGGAGGAAATTTCCAATAAAAAAAAACTCGTAGCTCCTGGAACTCTATCTCCATTATTTAAAATTTTAATTTCATGCTGGTGCTATAGCGTGACGTCAGAGCCGACGCCATGACACCTGCTGCCGTTTTATCGAACTCATTGAAAACGTATTAGAAAAATAGTTTTAAAAATCCTTAAACTTAAGTTTATTACCAAAATATAGGTATTTTCGTAAATAGTAAATGTGTACCCACATTACGGAAGAGGTTTTAGAGGCTAATATATTTACTTAAGATAATTGAATCAATTTTTTCTAACATCACTATAACTGAGGTTGAATAAAAAATTCAACTGTGAGTAATTGAATACTAAAATATTTATTTTAAATTATAAATACTTTAAAATAAATATAATTAAGCCTTGCAATAATTATTTATAAATTAAGTATTTAAAATTATGTTAGTTCCTATGTATTGTCGGCTTTTGTTCTCACACATTACATTATAATGGAGAAGTTATCATGCCGTTCGAACTGCCAGACACGTTAACCGCCGAGAGATACTTAAAGTTTTTACAAAATGATCTCCCCTGGGCTTTTGGAGGACGTAACCTTGAAGAATAAGAGAAGAAGTATAAGTATTATTCCGATCGGTTCAGTAGTTTTCGCAGTATAACCGAGCAAAAAAGCGGCTCTCTATTTATTAGTATAATCTATACTAATATTATAAAGCTAAAGAGTTTGTTTGTTTGTTTGTTTGAACGCGCTAATCTCAGGATCTACCTACTCTCTCCTACTACTATCCGATCCGATCTACTACTGGTCCGATTTGAAAAATTCTTTCAGTGTTAGATAGCCCATTCATCGAGGAAGGCTATAGGCTATATAAACATCACGCTAAGACTAATAGGAACGTAGCACCAATGAAGAATGTTTCAAAATCGGGTTTTTTTTTCTTTTGAGGTCTTCCGCTGCGTAAACGGTTAAAGTTTCGCACAAAATATGTAGGTATGGCAGAATTCGTCCTATTCCACGGGGACGAAGTCGTGCGCAGAAGCTAGTTTGGTACATAAAAACGTATCAAAAGTTTTATATATTACTTTATTTATTTTAGTCAAATGAATATTTTCAAAGTTAAAATATAGTGTCTCAATTTAAAAAAAAATACGTAATTAGTTAATTATTCTCAGAGTTTAACTTCTAAAAGTTATATAGCAAGGCATTCATCTGTAAATCGGGACTGAAAGCTTAAAGTGATTTCCAAGGCACTGTGGAAACACCCACAAGGACGGACATCCAAACCGGAAGGATATATTTGTACAAATACAAATATACATCCCGAGTCGGAATCGAACCAAAAGATCGAGACACTAATGAGTTAGGCAATTAAATATTTATTTTCTAATATGCTAATGTAAAACTTAAAACAAATTACCAAGAATAAAAAATAAGTATACTTAAAATATCCAATGTAGGCAAACAATTTGCTCTCAAAAACAAAATTGAAGCAATAAAAACACATTACAATTTTTTCTTGCCTTGTTATGTAAAAACTTTATGATCATATCCATAACGCACATTGTAGAACTAATTTGACGTTTCCATCGACCTAGAATTTTTTATTTTTTATTCAGAACGCTAAAATGTATATACAAAAAAATTAGATATATTTTTAAAAATTCTTCGGTACTCGCTTGACGCCGCGTTGGCGCAGCGGTCACAGCACTGGATTGCGATTGGCTGGTACGCAGGCGGTTGCGGGTTCGATCCCCGCACACGACAACGTTTGTATTGGCCATACAGATGTTTGCCGTGGTCTGGGTGTTTGTGCAGTATTTGTGGGTCACCCCGCCGTGCCTCGTTGAGCACGTTAAGCCGTCGTCGGTCCCAGTTGTTATCATATACACCTGATAGCGATCGTTACTCATAGTAGGGAATATATCCGCCAACCCGCATTGGAGCAGCGTGGTGGATTAAACTCCGATCCTTCTCCTATATGGGGAAGAGGCCTATGCCCAACAGTGGGATATTACAGGCTGCATCGTGATCGTGATCGTGATTCGCTTGAAAAAAAAAACACTTAAGAACAAAAGAATAAAACTAATATTGTCTGACTTTTTTGCTTTTTTAATCTTTAATTAAATTATTAATGATTATGCTGTATACCTACAATATAAAATTTTGGACTTTTGTACTATTGTTTTATTGATAGTTTTAAGTAACCCAATAGTTTTTACACGGAAAATAATCGTTTATTGTATTTTATACTTATCTAAAAAAATGTTTTTGACTTGATTCACTTCAAATTTAAATCTAATTCCTAGAATCATTAAACTTTCTCATTAAATATGATAAACGATCGCTAGCATTAATATTAAATATTTGAAGGAATATAAATTATCGACCCGATTGAGTATCGATCCCGCAATCCTGGTGTTAAGGCGGCGTGCACGCACACTCACTATTACACCAGACCAGTGTCTTATTTATGTATGACATCAAATTGTGAACATAGATTTGTTCCAGTTTACAATGTGACGGCTTGCGGAGTTTTGACTTACATCCGTTACATAAAACTAATTACATCTGGCTCGCTACTTGCGCGACACGCTCACTCGCTCGGCTTACTAAGTCTTGCAATAATTCAACATGGAGTAGTTTTTTTTACGCTTTGTGTTCACAGAATGTGTATGATTCAGAAATTTCTGACACGTTTGTATCGCTACACACGCGCGTTTGCATTGCGTCTGTATCGCTACGCACGCGCGTTTGCATCGCGTCTGTATCGCTACACACGCGCGTTTGCATCGCGTCTGTATCACGACACACGCGCGTTTACATCGCATCTGTATCGCGACACACGCGCGTTTGCATTGCGTCTGTATCGCTACGCACGCGCGTTTGCATCGCGTCTGTATCGCTACACACGCGCGTTTACATCGCATCTGTATCGCTACACACGCGCGTCTGTATCGATTCAAACGCGTATTCAGGTATGAAAAGGTCTACAGGCTGCGTCTGACTTGCGTGTATATCACTACAAACGCGCGTCGACGGCGCGTTTAAAAAACGTGGTGTCCTTAATTATTATTAAATTCAATATATATAATTATATAAGTGTCAAATAGCTCGTAGTTTGTGTAGAGAAACAATATAAGAATAGACAGCTAGGGTAGTACTAACTACTAGGTACATAGGTATACTTTTCAACTGTATTAAGAAGTACTACTTGAAATAAAAAATTTGCATATGAGACGAATAAAATTTCTGCTATTTAGTTAAGTTGACATTCGAAGTTGCGTGCCAAAGATATCTCCAAATGTATTATATGAGTTCTTTTTGAAGTGAAACTTATTTAGGCGCATGAGACGTAAAATTTGAGCAACCGGTAACGCGCTGCGTCTTGACGGTCAGTACTTGGATGGGTGACCGCCTGCTAGCACCGCGACGTTGGCTTTTTCTTTTTTTTCAAATAGTTTTTTTGTATTTTAAATTCGTTTCTCTTTAATTAGTTTTTTAACTTAAATAATTGTAAGTTGCAGCGTTAATGATTAGGTTTTTTTTTTTAAATTAGTTTGCCAAGGAAGTTTCACTTCTGACATGTGTACTTTGTACGCACGCAATTTTTAGTTATTACGTCTTCATATCTATGTATTATAAACCAGTTCATAAAAAAATACGTAAGTTCCGATAGCGTGGGATTTTCAAATAAAAAAAAATCTTAATCCAGGTCAACTATGTACTCGTAAAATTACATAATAGACTAGCAATTTTAGGGAAATTGCAAGAGTAACAGACACATCCTTACAAACGTTGTATTATTGGCTGTTTTTTTTTCTTTTATATACCTACGCGATCTTCAGAGAGTACGTTAAGCCGTCGGTCCCGGTTGTTATCATGTACACCTGATAGCGATCGTTACTCATAGTAGGGAATATATCCGCCAACCCGCATTGGAGCAGCGTGGTAGATTAAGCTCTGATCCTTCTCCTACATGGGGAAAGATTCCTATGCCCAGCAGTGGGATATTACAGGCTGAAGCGAATGCGAAGCGAATACGCGATCGTCTTTTTCAAAGTTTAGGAAGGTAACTTATTAAATTAGGAAAGTGTGAAGCACACTAATAACCGACACGTATGCTCATTTTTACTTTAATTTTGTTTTAGCCGATGTATAATTTATTTATTATAATTAACTTAGTCCAAATAGATATCACGGTTAAGTTAATATTAAGTGTAACTTTAACCCACACGTTAGCGAAGCTTGTGAAAGTGTACCAGGTGTTACCGCATTCCGTTAGAAGGGCAAATTCGATTTTCACCTGAACTACCTCTATATATTATGTAACAAAGCTGTGTCCGCGTCTATACATACATAATATATTTTGGACTATTAATCTTATTCGATATTCACCTGTCGATTGTCAAACAATTTATATAATTCTTAAAACTGTTCCAAAAAGGAGGAGGTTCTCAATTCGACTGTCTTTTTTATGTATCTTAGTTAGCTCAGAACTAAATTAATCAAAAAGTGGTGCGTGCCATGTGGTCCTATTTAAATTGAGATCTGATAAGTGCTTTTCGAGTTAAGTATATATCGAATAATGCGTATTTACTTGTCTACTTTATACTCATGTATGTTACGGTTAGATATTAGTGGAATACTATAACATAATTCTTAATTAGTCGAAATTGGTAAATAAAATAATGAATTACTTGTGAACGGACTGTTTATTGGTAGTGTTCGCAGTGAATTTGGTTTCTGCTCCAAAGGTTTTTGATTCGATTTTTGATTCGATCATAACTTTATAATTATGTACTATTTATGTACATAAAAAAATGCTATATAAGTCGGCCGTTATCTAAAACACATTAGGAAAAAATGACCTTGTATTATTAATATTTAAATTTATTTATATTATTATTAAGTCATTAATATTAATAATATAAATTTTAGTCGATTAAATTTTTAAAAATCAAATCAAGAAGAGATAATATAATAATTGAATAATAAAACCAATTCATTAGTTCAAATGAGAAGGCCAAGTCCCCCGGAAATACATATATAATTATGTAATAAATTGTATTAAAGATAGAAACAATATATTGTCACCCAATCTAGATTACCCAAATATTTTTTTATAAATTAATCTTTATTAATACTACTTTTTATAAGTTTTCAATACTTTATAAAAGCTTCCAATACAATAGTGAATAGAACAAAATTGCTTATAAAATTAGAAAACTTCGGAAAACGCAACGACTTCCGTCAGGTAGTAGGTATTAAAAATAAATATAAGAAAAAAGAGATATATTATATAATATACTCTAATATTATAAAGCTGAAAAGTTTGTTTGTTTGTTTTTGAAGTGAAACTTCTTTAGGCGCATGAGTGGTAAAATTTTTACGGATCAAAAAATGTCATGTTGCATGTCGCGTGACGGTCGGCCGCGCGGTAAGTGATAAAGCGATCTCTATACCTACCCTTAATGGAATATTATTTCAAAAATTTTTAGTTAAATGTCTATAATGTGAAAAAAAGTTTCACTTTTACCGTGGTTTCATAAAACCACACATTTTTTTTTCAATCACATTCGTAATATAAATTCATATTTTTGTATATTTTTGTTCAAAAAGTTTGTTAAACGAATTACAACTAATTTTAGAATAAGTTAATTTTTATGTTCTAGTTTTCCTCTTTTTTAGAGCTCTTAGTAAAAATGTAGAAGAAATTATGATTGTTGGTGGAAAAATTAGAATTAATATAAAAACTACAGCATGTGGCTAATAATTAAACTTATAGACAAGTTTGTTGATAAAAAGTCTTTGATTTTCCCATTTTTTTTTCTTATAATTTTATATAGGTTTTTGGAACAAAGTTCCTTAAGGGGCGTTGCGAAGGGGAGCCGGCAATAACACCCGTAACGTTAAGAAAAGCGTCAAATTTTTATGTATTAGTCTATGTATGTTGGCTACACGGTGTCTAATGTATAGTCTACGTGATGACTGTTATTATTATTGCAGTTTGCTAATATTATTATATCATTCGATAATTATTATAATTTTTTATAAATCATTGTAAATAAAATAAAAGTGTGAAAATAATTTTGTAAAATACCTATTTTTTATTTATTTTATCGATAAAGAAAATAATAAAACATGTATACCCGAATAATTATTTTCTTTAAACCTCGAATAGAACTTGAAATTAATATTTTATAATAAGGAACTTCGTTCCTATCTGGTGTCCCACGAGACCACACGGTTTTTTTTTTGTTTTTTTTTTGTTATACTCGTTTCACTGTTACATCAATTAAAAACCAAAAGAAAAACGAGTTACTTAACAATATACGTATGTTAAATATGTGTAATAATGTTTATCATTAAGAAAAATGTTGCTATTTATATAAATAAAGCGTATTAAAGTAACGTTATATCTTTCACGCACTGGTTTCTTTGCTCTGTCTCTTTGAACACCTTACTACATCCGTTATATTATAGTTTTGGAAAGTATCGTTATATCTATACATATAAAATCGTTAGGCCATTGACTCATCACGAAATCTCTAGTAGAGGAGACCGTGGGAGATCGACCTTCACCGATCTGATAACTCGATGAGACATATTTTTTATCAATGATTTTTATCATATTAATTTATAAACAAATATGCCTATGATAACTTGCCTAACAAAAAGTGTTCATAGCTATTTTTAATTTAATTGATTTTAATCCATTTTTAGGGTTCCGTACCTCAAAAGGTAAAAACGGAACCCTTATAGGATCACTTTGTTGTCCGTCTGTCTGTCAAGACCCTTTTTCTCAGAAACGCGTGGAGGCATCAAGCTGAAATTTATATTAAATACTCAGATCTGCTGCCTCTTAAAGCTGTCAAAAAATGAAACTTCTAAGCCAAGGCAATCAAAAGATACAGCCGTTTATGCTGCAAATTTTCGACACTCTCAAGGGAATCAAAACCTACAGGGTACTTTCCGTGAACTAAGAATCTTGAAATTTGGTACGAAGTAACGTCTTATAGCACAGATACTGGAAAAATTGCGAAAAGTGTAAATTTTTAGTTACTACATATAAAAAAAAATATTTTAATAATTTTACACTTAATACCACTTTTCTCATAAGCGCGTAAAAGTATTAAATTGAAATTTATATCAAATACTCAAGTCTATAATACCTTTAAGCTGTAACAAAATCAAACTTCTATGTCAACGGTATCAAAAGAAAAACCAAGTTAAGCCGCATATTTTCATCGAAAATAGTCCAAAAGGAATCAAAACCTACAGGGTACTTCCCGTGAAGTCAGAATCTTGAAATTTGGTACGAAGCAACGTCTTATAGCACAGATACAGGAAAAATTGCGAAAAGTGTAAATTTTTAGTTACTACATATAAAAAAAATATTTTAATAATTTTACACTTAATACCACTTTTCTCTTGAACGCGTAAAAGTATTAAATTGAAATTCATATCAAATACTCACGTCTATAATAACTTTAAGCTGTAACAAAATCAAACTTCTATGTCAACGGTATCAAAAGAAAAACCAAGTTAAGCCGCATATTTTCATCGAAAATAGTCGCAAAGGAATCAAAACCTACAGGGTACTTCCCGTGAAGTCAGAATCTTGAAATTTGGTACAAAGCAACGTTTTATAGCACAGATACAGGAAAAATTGCGAAAAGTGTAAATTTTTAGTTACTACATATAAAAAAAATATTTTAATAATTTTACACTTAATACCACTTTTCTCTTGAACGCGTAAAAGTATTAAATTGAAATTCATATCAAATACTCACGTCTATAATAACTTTAAGCTGTAACAAAATCAAACTTCTATGTCCACGATACCAAAAGAAACAGCAATTTAAACCGCATATATTGAAACTAGCAAACAACTGACAAGGGAATAAAAATCTAAAGAATACTTCCCGTCGACCTAAAATCTTCAGGTATGAAGCAACGTCTTATAGCACAGATACAGGAAAAATTACGAAAACCTTAAATGTATAGTTACATCGCAACCACAGAAATAGTATGTGTAATGTTGTTTATTTCTGCTTTATTTTTCAATTATAAAACTTTGCAAAGTAATATTTATTTACTAACTCTTTTTGCACACCAATACACAAAAGAACAATACATAGAATTTATAACAATAAACTTGCATCAATTGCAACAGGCGGCCTTATCGCTAACACAGCGATCTCTTCCAGGCAACCTTTGGGCAGAGGACTTGCATATAAACTAGGGGAAGGGCGCAAAATTTTGTAAAAAAAGGACCAATATAAAATAAAAATCAGATATAAATAAATAACTATATAACAATAGATGCTATATTTAATGACACATATCTATACTAATATAATAAAGCTGAAGAGTTTGTTTGTTTGATTGTTTGTTTGTTTGTTTGTTTGAACGCGCTAATCTCAGGATCTACTGGACCGATTTGAAAAATTCTTTCAGTGTTAGATAGCCCATTTATCGAGGAAGGCTATAGGCTATATATCATCACGCTAAGACCAATAGGAGCGGAGTCCACGCCGACGAAGTCGCGCGCAGAAGCTAGTGTACATATAAGTTTACTCATATGTATACACAAATTTATAAATACATACATACATACGTATATACACTATAAGCAAATTGATAGATTAAGACGAATGACATAACATAACGTAACTTCATGAAAAATAATAAATAATAAAATAAAGTTGCTTAACATAATTTAATATGATAAGTACGTTTCCTTAACAAGTTTTTCAAATGTCATTAAAGATTGAGCGCCTTAGACAGTGGCAATAAGTTCCAAAGACGATAAGCTTCAATAGTGAAAGATTTAGAATAAAAGGAAGACGAATGTGAAGGTATCTTCAAAGTTAGGCTATCATTTAAGCGAAGAGGTACATATTATATATTTATCTTTAACGCCAGCGTTGATTCTAGACCAGAATGAAGAAAGTTCTTCAATATGTATTCGTAGCCGGCGACCATGCAAGTAACTATGAAACCAGTCAGACACCTTAGGAGATATGTTAAGAGAACCAAGTATAGCTAGTAGTAAGTCAAAATCAACAGTATTGAACTGATTAATGAAATCAAGTAATATTAACACTGTAATGAGACTTCTAGACATTAAAAAATATATATGTTTAAACAATAGCAGACAATAATAAAAATAAATTTAGGAAAACATGTTTTATACAAACTTGAAAACAGGTACAAAGGTCAAAAAGGCTCGAATTAAATTACAAAATAAATGTTACATCATCTGTGGGACTATTTAAATAAATAAATAAATAATAAATAAATATCTACTATATATAATATGGTTCAAATTTAATACTTAATAGTAATAAAGTATTTTTGAACCAGATTTCTAAATAGTGACTAAAAAATTTGTAAATAAATAACTTCGATAAAAGAACTTTCCTACCAAGAGACAGGTCAAGGAAAAAAGGGAGACCAATTAAAAGGTGGAGAGATATCTTCAACCAGATAATTATGTGGACCGCTGTGTATACAGAAAGCACGGGAAAGGGATACATGGAAATGTTTAGGAGAGGCCTCCGCCACAGAGGCGACCATTAATTACTATTACCAATATTAATTAAGTGATGTTATAAACATGTAGACGAGTTAATTATACGAGTATAGAATAAATATATACATAGGTTAATATACATACATATGTTTAAACTAAGAATACTTACGCTAGTATTAATTGAAATTTTAATAGTAATAGAAATAAAGGCGATTTTTATTTTATTTATTTATTTTATTTTATATAAATTAAAGGATTAATGAAAAGATAAAGATACCTTTGTCTTAAATTTACGCTCCTCCAACTTTCCATATTGTAATGTTACGGATTTCATTTAGCAGCAAAATACCATAACTTTTACTTATATGTATACCTGCAGGTTTGTACGGAACCCTCGGTGCGCGAGTCCGACTCGCACTTGACCGGTTTTTTTTTTTTCATCACCTTGAAAAGTTTAGAGTTAACAGTCAACAACATTAAAAGTTAAGTTAAAATGAAACTTAGAACCGAATGAGTTTTATCTCAATTGATAGTTTTTAGCACACAGTATGCCTAGATAGGCTTGCCTACTTATTTCTGTGTATGGCTACCTGGCAAGTAGATGTGAACAGGTAAGTCAGTATAGGTAACTCGTACATCGATCTGCAGCCAGGTCAGTAACCTCAGTCAGCAGTAACCTGGCTGCAGGTAAGTGTAGCAATCATAGAGATGGGTGCGTACTTCAGCCAGGTATATAATGTAAAATATTAACGGTTTTAGCTTGTTACATGTAATTAACATGAGAGGGAAAAGATTAAAAAAACATTGCAGCAGGCTTATGGTGGTAGAGGTTGTTTTTATAAATTTACAATATTGAAATCAGCCTATAAAAAATTGTTTCATCTAATTAACAGATGAGGGAATATTTTGTTATATTCCGGATCTTAGACCATAAGGCACTGCAATAAATTAATAGCTAGGTCAAAATTTTTACCAGCCCGACTTGGGAAATATTTCTTTCAGCTTAATATTATCGCTTTCAAGTAGTGCTGTGTTTCCTATGACAAGTAAGTCAACTAGAACTCCCGGGGAGAGTCGTAGTCGTAGTAGTATTGGCTTACCATCAAGCAGAATACCGCCATAGGTATGGGTATTTTCTTAATTATTTGTCGCTGTATTAAATTATGAAATTATCTGCTCTCCAGAACATTTTGTGTCAATGTCAGTATTACACGCAATTACCTTGTTCTTGAGACGGTACTATAATTACTTTTAAACCTATCTTAATGCTTATAGTATTGTCAGTTTTTAGCATAATATAGGATTAAGAGTCAATTCGACTGATTTTCGATCGTTAGTTAAAAGATCTTCTTTTCTATAATTTTAAAACGCTGTTACAGTTTTTTTCTCAACGTGTGAAGGAACGGGCTATGTTTGGGGTTCCTCTCAAAGATAGAATTAGAAATGAGGCTATCCGCGAGAGAACGAAAGTAACCGACATAGCCCACAGAATTAGCAAGTTGAAGTGGTAGGGTCCTGGTCACTTGTGCCGCAGGACCGATGACCGTTGGAGCAGACGTGTCCGGGAGTGAAGACCGCGTCTTAGTAAACGCAGTGTGGGACGTCCTCGGGCCCGTTGGACCGACGATCTACGTAAGATTGCCGGTGTAGGCTGGATAAGGATTGCGGAAAACCGGGATGTCTGGCGCGAACTTGGGGAGACCAATGTCCAGCAGTGGACTGCAATAGGCTGAAGTGTGTGTGTGTGTGTGTGTGTGTGTGTGTGTTTGTTTTTACAATACCAGTCTCAGATTTCATTTCTGAATCATAATCTTTCCCAAATCTTTATATCTTCATTTTCGTCTCTCATTCTTGTTTCGTTGTGTTCCTTGTTAACAGGACAAGGTTTACATTAAGGAAATTTTAAAATTTTCTCGTAAAAAATATTGCGGTCCGAAGTTTGCTGGATCAGCTACTATACGACAAACTACAACTTTAATCAACCGATACTTTCTTCAAGGTACTCTAACGCCGCCCAAATATATATTATTTTATCTGCTATGAAAAAAGGTGTGTGTGTCAGCTCCGACACACGACTGGAGTTTACTCCTTCAGATCAACTGTCTAAATAGGCACAAAAAAGGCTTACTATCAATGGATCAATTATGTTTGTATTATATTAAATGGTAACTAAACGAGTTAAATAACGCCATCTATCGGAACCGTATTGAGTTCCGATATATGGCGTTATTAGAAGACGTCGTAACGCAATATATCAATGGCGTTAACAAAAACGCAACGAGGCCATTCATTCAGTAGATTTTACTCCTCATATTTTTTAATACTGGAGGCCTTATATGAAAATTGATTCTTAAGGAGTAAACTCCAAAAGATGTTTTCATTTACTATATTATTACTAAAACTGTTCAATTCTTCTATGACAGCTTAGATTTACGATCGATCAACCTTACGATCTATCGATTAAAATCATCTTTGCTTTAACAAGTTGCAAGAATAAGACAGATAGATCGCAGACGAAATGTATCAAAAACATGCAAGGCATTTAATAAATTACTTTTATAACAAACTTATTTCATTGTATTTTGTTAAGATTTTCATTCGCTCATTAAAAAAAAAAAACAGGTATGATTTTTATTAATTCATATTTACACTAAGTAACCATCTACACGTATAAAAAGAAGTTAAATTTTGTTTACCGCAGAAATTATAACTATTATGAATTACATTATAATTTTATTACGCAGTTAAGTCTTAATAATATTTTTACTAACAAATTTTTGCATTTTGCTCGTACAAATTGTTTCTGAACGATGTTTGTACGTGATCAAAATTCATATAAAACGAATTATGAAAACATTATTTTATAAGATAAACTAGCCGACCCGTGCCCACTTCGTTGTGCATTATTTATTTTTAATAATTACTTCTAACGACGATATCTCAAAAACTATTCATCTGATTGATATAGTGTAAAGGGCAATTTTAATCTGCATTAAATCCCTAAGCTAAATAACATATTATTCATTTGGATAAGGATTAATACTGAACTAAAGAAAATAGCTTTTAAAATAACGTAATGTTTTAATAAAAAAAATTGAACATAAATGTGGTTATTGTAAGTCAACCGTTAGAGATAGAGATTTGCTATCGCGGACTTTTTTGTAGCATTTTTATAGATTTTAAATTCGCTAGTAGATTACTTAACTATATCTTTGCTAGTTTATGCGGCTGCGTTCGCGTGGAAAGCTCGCCCGGAAGCCCAGTTGGCGAGATTTTTGCGACTTTTTCAACATTTATTGCCGTATTTCAGCTAATTTACATAAAAGCATAATAAATTATATACCTAAACCTTCCTCAAGAATCACTTTTTCTATTATTGAAAACTGTATAAAAATCCGTTTGGTAGTTTTCGAGTTTATCGCGTTCAGACAGACAGGAGGACAGACAGACAGGAGGACAGAAAGACGCGGCTGGGGGACTTATTACAAGCTTTTATTTAACTTGCAATGTATGTATGTATGTATGTAACTTTAAAGAATGTTTGTTCGGGTGAAATCTTGCAACTCAATTTTGAAGCAGATATCTTCAACCAATTGAGCTGAAATTTTGTATACAGGTTCAATTTGGATGACAATGCAAGGTTTGTATGTATGCATGTATGTATGTATGTTTGTTCGGGTAAATCTTGCAACTCAATTTTGAAGTAACCAATTGAGCTGAAATTTTGTTTGCAGGTTCAATTTGGATGACAATGCATGGTTAACTTTGTGACGTCATTCTAAATCCAATATGGCAGCATATCCAAGAGTGCGGACTACTTATTTTTAGTGCACTTCTACAATATGGGTATCAAATGAAAGGGCTTGCTAACAATAATTCGAATAAAATGACGTGATAACCGACTAAAAAGTCAAAAATAAATTAAAAGTAAAAAACCTTTTTAAAAAAACAAGCTTTTATTTGAATGTGCTAAAACGAAAAAAATAAATTTTTACTTTAAAACTTTTACTATCTACTTATAAAGTCATTACACATTATCTATATGATATAAAAGCTTGTCGCGAGATTTGCTTGTAAACAAGTAAATTAAATAAATTGATGTGATTGATTTTAACTATTAACATTTTCAAACTAAGGAAATACGAGTACTCATATCTCACGATACTCATAAAATCAGCTTTACGAATTTTCAAATTCGATTCAGTTTTCTAAGTTGTTATCCGGAAGTCTATTTATTTATTTATTACTTTATTGTAGTGAAATCCTAAAGAACTCGTTTCTTATACATATCTACGACATGTAAAACCACAGGATAAATCTAGTATTCAATAAAAAAAAGTTTTAAAAGATGCGAGGATCATGTGATATTACGAAAGAAAACGGAGATTGATTTTAATAATATATTCATAATAAAAAACTATTAACTCATAGGCTTAGTGGAATAGGCCGCGTTATGTAAACCGTATTTGTCGATTAAGCCGTATATAAAAATACAAAGTTAATTTTAATAAATATACATATGTAATGAAACGCACAAGATTATATAAAACTATGTCAAAGATCGGGTTTGGTAACTCTAGCTGACAATAAATTTTTATTCATTATTTATTTAATTTAAATTTTTCAATATAATTTACTAACTTTTATCGTTTTTCTCGATAGAAACTACGTTATAATTCGCATCACACATAAAAACATCACAAACAACATCACATATAAAAAAGTCATCGAGTTGCTTTATACTAGGAAGGATGTATTCTCGATGCTAATTCTTTTACGAGAAAAAATTTAATAGCACAATTCGGAGAATCAAATTAGACTAATCAGGAAAAAAATATGTCTAGTCTTATATTTACTGCACAAAATCATTGCATATTAATTTAAACTAGTGGTCGCTCAGTGGTCGTAATTCGACCATAATTAATTTAAATTATAGGGTTGAACATTATTGAGGTTCTGTTGTCAAAGACTACACTTCTATAATAATAAACAAAAGAGTATATAATTATGCATGTGTGTCAAATACATGGTAGTGTGTGCAATGTTTTTTTTTTAAATTAATTTAATGTATTTATTATGCATAAATTAAAAAATATATATATTAGCATTCAGCTCTGCTTCTCTATATAAATTAGTGTACGAAATTTCACACTCTTCCGTCCGCGCAATTTTAGTAAAAATGGGTACAAAGATACAGGCGAACAATCAAATAAACATCTAATAATCAATGAACCCAGTAATCCTGGATCAAAAGTCCGAAACCTATTTGTTGCAAAATTAAACCCCTTGACGACTAAGAATATCTGTATCCCAATAAAAAAAATTGGCACAATATGTGATTGCTTAAGCAACCAACAGTACATTTATCACAAAAAACCCTGTCTTCAGAAATTCTATCTAATTTTAGTCGTCACTTCAGAACAAATTCGTGGTCTACATAAAACTACTTTCAAATTATTCACAATACACTTAGAAACTCATAAAAATAGACCTATATTTTTTATTCATTATAGCGGGGTCAATGTGCGACTGCATAGAACAAACGGTTCTATGAAGACTAGTTCAGGTTCATAGCGAGTAGAATAAAGAAGAGCGTGTCCAGAGAAACAGCGTTTCGCATTAGCGGAAATAATCATTATTAAAAATATTTTAAACAAGCATGTTTTTACCGCGTCAAAAAGTAAGTAAGTTAAAATTAAATAGAAATGAATAATTATGTTGTCATGCTTCTACTTACAGAATTATTGTTGTTGTTTTTTTTTTAAGAAACGTATTACATTAGAATTTTTGAAACGCATAATCACCAATTTATTTATCAAATTCAAATATTATTTAGAGAAAAAATTAGACAAAGAAGATACTAACATGATATTTCATGACATTATTATTACAGAGTAATTAAGATCAAATCATTAAAAGATAATAAAATCCAAAATATTTCTAACTTGGTATGTCCATTAAATATTTACCGACGCCAAATAAAGACATATGCAGCAGATTTTTAAGATATCCATGAACACTGTTAAATGAAATAAATATATAATAACGAAAATTATTCTTCTATAAAATCTGAGTCCACTTCAGCTATCACTTGAGACGCACCTTTGTCTATATTGCTAACTGTGTTAAATTATAAGTTAAGACACTAAGGCTACGGCATCAGTGTGACCTATAATTGCCAATCATTAGCTCAAAACAGTTATTTTTATTATAAAATGAGCACTAGGTAACAGGAACATATTCTTTTTTTTTCTATTTGGACACTTATTATTTTTTTATCATAAAATAATTTCACAACATATTTCATACATCCACCTGTATTCGTGAGGAAATGCGTTACGCATACCCGGCCACTGGGGAACGTCCGGGTTATGTGGGACTCCCGCTAACAGTATACCCACTAAAACCACACGGTACTCCGTCTCTCCGTCGCAGTGCTGAGCCGCGGGAACGCGTGAGCTGCTCCGCAACTCCGCTGACGGTCGTCTGATGTGCAGACCCTGCTACGGGACTACGGTCCTACGGGCCTTCAATGGACCTTTCTCTCTCTATGATGCCGCGATGCGCAGGAGTACGTTGCGCATCACGGTCCGCTCGGGAACTCGAATAAATGGGCAACGGCGTCCCCACGTCGCCACCCCGAGATCCCCCGCTAAGGCGGGACGTTGCGGTCATCATTGTTGACCGCACGACGTCTTCGTCTCGGCCTTCGTCTGGGGTCGAGCGCCTCTCTCTCTCTTCGACGCTCGGCCTCTTCTTTGGTGGAGATCACGTTTTGCGCAAATGTCTCCACTGCGTTCCACGATGTTTCACTGCTCAGCATTGCGCAGATGATTGCTGGCAGTGAGAGGTCATGTCCAATGACGGCCGTTAGGGCTGAACGTTGTCTAGTCCAGGAGGGACAGGCCATGATGGTATGCTCGGCCGTGTCCCTATCCGCGTCGCAATGGTGACATCGCGAGGTATCTTCTCGTCCCGCGATCTCACACAGGTACCGCCCAAAGCAGCCGTGCCCTGTCAGCACCTGTGTGAGGCGGAAGGAGAGCGCACCGCTCTTCCTATTCACCCACTCCTTTAGAACTGGGCGTATGGCTGTCAGCAACCTCACACTGACTTGAGGTTCTTCTATCCTCTCCGCCCACAACTCTATAGCCCTCTCTCTTGCGGAGTCCCTCCACCGACGTACGACTTCCGGTAGAGGGTTGCTGCCCTCCGCGCGGATCGATGCGCACCGCCAGTAAACGTCGGCGAGAGACTGGGCGTCTAGGTCCCAGGGAACACTGCTCGCAAGCACGCAGGCCGCATCTTTAGATATGGTGCGGTACCCGCGCACTGCCCTGATTGCCATAGTTCTCTGTAACCTTCCCAGAACTAATTTGTTTTCACGTGACAGATGTTCGGCCCATATTGGCGCTCCATACATTGCCATGGAGCGAATTACGCCCATGTATAGGTGACGACAGCTGAGGCTCGGACCCCCCAGGTTTGGGAGGAGTGACGCCAACGCTCCAGCCGCCTTCGTAACCTTCTCCGACAGACGCCGGAAATGCTCCCGGAACGTCCATCTTCCATCAAGAACCAGACCCAGGTATGTCATAGATGTTGTGACATTTATCCTGGTCCCGTTGACCACAACTGCTAGGTCAGAGGGCGGGCGGTTCCTAGGCCTGTGTAGACAGAGAGCCTCCGACTTTTCTAAGGCCACCGCGAGCCCCAATGTCTGGATCCGGCGAACCACTTGCGCAACTGCCGCCGTTGCGAGTATCGTGACGTCCCTGTATGTCTTTCCGCGGCTGACAACCAGGGTGTCGTCTGCGTAGCCGATGACCTCTACGCCGCGGAGGTTTGCACCTCGGAGCACTGGGTCGAATCCGATGTTCCACAAGAGCGGACCAAGAGCTGACCCCTGTGGAACACCGCAGACCACTTCCTTTTGTTCCCAGCCTTCCTGCGTCGGGAATTGCACTGACCGTGCCGAGAGGTAGTCGCTGATGACGTTGCGTAGATACCTCGGCACGCAGTGGTGTCTCAGTCCATCTTTGATGGTTTCCCAGGGCAGCGAGTTAAAGGCGTTGGATATATCCAAAGACACAGCCAAAACTATGCCACCCTGGGACACCTCTTCCTCCGTGATCGACCGCAGGCGTTGTATCGCGTCTATGGTCGCTCGGCCTGAGCGAAACCCGTACTGGTTTTGGCTCAGGTTTGGTCCGATGTGCTCGAGATGTTGGGTGAGACGCGCTACGATGATCCGCTCCAGTATCTTGCAGACCTCGTCGAGCAACACGATAGGACGATACGCCGACGGTTGATCTTCTGGTCGCCCTTTCTTCCGCAGCAGGACCAGTTTGCCGGACTTCCATCGACGTGGTACTCGGCCCTGAACCAAACAGTTGGTCAAAGTAGCGAGCACGCATGGCTCCATGAATTCAATCGCCAGTACCCAGGCACGTCCCGGAACGCCGTCAAGGCCGGGGGCTGTGTTTTTCAGGCTCATTTTCTGAACTGCAACGGCTAGTTCAGAAGACGTGACTGGCGGTATGTCTTCTTCTTCAGAGCTCGATGTTTCCCTCTGTGCCATCGTTGGTGACCGCTCGGCCATGGACGGGAACAGGCTCGAGACGACGGTGTTGCGGAGCTCTGGTTGGAGATTCTGGGTGAGTGGTGGGGCGGCTGGGCGGAGCTTTTGCCTCACCCATTTATACGGGCTGCCCCACGGGTCTCGTTCCAGGGTTTCCAGCCACTCCACCCAGGCTTCCATCTTCGCCTTTAGGATACCGTCCCGTAGGGCGCGGCATGCTGTGCGGTAGCCATCGTAGATGGTGTCCTCCTCTGATTGGTCCCTGATGCGCCTTCTCCGATATCTCGTGTATCGACGCCGGGCTGCTACACAATCTTGGCGGAGTTGCCTTATTTCAGGACGCCACCAATATGTTTGGCGCCGAGGCTTGTATGGTCCTGCACGTGGCATCGAGGCGTCGCAGATGTTACGCATCGCCGCGTTCAACCACTCTGCGCACTCTTCCACCCCTGCTTCTGCGGGAAATGGGACCCAGGACGCAACGATTGCCGCCTCCAGCAGTAACTCCTTATTCAGTCTCTTGAGGGACCACCTTGGGCCGCCGCCGCCAGATGTTATTGGGCGACCCATTTCTGATGTGTGAGCGAAGATGTCAAAACGAATGTATCGGTGGTCCGAGAGGGTTTCGATCTCCTCCAGGACCCGCCAGCCTGTGACTCGACGAGCGACAGATGGGCTGACTAGAGTCAAGTCCACTATCGACCCACCTTGCTTCCGGACACAGGTATTCACGGCGCCTTGATTGGCCAGAACCAGGCCCGTGGAGGCTAGCCAGTCTGCCATCGCTCGACCTCTTGCGTCTGTCGCCGGGGATCCCCAATGCGTTGACTTCGCGTTGAAGTCTCCGGCGACGATTACAGGTCCTGTCGCTGCGCTGATGAAGGCAGTCAGTCGCAGGAGGAACGCCTCGAAATCGACCAGGGGTCGGTTAGGGGAGAAGTAAACCCCCACCACGGTGAGAGCCCCCATCTTCGCGACGACGAATCCATGGCCCCTGGTCGTGTTTCCACACAATGGAGGTGTGATTTTAGGGCCGAAGACCAGCGCGACTGACTCATTGACGTCCCCGACCCAGTCGTTTCTGGCTGGCACCCGATACGGCTCTGCCACTATGCCAACATCGATTGACCACTGCGCTATCGTCTGAACCAGGAGGTCTTGTGCCTGGGCGCAGTGGTTCAAGTTACCCTGAATGAAGCGTAGGGTGTCCATTATTGGACGTCTATTTCTTCCGCTCCAGCCCGAGTAGCCGCCTTAGATGTTGTGGCTGCTAACCGGGGCGCTGTGCTCTTTTTAGAGCTGCTCTTCTTCTTAGGTACAGGCTTCCCGCAGGACTTGCTGCCCACACTGTGGTCCGCCGGTTTCCCACTAGCTGCGCACAACGCGCAATGGGGCGCGTTTTGACATTGTGCGGTTGTGTGCCCTGGTTGGCCGCAGCGGAAGCAGAGTCCGCTGCGATCGTCCTCGGAGGTGCACGTCGCCCGCGTGTGGCCAGTCTGGTGGCAGCGGTAGCAGCGCATGAGGCGCGCGGACAATAGAGTGACACGCACCACGGTCCACCCGACGTACACCTTGGTGTCTGGTGCCGTCACCTTCTTCGCTGCATCAACCGGGCACTTAAGCCAAGCCGAGCCGCGACCGCTCCGATCCAGGCGGATTTCACCGACCTTTATGTCGCCTGATGTGCAGCCGCCTGATCTGGCAACTGCCTCAGCGATTTCTACTGCCGTGGCTGAGTCGTCCAACCCGGTAATGCGCAGTTCAGCGCACTTCTGGGGTCTGGCAATACGCACGTCCTCCTCCCTCATAATTTCCCTCAGTTTCCCGGCAAGAGCGTCCGCCTTCTCTTTACAGGCATCCCCCGAGACCTCGTATATACGAGCGCCGGTAACCGCTAACTTAAATTTGACGGCCGGAATTTGCATCTCGGATAGGTCGAGCTTCTGCTTGGCCTTCTCGAGGACTTCTTTGTATGTAACACCCCTTTCCACCGCACCCGGCCGCAGTGTGATGACTACAGCTGCAGATTTAGGGGCACGGAGTTTCCCGCTCTTGTTCTTTTTTCTTTTGGGCGCTTTGTTCTTTTTTCCCACCTTCTGTTGTTGTCTGTCCTTCCGCGTCACCTCTGTCCAAGACTTTCTCTCGGGAGGGGGACCCGGCACTGCTGCTGGCGTTACCGTAGTATCGCGCCTTGCGGCTGCTGCCTCTACCGCGGCGGCAGACTTCTTTGCTTTCTTTTTCTTCTTCTGAGCCGTGCCGGGGTTTGCCGGGGGCGCCAGGGTTGATACCGCGGACTCTGGTTCAGGATTCTTCTTTTGACCAGTGCCGATTTTTGTTACTTGGGGCGCATTTCTGTTATCGGCTGCGAGGGGAGGGTGGTGGCGGGGCTCCGGTAGAAGCCGGGCCTCGAGTCTCTCCAGCCGTGCTTCCAGTCTTGCGCTCGAAAGTGAGACCTCCTCTCGGACTGCCTGCTGCAGCATCTCCTCAACACTCGGCGTCGGGGTCACAGGGGCGACCCGAGGTCGGTTTTCAGTGAGCTCGCGTTTCACTGCAGCTAACTCCGTCTTGAGTTCTTCGAGTTCACTAGAGAGGCGTGCGTTCGCCGCCTCCAGTGCCCTCGTTTCCTCTGAAGCAGAGCGGTTGAGTAGGGCTGTGTATGCTTCCTGAATGGCGCTTGCGGCCCCTCTGAGCGCTTTGACGTATGGCCCGCTTAGGTTTTTCGACTTTGTGGCCACATTCGTTATGACCTCCAGACTTGCGGAAATTGTCGATCCTAATTTAGCCGCCGTGGTCTCGTCGTCTGCCATTATGGCGCCCGAGGTTGTTGCGTTCTCCGAAAGCTGATTTGATGGCGTCGGCAGGAGTCTCCTTGTTAAGTTCAGCATTTCTTCGTCCGCTTCGATCACCGGGGCCTCGCGCTCTGCGGCGTTCTTTTCCCTGGTGGCCTGGGCTAAACCGACGTATTTTCTGGTGGTGGGCGGCCTACCCCTGCCACCGGTGTACCGCTTGGCGCACTTCCGGATGGCCGCACCTAGTGCCTTCTCAGTGTCTTCGTCAACCACTTCACCTCCGCGCCTTCTCCGTAGACGTCGTTTCACGCTCTGGTCATCATTTATTGACAGAGCGACGGCGGTCTTGTTGCCGCTCTCGTCTGCCAATTCTCCTGTTCCAAGTTGCTCCTGGAAAGACCTACTTCCGGTTTCTATGGACGCAGGTGTTGCTGCTCGCGATCCTCCTTCTCCTTCGCTTGCCGTCAATAGATCCAGTTCGCTATGAACATTACTTCTTTCCAGTAAGATCGCCGGGTCAATGTGGGTATGATCCACTCGTGGCTGCATTATAGCAGGATTCGTTCCGAAAACCCGCCCACCGCCCTTCTCATGTCCAAAATCTTCACCGCCCTTCTCGGGCACACACTCAACTCCGCCCTTCGCGGGCGCAACACACACACGCTGGTTGCCCCCCCCAGATTCGGTGGGGCTGAGTGCCGCAGCACTGCGGGATTCTCCTCCGCCTGAGGCGTCGGTACCCGCCTGGGGTAATAAAGATTTTCCAAACGTGTCCATGCTGAATTTTGCTGTTACACAGCTGTGATTTGTTTTCGAGGTTTACTCCCCTAGGCCGCGCGGCTAACAAGCCGCTAAAGGTGCGCCCACACCTGCTGGTTTTGGTCCACGGGGTCCGAAGACCCCTGCCACCCGCAACAGAGCGAGTGACGTTCCCCTATCCGCCGCCCGGGGACGCGCCCAGTAGGAGACCAGCAACTCCTCCCCTAGCACCCAGCAAGGGGGTCTGGGAGCAAGGGGGTCTGGGCTCATACATCCACCTACGTTGTATTATACCTCATAATTTTTACTGGTCCACCCAGTTTCCCAGATTTCGATGATTATTTTTAATCGAAAGCTGAAAAACACAACACTGCTCTCAAGCAGTGTTGTGTTTTGTGGCGAGTAAGGTAGGCAGACCTTTCGGGGAGTTTGGGGTATAAAGTCGGCAACACGCTTGCAATGTTTCTGGTGTTTCAGGCGTCTATAGGCTATGGCCGCTACCATCGAGTAGACCATGCACTTGTTTGCGCAACTAAACGTATAAAAAAACGCTAACAGCCTTTCGGGGTAACGTACCTTTAACTACATCCAACGAAAACCTTTACTCACTTTAGCGTGTGACAAAATGTTTCATTTATGCTTTTGTAAAAGCGTCTAATCAAGTGAAATCGAATTTAAAGACTAGCAATATTACAATTGATTATTAATTATTAACTGTTGTGAACGTATATACGTGTAGATACTTATAAATTTAACAACTTTAATTTTCATTCAATTACACTATCTGGCCCGGCTTCGCACGGATATTTAACAACATTTTCAAGATTAAAAATTATAATAAACATATATGTCCCGTACCCCAGTGACGCCTAAATCGCATAAGGCCAGCTGAGCAGGGTGAGCGGCCACCATGCAACTTTTTTCTAATCCTTACATCTATACTAATATAATAAAGCTGAAGAGTTTGTTTGTTTGTTTGTTTGTTTGTTTGTTTGTTTGTTTGTTTGTTTGTTTGTTTGTTTGTTTGTTTGTTTGTTTGAACGCGCTAATCTCAGGATCTACTGGTCCGATTTGAAAAATTCTTTCAGTGTTAGATAGCCCATTTATCGAGGAAGGCTATAGGCTATGTATCGTCACGCTAAGACCAATAGGAGCGGAGTCCACGCCGACGAAGTCGCGCGCAGAAGCTAGTTTTTAATATTTAATGTAGAGTAAAACTAATTAACTATTTTAATGTAGAGTAAACTTTACATTAATATAGATGTCGTGATTGTGATTGATCCCTACCAAGCCAAATATTCGTGAGGTGTAGTTAGATACATCCGAAGCTATTGGGTGTCCTTGAGTGGCATTAGTTTTTATTATTATTAATAGACCAACCTATCGATGACCTGTCATAAAATATCAAACTCAGTTTATTTGATCTACGGGAAGTAATGACACGTGACATTGGTATGCCAAAACTCGTACAGAACCGGAACGGAATACGAAAGTTAAATAAAGGCTTGTACAAATCTTTTCGACACTTGCGTAATTATGATCTTATTACCCACCGCAGTTTTATCAGCTTATCAATGGTCATTCAAGATTTTAGAATAAATTTAGACTAAATAAACAAAGGTGAACCACAAACTGTTTCTCGTATACAATTCTCTTTCTGGCTTGCAGTATTTGACAAATGAATTTAAGTAGTTTGTTTGTTTGTTTATTCAAAATTACATTACATTATTTTTATTTTTTCGTAATGTGGATTTCTATTAGTGTTATGAATTTAATTTAAAATGAAGTAATTGATGTAATGACATGAATTAACGAATATGAAATAGTGTCAAATGTGTTTTGCTTGCATTACAGAAAATAATTTACTGCGTGGTTCAAAACGAAATTAAAAGAAAACCAGGGCATGATACTAACGATTAAAAAATCAAGTCAAGTTCAAGAAGCTTTTACGTAACTTAAGTTTAACATAAAAATGTTTTAAATTGATGTTAATCGTATACGTAACGGAAAGAAAACTGGGTTTCTAACTATAGAAACTTACTTAGAATTATTATTTACGTGTTGATATAATTTATGATAAATTTATTACTATTTTTTTAACCGACTTCAAAAAAAGGAGGAGGTTCTCAATTCGACTGTATTTTTTTTAATGTATGTTAGCTCAGAACTTTTGACTGGGTGGACCGATTTCGATCAATTTTGTTTTAATTGAAAGGTGTGTCATGTCATGTGGTCCCATTTAAATTTAATTGAGATCTGACAAGTACATACTTTTAGAGCTATATCTAATAATATAATGCGTATTTTCTTGACTACTTTTTCGTCGACCTACGTTGTATTATACCGCATAACTTTTTACTCGGTGTACCGATTTTGATGATTCTTACTTTAATCGAAAGCTAATACTTGTCATGTAGTCTTGTTTAAATTAAATTGAGATCTGATTACAACTTTTTGAGTAATATTTAATAGTGCGTATTTATTTGACTATTTTGTTGTCTTATTACGTTGTATTACTTGTCGATGTAATTGAAGTCGTTTTTTTTTTTTCGTTTGCGAGCAAACACAATTATATCTAATATTTATTTACATTATATACTTATCTTACATTATTTATCTTATATATATTATAAATAAATACTAGATGAAAGCTATTTTTCGACTGTTAAATTTGTTTGTTTAAGTAAGTAGTAAAAAGTTGAAAACTAAAAAAAATTATTATTCTGCTAATAAGTAAGTGAGCTGAACTATTCAGAAAATTTTACATTCGGCACATGCATATGTTTGAATAACTTCATAGCCTTGATAATATTCAAATGTCATCTGACTAATTTATTTAGAAATCACTAATAAAACTTCCAGACATCCTGACGTAACAATGGCAGTAGGACGATTTTCGTAGTTTTGCATTTATGTCTATAGTTTCTACTTCGACCGCATGAATGATATTAATATTTTATATTACCATTATAATTATAATAATTATAAAACAGCATTTCCTAATCGTTTGTAATTTTTTTATTCTTTTTATTTTGCTAATAAAAGGATCTCATAATAGTCCTAAGTGAATAAGTATAATATTATTTTTAATATATTATATACTTGACTATTAATTATTATGAATTATGTTTTAATTCGAAAAACTGTAGGTTTAAAATTATTGTCTAAGAGCCTAATGAGGCTATTTGCTTCAAGTCGAGACCGCTCATCCCGAGGCTGCCTCAAATGGATACGCAGCTAAAGATGCAATTGTCACATTATATATAACTTAGTCAGTCAGTCGATCAGTTCAGCCTATTCAGTACACTGCAGGACATAGGCCTCCCTAAGTGCGCGCCAGACATCCAGGATTTCCTCAATCCTCATCTAGCCTATCCTATCCTTTTTTCTAACTAACTGAAAAAAATATAGTGAAATTAAGCTAAGTACATTAGCACAGTGTTCATAGCAAAGTACCCAACTCTTGTAAAAGTCGTAAATGTTGCTCATAAAAACCATTTGTAGGTAGTGGGGTAATGTATGTTAACTGTGGTATATAGGACTTTTGTGTTTTTGTTGTATGTGTTTCTGGGCTTCCGGTAAAATCTCATCCCAATAAGTGTTAATTTTAAAATCTACGAATCTTGTTTGAATCGACTCACCATTTCATAATAGTTGTTCGGAAACGAAGAAACTACGTCCGATATTAAAACAGAACGCCAAACGCACTAAAGCTACGAAATCGTAACGCCGCATTAATTTCAACATCGTCAAATGCGTAGGCTAATAATTTACAAATGGACTTTTTTATGGTTATATTATGTAACAAGTGCATTACATAACTACTTGTGCACCACACCCTTGCATTTTTGTCAAGATATTATCTAGAATACATCTCTTTTTTTTTAAATAGTTTTAGATCATTATGGATACAAAAAATTTGCTGAATAAATATTAACGTAATAGTACTAAAATCGTGTCAATATTGTATCTAGCTGATTTTAATCACTCCATCGCTATAACAATGATAACTTTAATAAATCTAATAAATTATCTCTATATACATATTTAAAAATGAATCACTGAATGTGTTGCTAAGCGCAAATCTCGAGAGCAGCTGAACCGATTTCGCTAATTCTTTTTTTATAACATTCCTTGAAGTACGAAGATGGTTGTTACGGAGAGAAAAACTTATCAGTCAATTTGAACTTTAATACCATACCATAAAGTTTAAGAGGAGGGGTTCCGGGAAGGATAAGTATTTTAAAGAATCGACTGTTAGGCGGTACGAAGTTCGCCGGGTCAGCTAGTTTATAATAATAACAATAAATAATAAATATCTACACAATACACACACGGTCGTCTGTTTATAAAGTAAGCAACTTAATGCTTGTGTTATAGGTAACAGCCGACTGGTAAAGCTACACATATATATATATATATATATTTTCGATAAACATGCTTATAAATAAAACATATATAAATAATTATATAAATAAATATGTGTATTACACCCAGACTCGGGGTGGGAATCAAACCACCAACCCCCGGAGCAGAAAGCAGGGTCACTACAAACTGCGCCAACGGGCTAGTCGGTATTTATAATGCTCTAATCAATCCGGTTGACATCATTATCGCTTTTTTTGTTTGACGTATACGCTAAAAACGTGGGCATTGTTAAATGACCTACACACATAATGCGATTCAGCATGCTTATTAAACAAATATAATAGCCGACCAATGGCGAGATAACCATCCAACTGCTGACTTTGAAATACACAGGCCAAAGACGGACAGCAGCGTCTTCGGTGCGACAAAGCCAGCCCTGCGGTCACCAACTCGCCTGCCCAGCGTGATGACTATGGGCAAAACACAAGAGTTCACGCCGTTTTTGGCGTGAACTTGTGGAGACCTATGTCCAGCAGTGGACTGCGATAGGCTGAAGTGATTAAGCATATAAGTCAGTTACTAAGAGATTTATTACTCTTAATTTCTGCCTTTTTTATGTATTTTTTTCTTATGTATTTTGATTTATTAACTGAGGTAGGGCACAGCAGGAAATTTCCTGCTCAAAATATGGAGCAGCCCGACTGGGGTAGTACCTCGACCTTACAGAAGACCACAGCTAAATAATACTGTATTCAAGCAGTATTGTGTTCCTGTTGGTGAGTACGGTGACCAGAGCTCTTCCTGGGGGGGATTGGGGATAGGGTCGGCAACGCGCTTGCGACGCTTTTGGTGTTGCAGGCGTCTATAGGCTACGGTCTTACCATCAGGTGAGCCGTATGCTTGTTTGCCAACCTAAATACATTTTAAAAAAATGTTTATTGAAAACCAAATAATAATCTCTATATATACATACATCAAGCTTGTATTCGATACAGTCAACTACATGTCTCAATTTAGATAAATTCAAATGAGGCTCTATATTATATAACATATTTTTACTTACAACTCTACATCATTTTTTTTTATGATTACATTATTTGTGTGTGTAGGTATTTGTTTTTGTAATTGTATTTAAAAACAATTCGACAAGAAGACGTTTTGATCAAATAACATGCACACAGATTCGATACACAGACACAAACACACACACACACACATAGAACTGAGTGTCAAGATTATTTAAAAATGTATAGCGGCTCTACACGAAATACCTATAACGAATCTGCCATGATGATACGAAAGTGCTAATTGTTATATCACACATTGGCCCAAACTAAAATTTATAGTTACTATGTCATTTGAAATTATATAAAAAAAATTCAAACCTGGTCTTTATAAATAAAAATAAACATCGATAAGCGCTAAATTCGAGAACAGCTGGACCGCTAAATATTCAGCTAAGTGTTTACTGTTTCGTTATTTAATACTTTAAGTTATACTTTGAATAATTATTTTAACTTCACGCTTTTAACACTTAGCAAAACGAGATAACTTCTGCCGTATCAGCTAGTTTGTATAATCGTTTTTAGGGTTCCGTACCCGAAGGGTTTACGAACCCTATTACTAAGACTCCGCTCTCCGTCCGTCTATCTGTCACCAGGCTTTATTACATGAACTGTGATGGTTAGACAGTTGAAACTTTCACAGATGATGTATTTCTGATGCCGTTATAACAACAAATTCTAAAAAACAGATTAAAATAAATATTTAAGGGCGCTCCCATACAACAAACGTGATATTTTTTGCTCGTTTTTGCTCGATATTGATAACGGCAACAGGTTGAAATATTCACAGAATATTTAGTTATATTTTCACTTTAAAAATAAATAATTAAATAAAAATAAAAAAATATATATATTTAAGTGGGCTCCCATACAACAGACTTTCTTTCCGTTTTTATTGATAATGGTACGGAACCTTTCGTGCACGAGTCCGACCCGCACTTGGCTGGTTTTTATAATAAAAAACTAATGAGAAGGATTTATTTACATTGTTTGAAAAATAAATAAGCTTTTAAGAAAGTTACAATTCATAGCATCACACACGCAGCACACAGTTCGTCTTTAATCGTATTGCATTGCATCGTATCGTTATGTGAATCATGATTCTGTAAAATTTTGTAAGAATCTCCACAAAATTTCACTTTCAAGAATATTCTGTACAATATTCATTTACCTCCACGCCATTCGATATAAAATGTTATGATATCACGCTGAACTGTTTCAGGCATTTCTGTACAATACAATACAAATACTCTTTATTGTACACTAACAGAGAAAATTTTTACATCCAAAGGAAAATATAAACATGTAAAAAAGGCGGTCTTATCGCTAAAAGAGCGATAATCGAGCGATATCTGTACATAAAATAATCATAATTAAATACGATTTTAAATTCCAATACATCATATCTTTAAAAACATTAGGTACCACGAACGACTATATGACTTTTTTAGAATATTCATACATTTAGACTGTTAATTTTAACCTCACTTTAATACATTCATTTTGTCAAGCAAGTTATGCAGATATATAACAACCACACAACTAACCTACGTTTTAAAGAAAGTAGAGCGAATCAAAAACGTAATTAAGTTCGTCGCTATAGGCAAGAAGCGAGCCCCATAACACGTAATAATTATGTGGCTATAACGACTATAAGAATCCGCTATTGCTTAGACTAATTTGTTTTAATTATTTTTATTGGCTTTAGTAATGACAACGAGGTCAACCATCCATTCATCAATGGTAGGTGTGAATTTCTGTTAAATAAAGAAGCGGTGGAACAATTGGATTTTTTTATATGACGAGATCGACAAACAAGCGTACGGCTCACATGATGTTAAGCAGCCTTGCCTATAGACGCCTGCACTGAAACACCAGAAACATTGCAAGCGCGGTACCGACTCTTCCCAGGGGCTTTAGCTATCTTAGGAACCCTAAAAGGAAGTACTTTATGTGATAATTTTATTAAAATTTTATATTTTAGTATACATATATGTACTTCTGAACACAAATATATAATTATTGTTGAATATTACATCAGAGATCATAGTTTATAATAAAAAATAAAAAAAAATATTAAGGATCTTATAGAAATGAATATTAATATCAGCATTAAACTTCTAATGGTGTAGTAAATTACATATGTACAATTGTACATACACTTAATACTATTAATATTCTGAAACCTTGGTTTCAAAGTATAATCTTACTAATATATAATAATATGTTTTACATAATATAGTTGTTTAATTCGAAAAGCCTCGTATTTGAAAATCTTTGTAATATATAAATTTATTGCAACATTGTCATTGTGTTTGCTCACAAACGAAAAAAACCGACTTCAAATATAAGGAATAACCACGTAGGTACACGAGAAAATAGGCAAGTAAATACGCATTATCCATACTAATATTATAAAGAGGAAAAGTTTATAACTTTGTTTGTATATACGGGGTAATCTTCGCAAATACTGATCCGATCATGAAAATTCTTTCAGTAACAGAAAGCTACACTATTCAGGAGTGACATAGGCTATATTTTATTGTACTTGAACAAAAAATTCTGTAAATAAGAAAAAGATGAAAATATAACTCCAAAATGGTAGATATAATTATATAATAACGCCATCTCTCGCCGTCATCTATCGCTATTAGAAGACTTTATTAGCCTCTACGTCGTCTACTCTACGTCGTCTACTCGACGTCGTTTTCGGGATTTTTGATAGATGGCATTGGAGTAACATATTATTTATTTAAGTGCTATAAAATTTAGTATGTTATTTGGTTCTGTAATTTAAAATAATAAATACACGATATTATTACGATTTTACGCCCAACGAAGTGGGCACGGGTCTGCTAGTTACAAATAACTCAAAAAGTACCTACTTATCAAGCCTCGATTAAATTGAAATGGAACCATAATACAAGCAACACCTTTCGTTTAAAAGAATCAAGAAAGAAGAAGAAGTCGATTAAGAAGCTTAAAGGGTCCAACAGACATAATTCAAAACGAATCAAAACACTTTTTTTTGTACTTTAGTCACTTTAAGTTCTTTAATAAAAAGATTTCTGAATCATTTATTATTGTTGTCAATAATTAAATAAAAAAAAAACTGATATTTGCTGTTAAACTTTTTTTCGGTTTTCAATTTCCAATACACTTTCTCTCTGAGCATTTTACGCTTTTAAAATTTTACTATTTGCAAATAATATCATTGTTTTATCGATACTAATGCTCGATATGCACGCACTGGACCAATTTCATCGACATCCGCCTTGTAGCACGCACATCCCTTCTGTAGAATTTTACACTCTGTTTCGTCAATTATTGTGAAACAAAAATGAAATCTTTACCAATTACAAATACTGCTTTTAATTCTAATTATATACAAATAATATATATTTATTTTTCACAATGAACGAGATACTACCTCTTATAAATGGAAAGAAATAATTATGTTTTCTTGCAAACAAAAAAAAAACTAACTTCAATTATATACAACTTAATTCAAGTAAATACGCATTCTCAGAGATATCTCAAAAGATACAAAGCTAGGTTAGATCAAGCATTAAATTAAGAAAAGAAGAATCGAAATCGGTCCACCCAGTAAAAAGTTATGATGTAACACAAATAAAAAATACAGTTGAATTGAAAACGACCGCCATTTTTGTTTATAACTTTTTTTATCCATTTTAATTACTATTTTTAAGAAAAATTTAAAATGTTAAAATTGTAATAATGTTTTTAAACTCTATAATATATGTCTCTACGACTTACTATATTATACATTAATAGACTAAACAATTTTATATTCACATTTCTATACTAAATTGATGACTGCCAATGATGAGAATTATAATAGTTGCTACACATGTAAATACAAAATCAAATTTAACAGAAAGCTTTTTTATAATTAAATATTATATTAATCTCTTAAATTTTAGCTAAGGTTAAGAAAAAAAAAGTGTACAGACAAAAAATAAACTAAACATTTTTGTTTAAATAAAACCTTAACTTTCAACTTATTTAAAAAATTAAAAAGAAGTAGTTTAACTTTTCTACAAATATAATATATTTTTAAACTTAAACATGGTCAAGTAAGTTTGATACGTTTCCAAAAAAGATAAGAATGTTTTGTGGTATATTGTTTATTACATCATTACGCCACGTGAACTGGTTTTTGTTTCTTTTTTTTAACTAGACCAATTATACATAATTATAGTAGTGAGCTTTTTGAACGCAGAAGATGATATAAAAACATCTAAAACAAAGCATTATTTTATAATTAAATGGAAGTAAGTCAGGAACATTTATTTGTTTATTTATTTATTTATTTAATATAATTGTACATATACTATACATTAAAACTTGAAGCAAAAACTTTGTACCCCTATTTTAGGAAAATTGCGCGGTCGGAGAAGTTTGAAATTTAGTCTACGTACACTTATAGTTTATATAAAGAAGGAGTACAGAATGCTAATATTTTTTTTAAATTATGCATACAAAATATATTAAATTAATAAAAAAACATTACACACACTATCCTGTATTTGATACACGCATATACCCTTTATACCCTTTTGTTGTCAAAGTCTGTAGTCAAATTGAAAATTAAAAAAGAGGTTCTTTATTTTCATTATTTTTGTTTAATTTAAATTTTCAATTACGGTCGAATTTTGACCACTGGGCGACCACTAGTATTATATATAATTATATGTACAATTAAAAAAATACTAATGATTTGTTAATTTAAAGTTATTATCTTCATTATTTTTTCGTAATTTTCTTTAAGTATAATTATTTTGTATATGGAAACTTTGCTGGTTTATGTAATTTTGTTCCAAGAGCACTTGTACCTTCTTTCTACTGTGCATAAAATTTTATACATATACATTAAATTATCTGATCTCGACAATTCTTTTAATTTTATATGAATAAGGAAGTGAGAATATAAAACAATATGCTTCAACATAATGTATAATTAATGCGTCTTTTTATATACATATAATATTCATAATCTAAACATGTTTTGCATCTTATTCTCTTATATTATATAAATTTAGTTTTGTATTTGACTATAACTAAGTTTCTTTACTTGTGAGATTGATTAATTATTATTTATAAAGGGCACCTATTTGCTCCATAGTTACCGAGTCATTGCATAATGTTTTAAATATTACGCTTCTTAACTGAAAGATGCTCTATTTATTTTTTATTTACTAAATTATTATTGGGATTATATAAGCCTTAACTATCTGAAAGCGAAAAAAATTTTTAGTGCATTATCATACTGTAACAGTACTAATTTCATTTTTGAAAGCCAATATTATAAAAATACTAGACTACATTCTACAATAATATTGGAAAAAAGTGTGTGTACTTATGTATGCATATAAGTATTTCATTGGCTAGCTAACTTCACGTTGCTAACTTCTTCTTCGTTGACTAGCTAACTTCAGGGTGTCGGTTTTTGTGACCGTGTGCGCACATATCGTAAAAATTTAATCTCATCATTTTTCCCTAACGAGCCAAAAGAACATAGAGTACATAGATGAAATCGAAGTTAAATCGCACACAAAGTCTATCAGTCTACCTATCTATAAATGTATAATATTTGTTAAAAAAAATAATAATTATAATTATACAGACGCTTAAAACATACTATTACAATTCCAATTTTAAGGTTATTAAAATACATATTATACGCATAATTTTTATATTAATTATGTGAGTCTGTAATAAAATCATTAGTTACATTTATAAATATACAAAACATTATATTATACAAATAGTCGCGAAATCTCTCTCGAAAAAAATTAAGTATTCAATGAGAAATTTTCGATGAAATGAGAATAATATTTTTTTTAGAGAAATAAGTGTGCAAATAAGTAACTACTCGTAGTTTAGTAAATGTAAATCGCTTAGTAGATTTTTATCTCAAATATTGTAAATTCATTTAAAAATAAACAAATTTTATATATAGCTGTCGTTATTATGACCTTTGAATACTTAACTCGCTGCTTAAATTTTTTTAATATTATGTGTTAACCGTTTCGTTTAACAGTCAAGTCTTTTTTCTTTTGTTTCAGAAGCTTGTATGATAACTTATTTAGTTCATTATTGTAGTCCTCAGTCTACGATACAAAGGCAAAACCGCAGTTTTAGCACCATTGGAAGCCATAAATCTAAACCAATGAGTGAATATAAGTCAATAAGAGAAATAATTGTATATGAACCAATGATGACAATTAAATTTTTATTTTATTTTACTAACAAAGATCCATCAGCAGACTTCTAAAGAAACAATACCATAAAACCAAGAAAATTATGTGCGTAATTGAAACTCATTCGAGTGAAAATTTCACTATTATTATTATTATTATTAATTTATTATTTAATAATACGCTACATTAAAAAAATATATTTTCGTATTGTACTCCACGCCGCCACCGCATATTTGATAGTTTTCATAAAATCGGGCAGCTTAATTATAACAAATCAACAATAAAATTATTTTTCGTATTGTTAGCCCTTATAGTCATTAAAAAGTGTTTAAAAGTTAAAGCATTTTGTGTTTAAATTCAAATAAATTAATTGATCGATAAAATAATATATTAAATATATTCGTTTCAAAAAAACGTAATTATTTTATATTACGCGTATAAACAAATTCGCAACAATTTAATATAATAACTTATAATTATTGTAGATTCTAATGACTCGTAAAGTCAAGTAATAAGTGTTTAGTCAATATATTACGTGTACGTAAAATTTATATATATTTTTTATTCTGTGACAGATTTTATTACTGTTTCTCTATTTGAAATATAGACCATAATATCAGTGTTAGTGCATCATTTGACTGGTGAGAGAATATTTAAAATCGGTCTAGTAGTTTTTGAGTCTATAAATAAATTAAGACCGAACAAAAATCAACTGTATTATAATTATTATACTCGTTTTATAACTGTATAACATTGAGTTGTTAGAGTAATGACAAAAATTGATCTCGAAACAAAACTTGTGTGAATAAAAAATGGGCTTATCCGGTAGCTATGATTTATGACATTTAGAATAACTATTAATATATTATTAGCATACATTTAAATATATCAAGATTTGATATAATTATACAAGGCTTTGTAAGAAGATGGAATATTTTTCAAAGGTCGATTATTTTGTCTGTTATTATTCATGATAATGTAAACAATATTCAAATATTAAGCTTTTGTAGCCGCCAACCTGTAGTGGTGTGCTCATGTGTTTTCATTGTATACGCATGAATTTTCATTATGTACAAATATTTTCACTGCTTTTTAATAACTATTACAAAAGTTTCACAATTCACCCTGTTATATCCCACTGCTGGACATAGGCCTCTTTTTCCATGTAGGAAAAAGATCGGAGCTTAATCCACCACGCTGCTATATTCTATTTTTTTTATTAAACATTCGAAACAAGAACAAAATTGCAAATGTTTGATAATAAAAAGGAACTCCGATTATTTTTACTGTCACTCTTATTTTTGTTTCGTTTTCATTGCAGTGATATAATCAATAACATCGGACACTTTCGCTACGATTTCGCACAAAAATACTGAATCGTTACAGATTGTAATGTCGTTCTTGCTTTCAATTGATTTAAATTTTTAGGCGCTGCATCGCTTAATAATTCATCATATTATCACACATAGTTTTTCGACTTACCTTGTTGGTGTTTTTAAAATATTTCAAAGTACCTATTTAGATTATATATGTACGTCTGAAAGTTAAATGGTATAAAAAAGATAAAAGTCAAATACAGCCTCAAATGTACAGTATACAAGTTCAAGTATATTCCGTAGTTATGGACAGAAAAATTTGTCGTTCGAATTTATACTCCTATTTTAATGTATTTTAAATTTAAAAGTAATTAAGCCTGTCTGTTTGTCTTGTAATGAATAAATTTGCATGTTTTTTCTTTCTTTTGTCTGCAATAAAGTTTTTTTGAGTGTCATTATAAAAATATAATGTTCGTGGTAGTATAATGTTCGTATATATGTTCGTGGTAGAAGAACTACCCAATAAACTCACATAAAATTTTGCGAAAGTTTTATTCTACTGCGGGCCGTTCAGTGCAGTGTTTATTTATTATTATTAATTATAATCTCCAATACTTAAGGGATACTTCAAGAACGATTTCCAAAGAAAGAAAAAAGTCGAAGTTTAATGGAATGTTACTTTATCTTTTAAATATTGTATGAAATGAAAAATATATTATTTTATTTTATATAAAAAAAATATATATAAATTGAAATAAAGTCAAACAACGATGTTTGTTCTAATTTACGCAAATGCGATCTGTAAGCCTTCACGCAAATATGAATTGATATATTATTATAAATTATATTAATTCTAAAAGAGAGTCAATATAATAAATAAACAAAAAATGTCTATAAAAGTATGACAAAACATTCCATAAAAAAATATATTTTATTCTTATTAGAAAAACGGATTCCACCTAGCTCATACTGGAATAATAAAAAACTACGATTTTTTTTTTAAATATACGTAGATGTCATTGTCAAGAGACAATTTAATTACTTAACTACTCAGTTTTCCCACTATAGACATCACGTAAGAGGTAAATACCTTAACAATTGATTTACTCAATAGGCTCTATACTACTTATAATAAATATCATTAGGGAAAGGGAAAATTACCGGCTCTATAATACGGGATATGTCTCTACTAGCTTCTGCGCGCGACTTCGTCGGCGTGGACTCCGCTCCTATTGGTCTTAGCTTGATGATATATAGCCTATAGCCTTCCTCGATAAATGGGCTATCTAACACTGAAAGAATTTTTCAAATCGGACCAGTAGATCCTGAGATTAGCGCGTTCAAACAAACAAACAAACAAACAAACAAACAAACAAACAAACAAACAAACTCTTCAGCTTTATATATTAGTATAGATAAAACGGTGTAAACGCGTTTATAATAATTAATTAACTAATATTTGTATCAACTAAAATAAATATTATTATTGAATACATTAGAAGCCTGGGTAAAATACAGGCTCTACAATACGGGATATTGATACAGAAAAATTCAAACGTTATCAAAATTTATTAATAAATATTTAGAAAATATGGGGAAATATGGCTCTTTAAAAATGTGGCACTGCAAAGCGAAAAGATTCTAATATTGTCTAAAATTATTATGGAAGACTTTAGAAGCCTAGAAAAAAATACAGGGTCTAAAAGACGCGTTAGAGTTCTACAAGATGGAAAAATTCAAACATTGTTACGAATCAAGTCTTAAAAATATGACATATATTTTTGTTGTTGTTATAGCGTAAAAGTAATAGCAACCTTATTCGTCACAGTAAACTTTCACTAAAATTGCACACACCAAATTGCCAAGGCATTTACGTTTTTCTACAAAAACCCATAGGAAAATAGAGGTTGTCATTACGACTAATCATTATTTAATGACTACATGAAAAACTTATTTATATAACACAAAGTGTTAAGAAAGATATACTTACATATAAAAAATATAAAAATCAACAAACCTTATTTACTCCGTAAAATTCACAAGACAAAAAAAAATAACACACGCGATTTACTTATTTTGAAAGTGTGCGACACCGAACGACGCTGTGGTCTAAAGGCAACTGATTTCCTATAAGAAGGCTGCTTACGCGCAGGTTGTTTGTACTCATCGGAACCTTTAGAAGTAGGGCTGCCAATCTTACCTTACAATTACGAATTCTAATTTATTTTAACTGAGCGTACTCCTACATTTAATACTTGTTACGAGATAATTTATTAGAAGCTCGAATTGAAAGCTCATCCTGTGTAACGTTTCAGAATCATTCAAAAAATGTGACATATGATTTTTTTATGAAAATAATATTTTTATTGGATTGAGTCTGCAATAGAGTCTGAAAATAAATATTTACTTAAGATATAACATAACGTAGGACATAGGAAAAGACGTTTGAAACTATTAGCATTTGGTTATATCAAAGGCAATGTTTATTTACAACAAAAAAAAAAATAAACGTTTAATTTGTAAAAATAAATTTTCTAAAGAATAAAATGCATTATTTTTTTGTTTAAAAAAGTTGACAAACCTGCTCATGAAGTTATGCAATCGTTTATAAGATACGCTTTTGAGAACGCCTGTCGCCATTTTCTCTAAGCAATTTTAAATTTTGATATAACACCACATAACGTCAGGTGGAAAGACACGTGAGATGGAAATTGATAACACGAGTGTGTTTCGGCGTATACGGTAGAGTTTTAGATCTAATCTCATCATATAGTTTCACAGGGTATAGGGGAGTACGTCTTCTGGATATGTTTTTGATTCAAGCAGAATTTCTCATTATATTGTTATTTATAGTAGGACTAGCTTCTGCGCGCGACTTCGTCGGCGTGGACTCCGCTCCTATTGGTCTTAGCGTGATGAAACATAGCCTATAGCCTTCCTCGATAAATGGGCTATCTAACACTGAAAGAATTTTTCAAATCGGCCCAGTAGAACCAGAGATTACCGCGTTCAAACAAACAAACAAACAAACAAACAAACAATCAAACAAACTCTTCAGCTTTATATATTAGTATAGATTATGAAAGTTAACAGAGTTAACATTAATTTATACTGTAATAGCACGATATGTTTTATTTTATTAATTGTTCTGTCACACAATAAACAGTATTCTTATTACAAAAGTTTTTTTTTTTCAGCTCAGTAAATTTATTTTTTGCCGATTTAGGGCATCGTTACGCAGTATAAATTTTTAGCTAGACTATTACTCTATTTAACTCCATGACCGAAATTCTGGACCAAATTCACAACAATTAACTAAGATCAACTTTTTGTTTCATCTATTTATTTACATAGTCTGTAAAATAATTTTTCCGAAATACGATGAGTACCGATATCCAAAACTTGAGTTGAGATATTTGCTCATTTAGACTGTTCTAGATTTTGAGTGAAGATTACTTCTTCTGTGCTCTACCTCATAAAGATAATTCTTAAATTTGGTATCTCTTGTTACAATACTACAAGGAACTCTAAGCGTCTTAAAGTGCAAGCAATTTTTACATTACATCATCTTCAGTAATAAATAAATGGCAACGTAAATACAATTTTTATTCGAACTAAAACATTATCAAATCTAAATATTTAAACTCTTTAGACTAAATACTTATAATGATAACTAGCTGCTGCCCATGACGTCGTCTGCGTGCGTTCACTGCTCATTCCACGTAGGTGATAGCGTGATAATATGTAACCTATATGTTGACCCGACTTCTTAATAATATTCGTGTCAAATTTGAAGTAAATCCATGTAGTACTTTTTAAGTTTATCGCGGACATACATACAGACAAACAGACAAAAATTCTAAATACTATATTTTTGGCTTCGTTATCGATTGCAGATCACACCCCAAGTATTCTTTTTAAAAAATATTCAATGTACAGTCTTGACTTTCCTACCATTTTATTATAATTATGTAGGTAATAGTTTATGTATTAACATTGCACAGCCTTCAAAACTAGTCACACCCTCACATATCTAATGACATTAGAACCTTGTGCTCAAGATTACTTACTAAATTTGTAATAAACGAGGGTTTATTGACAATATATGTACATAATATGTCGATTTTACAACTTAGCCTTTCACTAGACTTCGTTAAGATAATAATGTTACATTAAGTATTGTACTGATGAAACAAAACTATGTAAATGTTTTTAAATAACAAAATGATTTTATTTAGATATACATATATGTAAATAAGCGTTAACAGTCACAGTTACTGTACCACTAACAAAACTCAAGAGTTTAACAAAAGAATTGTAATTTTAAATATGGTTAGTTTAATTTAACCAGTTTGATTATTATCTTTCTAGGGCGTATTAACTTAGTAAACTTAAAAAAAATTTTTTTTCGAGATAACTATTTTAACCGACTTGTATGTATTTTTTTAATGTATGTTACCTCAAACCTTTTTACTGGATGGACTTGATTTCGATGATTCTTTCTTTTCTTCTGCTATCTAATATTGCAAGAATTTTTCAAATCTGACCAGTAGTTTCTGAGATTAGCGCGTTCAAACCAACAAACTAACTCCTCAGCTTTATAATATTAGTATCGATTGACATTCAATCACGCTCTTACTTCAAAACGCTACTTCTACTGCTAATATTTTCTTTAGCGTGATTCTAATACGCTTTCAATCTGACCAAGGCTTTATTTAAGCTACACCAGGGTCACATAACATGATAACATTATGTTGAACATTTATTTAATTACAATAATTAATAAAGATTGTGCTTGTCAAATGTTAGATAGATTTTTACGACAAGAAGAAAGAACGAAAAAGAGAGTTACGAAAAGTGTGATCGGGCGAGGCGAACGGAAGTTGAGAGGGAGATATAAGTTACTGAAGATAGAAAGAGTTACGTTTCGTAAGTTTTACTTCAGTTGTGTGGTCTAAAGCACACTCGTTTTTTTTTAACAAGTTTGTTTCTTTAAAATATTGTTTTGAACAGGATTTTAGTTCTTTTAATTGAGGCTCACTTTACAGCTAATTTAATTTTAGTGTCGATGAAAATTGAAGACTTTTTTTTTATACTGTATCAACCACAGCTAACTCAATTTTATTATTGCAAATACTAAAAAGTTTATTCACAAATTATTTACGAGCATGTGTACGATCTACCTAATAATAGATTACCTATGTATAATTTTAAATTTCTTTAATTTTTGGGTTGTCTGGAAGAAATTGCTAAATAGCCATAAGTCCGCCCATTGTACTTCACAGTCTGTAAATGATATTTGTAGGTGTGATGTACAATAAAGTATAAAGAAATAAAATAAATAAAATTTTGGAATTTTTCATAACCAGGAATGTCACCAGCGCGTTGCCCACCTTACACTTGCTGAACACACGGCGCATCCCAAGGGACTTTACTATATTCAGAACAGAAACAAAATACTACTTGAATAATTCAAAAAATCTTAAAATTTATATTTATTTATTAAGATTTTAAATAGAAATGACAAATGATGTCGAATGCACGTTTTTTAATGCTGTATTATATTACTTCACTAACCTTTGATTTTATCGACATCTTGTGTAATTATAAATTTTTATTTTACTTGGTCTGTACTCTGAGTTCCTCTAATATTGTAATAACGTGACAATTCATTATACATAATCTGAGAAGTTTTTTTTTTGGATAGGTACTTGAAACATTTTGCAAGCATCCCATGGCTATATATGGGTCTCTTTATTTAAAAAAAATGGACCACTGGACCCGCTGGACCGACGATCTACTACTATTGAAGATTGCCGTCGTAGGCTGGATGAGGATTTTGTAAAACCGAGATGTCTAACGTTAACTTGGGGAGGACTATGTCCAGTCGACTGCAATAGGCTGAACTGAATGACTGAGTGATAATAACAAAAATATCAAAATAAAAATTACTCAATTCAAGTAGGCTTCAGAAATTCTTTTGAATCTATACTAATATTATAAAGCTGAAGAGTTTGTTTGGTTGTTTGTTTGTTTGAACGCGGTAATCTCTGGAACTACTGGTCCGATTTGAAAAATTCTTTCATTGTTAGATAGCCCATTTATCGAGGAAGGCTATAGGCTATATATCATTACGCTAAGACTAATAGGAGCGGAGTCCATGCCGACGAAGTCGCGCGCAGAAGCTAGTAGGTATATATTTCAAAATACAATACAAAACGAAATTTACATAACTCTTACATTAAAGTAATTAACGCTTACAAAAAAAGTTAAAATAATTTGCAATCGATATATAACAATAACGAATTCAATCATAATAAACATTAAAATCTCTTTTATTGAATATTTCCAATTGAAGGTTTAATTGTGGCAACAACACATAAGGACGCTAGCTTTCCTTTCCGCCGCTGCAACGGTACACATCCGATATGTTACATAGCACACGTTTGTACATCGTTCTTACACATACACTTACTCGTATTATCAACAAATGATTTATTTATTTATTTATTTATTTATACTTTATTGTACATCACAACTACACATATCATTTACAGACTGTGAAGTACAATGGGCGGACTTATGGCTATTTAGCCATTTCTTCCAGACAACCCAAATATATATTTCCTACTATGAGTAACGATCGCTATCAGGTGTACATGATAGCAACCGGGACCGACGGCTTAACGTGCTCTTCGAGGCACGGTGGGGAGACCCACAAGGACTGCACAAACACTCAGACCACGGCAAACATCTGTATGGCCAATACAAATGTTGTCGTGTGCGGGGATCGAACCCGCAACCGCTCGCGCAACAGCCAATCGCAATCCATTGCTGTGACCGCTGCGCCAACGCGGCGTGATTATTTGTGAATAAATTATTTTTAAACAATTAGCGTATAATATTTAGTACATATATATTAATCTCTATATATATAAAAATGAATCGCTGAATTTGTTGCTTAGCGCAAATCTCGAGAGCAGCCTAACCGATTTCGGTAATTCTTTTTTTATAATATTCCTTGAAGTACGAGGATGGTTCTTACGGAGAGAAAAATTTAAAAAATTGCCTGAGAAGGTCTAAAAACATCACTTTTCTATATTCCCATATAAAAGATTCGTAATAATACTTAAATGTCAATTTGAACTTTAATACCAATCGACTGTTAGGCGGTACGAAGTTCGCCCGGTCAGCTAGTAGATAATAAAAATGAATGTTGCTAAGCGCATAACTGGAGAATGGCTCGACCAATTCAGCTAAATTTTTTTTTCTTTGTATTTTTCTTAAAAATCGCACGGAAGGTTTTTATACTAAAAAAAAAGACAGAACGAAGTCTGTCCGGGCGGCTAGTTAATAATAAATAATCAACACAGATGCAAAAATATTTTTATATTAAATTTTTTATCAATAAATAAAAGAAATTACAGTGTAGACAGTAATTTCAGGCGATGAAGACAACATTATAAAACTACAATTTATTAAGCACTACCTCAATATAATTTATATTTTACATTATACACTCAGTAATAAATATTTAAAACAGTTTTATTTTTATATACATATTAACTACAGTTCATTCTCACTTTGTAAAAGGCTAGTCTTCCTTCTGTGTTGCGATGTTACAACCGATAGGCCCAAGTATATCATTTCCTGTACTTGTATTCTTCTTCGACCTAGACTGATAACTTTTCATGTAGAAGTTGATGAATAGAAAGAAGAATGAGCTGATGCTGGACAAACAGAAATAGTGGAAGAAAGAAGGAATCGGACACGGTGACAGTTTTTGCTGGTAATGAAGATTCGAGAGGACTAATATAAATTGAATCTGTAACAAAAAAAAATTAAATATTTATGACAATTTTATATTTATAATACCTACCAGTAAAAACATTTGTAGGTATTATTTCCTATTCGCAAATCATTTTCAGTAAAGCTTTATATTAATTGAGTCTATCGTTAAAAAAAGACACTGTATAAGGATATGATGACCACAAATAGCAAATTGCGGTTATAATTTATTATATCGTCGTTTATAGCTGGTTATAATAGTGTGGCCTCAACATAAACGAAAGGTCAATTGAATTTTTGACTAATACAGCAATCAATGTTTTTAATAATTAATTTCCTAACCATGAAGTAGTTTACTACTTTTGAATACTAGAATTAAATTAAATCATGCTAACATTTTTGGGATTACAAATAACGTTTCTTAAAAATTATGTTTATATTACTCACTAATTGTATCGTGGTCAAATGTTTCTTCCACCATGTAAACTTAGCATACTCTGGTCCCAGTGACGACAGTCCATAATACGCATACATCAATACGTGTACAAAGCTGTTGATTAGTCCTACCACCACAAAGTGGTCAGTAGGATGGTACATAAGATGGAACCACGTCCATGCTACCATGAGGTTATGATGGAGGACGTGAAGGAATGTCACCTGGTTTTCCTTCTTCCGAAGAACAAAGAATACTGTGTCTAGAAGATCTATATGTTTTGCTATGAAATACGGCCAGATTTCTCGTATAACCTAGAATATAATTTAATACTAATGTTAAAGCAACTTCTCATTCTCCCGATTTTGCTCAAAAAATTTACCAGGCGCATAACGAAATATACGCGCACAGCTTTAGATAATAATTATCCCACCAAAAACATTCTGTAAAAAAACTAGCCAAGTCTCGATGGAGCTGCTTGTTTATCTCTAAAAAGTAATGAAATCTAGACAAAGTCGTACCAAGTCTAAGGTTCATTACTGCGATTTCTTTATTATTATACATAGTTAATGTTGTGTGACTTGGCCGTTGAAGGGTACACAAGGGTACAAAACCAGGTGCTACATGACACCATTGCACCAATCTGTCGCCAGAACCGCTACCCATTGACGATGGAAAATTGCCACTTGGAAAACGTTGATTGAATAACTAGTCAATTGTAGGCTTGATAAAGCTGCGTATTTCAATAATACTTTTGTATAGGCAAGCCTGAAACAAACTGTATAAAAAATTATTTCCAGTACCAGCGGACTTCTAATCATTGATAGAAGTCCGTCTGTACGTCTATTTTATGTTAGATCGGTGGTCGATTTAACGCTCCAAAATTATGAGAACAGAAGTCAGCATTGTCAATGCTGAATTCATGTGTTATCAACAACCGCCTAAAATGAGACACTAGTGTCCAATTACAAATACCAGTATGGGATATTATTCTTAGTTTTGTACCCTTGTGTACCCTTCAACGGCCAAGTCACACAACATTAACTATAATAATAAAGAAATCGCAGTAATGAACCTTAGACTTGGTACGACTTTGTCTAGATTTCATTACTTTTTAGAGATAAACAAGCAGCTCCATCGAGACTTGGCTAGTTTTTTTACAGAATGTTTTTGGTGGGATTTCACTTCTTTTTGTAGAAAGTAGAAACGTGGGCATATTCAGGCATATTGATTTATTTTTTAGAATTTCTTATTTGACACAAATTTTTTCTTTTTAGTAACAGTTTTTTTTATTATTACAATACAAATATTTCTTTTCCTTTCTTCCGGTTCTGATTCTTGTACTTGACGTATTGACTATTGGTATCACCACCACTCTTAGTCCAATGCATTATATTTTGACCAAATTTTGAGCGAAATTAATATTTTAGTGTAATTTGTGTAATATTCGAGTAGAATTAAGTTAAGAGAGCAGGCAGAGGGGAGGCATTCGCCCAGCAGTGGGACGCTATAGGCTAGATTAAATTAGAAGATGTGATCTGATTTTTGCAATGACAGTCGATTTTTTTATGTACCAACTAGCTAGGCCTCGCGGTTTCACCCACTGTGATTTGAGGAAAAAAATAGCCTTCCTTCTTCTTAAAGCATAACCTTTCTCTTTAAATAGGCTATCCACCTCAGAGGAATTTTTCAATTCGAATCAATAGTTCTTGAGATTAGCGCGTTTAAACAAACAAACAAACAATTCAACTTTCAGGTTTACAATATTAGTATAGATTAGTACAGATTAAGATATATAAAACATATCTTTTACACTTCCGCGGCGAAAATATTTATATGATTTAAGACTTTGATTGGATTGACAGAATAATCTGGAATTTTTCAAGGAGACCAATCAATGGAACTTCTTTTTTGTATCTAATTCAATCAACTGAACTTTCTTTTTTTGTAATCTAATTCTTTTTTACATTTATTATTTATTGTATATTTAAGTAGCTTGATATATTTTCCTTAGTTTACACTAAATAAATTTCTGAACGCTCGCATAAATAAATATTTGACAACCAATATGTTTAATGTCAATCCGTTTTCATTACTGACATTATTATTAATTTTTAAAATCTAAAATACGCCAATATCCGTATATTGTGGATATATATTGTCGATTCGAAACCTTTATTTAAATACGTTCTTTAATTTAAGGGTAGAGTTTACCATATCGACGAGATGAACATTAAATGTTTGACAGTTACGAAACACGAACATTATATACATATACTTCCATACGAATTTTCATTCCCACCTTTCAACCCCTTACACCCTGTTTTTCGCATTATATTTTATGTAAAGGTGGTATATCGATCTCTTCTAATAGTTTGATTGGGTTCTTGTGTTTTTTAATCAGGGTCACCAGGTGCTCCAGATCTTCGATTATCCTAGTTTTTATAGTTTTCCTTTTATGTAGCCATTAAACCCTAACTCTGTACCAAATTTTAGCTCTCTGAGTTTATGGGAAGTACTAGTTCTATTTTGATGATCATGAGTGAGTGAGTGAGTGTCGTAAATGCGAAACTTTGCTTTCGCTTAACTTCTGAACTAAATGACCTACAGACTTGAAATTTTGGATTTTAAGTATGTGATTATAGCTTAGTCGATGACGAAAATTTCAGCGTTCTGGTCTTATCCAGAGGTTCTCAAATAGGGGCCTGAAAATGCGGCGAAATGGTTCGGGTAAAGGATGGTACGGCAGTGTTTGCTTCGCGCTCGACTTGGCGGGGGCACTGCCGTGCCCCCCGATTTTTGTGTTCGTTATTATCAAAAAATGTTTATATAAAAGTTCTTCACAAAAAAAAAAGTTTGCTAAGTTAGCTAGTTACAATATACGAGTATACCATAATGCACTACTATAATGCACTTACCCCTTTTAACTCCTCACCTTTAGGACATCTTGTTGTTATAATACCATGATTAAAAATATATCTTGTGTACTGAAAAATATATATTTAATTTACTAAAAGTTCTGTTAAGAAAGCCCGCAAAAGGGCGCTTGTTTAATATAACTGAAATATTTAAATAACATAAAATTACTACTAAATCAAATATTTGCTTCATCACTCAGTCACTCATCACTTCAGCCTATCGCACTCCACTGCTGGACATAGGCCTCCACAAGTTCGCGCCAAAAATGGCGTGAACTCATGTGTTTTGCTCAAAGTAACTGGCTGGGCAGGCGGGTTGGTGACCGCAGGGCTGGCTTTGGCGCACCGAAGACGCTGCTGCCCGTCTTCGACCTGTGTATTTCAAAGCCAGCAGTTGGATGGTTATCCCTCCATCGGTCGGATTTATAAGTTCAAAAGTGGTAGTGGAACTGTGTTATCCTTTATTCGCCTCTTACGACACCCACGCGCACGGGAAGAAACGGGATGGCTATATTCTTTACCGCCGTAGCCACACAGCTCAATATTTGCTTAGTCATTATTAAAGACAGAATATCTATCATCTTATATTTATCCTGTTGAAATTTTTTTAGGTCGAAAAATATACTTACAAGGAAAACTGCATACGCTGAAAAGGCCACTTGAAAAGCGTTATAATAAGTAAGAAGACGTGTCAAGTGATATGGGTTTCTATGTTTCATATAATGTGGCAATATTTTGAGAACTGTGACGACATATAATAACATAACAATAGCGAGCCCGAGTGATGTCTCTCCGAGTGACCATGTAGGAACCGACGCTGAAAAAAGAAAAGAAAAATAAGAAACGTATGGACGTTAAATAATTAACGTTATGGACGTTTGGGAACTTCGTAAACACTACGACGCCATCAAGATGTGACCTGGGTAATAATATTGAAGTAGATTTTTTTATTTTATTTTTTTATACAACTAGGTCGACAAATAAGAGTGCTGCTCACCTCATTGTAAGCGATTACCCTATGGTAATCGCTGTCTTCTGGTGTTGCTAGTGTCTATAAGGTAGCTTATAGACACTAGCAACACCAGAAGACAAACGCGTTGCCGACTCTAATCCCAATCCCCCCAGTTGGAGCTTTGGTCACCTTACTCACCACAGGAACACAACACTGCTTGAAAGCAGTGTAATTTAACTGTGATCTTCTGTAAGATCGAGGAACTTCCCCAGTTAGTCCAGATTTTGAGCAGAATATTTCATGATGTGCCCTACCTCAGTTAAATTAGATTTATGATTATACGAGTATGATATGAACTCTTTTGACGATCTTCTTCTTATAGTGCCATCTTCTCTCGAAGTTCTGCGATCATTTTGGCAACTTGTACCCTCGATACCGCGGCCCTGAACAACGAACGGGTGCTTTTCCCAAACCATTGGCGTAGATTTTTCAGCCAAGATGTTCTTCTACGACCCACACTGCGCTTTCCTTGACGATATAGGATTATTATGTAACTGTATTAATGGTCTTATTTATGTACCTACCTCTTATTTTGCTTTGATGTTTATGTTTACGTTACTTCTAAGTTTAATAAGATTTTTATGTTTAAATTGTTTTCTCTTCTTCCTCTACTCTTCTACCTTCTTTATAACGCATTGGGCTAGTTGGTAAGTTTGTTTTTATTAATTAACTGGCGATAAATATGATAACAATAACTTATAAGTCAAAAAAATGAACAATATAAGATTTTCGAATACCCCGACCCGAAACAATCCCAAGCACCTACTTTATTCTGAATTAGATCAAACCCATCAATTATATAGGCGTTAGGCCACCAGTGGAATATTCATAAGCATTTTTAGTGCGGTTGAGTTTTATATATTAGGCAGGTACATGGTAGGTCCTTCTCCTACATGGGAAAGAGGCCTGTTCCCAACAGTGGGATATAACAGGCTGAATCGTGAGGTACATGGTATCTTTTTGTTTTGCATGTTAGTAGGAATTTAGTACAACACGCAGATACAAACAGAAATGTTCAGACTCAAGTCAAATTCGTTTATGATCGAAATCATGACAATAAGTTTAATATCAATCGTATCAATTTACTTACGTGAATCGTCATAACTTTCAATAAATTGTTCATGTAATTTCGCCGACATCTTTATGCAAATAAAGTACTATTTTTTTTTAAATAACTGTCATAGATGATCGTCCACTTTCAAATAAGTACTAAACATATCTTCAATTAACTATGATACTTATACTGTAGGGCTAAAAATAAATATGTATGATATGTATTCGATCCTATTCTTTCACAAGCTAAAGTATAGTAAATCTTACTTCCTCGTAATATGAACTAACTCAAAATGTGTTTTTGTATCAACTGTAACACATATTTTGATTTGTAAGTATGCAGTCACTTTTTATGTTAACCAAATTACTTTGTATTTAAATTCCCGTTACTTGTTCATTTATAAACATATATTAAAATGGTTTAGTTTGTTTGTTTGTTATTAAATAGAGTACTAAATTTTATACAGCCTACAATGCTACATTATTAAAAGGTTAAGAAGACATAAAATGACATAAATTAATAATCTTATAGCGTAACGTATTAAATTAAACAAAAATAATAACACATCTTATGGTAAATGAGTGTTTTAATTACCTGGTGAAGATAATGTATGTAATGGAAACTACTATGAACAGTTTATAAATACACCTATGACAATTGTTATCAAATTATAGATCAATTTTTTTATTATTTTTTTTCGCTAATACCGATACAGATTTTTATTCAAAAGCTGGTCGTATGGTTCGTTTAGAAACATTCTTACATATCTATACGAGTGATCGAAGCTAGTCAATACTTTAATTATTTATGAGAAAGATATAGGTAAATGGGTTTATGTATGTATTAGCATATTTACGTAATTACGCATTAAATTACTCGTAGATTTTATTAGTCATTACAGTTACGATATAAAGAAGAATATCTGAAAATTTATTGACGAAATAAATAAGAATACCTAATGAGCAAAAAAATATTATCTAACTAAAGATAAAGTGTTACACAATATTTGATTTTGGTATCAAACAAAAAAACTGACTTCAAATTACATTTGATATGAATTTCAGCTTCATAGCTCCACGCGTTTCTGAGAAAAAGGGTCTTGACAGACAGACGGACAACAAAGTGATCCTATAAGGGTTCCGTTGTTTTCCTTTTGAGGTACGGAACCCTAAAAAATTGATTTTTTTCAATAGAGATTAGAATTAAAATTTTAGTGGTTAAGCAAAATTAATAGACAGCCGTTAACATTATTTATGATATAGCTTTAATATTACCATGTAAAACTATTACTTATACCGCATTACATCAGCTATCTGATGTAATGAGGAGTAGGTAACTTTAATTTATAAATTCATTTATTTTATAACTCTGCGAACTGAACAATAACTTTTTTGTTAAATTCCACGCGGACGAGATCACGGGCACAGCTAATAATAAAATAATTACGAAAAAAAGATATCCCATAAATAAAATATAATATAATATTTATAATAATGGTGTAATACAAAAATATATGATAAACTGTCTGATACTGTCATCCATCAAATATCATTATCCACTATCGGTAAAAAAGGCCCTTAGGATTTGGAAAAAAATGTTACTAGGTCTAGTGCTACCTTCGTGTTACATTGCGTTATTATTACTAATAAACTTAAATACTAGAAATCACAAACTGACGGCTACTAAATCATTATCGTATTGCTGTAAAGAGTTACACAATATGAAAATTTCAAAAAACATACAGTCTTACACATTTGCTTAGTTTACCGATTAGGCACCAAAATATATAGGCTGTTGTGTTTCTTTATATGGTTCTGTAGATGATTTTTTTCCACACTGAACGTCATCTATCTCACCTACGGAACCCTTTATTTGAAGGAACGGAGTAAGGAGTCGAACACCTTAAATATAACTAATGACGACGCGCATGCGCCAACGGTCACAGCACTGGTTTGTGCCTATTGCGCTGGCGGTTGCGGCTTCGATCCTCCCAACATGGCATGTTGACCCTATGTGTTTGTCGTTGTCTGGGCGTTTGTGCTTTTATATTGTGTGTGTTTCTGGACCCCAGAGACAAGAGCTAACGCTAGTGAAGTTGAGTGAGACGCGTGTGAGGCGTTTATAACTTTTTGCAGCAGTATTTGCTATAATTAGGCTAGCAGCCCTTGATTTAAGTTTTACTTCAAAAGTTTTGCAATTCTTTCTAAGATTATTACAAGGTACGTTATTTGCTATTTAATAACTTCCAAATTTTTAAATTTTATTTCAATTAAGTTTTATTTTACAAATAATTTATCGATCGAAAACATTGCTGTAATATTTTATCAGGCACTCCTTATATTTTGTATCTTAAATTGTATGGAATAATTGTGTTTGCTCGCAAACGAAAAAAAACCGTCAAACCGACTTCAATTACATCAACAAGTAATACAACGTAATAAGACGAAAAAATAGTCAAGTAAATACGCGCTATTAAAGATTACTCAAAAAGGTGTAATCAGATCTCGATCTAATTTAAACAAGAATACATAACAAGTATTAGTTTTCGATTAAAGTAAGAATCATCAAAATCGATAAACTCAGTGAAAAGTTATGCGGCTTAATACAACGTAGGTCGACGAAAAAGTAGTCAAGTAAATACGCATTATTAGATATAACTCTTAAAGTACTTGTCATCATCATCATCATCAACTTGTCAGATCTCAATTAAATTTAACTGGGATCACAGGACGCAAAACTTTTCAGTTAAAACAAAATTAATCAAAATCGGTCCACCCAGTCAAAAGTTCTGAGCTAACATACATAATTTAAAAAAAATACAGTCGAATTCAGAAACCTCCTCCTTTTTTGGAAGTCGGTTAATAAAAGGAATTGAATTAATATGTAAATATTCGTCCTCAACTTTCTTTGTAAGAATCAAAATTTAAATTTTTCTATATCAAGTACCTAGGCTTCAAAATCAACTGTGAATCTCTTACAAATAAAAATAATATATTTTTGTCATTAATTTATTATAGTTAAAAGTGAAACTACCACCGATTCAGAATGTAAATTCTTCTGAAAAGAAACGGAAAGAAACTCAGCAGTTACTCTTTTAAAAAAATGTTTTGTTTTATACCTTTTTAGGGTTCCGTACCCAAAGGATAAAAACGGAACCCTATTACTAAGACTTCGCTGTCCGTCCGTCCGTCCGTCCGTCCATCCGTCCGTCTGTGACCAGGTTGTATCTCAAGAACGGCGATAGCTAGACAGTTGAAATTTTCACAAATTATGTATTTCTGTTGCCGCTTTTTGTTTGCCGTATTTTTGCTCGATATCAATAAATGGTAACAGGTAGGCACTTGAAATATTCACAAAATATAATATTATTATGTAATTGTATATTTACTTTAATAATAAATAATAAAATTTAAATAAAAAAAATATTTAGGGGGCTCATACAACAAAAGTGACTTTTGCCGCTTTTTGCCCGATGTTAAAATCAATGTACCTACTGTTGTTTACCTAGTCAATGGTACGGAACCCTTCGTGCGCGAGTCCGACTCGCACTTCCGACACACACCGATTTTTCTATTATTAGGGTTGGCCAATTTTATCCCTACAAAAAGAAACAGCCATGATCAGCTATTTTTGACAAGACGGACAAAATACAGATTAACAAGACAATATGGAGACTAACAATGTTTTAAATACAATTATTATTACTACAACTACTACTACTTACAATAATTATAGTATTCTAAATATTGTAATGTTGTTCCAGCCTTTTCAGTTGATTTTCTATTAGTTGTTCTCCACGCAAGCGGGTATTTTGTTTTCTTATAATTATTATTATTTTATTTACTAATTACTCTAGGATCCCAAACAGCCGTACGATACTACGATCCATCCGGTAAGTGTAGGTATAACGTAGTCTAATGAAAGCCTACGTCAACAAAAGAATCGCGCGTTGCCGACCCTACTCCTTCTTGAATACTTTATTCACCACTGGAACACAACCCCTCTTGAGACCAGTATTATTTGTATGTGATATTCTGCAATGTTGATGTACTTAATCTGTCGGGCTGTTACAGATTTTGAACAAGATATATGCTGGTGTGCCTAACTTTAATAACTAGTAGGTATATTTCTATTACAGCCAAACGAATAATTAAGACCATACTTAAAAAATACGGACGATAGTAATTTAACGTGACAACATCATAACAAAACATTTCCTCTGACGCATAGGCCAATCGAGTGGAAGAGAGATAGATGCGGCGCAAGCGTACTATGAGCGTAACAGGACAACGAGCGTAACGGGACAATGAGTCATCCTTTTCCGTGCATGCAGCCGGCGTTCATCGATTTGACGTTGTCACGTCAAAATAGAATTCAATATAAAAAAATGCTTTCATGTTGAATAGAATATTATAGAAGGTAGGTATATGGCATTTGGTAACCCATACAAATCTGTATAACGAGTTGTGACATCAGATGTCGCATTTTGTGACAGCAAACCCGTGTTCTATACGATTGCCTAAGAGTATATTCTCATTGTATCGGCGCGGCGTCCACTGATGATATTTAAATGAAGATGATATGTAACAACGGTTGTCTCTCGTTTTCCTGTTGCATTTAGGACTTAGTCTTGTTAAGATTGCCAATCAGTCTGTTTTCTTTACGATTGCTTAGTAGTGGAAAAGATTTTCATTGTATCGATCCGATATCTATTAATAAGGTTTCAATGAAATATATTACGTTGGTCTGCTGTATGGATAGGGACACCATTGTTACCTAGGGGTATAAAAAATAGCCTTCAACCTTTTAAGACCTAGATCTTAAGTCTTCCTGTCCAAGTATGAGACAATTCTCAAAGTTATTAAATGTAATTTTATTTATTAAATTAATTATCCTCAAAAACAACTAACACCTCCCCTTTTTCTGTAGTTAGCTTCTCGTGCTTTCTTAGATGATTTTTACATTTGATCCAAAGCGCTTGAATGAATTCACACATTATGGGAAAAAACATTTAAGCCGAACGCTTATAGGTATACATCAATACTGTGTTTACTCACTACCGAAAAAAACGACTTCAATTTTCATCGTCTAGGTCTTAGGGAATTATTTTTTCGACTACTTATGTGGTAGTCGAAAAAATAATCAACAAAACACGGATTATTAGGGATAACACAAAAAGTACTAATCAGATCTCGATCAAATTTAAGTGTGTGTTTTAAAAAAAAGAATCATACAAATCGGTAGACTCAGTAAAAAATAATGAGGCAACACACATAAAAAATAAAGTCAAATTGAGATCTTCTCCTTTTTTTGAAGCCTATCAATAAAATTCTAATTTTTCAAACAAAACTATACACATCTGAATTCGTAAATATTTAACATCAGAAATTTTTACCAACGTCTAATTTACAAATCTGTATGAAAACTAAATCGTATTTTAATAAGCTCACTGAGAGTAAAAAATTATAAATATGTCATTTTTGTTAACCAGACAATGGAAACAATCTGTTGCGCTTGCACATGCAACAAAAAATGACTAACTGCGACTATTGACCCGAGATCTATTTGTTACACACCGCACAATGATCTACCAGCATTTGTAAGAGATATTCAAGTGATATCAATGTTTACATCGCGATGAAATAGTATTACGGATAAAAATTACCGTGTGGTATCGAAATTCTTTATTATAAAATATTTAAAGTTCTTTTTGAGGTATCAAGAAAATAATTATTCAGGTAGGTATACATTTATTATCATGATTTTTTTATCGATAAAAATATTTAAAAAAAACTTATTAACAAAATTATCTTAACACCTTTATTTTATTTACAATGATGTATAAAAATATATAATAGTAATAATAACAGTCATCACGTAGACTATACATTAGACACTGTGTAGCCAGAATACCATATTTTTAATTTCTCTACCATGATTATTTCATTCACGAAATAGTGACACGAAAAATCGAGAGTGTATAGGCATTTTCTAGGCAAGCGCGCACCATCTTAGGTTGATACCACCAGGTGAGATAGCAGTCAAGCGCTAGTCTATATATTATGTAAAAAAAAAAAAAATCGGATATACCTGTTGATCCTGGTATACAGTTACGGTCATTCAAGGTAATGTTGTTACATTGATAAATATAATAGATCTACTTATTTGTTACTAAATATTGGTATTAATTTACAAAAAGTATACTACCTAACCTACTTATCTACTAGCTATATGTATATATGTAAAACGAGATATTTACCAAGTTTTATAGTTGGTCATCTTTAGAGTTTCCTTTATTTTCGTACCTTTATCAGTAATATGGTTACATAGAATTCATAGGAATGCTTGAAATATATATAAAAAAACTACACTATAATATGTAATATTTTTTATTATACACTTGCTGTCTTAGGTATATTTAGATTAAAGAACTGTCACTGTTCTTGTGCAATGTCATAAATAGCGGGTAATAAAAGTAAGGTTACATTAGAAATCTAAGCATTTTATTTTTTTTCAATTGTGATGTAGTTACAAATGTGTGACGTTTGTGTAATATCTCAAACTAGCTTCTGCGCGCGACTTCGTCCCCGTGGAAAAGGACCAATTCTGTCATACATGATTTGTGCAAAACTTTAACCGTTTACGCAGCGGAAGCTCTCAAAAGGAAAAAACTCCGATTTTAAAACATTCTTTACTGATGCTACGCTCCTATTGGTCTTAGCGTGAAGATATATAGCCTATAGCCTTCCTCGATAAATGGGCTATCTAACACTGAAAGAATTTTTTAAATCGGACCAGTAGATCCTGAGATTAGCGCGTTCAAACAAACAAACAAACAAACAAACAAACAATCAAACAAACAAACTCTTCAGCTTTATTATATTAGTATAGATTATAACTGACACAAAGTATAAATAGTCAGTCACAAGAATTTTTGTTGTAATCATATCGAACTACAAAATTTAAATAAGTCATAATCATAATATATATCCCAAGTCTATTTAAATGTTTACGTCGTTATTAAAATAAAAATATTTTTTCTTAATGTTTTCTTTTACATAACAAAATTTATTTAGGTGTAAATTAATAAATTTGCAAACATGCTTCTTTTAACAGTCCATCCTAATTTGTTGTAAATAAAACCACCCCTCATATTAATCTTTTCTGAAAATAGCATACGAACGAAAATAAAATATCCTGTATATTTGAGCAATAACATTGATTTTTCAAAAGAAAATGGCTCCCTCAGTTATAGTGTTCCTAATTGGTGTGTCAGGTATCTAAGCAATAGTGTTATTCTAAGATTTTTATAATAAGAACTAACTAACACGGATAATTTTTGGAGTTTACTCCTTAAGAATCCATTTTCATATAAAACCCCCGGTATGAAAAAAAATGTGAGAAGTAAAATGTACTGAACGAATGACTTCGCTACGTTTCTATTTTATATTAGTTATTTGATTCGTATATTTACCATTTGGTACCATATGGTATTAATCTTTTTCGACAAAGAAAATAATTATTCAATTTGAAACAATCGTATGGTTATGCGGGTACATTTTTATTTATATAGATAATTACCTCATTACTATATCGTCATATTTTAGAGTATAATCACAAAAACATACGAAACTATTGAAGGTTCCGCTAAACCAAGGTTGCCCTTAAGGGTCTCCCCACCCTAATTGTACACACAACTACTTAGAATAAATGTATAATCATGTTAGATTGCGCCACTGTTTAGATTTTTTTTTAATAATGCTAGTCTCAAGATATGTTTCAATCAAAAGTTTCTTTTTTTTCCGTTCTTAACTATTGCAATTAGCTATTTCAAAGTCATTACCATTAATTCAGTGGCCTACATTCGAGTGTTTAATTTCGTCATTTGTCTTTACAAAATAATAAACATATCTTTAATGAAAGCATAATAAGTGACCTTAAAATAATACGAACTGGACTGTTATTAAAATGGCCAGGGTTATATTCTATGAGCCCTGCAACTGACAAACGAATGTACATCGTAAGCCTAATCGTGGTATCATTAGTTTCCTTTGGGTACTGACCTCAGCTGAATCCGCTTGTAAACATACAACATTACACCTGAGCGTTTTCTTGATAAGTGATATGCTTTGGAAGTTGATCTCCATGTCAATCCAATGCAAATTTGTGTATCTCTTCAAATGTCTTAGATCTTTTTATATACTCTTCAAATATCTTTGAATAAACACAAGTATCTGCTCTGAGAGCGAATCGAATCCTGACCGTTGTTAAGACAATTAACACATGCTACAACATCATTACGGCTGTTCGAATTATACTGTAATCCATTAAAAATGTATTTTTGAAAGTTTATAGTTATATATTTAAATAATTAAGTATAAAATTTAAAATTAATTAAATACTTCTACTTATATTATTGGATAGCCCGTTGGTGCAGTTTGCAGTGACTCCGCTTTCTTAGGGTTTCGATTTCCGCCCTGAGTCTGTAATGTAATATATTTATCTGTAAATAAATAAATTCTTTATTTTCGGCCCAAATAATTTTACGATTTCTTAACAGAAATAAATGTATAGTCTTTTCTTATGTAAGCATTATTTTAATATTTATAAAAAAGATATCTATTAGATATTTAGATTTATAAGACATACTAACATTAATTTCTTTAAGAAATCACCTTTTAGTGTCAAAACCAAACTCGAGATTTTCTATTTCAAATTACAATATTTTCCTCAATCACACACTAAATTGAGCCTTTGAGAAAAAAGCTCCCCCCAGGAACTCTGGTCACCTTACTCACCAACAGGAACACAATACTGCTTGAAATAGCATTATTTAGCTGTGACCTTCTGTAAAGTCGAGGTACTACCCCCAGTCGTGCTGCTTCATATTTTGAGCAGGCCTTCTGTGCCCTACCTCAGTTAAAACTGGTTACTTACTGCTCTGCGCTTCTGATAGAGCATGACTGGAACCTAATCTACTATGCTGCACCAGCGGTAATAGTGGCTATACAATCATACAAGTACGCAGGTTACCTTGATTATTTCTTTCTTCATCGATTATAATATCTAACACTGTATTACAAACATCAGATGTTTTAGTCTTATTTGAATTATGACCTTCTTTTCAGACACTTAATCGTGAATCATCTTTGCTATTACTCATCAAGGTTGATATTAAGCAAAATCTTTTTAACAATTTCTTTTGTGTTACTCTTACACGTAATATTTCTTCATACGACACTAATGTTACAATAGCAAATTGAATTAGTCAAGATGATTCTGGAATTTCGTACGAAATTATGACTTGTTTCAATTATTCGCGGCAAATTATAGGAGTTAGTGGATTTAAAGGTCACAGCCGGGTTGTAATGATAAATTAATACAGAACGATTTAGTTTTTTGTTCGTGTATTGTGATTTAAACGTTTTGTAACGTTGACGTTTGGGGTTTTCCTGTACATATGAGTGAATTTTAGAGTTATACATAAAGAATTATTGCAAATAAGTAAAAAACTTACTGCAGTTATCATTCCTACAATATTTATTATACTCAGGAGTTCCAAAAAGCTATCAAAATCCATTTCAAATTCGCGTTTGCTTGACTCAAAAATCGTCAGTACTTGCTCTTTAAATGAGATCGCATATAAGCATCAGCTTTCGAATTAAAAAAGAATCATCAAAATCAGTAAAACCAGTAAAAATGAGAATAAAACACATAATGAAAAAATACAATCCAATCATTTTTATAGTCTGTTAAAAATATTATAATTGGAATGAAAACACTTATGGTCTAAGATCCGGAATATAACAAAATCTTCCCTCATCTGTTAATTAAATGAAACAATTTTTATAGGCTGATTTCAATATTGTGAATTTATAAAAACAACCTCTGCCACCATAAGCCTGCTGCAAATAATAAACTTAAAAATTTTTTTTCTTCCAAAATATCTTTTCCCTCTCGTGTTAATTACATGTAATAAGCTAAAACCGTTAATATTTTACATTATATACCTGACTGTAGTAGGCAGCCATCTCTATGATTGCTACACTTACCTGCAGCCAGGTCAGTAACCTCAGTCAGCAGTAACCTGAGAGGGAAAAGATAAAAAAAAAGAAATTGTAGCATGCTTATGGTGGCAGAGGTTGTTTTTATAAATTCACAACAGATGAGGGAAGATTTAGCTTCTCGGATCTTAGACCATTACAATAGTAGTATCTAGAATATTATCTCTTGAAAAGATATCTATAAAACTGTGCTTTAGAATAACTTAATTTGTATAGGAACTTAAATGAGGTACACTGGTGGTAAAAACCAATTTAAAATGATGCATCTACGATTTATATTTAAGTAGGTAGTTTAAATAATTATTTTTCATATTTTTTTGTTTATCTTCTTGTACGAAATCACTGTATCTATACAAATAAATAAAATTGGAGTGTCTGTTTGTAATATTAAAATAACCGCCTTTACTAAATGCATATGGATGTATACACGGTACATATACCAATATAACATTTTTTACCATTTTTGTCTTTCGGTCTGTCTGTTCTCTGAAACGGCTGGATCGATTTTAATAGGACTTTCACTGACATATAGCTAACGTGATAAGGAGTAACGTAGGCTACTTTTATTTCATAAATTTATTTATTTTATAACTCTGCGAACTGAACAATAACTGTTTTGGTAAATTCCACGCGAACGAAGTCACGGGCACAGCTAGTAAGAAATATAAGAAAGTTTTTGCACTTTTTAAGCAAGAATATTGTTGTTTGTCTTAGTGTAATTTTTAATGTGCGATAAAGTACCAAATTATTTTTTCCATAAATAATAATTTGCGCATAGGTATCTTTGCGCATATTTAATTAATAAACTTTAGATAAACAATAGTGATGCGAAACAGACCTGCGTTCTGACCCACAGACCACAGAAATATTCAGACCCATAAATGTTTTTTATAACTCAACACGACTTAATCGTTAATAAACAGGTATTTTTAATAACATATCTCGGCAAACTTAGGAGACAATTTTGCAATAAAGAAGCAAAAGCAAAATAATTAAGTAAACACATTTTTCAACGACTAAAATGGCAAACATTAATTTCATCGGATGCTAGGCTATTACAATAGCCTATAGACCACAGCAACAACAGGAGCATAAAAAGCACATTGCAGACCTCACCTGGCTACCAAGACAGTCTGCTGTAACCTTAGTAACTCACCACAAGAAAACAACAAATGTTGAGAGCAGTGCCATTTGAGTTTGATCTTCTGTAATTTACTGCTGTCATCATCATCATCATCACTTCAGCCATTCGCAGTCCACTGCTATAAATACACACACATAAGTTCGCGCCAACAATGGCGCGAACTCATGTGTGTTACCCATAGTCACCACGCTGGGCAGGCGGGTTGGTGACCGCTGGGCTGGCTTTGTCGCACCGAAGACGCTGCTGTCCGTCTTCGGCCTGTGTATTTCAAAGCCAGCAGTTGGATGGTTATCCCGCCATCGGTCGGCTTTATAAGTTCCAAGGTGGTAGTGGAACTGTGTTATCCCTTAGTCGCCTCTTACAACACCAACGGGAAGAGAGGGGGTGGCTATATTCTTTTCTCGTAGCCACACAGCTCAATTTACTGCTGTACCATACTTCAATCAAAATAATATAGAAGCACTCCTCAATACGACTGCACGAGAATGAAAAGTTTCTACAGTATTACAGTTCAGAATTTTAACAAATATTTGATGAAAAACAAAAAAAATCACTTTCATTCCAACATCGAAATTTTTATTTAAATTTAAAATATTCGTGCAAATAGATATATAATAATAACATATATTATATAAAACAATTCTCGGCATTTTGTTCTCAGAATAATATTTTACTACAAATAATATTTAAATTAATTTTTTTAATATAATTTAATTATTTAAATATAATTTAAATGAAAAACTTATATAGCAACAAAACTATTTTTAATTGTTTTATGCTCCGATTCGCATAGAGTTGGATTATTTTAGCTTATACCCCTAGTATACCAATATTGCATGCACGTATTCAGCCTGTAACATCGCACTGTTGGGTATAGCCTCTTTCCCGTAGAAGAAGGAATAGAGCTTAATTCATCATGCTGCTCCACTGTGTATTATCGGATATGTCTCTTACTATGAGTAACGATCACTATCAGGTATTTATGATAACATCCGGGACCGACGGTTTAACGTGCTCTTCGAGGCACGGTGGGGAGACCCACAAGGATAGACATCAAAACCGGAAAGGAATATAGCTGATGCATAATAAATTTGCATCAGCTGCAATATATGCTTCATAAATTAACATGTTTGCCGGTTTTAAAATTGATTTTAAGTTTTTCTACATGTATGTCATACTCGAAAAAAGCAAAGCTATAGAAAACTACTAATTACCAATACTTAAATATTAGTATTGGGACGTTCAAATAATGGTTAAGTCTATAGCCGACGATGTTAGATCAAATGGTAACACACTCTAAGCATAGGCGGAGTAGACTATATTTTTGAAGTGAAACTTCTTTAGGCGCATAAGGGGTAAAATTTGAGCGACCGGTAACGCGGCAGCGTCATGACGCACTTGGATGGGTGACTGCCTGGGAACACCGCGTGACGGTGGTTTTTTGTTTTTTTTTTTATAAGTTTTTATTTTTTGTATTTTAAATTCATTTTTTTTTTTAATTTTTTTAAATTTTTTTTTTTGAATTAGTTCGCCAAAGGAAGTTTTACTTCTGACAAGTGTACTTTGTACGCACGCAATTTTTTTTTCGTTTCTCGCAAGTAGTATGACACTAAACAACTATGAATTAATTGCGCTTCTATCTAAAATATTTTTCATCTTTTTTCCAATGTCATACTTTATTTTCACATAAAGTCTCTAATATCTCCAACTACTACAATATGTCAGATTGAGCCGTATACGAAAAGTATTAATTTTAAAGAGTATGAAAAACAGGCACTTCAAGTTACGATTTAATATAATCGCCAAAACTTAAAAAAAAAATCGTAATAATATTACTTTTTGCACGTTTCAAAATTACGTATGTAGCCTGTATATAACATTCCTAAATAAACTGGTTTTTAAGCACAACTATTTTTTAATGGTACTGGTAAACATCCAAAAGTAGCGCTTTTGTTACACAAGTAATTAAAAAAATATCTTCCGCTATTTTTAGTACAGATATTTATAAATTCATTCAACAGATAACAAATTTTAAAAATTATTACTAAAAACAGTTTCCAATGATTAAACCAATCACAGTTTCACGTATTACAAACTTTAAATAGTTAATTTTTCAATTTAACCATATATTAATTCTAAGAATCTCGTACACATACGCTTGTCTGAATTTCCGAATAGTATTTAGCAACATGCAAGCCTGCATTGGACATTTGCAACATGTTTTACGCAATCAGGTCCTAACCGTGACGAGCGGACAGGTTGCTCACATTAAAGTATGGGGCTTTTGACCGGATTACACATCGGATAAAGGGTTGCATTTGATCACATTAGACGAAGACTGGACAAATTATTGCTATCGATTTTATACATTTATATGTATTGAACCGTTATTACTTTTTTAATGTTATATAATTATAAGTATGGGGCTTTTGACCGGATTACACTTCAGATAAAGGGTTGCATTTAATCATAATTCATAATACACGAAGACCAGACAAATTATTGCTATCGATTCTATACATTTGTTGAACCGTTATTACTATTTTAATGTTGTATATATTTGTCTTTCAAGCAGAGAGCAAGTTACCAAAACCAGAGTTAAAATGCCCTTTAAACGAGTTTTGTTTCTTATAATGATTTCTTCTATAGGTATATAGATTATTTGAGATGCAACAATACATACTAATTTATACCAACAAGTATTGAAAAGAATAAAGGTAATGGCGTAGCTTTACCACTATAGCAAAAATAGATCTTGTAAATTCTGTTATAAATACCTAACTATATTTTCATATTTTTTTTTATAACTTTGAATATTAAGGCAAACAAAAATGTACAGTAAATAATAACAAATTAAGATATTGTAGTAGAAAAATTCCGTCAGCGTCGGACCAAGTCCTAGCTTTACTAGACAGTCACGGGACTGTCGATCCGTAGTTTAAATAATAAATCACCTATAGGATAAGCATGATTATAATGCACGATGTTCAACAAAAGGCATAGACATATAGAACCCTTGTGCTTGGATGTAAATGTTCAATTTAAAAAAAAAACACACACACATTAAAAAACAAGCGTAAAACATCTGGTGTTATGCAGTTAAAGTAGCTTTAAATGTCTTCAACATGAGAAACTCTGCAAATTCTCCGAACCTGTCCCCAACCCTCCCTAGAAGCCCTGGCTATCATACTCACCACTGGAAACTGGAAAATACTTGAGAGCAATATTATTTAGCAGTGATCTTCTGCAAAGTTGAAGCCAGTCAATCTGCTTCAGATTTTGAGCAGAATTTTTATCAAATCAAAAAGGTTTTGAATATATTTACATTAAATAGACTTTGGACAATTAAAATTGGAGACTTTTATATACATTTATTTATTTATTATAGGAAACTATTCCTTCATCATTTATTTCAGTCGAGCAGTATAATTTTTAAAAAAAGTATTAGCAAAAACAAAAGATCATTTGTTCCAAATAGATAAAAACCAGCAGACAAACAAAATCTTCTGAATCGTAAAACAATGTCTTCGAATGTTCGTTTAAAAATTTATTTCTCAATCTTCATAAACTTGAGTTTATTGCAAGTACGAACAAAACCACAAGCTAAATATATTTGCCATGACTTAGCATTGACCGTAATACTTGCACCATAGACTATTTCTGTACTTTAATATAATTTTGTTATTATTGAATAAACACGATTTGGAAAAATAAAATAAAAAGCGAAAATAATGAAAAACAGGTTTTTGTTAAAAATAAAAATACAAAAAACAGTAATCGGGCAACGTTACTTATAAAGTCGACCGATATGGCGGGATAACCATCCAACTGCTGGCCTTGAAATACAAGACCAAAGACGGGCGGCAGCGTCTTCGGTGCGACAAAGCCTGCCCTGCGGTCACCAACCCGCCTGCCCAGCGTGGTGACTATGGGCAAAACACATGAGTTCGCGTCATAAAGTCGGGCGCGAACTTGTGGAGGCCTATGTCCAGCAGTGGACTATGATAGGTTGAAGTATGAACTTATGAAGTGATGTTCCCTATGTTAGTCCTCTGACTCATGACTCCCTATGTTAGTCCTCTGCCTAAAGGTTGCCTGGAAGAGATCGCTGTATTAGCGTGAACTGATTTCAACTGATGCATATTCTATTTTCTTATAATATCATTTGTCATATTGATAAAACTTTGTATTGGTGTACGAAAGTGTGAAGAAATAAATATAAGTTTTTTTTTTGTTTTTTTTTTTTTTTTTGTTATAGAGTAAGTAAAAACGATTGTTAATATTTTTCTCAAAAAGGACGTTTAAGACCGAATGAACTTTTTTATAAAAACACATTGAGTTACTATTACTACCGTAAGTAATAATATCTCAATGTAAAAACATTAAATTTTTTAAGTATTTTGTGAAAAGTAGGTAATATCCTTGAAATAATTTTACTACTCAAAGTTTTGAGAATGCGATCGTCCTTCACAATTAATAAAAATTAGATATAATTTTCATAAAAAAGTTAAAAAGCGACTAGTGAAAAATTTACTAGTTCCTTGCATGTACAATCACTGCGAAATGTTAAGACACCACCACACAGGGTTGTGAAATCGTTGAACGTTCGAGCCCGACTCTCAGTAGTGAACCGGCTTTGGAAGACTTACTTTGTGCGCTGCGCAACCTTCGCGACCTTGAGGTGAGTGTGGCAACATCTTAAACTTGACTTTGGCTTTTTCACGCGCTGATTGACGGTTGCATTTTTAATCTATGCTTGGTTATAGTCTGTGGTAATGCAATGACGGTACTCATAGTACTAAATTTGATTGTTTTTTTTTTTATTATGGTAAATGCTTGAGCAATTTGAGTTTACGCAATTTGAATAGGTTATACAAAGTTATCACTGCATTTTTACTTATGAAAATTTAAGTAGGTTTTTGAAGTGAAACTTCTTTAGGCGCATGAGCGGTTAAATTTGAGCGATCGGTAACGCAGCAGCGTCAGGGACAGGGAGTCCTTGGATGGGTGACCGCCTGGGAGCACCGCGTGACGTTGGTTTTTTTCAATTAGTTTTTTTTTGTATTTTAAATTCGTTGTTTTTATTGGTTTTTTTAATTATTTTTTTTTTAAATTAGTTTGCCAAAGAAGTTTCACTTCTGACATGACTGTGTACTTTGTACGCACGACTTTTTGTTTTTACTTTTAAACAATATTATTTAATGCTTTAATTACTATGTAATAAATTATGAATTTATTTCTTAATTTCATGTCAATTTGTAATATTTTATTTTTGCCGGACACATTTATGGAATGTTGGATATTTACATATAAGGTATCGTTAGAGCCGACTTAAATGTGGGATTCACACATATAAATATGATGTCATATTATATACCAATTTTATAAACATAATATTTTAAACAAAGTACGAAAATAAATTCTGGTTTCAGAGGAGGATGGGCATTTTGGTACCCATGTCCAATCACGATGAGTCATACACTGTTGGATAGCTCTTTTAGCAATTTAAACATTTCTGCATTGATTTGTTGTTTATAACTTTTATTCTGTAATATGTTATTATCATTTACATACCAATGTTTTGTAGTAAGGAGATCGATGATCTCGCTCTTAGTTCTTTTTATATATTTTTTAGGGTCCGCTTTAATAGATAGTGGCGCTATGTGACCAACCGAGTTATTTACTTTTACAGTGCGCGCCTTGATATATCGATATTGATATTATCGACACTAAACAAATTCACATCCACGTCTAATAAAATCTATACTAATATAATAAAGCTGAAGAGTTTGTTTGTTTGTTTGTTTGTTTGTTTGTTTGTTTGAACGCGCTAATCTCAGGATCTACTGGACCGATTTGAAAAATTCTTTCAGTGTTAGATAGCCCATTTATCGAGGAAGGCTATAGGCTATAATATATCATCACGCTAAGACCAATAGGAGCGTAGCACTAATGAAGAATGTTTCAAAATCGGGTGGTCCTATTCCACGGGGACGAAGTCGCGCGCACAAGCTAGTAAATATTATGTAAGAGCTAATGAACTAATAGAGCGAACTAGTTCGCTATTGGATTATGAACTAAATTGAGCCCTCTCAGTGGTTACCGACTAGGCCCAAGACTACTCAAGAGCAAGCAGTAAGGGTAAATAATAGTCCAAATGATAGCGTAGATGTCTTATAGTCATCATTATTCGAGTTAGTGTCAGTTATGGCAGTTATGACCCTGAACCATAACTTCACACATTTGAATAAGAATGTAACAAATTTATTTCGGCAAAAGTGATTAGTATCGATAAAATAAGTTGTCAATCCGGTATTTCATCAATACTAATATTATAAAGAGGAAAGATTTGATTGTTTGTTTGTTTGCATTGAATAAGCTCAGAAACTAAAGAACCGATTTTAAAAATTATTTCTCTCTTGGGAACCTACACTGGGTGACATAGGCCATAAAATATTTTGAAAATTTTGTTAAATACCCGCACGAAGCCGGGGCGCGATGATCGTCTTTAATATTTTCAAATTCACTAGGAATACTTTACTTTTTATAAATCAAAATGGCAAGCTTTGTTGTCTATTTGAACTGTATAGTAATAACACAAGAGATATGTATAGAAATGATTTTAAAAACACTTTTGCTTCGGCTATTTAGAAAGATAATAAATATTTGTTTTCTATAAGATACTGTTTAGAACCTAAGAGACCTTTTCGCAATCAGGTCTAGAAAAATTATATAGACTATAAAAATATTTTATGATTCATTTCGTCATATGCTTATCAGTGACCAATAATATCAAGAAATCTGAAAAGTATTGAAAGTCAATACGAGCGGAACCAGGCGGGACGTTTAATGGTAAATATTTTTCACTCAACTGGATATTTAGAATATTAATTATTATCAATTTACTACTCGCCTCTGATACGTTAGAATTTAAGCATTTTTTAACACCTGATACGTTTTAGCAGCGCTGGATGATCGTCCGAAACTGGGTATAGATCCTGTATGAATGTTCAAAGTTCAAGTCCTCCAACCACCAGTAGGTATCGAGTTAGTTTATTTGAGATCTGACCAGATAACCCGTTACTCAAGATTCCAGTGCCAATTGATTTGAATCAATACTTTTAAGAATCAACGGTCATCTCTCCACCCATTACCATTTTAGTCTCACGACATGGCTATGTCGTTTACAACAATTCTACTAAAGATCAACTCAAATCCAGTTTGGTGTCTTTGTTAGTTTCACAATTCAGCCTATAATATCCCACTGTTGGGCACAGGCCTCCTCCTCATGTAGGAGAAAGATCGGAGCTTACACCACGCTGCTCAAATGCGGGTTGGTGGATATATTCCCTACTATCAGTAACTATTGCTATCAGGTGTAAATGATAACAACCGGGACCGACGGCTTAACGTGCTCTCCGAGACACGGTGGGGAGACCCACAAGGACTACACAAACACCCAGACCACGGCAAACATCTGTATGGACAATACAAATGTTGTCGTGTGCCGGGATCGAACCCGCAACCGCCTGTGCAACAGCCAATCGCAATCCAGTGCTGTTACCGCTGCGCCAACGCGGCGTCTTTGTTAGTTTAAGTTAGGTCAATTTTGTTTTATTTCCTATACATAATTCTGTTCAATACATGATTCTGCCAGTGATGCTGTTGTTTTTGGGGAATTAGAGCTAACTTTATCTAGGTCTCGCCTGAAACTGCTCAATTTAGTATTGACCGAATCTGTTTTAATTATGTTAATTAATGTTTTCATATCTAGTACTGAGTTGATTTTAGGTTTTAGACTGAAATTGACTACAATATATAGGTGTTCCAATAGGATTTCAACAGCTGACAGGTAGTGTGCAAGAAACGCGTAAAAGTTACTAAGTTTTCTTTATATGCAATAAAGAAAACTTAGTAACTTTTGAAAAGAAATTAAAAATCTATACTAATAATAAAATTGGAGTGTCTGTTTTTAATATTAAAATAAACGCTTTTTACTAAATGCGGATGTATACGCGTTACATATACCAAAATAACATTTTTTACAATTTTTGTCTGTCTGTCTGTCTCTCTGTTTGTTCCGGCTAATTTCTGAAACGGCTCGACCGATTTTGACGGGACTTTCACTGGCAGATAGCTGATGTAATAAGGCGTAACTTAGGCTACTTTTGTTTTAGTTTTTTTTTTTTGTTACAAGTCTGCGAACTGAACAATAACTTTTTTGTTTAATTCCACGCAGACGAAGTCGCGGGCACAGCAGCTAGTTTTAAATAAATTTAGAGCACTTATAGATTTGTATGTTGATACTTTTGCACCTACTTGCAAAAAAATATATAATCGTGTATTTTGTATGAACCAATACTCTTATAAGTTTGGATATAGGTACCTACATATAGATATTTAAATGACTTTTAAAAAAAGGAGGATGTTCTCAATTTGACTGTATTTTCTTTACGTGTACCTCATAACTTCATACTGGGTGTACCTCATGATTTCTTACTGGGTGTACCGATTTTGATACTATTTTTTTAATCACAAGTGGGCGCTTTTTTATCAACTGCCTGCGCCGTATTACTAGTTGATGTAATTGTAGTCGGTTTTTTTTTTCGTTTGCGAGCAAACACAATTATCTATTAAGCGCTGCCTCGTAACATTAGCCGATTTTAGCAAACTTTGACTTTCAAGCTACTAGAAACTAGACAATTTATTTGATTTCATTCGTGGGGAAGTTTACGTGCTTCGTTTTTTTATTTGTGTTAGCGTAATATTTTATTGCGTAAGTCCTAAATAATTCGTCCTAATAGAATAAAAACAAACTCAACTTAGAGATTTCGAAAACGGCAGATTTGATCAAAGAGCTGAATTTATAAGGCATCTAATAGTATATAGGCATGAAATACGACAGAAGATTATATCGGCGTTTTTAGTTCAGTCTGTTTCATTAAAACTTAAAAGACCTATGTACTTAATTCATCTGTATTTCTCTGTAGCATATCTCTGCCAGATATATGGCATATATCACAGGAAGATAATATAAACATATACCATAATATACACTTTCTAAAGATAATATATTTAGGATCAATAACATGTATAATATTTGTCAGGAAGAGTTTAATGTATACCAAGATATTATGTACAAGACCACGACTGTCAAGTCTTAAAAATTATTATTTTTGCTTATGTCCTCAATTATATAGTTGTTTATTTATATTTGAAAGTCAGTACTGAAACAAAATTTGGTAACGGTCGCATGCAGACCTTTAACGGCAAACGGAACTCCGCAATTTACAGCATATAATTATCAGTTATTGCAATAGTTTTGTCGACGCACGTACATAATAGATAAATTGTCTTCATGTAAGTCTAACTAAAAAATCGTCTGTGCTACTTTGGCACTATTAGAAGCCATCAAACTGAATGAATGAAGAATGGTCATCAACGCAACCATGACCTTTTGAAAGTTAGCTGACTTTTAATTAAATTGTAATTAGTTTTTACTAGAGCTAAGATATGACAATCTATGAAACGCGCGGTTGATAAGGTCACGGAACGAAATTAGGCATTGCACCGTAAAATAATGATGCGCTAAATCTATACTAATATATAAAGCTGAAGAGTTTGTTTGTTTGTTTGTTTGTTTGAACGCGGTAATCTCTGGAACTACTGGGCCGATTTAAAAAATTCTTTCAGTGTTAGATAGCCCATTTATCGAGGAAGGCTATAGGCTATGTGTCATCACGCTAAGACCAATAGGAGCGGAGTCCACGCCGACGAAGTCGCGCGCAGAAGCTAGTGAAATATATAATACACTGCTTTAAAGTTCAGCACCTAGGTATTACAAAAGCTGTCAGAATCTTTGCTATCAGAATATTTTTTAAGGACAAGTAGTGTGTTTTCTAGGTTCATCTTAAGTAATTTCGACTCTACGTTTCAATTTCACTGTTTTCTCTCTCGTACATAATTTTAAATCCAAAAATAAATTAACTGATAGCTTAAACGCGCAATTTAATCATTATATAATAATAAATACAACTATGTATGCATTTATACTTTTCATATTTCCGATCAATTTGTCGGAAACTAGTTTCTTTGTTTACCTAAAAGTTTAATTGCACATGAGAAAAGATCAAAAGTTAATTGGCGCAGATAAAAAAACACTGAGCACGGAAATAATCATAACCCGAACAAAATTATCTAGCAGAAATATTTATTAAGAAAAAAATAAGATTTTATTTACTTAGAATAGAACAACACATCAGAAAATATCTCAACCTTACAGAAGATCGCAACTAAAAAAATACTGCTCACAAGTATGGTTGTAATTTTGAGCTAGAACACTTAAGGAGGGTTCAAACGTCCGTATGTTACAGCTTTTACTTACAATCAAGTGGCCCGATACATTCTGGAGGGATCCTGTTGCCTGCAGATCCGGGACCCTCCAATTAAAGCGGCTGAAGGCTCCCGCAGGGGGTTTAGTGCGGTAGTGGCACCCCCAAGTGCTGAGTCCGACATACGGTCTAGGACTGCCTACCCGGGCGTCCTGTAAATGGGTTACCCTGCGATATCAAAAAAAAAAGTGGGCCGATACATAAATAGAATCAATATATAAACTGAAATAAAATTCAAATATCAAAATGAACATTGTTTTAAGATAACGAATTATGTGGTACAGATCCTATAGGTTATTTGTCTGTTAAACTATTAATCGCAAAGCATTTGTTTTCTCAGTGTGTCTATTTCATTTGTGTAATAAAATTAATTCTAGAGCTATTAGAGTTGAAAACTTTAAGCCAATATCATATCAACAATATTATCTACTAGCTGCTGCCCGCGACGTCGTCTGCGTGCGTTCACTGCTCGTTCCCCGTAGGTGATAGCGTGATAATATGTAGCCTATGTTCTGACCCGACTTCTTAATAATATTCGTGCCAAATTTGAAGTAAATCCATGCAGTACTTTTTGAGTTTATCCCGGACATACATTTGAAGAAATAAAGGTTCACTGCTCGTTCCCCGTAGGTGATAGCCTGATAATATATAGCCTATGTTCTGACCCGACTTCTTAACAATATTCGTGCCAAATTTGAAGTAAATCCATGCAGTACTTTTTGAGTTTATCCCGGACATACATACAGACAAACGGACAAACAGACAAACAGACAAAAATTCTAAAAACTATATTTTTGGCTTCGGTATCGATTGTAGATCACACCCCAAGTATTCTTTTAAAAAAATATTCAATGTACAGTTTTGACTTTCCTACCATTTTATTATATGTATAGATTTAAAGTGATTGGTAATATTTCTTAGTTATCAAGCTTAGAAATCAATAGGGTTTTGTAATAATTGAATGTAATATGATGTGGGAGCTTGTCCTTGTCCTATCCAGCATGATTTCAGCAATTCCGGTTGTTATAAAATACACCTTAGTGGCTTAACTTTGGAAATTATTTGAAAACTCACAGTCATCGCATTAACATGATCGGAATTAATTGGTACTAAATCTTTTTCTGTATATATAGGAGGTATTATATTAGATGTGGGGCATCTATAGGCTTAGTTTATTTAAATAATTATGACATCAGTCAAATAATAAATTATTAAAGAGCTAGGTAGGTAGAGCAAACCTCGGTGATAGTAACCGTCTAAGATTTTAAGACATAAACCTAAAACATTTACTACTTTAATCCCCCACCAACCACCACTTCAGCCTATCAAAGTCCACTGTTGGACATAGACCTCCACAAGTTCGCGCCCGACATTATGACGCGAACTCATGTGTTTTGCCCATAGTCACCACGCTGGGCAGGCGGGTTGGTGACCGCAGGGCTGGCTTTGTCGCACCGAAGACGCTGCTGCCCATCTTCAGCCTGTGTATTTGAAAGCCAGCAGTTGGATGGTTATCCCGCCATCGCTCGGCTTTTTAAGTTCCAAGGTGGTAGTGGAACTGTGTTATCCCTTGGTCGCCTCTTACGACACCCACGGGAAGAGAGGGGGTGGCTACATTCTTTAGTGCCGTAACCACACAGCACTACTTTAATATGCATAATAAATTAAGCGTGTACAAATAAATATTTCTTAAAACTTGCAATTCATGTAAAAAATCAAACATTAAATTTATTAAAATTGCAAATACAGTCGTATGAATTCGTTTATAAATTTACTGTTTATGGAAAAATACTAACTACACAATATTACTAATACGACAATGCAATATGTATGATATTAATGTTTAATAATATATTTGTTAATTTTCATATCATAAAAATTTAAAATTAACACTGTACATAATTTAAATTGTTATTGATTTCTAAATTACGACTTTCTTTAATTTACATGCTATAAAAATAACGATAATGATAAAACATTTATATATTTTATTGCAAAAATCAAATAAATTAAAATACAAGATTGATAAAAACAATAAAAAAAACAGTTTTTTGTGCAACTAGCCAGGTTTATTCCTAAAAAGCGATTTACAATTAGACAATCTCAGGTTAAAAGCAAAAATGACTATAGAATGACATTATTTAAGTATATTCTATATAAACGTAAATAAAATCAACAGTCGAATAGTGTTTCCTCTTTTTAAATGACTTTTAAAAAGGAAGATATTCCCAATTGGGTTGTTTTTTATGGTGAACAGAGTTTTACGATTTTTTTCTTTATTGAAGTAAAACGTCTTTACGCACGCTTGACTTGGGGAGTAATCTGGTGAATGCGTGACGAGAGCGTTAAGAAAAGTGTGATTGGGCATGGCGAACGGAATTGTTACTTTTTTTTGTATTTTATTACTATCGTGCTATTTATTACTTTTTAAAAATACTAAAATGTAAAGATACAAATGTACGAAACCTGAGACAGACGCGACGAGTCACCATAACGGCTCACTTCATTCAATACAAATTATTTCTCCTAACGCAACTTTCAATGAAGTATCAAAAATCCTTATTAGCCTGATTCAAAAAATTCAGGTGTTGTTGTTTATCTATATTAATAAAGTAAATTAAGAATATATTAGTCGGTAAGTTTTGCAGATAAAAGAATTTACCAACATCTACATATTTATGCAATTTTACGCAATTAAGAAGATTCTCAACTGTTTTACAGCTATCGCAAATGGTCTTATAATTATTACGACTTCATTTAGATTCTGTTTCACTCAGTATTTCTGCAATTATTCTTGGCTATAAAATCTTTTATGTCGTCAATAAGACAGCTAGGTATGTAATATCGGATCTTGACTGGTAATTCTTATCAGACAAGTGGATATATGTACTTTGTTAACTTGAATAAAACTTATTATTAATATAAATGTAGTTAATTATCTTCTGTGGTCATTTAAAAAAAAAGTCAACAAGGTGACCCGATATAAGTTGTCCTCCTGGGTGATTATCTGTCGAAGGCGTGAAGTTAATGAATAATTTAATCACTATATTTTCTGAAATTTTCCACTTATTTTTTTCTTTCCGTAAGAACATTCTACAAAGTACTAAAAAACTTTAGTCTTTCACTAATTTTGCGCTTAGTAACGTATATAACTTTTTTTTTTAATATTTTAGAATATTTTTATAAGATATTTCGTCAGAATCATTATAAATAATAATAATAAATTAATATAAATCATAGCAAACATTTCGAATCGACGCTGAATTATTCTTCCACGTCAGCATTTGTTGATAAATAACAAAATAGGTCAGTTATTAATAATTACACTGAAATAAATTTTATAACATAACTAGCTGACCCGGCGAACTTCGTACCGCCTAAAAGTCGATTCTTTAATTTTTTTTAATACTTATCCTTCCCGGAACTCCTCCACTAACACTTAAACCTTTTGCATGGGAATATAGAAAAGTGTTGTTTTTAGACTTTTTCAGGAAATTTTTCAAATTTTTCTCTCAGTAATAACCATTCTCGTACTTCAAGGAATATTATAAAAAAAGAATTAGCGAAATCGGTTTAGCCGCTCTCGAGATTTGCGCTTAGCAACACATTCAGCGATTCATTTTTATATATATAGAGATTATCATGAATGTCAAAAAAACGTCCAAAAAGTAAACGCTTCGTAAAAAAATTAATTACAGTAACGTCGTAACCTCCGTCTATTCATTTTTCACGCCCTCATAGTTTTCTCTGGGATTTAATTGCAGTAAATTTTGTAAAATGACGCTACAAAAAAGGCTTAATACATTTAAATAAAATTATATTATTACTTGTTAAACTCATATTTTGAGTAATACGATTAATATTGTTTGATTTTAAATAACTTTTTTTTTATTAATGGTGTTGAAGCAAAAAATTATTATTAGTCTTTCTTTTTTAAAGAATTTATACTTTATAAATATTAAAATTATTTAGTAACGTTTTTAAAGGTACACATTCCATTTTTTTTTTGCACAATAAAGTTAATTTCAAGAATTTATTTCAATTGGTCATTACGCTAAGGCTGATAAAAAAATTTTGTATTATAAAACAGTTAAAAATACAAAATGTTAAGTATGTGTAATTAAATTCGGTATTGAACCTTCGAAAATGAGATCTAATAGAGACTAAGTTACTGATACTCGTCAATAAACTCCACCTACCAATTTATCACATGTCATGGTAGTAAAATGTTGTTTTAAAAAGTCCTAAATGAATATGATTGTGTTTGCTAGCAAACGAAAAAAACCGACTTCAATTACATCGACATGTAATACAACGTAAGTAGACGAAAAAAATTAACAAACGCTCTAGTCGTCACTACGGTTTTCGAAGGTTCCTCTCGATTTCTCTGGCATTCCATCATCAGATCCTGGTTTCCTTATCATAGTAACAAACTAGTGATATCTCCTTTCCAACGAAAAAAGAATTATCAAAATCGGTTCATAAACGACGAAGTTATCCCCGAACATACATTAAAAAGAAAAATGTATACGGTCGAATTGAGTAACCTCCTCCTTTTTTGAAGTCGGTTAAAAAACTGATTTACTTATACTCTTTTGAACATACCATAGATAACTACATAACAGAATTATTAAAAATCTCACAGTGAGCTTAAGATAGTAAGGTTTTAGATCGTTTTTATAGATAGTTTTAACTGACGATTCAAAAACGGTTATAAGTTGAAATAAAGACTTTTTTAAATTTATGCTTGAACTGAAAATGTTCAAATCAATGAAGCAAAGCGCTGTTAAACAGTACTTAACAAATCTCACAATCTGTTGCAGATTTTGCTTAGAGTGCAATTTCGACATGGTTACATCATTGTTCTGTAAAGATCACATCACTAAAATGTACTTAAAAATTGGTATAATCATTGAGACCACCGGTTTCATGTAACCATTAACGCTATTGTAATAATTGTGTATTCTAACCAACTTAAAAAATAGAGATAACATATTTTTGTGTTCGTAGATACGAGTAGAAGTAATATAGGTTCAATACATATCTATACGTTTCCATTCACTTAAGGGCGTCGAATACGTCACTCGATTGCGCAGTTTATAATGGTTGTGGGTTATGCTTCAGGGGTTGTATGTTCGGTACCCACCCCGAGTCTGAGTGTATTAAATTTATTTATTTAATAACTATACGTATCATCTATTAGTCTTTGGAAGTACACTGCTGGACGTATGCCTCCCCTAATATTCGCGGCTCCGTCCGGTACGTAACGTAACCTTTATTAAATTTATTAAACGAAAAAACTAAAAAATGACGACTGGGCATCTGACGAATGGTCTGGGCGTTTGTGCTTGTTTATTGTGTGTGTTTCCGGACCCCCGACACAGGAGAAAATCCTAGTGGGGGCCGTTGAGTGTGAGGCGCTTATTTTTTTTTTATAATTAGGCATAACTAAAAAAGTACCTCCTCGTCAGATATCGATCAAATTTGAATAGAACTACACAACAAGCACAAGCTTATTTCCATTAACACGTTCGCTGCGTTGTGAGGTCATATTGGCTCATAGTGAACTTTCATGTGGTGCGGCGCGCAAAATAGCGTTCTTTCCCCTGGTGCGGAAGGCATAACTTTGTGTATTTCTATCGTAGGAATTTTTTTTAAATACCATTGTTATTGCCACTTTAACGTGAACAATCCAGTATTTTGAAATACTCGTGAGTCAATTTGACCTCACCCGCACCTAAAGAAAAAAGTTTCACCCTGGTGCGGTGTGAGGTCAATATGACCTACCGCTCCGCGCACCTCACACCCGCACTGAACGATGCGCTCGCGCCATTTCGTGCACTCAGTGTTGTGCCACGCTATCGACAGTTACCTAAGACGTCGCGTCGCTTGAAGCCATTTTTCTTCCATAGCTTTATACAATAAATCCTACTAATTACAATAAAATGCTTAGGTTTTTGGGAGTCATCATTGTCTTGATCATCATAGTATAATGATTATTTTATGACACTTAATAAAACACTTTACAAATACATACACTATTAATATTGTATTTTAATTTTAAAGCCTCTTAAAGTTAATTCATACAAACAAATACAGTAGGCTCAATAAAATTTTGGGAAAATTTATCGAGTGATGTACAACAGACGTGTTTCCCATCACTAGTGTTTTGATAACTTCAGTGCGTTGTGTGGTCAAACGGACCCCACAAATTGTTTCTCTTTTAGACGCTAAACGAAACAAGCGAGCTAAAAACGCAGCTAGGTATATATTGCTTGGTTATTGGTCTTTGATCTCAATATAAAATATATTCAATAATTACTATCACCATTGAGAAAAACCTGTATCAAGACAGAAGTGAATGAGGGCTTATTTGACCTCACGACGCGCTGTAAAAAAGTCATCTATGGGTCAATATAACCTCATGACGCACCAGCAAAAAGTACACTAAAAATCCTTACGCAGTGAACGTGTTAAAAAAAATCATCAAGATCAATACACTCACTTAAATTTTTTTTGTGGAATTGTGAATTCTTTTATTTGAAGTTTGTTACAATGACTATAATCACGAACACATGAGTTTAGGTTTTGACCCGTTTGTTACCATTATCTTATACTATTAAACGAGCAATTCTTGTATATATATATATATATATATATATATATATATATATATATATATATATATATATATATAGAATCTGAATCTCGGAATCGGCTCCAACGATTTTCGTGAAATTTAGTATGCAGGGGATTTCGGGGGCGAAAAATTGATCTAGCTAGGATTCATTTAAAAAAAAATGTCGTTTTATCCCTGTTTTTAGGCAATGAAAAAATATCATTAGAATACGAAGCTTAATTTCACTACTGTAAACATAGCTGTAATAGCGTAATTACGAAATCGGCGGGTGTTAAATCGTGTTGACCCGGGTTCGAATCTGTCTCCAGATTAATTTTTTTTTTTTTTTAATTTCACTCGTGATTTATTATTTAAATAAAATTAAAATATAAAAATACCGAGGAAAAAAAAATAAAAAATAAAATGCAAATACCGAGCTAGGCTCGGTCACCCAGGTACTACCATTGATACCTAGAGTTTCATCACATTGTAACTTATTAACATGGGATTTTATAATATAGAACTCATTCAACTTATACATTTACTTAAAATAGCATACTGTATTTCAATAGAGGATTTTCCGATTTGGTACCAGTAGTTTAACCAAGTATGTGTTGATGTGTTCTAATTAACGATTGCCTTATTCTTTATATGTAAGCCACTAACGCTTAAAAACATCAACAATATTTTGACGTGACAACGTCTAATAGATCGATGAACGCCGGCGGTATGCATGAAAAAATATGACTCATTGTCACGTTACGCTCCTTGTCCCGTTACGCACATTGTGCGCTTGCACCGCATCTATCTCTCTTCCACTCGAATAGCCTATGCGTCCGAGAAGATGTTTTGTTATGACATTGTCACGTTAAACTATCGTCCGTAAACCAACTTTACAGACAACCAATTTTTTTTTTGTATTTATTCTTTTTACAGAAAATATCCACTCGAATTGTAATAATTTTTTTCATGTTATTTGTGTTTTTTTTTTTTGACAAAGAAAGTTTTCAGCAATCTGTCATTCAGGTTAAAATTCTCACAGTATTTTAGACGTATATATTTTTTAACCTAATTTAGCCTAGCACATTATATGTATTTCTAGTAGGAAACTGTTCTATTGTTAATAATACTATTTAAAAAAACTTTATGACACTATTACACATTTTATATGAAATGAAATATATTTTCGTTTAATGGAGATCAATTCTCGATTACTGTAATATAGTACAAACTCGTGTTATTCTCGACTCATTTACTTCGCTCTGTTTTAGGTTTTACCTTCAAAGGTGAACGGCTTAGAAATGTAGCAATACTTTGCAATAATTTCAACTAAAATGTATTTGTAACTGTCTACTTAACTTTATAATATAACTACAGGACACTCGTATTTTTTTTATTTCAAGAAAAAAAATATTGAATCAGTATTTTTGTAGCAAAATATTAAGAAAAGAGACTAGAGGTAATCTTGATGACAGAAAACCAAAATCATGTCACTAAGTTTGTTACCTGCTTCAAAAGAAGTTCTGAAACGTGTATACTTATAAATAAATTATCTTGATACGTGAAGCATTTTCTATTTGAAAGCTGCACAGAAAGTGTAGCAGTGCAGAATGCTTAAAATTATTGCAATAATTATAAACAAATAACATAACAATCATTAAAAAAAAACTTTTTATTTGCTGACCCGGAAAACGTTGTTGTGTCCTACGAATAAGGACATCATTATAATCTAGGCATTTTAAAAACTAGCCTACGATGAAAAATAATTCATAACAATTACTCAATCCGTTTCTGAGGACTTCGGCAACAAACATTGTGACAGAAGATTTTTATGTATTAAATACTTTACCGACTTTATTTAAGAAAATTAAACAATAATAATAGGTACAGTAAAATAAGGGAAGTGTTCACGTACAAGATATGAATTTAAATGAATGCTTCTGTTTTAATACGTATGTGTACTTAAATAGGTCTTTATTCTAAAGTATTTCAGAAACAATGGTATGTTTCAAGTAGGCTACAAAAAAAAATCGATAGTATTCAGAGCAAGAACTATTAATTGAAAAAAGTGTCAACACGCTACAATACGTCTTTTCACAAGATTATCGCAACACTGCACAGACAGACTGTTCACACTCAATATTTGTCAATAGTTGTTTTTCAACTGATAGAAATTACCTACATTGAAAATTCATATTTGGTACTTCCAAATGTATACTAATATTATAAAGAGGTAAAGTTTCTAACTTTGTTTGTTTGTAGGGGTTAATCTTCGCAAATACTGATCCGATCATGAAAATTCTTTCACCAACAGAAAGCTACACTATTCAGGAGTGATATAGGTTATATTTTATTGTTATAGAACAAAAAAATTCAGTGAAAAATAATAGTCTATCAAATCGGAGATATGCGAGCGAGATGAAAACTCTACTACGAGTATATATTTGCAACATCACAAAAATTATTAACGCCCAATGAAGTGGGTACGGGTCGGCTAGTGTTAAATAAGTTGATTTTTTTTTTTATTTATCTGTTTATAGTAGTTGTTAATTTAGTTTGTGACGGTATTCGTAACACATAACTACTTTATCGGTTTGCTACTTGAAAATTCTGCAGTGTTGAATACACATTCTATTTTGGCTCTTATAAAAAGTACACTTATAGTTCAAAAAAAGTAAATTTAGTTTTTACGAAACCACACTAAAGATAACACAAAAATAAATTGCAATATGTATATTAAATGCGATTTGCTATATTTAAAACTTGTAAGAATACATATTAAGTAGCTTAAAAATTTAATAAATTAAAGATCTAGTTTTAATATTAATATCTAATCACATTACAAATTTTATCTGCGATGGTTTTTTATTTTGATATATTTATTTAAGCCGGTAATTCTTCTTTTACATAAAGTAGTATGAAGTGATTTTTCGAATTAAGATTTAACTTACGGTAGTGAACGGAGTTTCAAAGATTTTAAACGGAATTAGATTAATACTTAAAATTAAGTAATAGGTAAACAATTTTAATAAGTCATGAATAATAATTTTAATAAATTATAAATAGACCATAGTATATTCAACGAAAATGACTTTCAACTAACGTCATTAAATTACAGAAGGTCATATTACGTAGGTTTTCACATTCGCATCACAATTTTAGCGTGTCATTAAACACACAACTCGAATATTTCACAATTCATAACGCTAATATTTGATGACAATGCACTGAGCGGCAATATTATAAGTAACGTGACATTTTTCAAAGATTAAAAAAGTCTAATCCAAAAAGTTTTAATACCACTCAATTAAATTTAAAATTAAAAAATATATATAACAGGTGGGCCAAAAGAAATCACCCTATTGGAAGATGCTCTTATTTTTGCAAATGGCGGCCAATGTCAAATCTGTTGTGACATTTGTGAACTAGACAGATGTAGAATACAAGTGAACAAGCCATGGAGCGATACACTCCCCAAGAACGCGGAATAATCGTGTCTATTTTTTTTGCGTAACAATTCGTCTGTGGTGTTGGCGCAGCGCGAATTCCGTTGCCGATTCCCCGGTCGTCCGGCACCGACTGCGCAAACACTGTGCCGTTTGGCCACCAACCTTGAAGAGTATGGGACCACACGAGACGCTGCCAAGAGTAGCCGGCCCCAGAGCGTCCATTCTGCCGAGAATATCGCCGCTGTTGCCGAGGATGTCGAGCTTTCCCTAGAAAACGACAACAGTGGACAGTGCGCGCTATAGGGCCATGTTAACTGAGTTTTTTCTGCCACAATTGAACGAATTAGGACTGGAGCACATGTGATTTCAACAGGACGGAGCAAGGGCACACACTGCGCGAGCCACAACCGATATTCTGAAGGCGGCGTTCCCGGGTCGCCTCATCTCTCGTTTTGGCGATTTGCACTGTCCCGCAAGATCGCCCGATTTAACCGTTCCAGACTTTTTCTTGTGGAGGTTTTTGAAGTTCCGTGTTTACGTAAACAAGCTCGAGACCCTGGAAGCCCTCAAGGACAACATTCGATACTAGTGTGAGAATCTGTCGCCCAAAATTCTCGCCGAAGTGATGAAAAATGCCATAAAACGAGCCCGTATAACAATCAATTGTGGCGGCGCCCATTTGGCTGATATCATTTCTCGACTTGACCAATAAAATTCTAGAGGTACATTTGTAAACATAATCAAAAAACAAAATCGAAGTTTTTCATTTAGAAAAAAAATGAGAGCCAAACAACATCGGATGACTTCTTTTGGTCCACCTTGTATGTATAAGTCTATAAACGTCAAGAAAAGAAGAAAAGCGTGCAAACGGCGACCTTGTCTTATAGCTATTTAAAGTGTAACTCTGTTTAAAATACACTTATTTTACTGTTATCTATACATATAATAAAATGGTAGGAAAGTCAAAACTGTACATTGAATATTTTTTTAAAAGAATACTTGGGGTGTGATCTACAACCGATACCGAAGCCAAAAATATAGTTTTTAGAATTTTTGTCTGTTTGTCTGTTTGTCTGTATGTATGTCCGGGATAAACTCAAAAAGTACTGCATGGATTTACTTCAAATTTGGCACGAATATTATTAAGAAGTCGGGTCAGAACAAGGCTACATATTATCACGCTATCACCTACGGGGAACGAGCAGTGAACGCACGCAGACGACGTCGCGGGCAGCAGATAGTGTTAATATAAATATACAGATTTACAACTCCGAATATATAAAAAAATAACCACTTTAAAAATACAAATGGAGCAAAAATAATTTATAGCATAAGTAAATTGGAATCATATTACCTACCTTAATTGAAATCATCATTGAGTAAGCGTCCGATCTATTTAAAAAAAATCACGGAAATAATTATTAATTAAATTAATACTTAAAATTAAATTTAATGTTAATTTAGAAATGTCTTACGAAAATATTTATTATATTTTATATCATACGATCGCTCTGATGTAATGGTGTGTGTGCCGTGTCGGCGGCGCCTAAACACCGACAGTCGCGGGTTCGATTCCCGCTCGGAGTTGATATTTGAGTTTATATAAATATTTATTTCCGATCTGGTCGTTAGTCCTTGTGGGTCTCCCACCGTGCCTCGGAGAGCACGTTAAGCTGTTGGTCCCAGTTGTTATCATGTACACCTGATAGCGATCGTTACTCATACATAGTAGGAAATATATCCGCCAACCTGCATTGGAGCAGCGTGGTAGATTAAACTATGATCCTTCTCCTACATGAGGAAAAAGGCCTATGCCCAACAGTAGGATACTACAGGCTGAAGCGTATATCATAAAATACAAATATTTACGAATATTATACAATATTCAAATAAATAATAATTAATTCCAATATCTAATAAATTAAATAAATTTTTCGATTTCAAAATAGTCCACGAGGAATTTTAAGTTCCCGAAAGTAATGTAAGATTAAATGTTACTACATTACAATCAAGTCATATATGATAAATAGATAAATTTATTGCACATACATACACATAAAATAAAAAGAAAATAATGAAAAGTTGCGCAAATACTTACAATCATAAAGGTCTTATTGCTGCAAGCATCTCTATCAGATAGCCTTCTATGAAGAGTCAAACGACTTTCACGGCTTAACATATGTTTCTCAGATTCATTGACATTAACGCCTGCTGCGAAGTCATAGTATGACGTTTTATAGCCTAAAATGTATCTTAATTAGACTTTTTGGAAAAAAAGCACATTCTTACAGTATGAACAAAAAATCTATTCTGCTTGTATTTCACGTCTACTTTTTGAAAAACATCCCGTATGGACACTCGAGCTCCAAGATCGTAAAAGCTGCAAAATAGCATTTTTTTTTGCAAAATAAATACAGTCATATCTGTAGCATTACCCGACAGTAATAGATCGTAAGTCATAATACTGTGGAAATAGCTAAAATATATTAAACGCGCAGTACCTAGCAGCGTCGGTTAGTTGTACTTTTGTAACAGCGAATGCTGTGGAGCTGCGTCTACCATTCCATGATGACAAATGGGAATTCCACTGAAGTTTTGAGTCAAAATTTATCCGTAAGAAAACTGTAGCATCATTGAAAATAAGCCTCTCGTTATTTATTTCAAAATTATAGTTCAGATGCTTAACATTGGGTAAATCAAACACAACGCACTTGGTTTTATTAGCGTTCAAAACCAAGTTGTTTGTTTTAAACCAACCTTGAATTTGCGATAAAGAGCACTTCACCATAATTTATTTTTTTTCCTATTAACTTTAAAAATCAGCGATGTTTCATCAGCAAACAGCACTATATCACAAATACCCTTAACATAAAATGGCAGATCATTTATATATACTAAGAAAAGGACAGGACCTAGAATAGATACTTGTTTAACACCGATTTTTAGTACACACCCAGAAGACTTTGTTCCATTTATTGGTACATTTTAGATTCTATTAAATAGATATAAAGCAATGAGATTAAGAGCTTTACTATTCACATCGTAATACTCAATTTTACTTAATAGAATACCGTGGTTCATGCAATCAAGTGCCTTTGATAAGTCAAAAAATACAGCAATAGCGTTTTGTGATCTCTCCCAATCTGTCGTAAAGCGGCCTTTAGTGAAACCATATTGTTCACTGTAAAAAATACCGATAACTTTAAAATGGAAAAGCAGTTGATTTTGTATAATTTTTTCAAAAGTTTTACTTAAGGACGGCAGGATTTAAATGAGTCTATAATTACTGGTATTACTTCGATGTCACTTTTTAAAAAAAAGATATAACGTTACTATATTTTAAAAAATCTATAAGAAAAATCTGGGTTGTCTGGAAGAAATGGCTATTAGCCATAAGTCCGCCCATTGTACTTCACTGTCTGTAATTATCCTTTTTAATTTGTTTGTAATATTTTTTTCTGGTGTACAATAAAGTATAAATAAATAAATAAATAAATCTGAAAAAGAACCCACTTTAGTTAGTAGAAGTTCTCGATCAAACTTTTCAAACATAATTTTAAAATAGCACGACATGCAACCCGAAAAGTAATTTGATGTTTCTATAAGGGTAAATAACTTATTAAAGATTAATTTTCCAACTGTGATATTTAGAACTTAATAGGAAATAATATGCGCTTTAACTGTTTGCAATTACATCTTGTGCAATTCTAACTTATCGCTTAAAATAGTCCTTATACATATTTCACAATAAGTGGTTCTTGTCAAACGAGGCTATACATAGTGCAATTTAATTTTAGACATTCAACTATTTATTTTCAAAAAAAAAAAAAAAAACTAGTAATCGGCGATTTAAAATATAGCTATGTAAATACATAGCTATATTTCAGAGTGAGCAGGGAGTGTTGTGTGTGTGTATCTGTGGTACGCTATATCTTCGCTAATTTTGTGAAGTAGACACAAATATAAAATAATTGTAACTCTACGGATTTTAATTCATATTCAGAATTAATAGTATATATATTATCATTTAACAAATTAACTATTATTTTCCTATATTGAGTACTAACTTGTATTGTAGTTATGTTAATAATAAGTAATATTTTTTGTTCTATAACTGTCATCAAATGGCTACCGATCTAATAGATAGATCACTTTCAAGCCAATCTCTTAGACCGCATTCAGACTATCTTTGATCATCATTCATCATGTATATTCTTTATAAATACTATCACAAATGTAATAAATTATGAGAATCTCAATGATAAAAACTAAACGGTCATTGAACTCGAGCAGCTGACGAGGATCTCAATCAGTGTTAACATTTAATATTCTGTGAATGAAAATAATATATTAATCTATTATTAATATTTTATTTCATTTTCATCAAGCACGTGTATCATTTAATAGATTCATATCTTCTATTTAATTATGATAAATTATTGTATTAAAAATTATATCATAAGTTTTAATCTACTCTGTTATTCTGTAATGTATTTTTTCCTACTAGTTCAGAAAACAGGTGCGCTTTAATTTTAGGTACATTTTGAAGTGAAACTTCTTTAGAATCATTGAGATTTGAAAGTCGGTGAAAAAATGTATAGGAATTAGGAGAGAATGAGATAGAATACATTACACAGTATTTTATATTCTTGGTGAAAAATAATCTTTCGTAGGCTCGTCTCTGAAAAGTATTTCAGAAGTTTCACTTCTGCTGTGTGTGAATTGCACACACTTTTTTATGCACTACATTAGGTACTTGTAAAAGTGTGATTTGTACTAACTATTTCTTAGTGAGTAAACATAACGTGATCAAGATTTAATACAAATACATTCATTAATTTCGCTTAAATAAATAATATTAAATTAGTAAGTCTCAAAGTAAAAATCTCGAATCATTTCAACGGTCAAATAAAGGCGGTCAAGATCGTGACTTTTCACAGCGGCGACAACATTACGACACGTGTTTTATGTGCAAGATGACACACAAAATTAAAATTAATAAAGCAGAGAGTAAGTTACCTACTCATAACAATGTTACAACGACACAATGTCACATAATACAGGAAGGATTTGGAATCAACAAGGAATTTTAAGAATCAATAAATTTGTATATACTTTCCTTCGAGAATTGCAAATCAAAATTAGTCATTTGATCTAATAGAATTCGTTTTTGTTTGACATTAACATAAAATTTGAATAAAATCTTTAGTGATGATGACTGTGATGATACACTTTGTTACATTTTTATCACACAATTTCGAAAACAAATTCTATACATTATTGTGTGTTTTAATAAGAATTTTAAAAATATAATAGGACACACAATATAAATTAAAAATTGCTGCAAAATATTATAGCAGTAAAGTAAAAAATCATACATTTAATTTAAATAATAATAATAAATAAACAAAGAAACACTGTAAAGTCAACGACCTTCAGAAAAATGTGAATGTGCCTGGGGTCCGGAAACACCCAACACAAACACAAACGCCCAGATCACGACAAACCCGTGTATGACCTAAACAAACATTTTTCATGGACGGGTATCGAGTCCTCGACAATAAGTACAGTAGCCACTTGCTGTGATGACTGTATCAAACGCACCAGAAAAAAAAAAACGAATGTGCTTTAGACCACACGACTGAAGTAAAACTTCTTTAATTGCCGCTACAGTAATATACGAAACGTAACTCTCTCTCTTTCTATCTTCACTAACTTATGTCTCCCTCTCAACTTGGGTTCGACTCGCCCGACCAGACTTTTCATAAAGCTTTCGTCACGTATTCACCAGCTAACTCCCCAAGTCGAGCGTGCGTAAAGGAGTTTTACTTCAAAAAAAGTGTGTATGTCAGCTTCGAAACGCGATTGGAGTACGATTATCGTGATATTAAAAACTTTAAAAAGTATCAATTACTAGCTTCTGCGCGCGACTTCGTCGGCGTGGACTCCACTCCTGTTGGTCTTAGCGTGATGATATAATATATAGCCTATAGCCTTCCTCGATAAATGGGCTACCTAACACTGAAAGAATTTTTCAAATCGGACCAGTAGATCCTGAGATTAGCGCGTTCAAACAAACAAACAAACAATCAAACAAACAAACTCTTCAGCTTTATTATATTAGTATAGATAAGATTTCACTCCCAAAACTTTTTTCATATAGACGTTATATCATTTTCTTAAGAGTAAACTCTAAATGACATCTTATTTTTTATGTTAATATTATACTGATTAGTTTCTGAAGAGTGCTCTTGTTTCAAGTATTGTCCGTCTTAAGAGCTGCCGCCTTAGTAGGTGAAGGTCACATTTTACGAGCATTGCATTGCGTCACATGACATTAAAAAATTCTTACGGCGACAACTTATGGACAACAGTTACGATGTCTACTACACCTTACATACTAGTTTATTGTCTTAACGACAGTGGTTATGGGTTCGACTCCCGCTTGGTCTAGATATTTTTATTGGTCCAAATATTTTTTTCGAGTCCGGATATCAATACATATAATAAAAATGTAACGGATCGCTGTCTGTACATGGAAGATATATGAGAAAAAATATTATCTTTATCAACGCAAATAGCACCCAAAACAATGATTGTTAGAATTTTTGTTTGTTTGTCTGTACGTTTGTGCACGCTAATCTCTGAAACGGCTTATCCGATTTAGATGTGGTTTTCACTAATATATTTTGGTAAGCTTCACTTAACATTTAGCATTTATTTCATGTCAAGTCACTATTCCACGCGGACACTGGTGAGAAAATATCTCTTATACTCGTATTATATATACAGAAGAAACGTTAGAGCTTAATCAACTGCTACATTACTCGTTGGCGGATAATTTCGTTCCATTCATAAACCATAACAATGGGTACACGTGCGAAACCCAGATAAATCTAGAGACGGATGTACGGAGTGTAAGGGGTTATACGTACGGTGTGTAAGTATAGAGTGAAACAAAAAAATATATTTGTATTGTCAGTCTGGAGCGGCAATCAACCCTGTCACCGAAGCTGTTAGGCGAATGACTACATGTTTATTGCGATTTTAAATAAACAAACGCTTCAGGGGCAACCGCCACAAGCAGTATTTTATCCAGTAAACGGCGGTCCACAAAAACATACAATACACAAGCACAAAAAACAACATCAACGACAAACATCTATTTATATACATACATAAATATAATCACGCCTCTTTCCCGTAGGGGTAGGCAGAGACCACTTCTTTCCACTTGCTACGATCCTTACATACTTGTTTCGCTTCGTCCACTTTCATTATTCCTTTCATACATGCTCTCCGGCTTAGGGTACTCTTGACCTGGCCTTTTTTCAAGACGTCTCTGATCTGGTCTTGAAAAGTCCGCCTAGGTCTACCCCTTCCATTCACACTCGCCTTATACACTTTTTTTGTCAATCGTTCTTCATTCATTCTCTCGACATGGCCAAACCATCTCAGCATCTCAGCATCTCAGCAAACATCTATTTGACCAATACAAATGTTTGTCATGAACGGGTATCGAAACCGCGACCGCAAGCGCAAAATAAAACATTGCTATGAACGCTGAGCGAACGCGTCATCAAAATCAGATTAGATTTTGTATACGTTTTATTTTTAATTACATAATATTTATCTCATTACGTTTCGACTTTTGTGAATGTATAAATAAAAATTCTAATTTAATTTATAAAAAGTACTAGCTGCTGCCCGCGACGTCGTCTGCGTGCGTTCACTGCTCGTTCCCCGTAGGGGATAGCGTAATATTATGTAGCCTATGTTCTGACCCGACTTCTTAATAATATTCGTGCCAAATTTGAAGTAAATCCATGCAGTACTTTTTGAGTTTATCCCGGACATACGTTTGAAGAAATAAAGGTTCACTGCTCGTACCCCGTAGGTGAGAGCGTGATAATATGTAGCCTATGTTCTGACCCGACTTCTTAATAATATTCGTGCCAAATTTGAAGTAAATCCATGCAGTACTTTCTGAGTTTATCCCGGACATACATACAGACAAACAGACAAACAGACAAACAGACAACAATTCTAAAAACTATATTTTTGGCTTCGGTATCGATTGTAGATCACACCCCAAGTATTCTTTTAAAAAAATATTCAATGTACAGTTTTGACTTTCCTACCATTTTATTATATGTATAGATTTGTATGTATATTTAGTTTAATTTTACTATATTATGTAGATTATATCTTGAAGTTCATAAGAACTTCTTTAATATTTCTTAACAGATTTGATTTAACGATTAGTGTGTGAATTGTATTGTTTATTATTTTATACGAATAAAAAAAAAACGTTTGTTAATGTTTTGTTCTATTATATCAGATTTAAAATCTTGATGTCTTGTTTAATTTTTTTTTAATGTAAGAAAAATTATAATGCTTGTTATGTTTAATGAGATTATATCATATAATAATCTTCACTAACTTATATCTCCCTCTCAACTTCCGGTCACACTTTTCGTAACGCTCTTGTCACGCATAATAATCTTCACTAACTTATATCTCCCTCTCAACTTCCGATCACACTTTTCGTAACGCTCTTGTCACGCATTCACCAGATTACTCCCCAGGTCTAGCGTTCGTGAAGAAGTGTTAGGTACTTCAAAAATAATGTAACAATCAATCGAAAATCCCATTAATATTGTTCGGCGATAATTATGGTCGACGAACGCGACGAGCGCGCAACAACTCACCACATTAAGACAAGGTCGCATGACTCATCACATATTATATATATTCGACAGATACATTATGGAATATGATTTTTAACTATGATGAAACTATAACACTTTTATTTTCTCCAATAGGCTAATCTACATTTTCTGTGATGTTTCTGTATGTTCCTGTAACATCAACATGTGTACATCTATCCTACAAATGAGAAATGTACTTCTTATAACTGATAAACACATTTAACCCTGCATAGGTCGCGGATCAAAAAGTTACGCGATCGGTGGATTATAGTGTTCCCCCTTTTTTTATAAAAAAAATCAAATCACTGCATCTTTACGCTTCGGCCTGTTATATCCCAGTGTTGTATGCCTCTTTCCCCATGTAGGAGCAGGATCAGAGCTTAATCTACCACGCTGCTCCAATGCGGGTTGGCGGATATATTCCCTACTATGAGTAACGATCGCTATCAGGTGTACATGATAACAACCGGGACTGACGGCTTAACGAGCTCTCCGAGGCACGGTGGGGAGACCCACAAGGACTGCACAAACACCAAAACCACAGCAAACATCTGTATGGCCAATAAAAATGTTGTCGTGTGCAGCCACAAACCAGTGCTGTGACCGCTGCCACAGATTAGTAGGTAAATAGTACTACGTACCGCTGCGCCAACGCGGCGATACTGCATCTTTATTAACAAAATATTATAAACAAAACCTAGTCACAACGTCTATTTTAAATAAAAAAAAATAAACATAAGTAAATAAATAAAAAACTATAAATTGACACAAAAATCACATACTGGCTCTAATTGAGATCATGAAACTACTAATGCTGGGAACTTCTAAAATATATTTTATTAGGTTAATTATATATGACCGTTTATGTATGTATATGATTAAATATACACCTATATGACAAGTTCTACGTATTTTATTTTATGTAGCACAGTATGAAAATATATTGCTCAAAATTTGGACTAGCCTGATTGGGGAAGTACCTTAACCTTACAGAAGATCAGAGCTAAATTATACTTACCTCAAGTAGTCTTATAGTCTGTGGTAAGTAAGGTTTACCTTCTGCAGATAAAATATAAAAAATTGTCGATAAAAAAAGTTTGCACAAAGATAGTCCTATAAATGAACCAGTTATAAACCAGTTATTTGTAAATAAATAACACGCCTTAGCACCACTACCATTAATGTCAAGAAAATATAAATAGGACAACCAACGGACCAGCTCATCCAATACCTATATAATGTCAAACCTGTTTTAAAGTTTGTAACTTGTATTTACATTAATTTAATTCAAATATTTTCGCACACACTACACACACTACAGCCTATCACAGTCCACTGTTGGACATAGGCCTCCACAAGTTCGCGCCCGACATTATGACGCGAACTCATGTGTTTTGCCCATAGTCACCACGCTGGGCAGGCGGGTTGGTGACCGCAGGGCTGGCTTTGTCGCACCGAAGACGCTGCTGCCCGTCTTCGGCCTGTGTATTTCAAAGCCAGCATGGATAGTTATCCCGCCATCCTTCGGCTTTTTAAGTTACAAGGTGGTAGTGGAACTGTGTTATCCCTGAGTCGCCTCTTACGACACCCACGGGAAGAGAGGGGGTGGCTACATTCTTTAGTGCCGTAACCACACAGCACTTTTTCGCAACTATAACAAAAAATAAATTTATTTATATATCACATATTTCATTACTTTATTCCGTTACGTGTAATTGAATGTCACATTTTAATTCAGGTAGGGTACAGCACGATATATCCTGCTCAAAATCAGGATTAGTCCATCTGGGAAATTACCTAAGGGCGCCTTCAAATTTGTCGCGCGGCGGCAGCGCGGCCGCAGCGCTGCTGCCGCGCGACTTTGTAAATCTATGTAAATAACAACGCGCGGTTGCAGCGCGACAGCCAACGCGGCGGCAGCGCAAATTTGAAGGCGCCCTAAAAGCTTACAGATTACAGCTAAGTAATTCTGCTCCCAAGTAGTGTTGTGTACCTATGGTGAGTAAGGTGGCCAGAACACCTAGGGAAGGCTGTGGGTAGGATTGAGAGCACGCTTGCGAATGGATATTTGTATTTGTACAAATATTTCTTTCCGGTTTGGATGTCTGTCCTTGTGGGTCCCTCCACCGTACCTCGGAGAGCGCGTTAAGCTGTCGCGTCGGTCCCGGTTGTTATCATAAATACCTGATAGCGATCGTTACTCTTAGTAAAGAATATATCCGCCAACACGCAGTGGAGCCGTGTGGTGGATTAAGCTCTAATCTTTTTCATACATGGAGAAAGAAGCCTGTGCCCAACAGTGGGATGTTTCGGGCTGAATACATATGGTAAATTTACCTCAGTAGAAATTGATTTTAATTTTCATTTGTATTTCTTGTTTATTGAATTATTATTCTTTATTTAAATTTATTAAAGACTAGCCGACCCGTGCCCACTTCGTTGGGCGTTAATTATTTTTGTGATGCAAATATTGATTTATTGATTGATTTACATAATTATACTATTATTTTTCACTGAAATTTTTGTTCAATAACAATAAAATATATCCTATGTCACTCCTAACTAGTGTAGTTTTCTGTTAGTGAAAGAATTTTCATGACCGGATCAGTATTTGCGATGACTACCCCCTACAAACAAACAAAGTTAAAAACTCTCTTTATAATATTAGTATAGATTAATCCTCACTAAAACCAAATCGAATATGTATGTATAAAATGTATGTATAATAATGTATTTACTTGATATTTTGTTTAATGTAACGGCGAATGTTTCAAGGACTGAGCTAAGCTGTTGCAACGCTGTATCGTACGAGATGACGCTTGTAAATTTTAAATACAATTATTGCTGTCTCTTTCTATCACATAACACTGCGTTAGAAAGTAAAGGACAGCATATTGAATGCATCGGTTCTAAAATTGAGGAATTATTTACGTTATCAACGTACATGAATTAAAGTGTTAAAATATAAGAATGTTGTTATTTAATTTCATACGGTGGATTTCTTCCAAATTATATTATTAATGTCTCTTATTGGTTATAAACAATTTACTCAACTTATTTAATTTATTAATTACTACTGTTGTACTTGGGTTGGGTTGGGTTGGATGGGTTGTCTGGAAGAAATGGCTAAATAGCCATAAGTCCGCCCATTGTACTTCAGTCTGTAAATGTCTTTAAATGCGTTTAATATTTAAAATGTAGTTATGGTGTACAATTAAGTATAAATATATAAATAAATAAATACTTACTATGAAATAAAAACTATGTTTCAGTTTCATGCATTAACAGACTAAAAAATTAATGACAGAGAACCTCTTGAGAATATTTTAGTACATTTTTTCCCAAATTAACGCAGGTGAATCCGCAGGACACAGCTAGTCATTAAATATTCAGTCATACATATTATATCCTTCAAAACAAGACAGCGCCACTAGAGTCATTAGACCCATACATCTTTGTCGTTTACATAATCTATGTAAATACTTATAATTGTAATTTATAGGCGTTGTACACTGTTACCATTTTTTTAATTCTCTGTAATTATAAATCCTTAATCTACTCTGTCTATCACAATTTCGTCCGAAAATTGTTTAGTGGTGATCACAGTGGTGATGTTTACAAATAATGAGTGTCGAGACATACACCAATGGACATTTAGGTCAAGGACGCATATCCGTTCGTTTTGTGATATCTTATTAACAGTGAAATATAAGACGGAAACACAATACAAAAAAAGCCACTAAGTATTTCTCTTATCACCAATAAGTGGAAAAACATAAAAACCTAGTTTAGTTTATTTAAAGTTTTAAACAATAGAAATAAAAACATAACGCTTAAAGTTTTTCATTGTATTTAAATTATTACATAACATTTTGTTTTCAATGCAAATATAATACAACTCATTTAAATATCAAAAGATATATACTCATATTAACAAGCTGAAAATTTTGCTCGTTTAAGCGCGTTTATCTCAGACACTACTAGTTCAAATTGAGAAATTATTTTTGCATCAGATCCTAGCCCATTTACTCCTCCAGCCTATTTACTGAGATAGTCTATAGGGCGGGTGAAACAACGGGGCAGAGCTAGTAATATTATATTGACGTGTAAATAGTATATCTATGTTGTATATTAAACTCAAATATATATAGATGTAATTGCATTTGTTCGCAACCGAAAAAAACCGACTTCAATTATATGTACTTAATCAACAAATCATAATCATAATTATTAAATTTTGATAGTCGTATATTATACGAGTACATAATGCTTTATCATTTCTGTGTGTGTTTCTGTTCTTTCCAAAATTCTAATTACTAAATTTAACCCAAATACCTAAATAAACTGGTCAAGCTAAATATAACGTTTGAAAAACATCGATATATTTATGAAACAAAAATATAGCGGTAGAAAATTTGCCGGTTTATCTAATCATAATTATATATTGACTTATTAAAACAAGTTATATTACAAGGATATTGTTTTTTAATATTTACTGTATTCTTTTCAATATCACAATGTCACAATCTTTGTTTGACGGTTTATTCGTTTGAAAATAACAAGATATATGCGCCGAAACTGTTTCATTGAAAATTATACTTTAATATAAATCACTAAAGACGCTTTCGCAACGTCCTTCTTACTTCCACTTTTAGAATACGCTAAGTGCTTAACAGCTGTTCAAGTAGCGTCAATAAAGTACGTAATTCCGAGTTCGAGTTTAAGCTTTGGTTACACGTTGAAGCGATGATAAAGCTAAACGAGTCTTTATTTATTTCACCATAACTTTCTTAAATAACAATCTTTTTTCTTAATATCAATAATATACATATTTGTATAATAAAATGATAGGAAAGTCAATGTATGTCTGGGATAAACTCAAAAAGTACTGCATGGATTTACTTCAAATTTGGCAAGAATATTATTAAGAAGTCGGGTCAGAACATAGGCTACATATTATCACGCTATCACCTACGGGAAACGAGCAGTGAACGCACGCAGATGACGTCGCGGGCAGCAGCTAGTACTTAATACAAAAGTCTATTGATACAAATAAGCACGCACGTACGCTTAATTAAGTTTTTATATTAAAATTGAAAAATTGTGACTAATCTAAAATTTATCTTCAATTTCTGTTTTATAATATTTTTTATGTTGCATTTGAAATTGCATTTAAGTCATGTAATCATTATTATGTCATAGTAGATTACAAAATGTAAATGCATTAATTAATAGTAATCGTATGCTATTTAAATAATAAAAAAGCTTAATTGAATCTGTATTGCATTACAAGAAATTACATAAATTCTTACTTTTAACAGCATTTTTTTCCCAACTGCAATTTTATCATCACGTAATCAGCTGATGTGACTCAACACGAAAGCATTAAATATTATAGATTTTATTAAGTTAGGGCACAGCAGGAAATATCTTGCTCAAAATTTGGACCCCAACAGAACCTCAACTTTACAAAAGATCACAGCTAAAGGATCTGCTCTCAAGTAATATTCCTGTGGTAAGAATCACAGCTCCTAACGAGGGTCTGGAATAGGATCAGCAACACACTGACAATGTCTGCTCCTGGTAGTGACGGCGTCCATAACTTACGGTATCTGTCAGACGGACCGTACGCTTCATTGCTACCTTTGTAATAAAAAAAATTGTCTCTATGAGAGCAACAGATGTCAAAATTATTACTGTCTGTATTTCTGACTGTATACGTTTCTATCTTATGTGTATATATTTGTTCCTCGATTATCGAACGATTCAGACTGTAATATCCCACTGTTGGGCATAGGCCTCTTCCCCATATAGGAGAAGGATCGGAGCTTAATCTTCCACGCTGCTCCAATGCGGGTTGGCGGATATATTCCCTACTATGAGTAACAATCGCTATCAGGTGTACATGATAACAATATTTGTTTATACATATTTGTTCCTGCGTTACGTAAAATCTTTCACATATAATGAAATGAATGAAATGAATACGGTCTACGTATACTGTCCATGGACGACACTAGCAATTTGACACCAAATGATACCGTCCACTCGTTTTGCGCTTAAAAAACCCAGTTGTAATCTCTAAGGTCTAAAAGTGGATTAAATAATATCGACTGCCGTTGTATTCACAATAAAAAATTTGTCTGTCTAAATATCATGCTAATATAAAAAATAAAGATTCGCAGAGCTATACTACGCACTGGAACGCCAGCCTTTTTCTCGTTCCGTTAACTTAATTCATATACTTCTAGAAAGGTGAATTGCGAAAGACAGTTGCACACCGGCTCTACACCGGATTCCGTTATGGCAGGTCATTCTGGAAGCTTCGTAAGGAAAATTGAAAAACATATGTTACTAGTGACCCGCCCCGGCTTCGCACGGGTGCAATGCTGATAATAAATACTATCTACAACAAAAGATACGTTACAAACCTCTAAAATTATCAGTGTTTCTCTAGCATATTATACACGTATTATACATATAAACCTTCCTCTTGAATCACTCTACCTATTAAAAAAACCGCATCAAAATCCGTTGGATAGTTTTAAAGATCTAAGCATACATACAGACATACAGACGGGAAGCAACTTTATTTTATAACTAGCTTCTGCGCGCGACTTCGTCGGCGTGGACTCCGTTTCTATTGGTCTAAGCATGATGATACATAGCCTATAGCCTTCCTCGATAAATGGGCTATCTAACACTGAAAGAATTTTTCAAATCGGACCAGTAGATCCTGAGATTAGCGCGTTCCAACAAACAAACAAACAAACAAACAAACAAACAAACAAACAAACAACCAAACAAAAAAACAAACAAACAAACAAACAAACAAACAAACAAACAAACAAACAAACAAACAAACAAACAAACAAACAAACAAACAAACAAACTCTTCCGCTTTATTATATTAGTATAGATATGTAGTGATAGAAACAAAAAGTATGCTCCATATTGTTCGGTACTATTGTAATAAATTTACTTATTGCAGTTTCAATTCTGTACATTATTTTGGAGGTACTGAATTTGAGAATATAATTGTTTTTCCATTTTTTATCTTAGAATTACATCGCGCTGAAACTATTAAAGTAATGTAAATAAAATATTTATGATTTGATTTAATACCACAAACACTGAACCTTAGATCTTTGTGTACAAACCTTTAGCCTTTTTACTATCTTATCATGCACATTAAGGTACAAGTCATACTTACCTATTGTCACCACGACCTCCTTTTTTTATACAACTAGGTCGACAAACAAGCGTACGGCTCACCTGATGGTAAGCGATTACCGTAGCTTATATACGCCTGCAACACTAGAAGCATCCCAAGAGTGTTATCGATCCTAACCTCAATCGCCCCAGGAGCTCTGGTCACCTTACTTACCACAGGACCACAACAGTGCTTGAAAGCAGCAATATTTATCTGTGATCTTCGTATAAGGTCGAGGTACATCCCCAATCAGGCTGCTCCAGATTTTGTTCAGGATGTGTCTGCTATACTCTACCTCAGTTAAAGTTAAAGGTAACTAAGGGCATCAAAGGTTATAAATAAAATAATTAATCCGGTATTCAATTACGGAAATTACTTTTGCCTTTAATGGCTCACGTCATGTATTAAACTCAAAATAATACAACAATTCTGAACTTACGTAATAAAATATACGTTTAATATTGTGTTTTGTTTGTTTATTACACGCTTCATAAACGGAGGTTAAAGATTAAAGAGACATTAATTACATTAAAATACAAAGTATCATAAATGTATATTATATAAAAAATAATCGCTAAAATGTTTGTATGCGTGCAAATTTCGAACGATTGCACTAAATTGAAGAATTCTTTTTTTTTAAATAAGATTAGTATAAAAGAAAACTTTAAAAAAAATTACATATTCAAGACAACATAATGGTGGTACCGCCAGGGCAGCCAGCTTATTATATATTCTAAGTACTACACACGAAAAAAATTGTGTCTACCCATAAGGGGGGGTTTATCAATAGTCACCACGCTGGGCACGCGGGTTGGTGACCGCAGTGTAGCTGGCTGAGACAGTGATGGAACGACCACTTGGAGGAGATGACTTGAGGAGTTTAGCTGGTAATGACTGGATGGCTAAAGCGGGCGATCGGGACTTGTGCCGTACCGTGTGGAGGCTTACGTCCAGCAGTGGACTGTAAAAGGCTGATGATGATGATGATGATGATGCTATAAATTTGATGATAATAATAATAATTAATACATATTACTTTGTCAAACATAATATATTGTCTGTGTTAAATTTCCACTAAGAAGTAATTTCAATACAAATTGCAATTAGATTTCTATTTATAAAAAAACTAGCTCCTTCGCGCGACTTCGTCGGCGTTTACTCCGCTCCTATTGGTCTTAGCGTGATGATATATAGCCTATAGCCTTCCTCGATAAATGGGCTATCTAACACTGAAAGAATTTTTCAAATCGGACCAGTAGATCCTGAGATTAGCGCGTTCAAACAAACAAACAAACAAACAAACAAACAAACAATCAAACAAACTCTTCAGCTTTATTATATTAGTATAGATTACATTATTACGAGTTACCTTAACAAAATTAAAAATTGCGTCGTAGCACTAATAGCTTACAGTTTTCGTATGATTTTTTGTTTTATTTCGGGCCTGTCTATAAAAAGACTTCAACGAAATCACAGTCTTAAATATTAACATAATTAAATAAAGAAACTTTTTATTGCAAATATTATTTTACTGTCTATTATTTTAATGCTTAATATTATTTTACTGTCTAATATTATTTCTTTAATTAAAAATTTACAATTCGTAGGTTACTGTTTAAACTGCACAAAATAGTTAAAAAAATATTGGTTTTCTGTAAAGTTGGTTTACGGACTATATTTTAACGTGATAACGTCATGTTACATCTCAATTAAATTTAAATGGGACCAAATGACACGCACGACCGATTAAAAACATAATTCGATAAAAAAAAATCAAAGCCGGTCCACCCGGTCAAAAGTTCTGAGGTAACATACTAGAAAAAATACAATTGAATTTAAAATCTCCTCCTGTTTTTAAAGTCGGTTAAAAGCTATTAAAAGAACGTAAAAGTGCAAATTCCTATCTAATCGCATTTAAATTATAAGACTTATTGTTTACGAAGTAAAAAAATCTAATACGCTTATTGGATTCGTTACAGAGGTCAATTAGGTATCATTAAAAAAACCCAGGAAATAAAAACGTCAATGAAGATGACAATTATTCCGTTCCACACAAAACAATCATCACAATTATGTCACGCGTCACACTCTGACGTAGAATGCACTTGACCTGTAATTTATATTGTGGCGTAGTAAACGCCATGAAAATATTACAAAACATACATGATTTTTATTTACAACTTTAGATTTATATCTAATGGTACATTTTTTTTAATTAATTAAATTTCCAATGTAAAAAATTTAGTAGTCAATTGTTTTTAAAAACAGGTATTATCAACTTAAATAAAATAAAATAAAAATAATAAAAAATAAAACAATAGGTGTATATCCCATATGTTTCATTAATGTTACCAGTAAATAAGACTTAGCGGTGAATAGTAATTATTTATCTTAAGCCATCAAAGTGGTTAATAATTATGTTTGCTCGTAAACGAAATAAAACCGAGACAATTACAACGTGGGTCGACGAAAAAATAATCAAATAAATACGCATTATTAGAAATAACTCAAAAACTACTTTTCAAATCTCGATCTACATGGGACTACATGATATGAACTATCTTTCGATTAAAAAAAGAATCATCGAAATTTATCAACTCAGTAAATTTTTTTAAGGTTAAACACAAAAAAAATACAGTTGAATTGAGAGAAATTGAATTGAATCTTTTTTGGAGTCGACTAAAAAGAAAAGAGTGAGTGATAGATTAAACGTTTTTAGTTAAAATTATGACAGAGAGCAGAAGAAATCGAAAAATGAAGAGTGACTAGGCTTATTAAATAAGATTTTCTTTCCTTTTTTTTATGTAACTAGGTCGGGAAACAAGCGTACGGCTCACCTGATGGTAAGACCGTAGCCTATAGACGTCTGCAAGACTAGAAGCATCGCAAGCGCGTTGCCGACCCTATCCCCAATCCCCCCAGGAGCTCTGGTCACCTTACTCACCAACAGGAACACAATACTGCTTGAAAACAGTATTATTTAGCTGTGGTCTTCTGTAAGGTTGAGGTACTACGCCAGTCGGGCTGCTTCATATTTTGAGCAGGAAATTTCTTGCTGTGCCCTACCTCAGTTCCTGCTGTGCCCTACCTCAGTTAAGTTACCTTTATCAAAAAGACATACGTACGTTCTTACACCCTGTCTTGATGCAACAATGCTTTTACAACTACATAATCCTAAGTCCCTATTTTTAAGTAACCTTTTACAAATTTTTGTTTATAACTGTAGTACTATTATTTTATTAATAGAATAAAATTTTCAAACAATTTTACAGAACATTTTATAAGGTACGTCTGACTTTGACGAGACATGATTTAAACATTGACTTTTGGACATGTGCCCTTGAAAATATCTTGTTGTTAGCAAAATATAAAATGAAAAACTGCCAAATGCAACTGCATAAGAAACAACTTTAAACACCTGTAAAACAGTAGTTCTTTTTTGTGTCCTCTTTGTCCGTATTAATTTACTACGTATCTATAATTATAATAAAAATGAATGTTGCAAAGCGCAGAAGTCGAGAATGGCTCGACCAATTCGGCTAATTTTTTTTGTTTGTTCCATAAATCCCACGGAAAGTTTTATAGAAAAAAAAAAAAAAAACAAAAAAAAACGTAACAGACAGAACGAAGTCTGTCCGGGCAGCTAGTTTAATAATATTTTTTATTCTACAATAAAATAAATTTACATAGCAAACCGCTCCGGTAAAGTGGTGCATGTGCCATACGAATAAACACCGGTGCCTGTGGTTTTCGGATTCAATTGCCGCTCGGAATGGATATTTGAACAAACATTTCTTTCCAGTTTGGTGTGAAGAAGCCAATATCTCGGAGAGCACGTTAAGCTGTCGGTCCCGTTTGTTATCATATACACCTGATAGCGATCTTTACTCATAATAGGGAATATATCTGCCTACCCGCAGTGGAGTAGCATTCCAATCCTTCTCCTACATGGAAAAAGAGGCCTATGCCCAGCAGTGGAATGACACAGGCTAAATTATGCAAAACAGGTAAATACTAATATTTTTAAATTTACTGATTCTTGTACATACGTGATATAAATCTACCAATAAGTTCGAAAATAACTCAGTGAAGTCTATATCATCTTAATCGTTATAAAACATAGTATTATACTTCTGTATTATTAACTAAGCATTTTAAAACATACGGGTGGGACTACACAAGCGACCTTGATTTTATACACAAGTCTTCTATCTTCTGGGTCATCTTAGGCCATATAAAATACATAAAAAAATTAACAAGTAACTTAAAACACGAACTTATCTCACGTGCAAATCTCTCTTAGGGCCATATTAGTCGTATTCTGTCGCAAAATATAGTCATTTCAATGCCGTATTAATCGTACATTTTCTCGAAAACCCAGGTCTTTGACATGGAATTGCGATTTTGTCTCATACGTATTGTACTTCGACTGAAACAAAAAAATGTAGCTTGTTGTAGTTTTTGTTCATCATACGTGACTATGGATTCAATTAAAAGATTTCCGACTTCAGAAATTATCCTTGATGTAATGCTTTGTTCTTTTGAGTTGGCTCATGATAATTACAATTACCTGGCTACTACGAATTTTCGTATTACTCGTAGTTGTTGAGGAAAGCCAAAATTCCTTCATTTTTCTGTCATTGAACTGAAATAAAAATACCTTACTACTGGAGAAATAAATTTTTTCTCTGTATTCTCCGACCACTCAGAAATTTGTGATATCAGTTGAAACTATATGATATTTTACTGTCAAAGTCACGGTGGCGATATCAATAAATCCTTAGGTCCCTAAATTCCACGCTGGCTCAATCTTGATAGAGTCATAGTTTCGCAGAAAGTTAATGAAAACGACTTATGACTTAGAATTTTTTTTATAGTGGGAAGATAAAACCTTAAGTTGAAGCTAGAATATAGCTTTTCAATTAATCTTTTCTTTCTGGCTTTATCTTTCTATCTCTTCTTGTACTTTTTAAGCGATACTGCAGTAGTTCTTCACGTGCACTATTCATGGTTGTCGATGTCCCGAAACCGGAAATCCGCCATCATCTTTGCTGACTTTTTCGAATGAAATTCAAATATATACTCATACAAAAATAAACATACATATTCTCAAAGAAAAATAATAAAAATGACCTGTGACGTAGGAAAGTTTTGTAAACATAGGCTCTACATTACCGTAAGAAGAAAAAAAGGCATTTTAAAGTAAAGGAAGATTTTTTTTAAATTAGATTGTCAAATGCTGTTACAGTCGACTCTAGATAAATAATTACTCAACTTTGTAGTATTGAGTGTTAATATTTCACGTGTATAACACGCAATTATAGTACCCGGCCATAAATATTGCACATCGACCTTTGGAAAGAGACAATCGGCTAATTTCGACTTCGTAGAGCGTTATAGTCCAAGATCCCAGACCCCAGACTTCCTTGTTTCTGATTGACAAAACATTACAGTATACATCGTAGTATAAAGAGTTGCTAAAATATTTTCTACATGTTTTAAAATATAGTAATATAATTAGTGTCTGGCGATAAATACTAAAATAGCTGGTTAATAACATTTTTACGTATATAAAGCAGCCAAATTTAAAAAAATTGTGAAAGAACATTTGTGTACTAAAGGATATTATTCGATTAACGATTTTATAGAAGACAGTACGCCTTGGGAATGATGTGATCGCCGCCAGGCTATTTCAACCTATAAAATTATTGTAAATTTCAATCTGCTTTGGAAAAAAAAAACATGATTAAAAAAATGATATTAGTCCCGCTGAGTTTCTTTCGCCAGTTCTTCTCAGGTCAGAGGCTTTTTCTTTCCGAACTGGTAGTAGACTCATGACGTTCAGTAAGAAATTGTAATAATTTTATGCTGAATAAAATATTTTGAATTTGAATTTAATATATTTTGTCCTTCAAAAAAATATGACAGGTGATCTGGGAACTGGGTTCTTACACTATTAGATCTGTCATATGAAATACTGACAGTCCGATACGTCTCATAGGTAATGTGCGTCAGAGATAACGCTCTACAAAGTTCAAATTAGCTGATTGTCTCTTTCTAAAAGTCGATGTGCATTATTTACGGCCGTGTACTATAACTTCATTGACATTTAAATGTAAAGGCTTAAATGAAGTATAGAAGATTAGACAATAAGTAAGGTGCTTCAATGTGTTTGTTATATGTTGCACATCGATTGCTCAGAAATTGTTTTTAACTACAATTAGTTCGCAATTCCATTTGAGATAAGATTGACGTCTACTACGCTACCATAAATTGTAGTATGATTATTTAATTTTATATCAATACTGCACAACGTAGCTTACGAATTTTGAAAGATTTATTTAAATCGTCTTAGTGATTTTAATTTTTGTGGAATACGTAATAATATTTTTTAAAAATTCGTATAGACTGTATTATACATATAATATTATGTCGATAAGATCGAATGATATTATTCATATTTCATCAGTATATAATGTGTATTTAAATAAAATTTGCAAAAAACGCGATTTAAGTACCAAAAAAATTAAAAGTAAAAAACCTTTTTAAAAAATAAGCTTTTATTTGAATGCACTAAAACGAAAAAAATAAATTTTTACTTTTAAACTTTTACTATCTACTTATAAAGTCATTACACATAATCTATATGATAGAAAAGCTTGTCGCGAGATAGTACTCGTATTTCTTTAGTTTGAAAATTTTAATAGTTAAAATCAATCACATCAATTTATTTAATTTACTTGTTTACAAGCAAATCTTGCGACAAGCTTTTATATCATATAGATTATGTGTAATGACTTTATAAGTAGATAGTAAAAGTTTTAAAGTAAAAATTTATTTTTTTCGTTTTAGTGCATTCAAATAAAAGCTTGTTTTTTAAAAAGGTTTTTTTACTTTTAATTTATTTTTGACTTTTTTGTCGGTTATTACGTCACTTTATTCGAATTTTTCTTAGCAAGCCCTTTCATTTGACACCCATATTGTAGAAGTGCACTAAAAATAACTAGTCCACACTCTTGGATATGCCGCCATATTGGATTTAGAATGACGTCACAAAGGTAACCATACATTGGCATCCAAATTGATCCTATATACAAAATTTCAGCTCAATTGGTTGAAGATATCTGCTTCAAAATTGAGTTGCAAGATTTCACCTGAACAGACATACATACATATAAACCATGCATTGTCAACCAAATTGAACCTGTATACAAAGTTTCAGCTCAATTGCTTGAAGATATTTGCTTCAAAATTGAGTTGCAAGATTTCACCCGAACAAACATACATACATACAAACCATGCATTGTCATCCAAATTGAACCTGTATACAAAGTTTCAGCTCAATTGCTTGAAGATATTTGCTTCAAAATTGAGTTGCAAGATTTCACTTGAACAAACATACATACATACATAAATACATACAAATCATGCATTGTCATCTAAATTGAACCTGTATACAAAATTTCAGCTCAATCGGTTGAAGATATCTGCTTCAAAATTGAGTTGCAAGATTTCACCCGAACAAACATTCATTAAATTTACATACATACATACATACATACATACATACATACATACATTGCAAGTTAAATAAAAGCTTGTAAAAAAACCGAGCTAAGCTCGGTCATACAGGTACTATTATTTATTTGTCTCGTGATATTGTCTAGTTAGGACCGTTTTACGTTGTTCTAGTGATAAGTGATAACCATGTTCTTGTTGAATTTAGAACGTGAGTGATCATATTTTTCTTGAAAAATTTAATGGAAATAATCTATAAGTAGCATTCTAACGAATGCAATTATAAAGGCCACAACCACAAGCCTTATCACAGAATCACAGAAAAAACAAACGAGTATGCCACACGATTAAATTAAAACTTCTTTATCAATGGCCCTGCACAATAGGCCTGCACTATGTCTTAGATATAAGTAACGTAACTGGCTATGAGATAAAGAGAGAAAGAAAATGTATGCTCAAACCTCTCTCTCTTGCTCCGTTCGTCTTGCCCGATCACACTTTTCGTAACGCTCTCGTCACGCATTCACCATCTTACTTCCAAAGTAAAACGTGCGTAAAGAAGTTTATTTCAAACAGAAAAAAGTATAATTTAATTTAAAAATATCCTGTTTTATACAAATAATACAAATTGCATCATAAGTTTTACTCAAATATTAGTGATTACTGATTAATGCTGAGTCATTGATTTATCTGTAAGATTTTCCTCTGTGTATATTTTTCACAAATATCAACTATACTTTGCCTGTTTCTAAGTCAACGCCAGTTTACATGCATGCATGGAATCAAGCATTCGTCTATGTGTGTGTGACTGCAGATGTTTATACTTTTCCTAATAATATAGTAAAGTGGCTGGCTTTTGTTTATTAAATATTTTCCTGTATAATTTTATTGTTAGTCTGTTGACACAAGATACAGATAATCGAAAAAGAAAACGAAAAGGTAGTCTAAGTTTGTAAGTAGAAGTTTTAAGTATTTTCTTCTGTATTAATCATCCACGCGACTTAACATCCGTATTATAAAATACTTCCGTATCAGCGTTTACTAATCTTCTTTAATTAACTGACATAATTCGAGTTGCCATACGCAAACGTTTGTTTGTTTTTACAATTTATCCCCAATAGGGAAAGGCAAATGACATTAATAGTCCATACAGCCTTGTCTGAATTTATAAATTTCAATCTGATGTAATAAACAAATTTTAAAATTTCGAATAAGACCTGTTCGAAAAATGAATCCAACAATCGTTGCTTAGATTAACTTGTTCATATAAGCACGTACATATAACATCTCCAATTTTTTAATATTTATATATTCTTTCCTCTGTGGTCTTATGGTAATCATATAATGTACAGGCGAATTCAAGTGCTCAAGGTTTGTGTGTATTACATTTTTATTAACTTAAGAGGTCTAAGTCTTAGCAAACAATGGTTTATGGACATTATATGTAAAATAAACTCTATTTTTAACCACACAAAGACCATGTTATTTTGTTCTGTCACTGGGAACAAATAAAACAAAACCTGCGCAGTTTTCTACGTCTATTGCTACTACTCAACTTCTACAAGTTTTAGTAACATATTTTAAAGCCTATAAAAAATTTTAACAATCATACTACCATATAAATATTTATTACATTATATATTATACACGTTTCTGTTACGTAAAATATTTGTCAAAAAGAATTACACTTCCAATATAAACGTTATTAAAAATTTTAATACAACAAAATTTTATCAACGATTAATATATGATAATGCCTGAGCTAATAAACAATATATCGTGATCGTAATCCAAGTCAATTGACAAAATAATCAAAATGGCTTATGTTTAAATGAATAGATCTGTTGACAGACGACGATCATATTTTATAGTCCTGATAAATTCAGTATTCATCTCGCGTCTATAGCGTACGATCACGCAACATCTTGTGAGTTGTGTATTACTTATCGTTCCTTTATTTACAATCTTGTTATTACACAAATACACGTTAAACATAACGCATATTATTGTTTTTTAATTCGTGGAATTTTCAAAGTTTATTCCAAACGACTCTACACTTCTTCACATTATTAAAAAATTCTTCATAGCAATGTTAGTGGCAATATTTTCTGTAAAACAAATTATTTTGACAATAATTTTCTTCCTAACAGCTTCGCATATCCAATAGTTACCTAATTACTAACCGGTCTACTTGTTCTTTTCAGAAATTGTACCTGGTCTACTCAGAAGACTACAAAAATGTTTTTCAACATTCTTCTATACATCGTTTACTACATGATGTACACAATTCTTCTGGCGATTGCTGGACTCTGGTGCTTCGAAGAGTGTGCCCTGACAGAGGAAGAAGAATACGAATTTATCCACCATCACCGGGCCATGCCGTACTGAGCTACGACTTCATAGGGGCCTTAGAAGAGAGGAGTCTTCTTGGTCTACTTTGTCTATGTCACAAACTGTGAGTACCTTCTGACATACTTACATATGGGTGTGTTACATTTATTTATTCCCTCTTAAACATTCTAATTAAGTGTGTTTTATGTATTATATATATTAAATTGTATATTTAAACATTAAATTTAAAAAAGTGATAAGGAAATCTACATAAATGTGAATATCCTAATTTGGAATCTTATAAACATCTAAAAGCATCATCTAATACAAAATTTTATGCTCTTTTTATCTATGTGCAAAAAATTAGGATTAGTAATTTTAACTCCGTGCAATATGCATTATGTAAATTGGACGCATCTTTAAATTGAGTTGTTCGCTTGTTAGACATAAAAATAGTATCTATAAGCTGAAAACACATAATAATGACATTGGACCTCAATCAGTAAACATACTTAATTATTTAAACAGAAAAATGTCCTGTTATGTATATTGACGTAATTTGCGTTAAACTCAAGCGGGTATAAACCTGTGACCCCAGAAGAACAATGTTAATGCTTACAAAAAATTAAAAACAAATAGGTATATATGACAAACGCTTTGACAAAGTTTCGTCTTTAGAATGACTGCGTACTATTGTTTGAAGTCTCTCGAAATTATGAAAGACGTAAATACGTAAAAAATCATAAATTTATGAACTATTAAACACAGAGTATATAACGTTAAAAGTAATAAATTTATTTTTATAGTGTTTATTTATCGTTTTTCACATTTATGCAATACTAGCTTCTGCGCGCGACTTCGTCGGCGTGGACTCCGCTCCTATTGGTCTTAGCGTGATGATACATAGCCTCGATAAATGGGCTATCTAACACTGAAAGAATTTTTCAAATCGGCCCAGTAGTTCCAGAGATTACCGCGTTCAAACAAACAAACAAACAAACAAACAAACAAACAAACTCTTCAGCTTTATATGTATATATTAGTACTAGCTGACCTGGCGAACTTCGTACCGCCTTTTTTTTCTTAAATATAATAATTACATATACCAAAATAAAATATAGCCTATCTTTCAAGTTGGATCAAACTGCACACGGTGTGCAAATTTGATTAAAATCGGTTAAGTGGTTTAGGAGTCCATTGAGGACAAACATTGTGACACGAGGTTTATATATATTAAGATAGATTAATGCAATTCCTATTACACTCAACGTTTGGGGAAGTAGTCTCTAGTATTTTTTTAAATGATTTAGCGGTTTCTGTTTGTTTTATATTTCTCGTATTTTAAAGGACCCAAGCGCATAGTCATAAAAGGCGTTGAAATGTATGTTTCTTCATTCACTAACAATATAATATAATTGATGATTGGTTCACAAAAAATTTAAGTAAATTTTATTTTAAAAGTCCGTTTTGTTCTAATTTTCTTAAGGTCTATTAGCAATAATAAAATATTCTGCACCATTTCACCAGCACAAAGTTTCGACACTAATTTGGTTAATGACTCTAAAAATATATAATATAGCACGATGTTTGTTGTCCAAACAAAATGTCAATACAAACGAATAAGCTTTCAAACTCAATAAGAATATTTTGAAAATTTTCCCGCCATTCCAAAACTTACAGTTTTAAAAAAAGTAAACAAAATTTTATATTTTATTATATCATCTTTGATCATGCAAGATTCAAACATAACTTCAAAACACTAGTAGGAACAAAACATCTTATGTAACAATAGTTGTAAAGAATTATAAAGAAAACAATAAATAAATATTACTAGTCAAAAGATTACACAATAACATCGCAACGAACGACCGGACGGACCAAGGTAAAGACACCTCTGTACCTTTCAGTACTCTGTGTAATTTGAACGACGCTACAACATTCAGTACTTTGTATATATGAAAACAATTCTTGCAACTCAATCAGTATGTGACAGGTCTCATTAAAGAAGTCTTTTGTAGCGTTTTTAAAAAGTTTTGTGTCAGAAATACGTTTAACTAATCGGATTTTGAAATTATCTTCTATATTCAAAGAGGTACGTAATAGTTTCATTAATTTAAAACTATAATTAATCTAATTTTAATGCAATACAATCTATTAATTTACACTGAACGAATTGTATGATTATCTTCATTTATTTTAATGACATTCATTTCATCCAAAAAAACTGAAGTTGTAAAATCAAAGTTAATTAATATTTAACAGTGATTGATCACTATAATTTAATTTCATAGATTTGTGTTAATAATAAGTTTTATTACTAAATAATTGTGTTTTCTCACAAAGTGAATAAAAACGACTTCAATTACATTGACCAGTAATACAACGTAAAGACGGAAAAATAGTTAAGTAAATACGCATTATTGGAGATAACTCAATAAGTACTTGTCGATCTAAATAAAAATTCAATAGGTCCAAATCGGTCCACCCAGTCAAGTGTTCTGAGGTAGTACCTATACTTAAAAAGTCGGTTAAAAAAATACCTACTTAGAATTTCATAAATTTATCAATACCGTGGTTTGGCCAAACATTTATATTTAAATTTAGGCCCCTATCATTTATCTACTAATAGAAAATTTTACCTTTTTATTACTTCTTTTTTTCACGTAATTTTCAAACCAGTATTTTTTTTTTTACACTTCCCTGATATAATAAATTCGTTTTCAAAGTAAATTGCCTACTGAAAGCTGTACTACATGCCAGCAATAACTTAATGTTTAAAAAAAAATTAAGAACTTTTTAAACTAGGTTAATATTGTTTTCTAATGTTTACGCGAATTTCACTCATTATAATGAAACAACTTTTTCGGACTGTCCGAACTCTGGCGTGTCTTCCCGTGGCCATGGTTGCTGTAAAGTATCCTTTCGTCGTCTTTTCGTCCGAGACGTCGGGAATGTAAAAAAAACGCGATAAAATCCGAAAAATTCATCAATATTCGGGTCGTTATTTTGCTTCAACGTCTCAAAGCGAACATTTTACAGCCGTTACAGTAAACAAGTCATCTAAACGAAATACATTATTATGATATCTGACTTGGAACACCTATTTACTATGCTTGCAAAAACATAAATGTTTCGTTTAAAACGGAAACAGTTTATATTATATAAGATAATAGTATTATAAATGTCCCATTTCTCGTAGTACTAAAGAAATCTTTTCCTACATATGATATTAAGAGTCAAAGATTGAGACACCTACACTGATTGTGTGTGAGTATAATAAGCTTTGAATTTTTATTTTAAGCAAAACTCTTTTGAAATTTAATATTAAAATAATTTTAAATTTAAGTCATTTTGTGTACTGGACCGTGCGTTACTGTCAGAATAAGGCATAAAGGAAAATGTAAAAAAATAAAACAATATTACAAAAGTCACAAAATTTTATATTGTACACGGTATAATATAAATAATTTAATTAACGATTAAACAAGCAAAAAAGTCAGATTAATATTAGTTTTATTCTTTTTTTTTCAAACGAGTACCGAAAATCTTTTAAAAGTATAATTATGCTACGCTATGATTTTTTTATATAAATTGGCGTTCTAAATAAAAAATAAAAAATCCCAGGTCGACAAAAACGTCAATTTTGGTCTAGATTCTAGAATGTTCGTCATGGATATGATCATAAATTTTATTACATAACAAAGCAAGAACAAGAGTGCTTTAGACCACACGACTGAAATAAAACTTCTTTAGCTGCTACAGTAATATACGAAAAGTAACTCTTTTTTTTATTTTATTTTTTTTATGAAACTAGGTTGGCAAACAAGCGTACGGCTCACCTGATGGTAAGACCGTAGCCTATAGACGCCTGCAACACCAAAGCATCGCAAGCGCGTTGCCGACCCTATCCCCAGTCCCCCCAGGAGCTCTGGTCACCTTACTCACCAACAGGAACACAACACTGTTTGAAAACAATATTATTTAGCTGTGGTTTTCTGTAAGATCGAGGTACTACCCCAGTCGGGCTGCTCCATATTTTGAGCAGGAAATTTCCTTCTGTGCCCTACCTCAGTTGACTCTCTCTCTTTCTATCTTCACTAACTTATATCTCCCTCTCAACTTCCGTTAGCCTCGCCCAATCACACTTTTCTTAACGCGCTCGTCACGCATTCACCAGCTCACTCCCCGTGTCAAGCGTGTGTTAAAAAGTTTCACTTCAAAAATATTATTTATTTGACTTGTGATATTGTCTAGTTAGGACCGTTTTGCGTTGTTTAAGTGATAACCATGTTCTTCTATAAGAGCACTAGTTAGTTTTACTTCAAAAATCGGTGAATTCACGAAACACTCGTACGTAATTGGCGTAAATAAATGAGCTAACTCAGGTTAACTAATTTATTTATATTTATTTATTTTATTACATAGGAAGCAAACACAAAAAAATACAATGTTATACGTTACGTCTTTCTTAATTATGTCTAGCACGCAATATTTTTAAGCGACTTCAAAAGCGCTATTATATTTTATGGTCTAAGATCTGCCACCATAGCCTGCTGCAATATTTTTTTTTTATCTTTTCCCTCTCATGTTAATTACATGTAGTAAACTAAAACCGTTAATATTTTACATTATATACCTGACTGTAGTAGGCAGCCATCTCTATGATTGCTACACTTACCTGCAGCCAGGTCAGTAACCTCAGTCAGCAGTAACCTGCACAAACACCCAGACCACGTCAAACATCTGTATGGCCAATACAAATGTTGTCGTGTGCGGGGATCGAACCCGCAACCGCCCGCGCAACAGTCAATCGCAATCCAGTGCTGTGACCGCTGCGCCAACGCGGCGTCATAAAATAAAAAATAAATAGGAAAAAAATGTTTAATTTATGAAGTACATCATTCTACATTTGGTTTTTAAGAAAAACGTGCTAACGTAGTACAGATAAAGTTATAAGTTTAAGTTTTTTTTTCATTTGTCTTATCTGTTTACGATTTTCCTGTTATGTCATTGTTTTCCGTTTTAAATAGTCATATTCCAAATTGAGAAACGTTCCGGAACAAATAGGTTGACTACGCAGAAGGTCCATATAACTTTATTCTTAACTAGCTGACCCGGCGAACTTCGTACCGCCTAACAGTCGATTCTTTAATTTTTAATTTTTTTAAATACTTTTCCTTCCCGGAAACCCTCTACTAACACTTAAACCGCATGATGTGATATTAAAGTTCAAATTGACTTTTAAGTATTAGTTGTATTACGAATCTTTTTTATGGGAATATAGAAAAGTGTTGTTTCTAGACTTTTTCAGGCAATTTTTTAAATTTTTCTCTCCGTAAAAACCATTCTCGTACTTCAAGGAATATTATAAAAAAAGAATTAGCAAGATCAGTTCAGCCACTCTCGAGATTTACGCTTAGCAACACATTCAGCGATTTATTTTGTATACATATAGAGACTAGCTGACCCGGCGAACTTCGTACCCCCCAACAGTCGATTGGTATTAAAGTTCGAATTGACTTTTAAGTATTATTACGAATCTTTTGTATGGGAATATAGAAAAGTGTTGTTTTTAGACTTTTTCAGGCAATTTTTTAAATTTTTCTCACCGTAAGAACCATCCTCGTACTTCAAGGAATATTATAAAAAAAGAATTAGCAAAATCGGTTCAGAAACTCTCAAGATTTGCGCTTAGCAACACATTCAGCGATTCATTTATATATATATATATATATATATAGATAAGATATATTAGTACTATTACTTTACGGTAAACTAGCTGACTCAAAAAACTTCGTATACCGCCAAATTATTTCTGAATGTATCGATTTAATTTAAATTTCCATTAATACAAACCTTTTTTTTTTTCGTTGACCCAGGGGGAAATCCATTATGGATGCCTCCAGCTCCCCCGAGCTTACATCGGACTCACACCGACTAAACCCCAGCCGGGCTAGCATGCGTACAACGAGATAATCTCTTGACGAGAGAGATAGATAATGTCTACATCGAGTATTTTCTCGATTACCTTAGCATGCGCAATACGAGAGACATAATTCTCTTCCGAAGACAAAACGGAACGGAAACGCCATGGTATACAAAAGATATTATAATAATATTTATAATTTGAATATATTTTGTTTATCGTAGTCTTTCTAATATTGACAACGAGTAGTTTATCTTCTTAAAACGTCAAAATCACGTCAAAATTCGACAAAACTACGATAACTAAAATTTCTTGTTATCTCTTCAATTGTCGTGACGAGAAGAGTATCACGTGCACGCATGCTAGCTACTGTAGACGTAAAGAGATAATACGAGAAAAGGGGTAGACAAACTTTTGTCGTGGCGCGCATGCTAGCCCGGCAGCTGGGGTCTCCCTTCTTCTCGCCTTCCGCCAGCCATTCCGCCAGCGTTTGCCCGAACTAAGGCCCGTCGCAATAAGTAACTTAGAGAACAATATAGAACAAAAATAAAGAATTATTTAATTTGGTTAATTTGTTTTTATTTTAATTGATTTTTTGTTTTTATTCTGATATACTAAAAGCAAGAAGTTAGATATATAAACATTTACAAACATAAGGAACTTTTATTTTAGGCTCTTATTTCAAATTCTCATTCATTTTATAACAATTGAATGAAGAATCTTCTAGAACCATTAAATCAGACTCGACAATCTACTATTACAAAATTCGCTTAGAAATTTTATAGTAATGAATAAATTTTATTTGCTTGGATTCATCAAAAAGCTGTGTTACAAAATTTCTGTCAGAAAAATTCCGATATACAAGATGATACTTAAAATTTTAATTTGTACGATGGCGATTCGAAGATGATTTTGAAGCCTGTTTGAATTAAGTATTATTTTTGATAATGACTTTATTAAAAGTTCATCTGGCTTTATTTTAATTAAATTAAACGCTTTATAAAAATATGGACTGAAAGCAAGCATAATATAATATTAATATAAGCTTAAAACAGCTACAATCAGTAATATTTTATTTATTTTTAATATTTGTTAATATTTTTGTATTTTTTTATCGCTATATAAAATACTTCGACTGGTGTAATTAAAATAACAGCAATCAATTACAAAAAAGCACCTGCTTAAAGCTCAGATTTTTTTGTATAAAATAATATTTGCTATTATAAAAGCACAGGTATGAATATTCAAAAACTATAAAATATTATATAGATTTCATATATTATTTACTAGCTGACCCCGCAAACATTGTTTTGCCATATATGTTATTAGCCCCCGCAACCCCCTCTTGTGGGTGGAATTTCGTAAAATCCGTTCTTAGCTGACCTCTACTCGGCGAAAGGAATATTCCTACCAAATTTCAAGTCTCTACGCCTTATGGTTCCAGAGATATCGTGATGTGTCAATATATGGGTGGAAATTTCTTTTATATATATATATATATATATATATATATAAAAGAAATATATATATATATATATAGACTACATTACTTCATTTGTAAAATGAGTTCAATTGTATTATATCATTAATTTCAAGGAGTTATATCTTTGACAATAAGTATATTATAGTTATACAATGTCAAATCATAGTAAAGCAAGCTAAAATCTTAAAGCTTGTTTTATTAGCGCCTTTCTTACACGTATCTTACCAAATACCTACTTTTTTTTAACTTAAGTCGTATATTTATGATAAACACAATTTATTGTATGTAGGTAATTTAATTCTTTATAAATATATATTTATAACCCAGGTTTCGATAGAATCGGAGGCTTTCTCATAGTCCACATACGCAATACATAGCGGCAGATTATACTAAATCGGTCTTCTGTATAACCTGCTGCAGCGTGTTTATGTGGTCTATGGTTCTGTAGCCTAATCGGAAGGCTAGAAGTCGTCTAGCCTGCGAGAAATGCGATTAGTAAGGATCCTTTAGGACAACTCAGAAGCGCAATGGGTCTATAGTCCTTTAAAAGGTCTCTGTCATCCTTTTTGAAGAACAAAACCAACACGCTTCTGCTCCATACCTCCGGGGTAGTTCCATTACTGATGACGGTATCGAACAGCTTTTGGAGCGCCACTAGGAGGGATTTGCCTCCAGCTTTTAGCAACTCTGCTGTGATACCATCATCTCCCTGTGCTTTGTTATTTTTATTTGGCTAAGGTTCCCTCTTATTTCATACGCGCTGACGTCCGGAATATCTTCGGTATAGTGTCGGGTCAATTTAGCTCTCTTGTCGTTCACCACATTGAACAGGAGTTTTTGAAGAGGTATATAACCGTCCGTAGTACATCTCAAATTTCTCTCTGAACACTACGTACGTGTGACGTACGATCAACACTATTTAAATTTACAAATGGAAATTATCAATTTTATATCTACATGAACTAAAATGATACGTAGTTTAATGATTTAAAAAAGGAGGAGGTTTTCAATTCGACCGTGTATCTATATATATTTTTATGTATGTTCGCGGATAACTTCGTCGTTTATGAACCGATTTTGATGATTATTTTTTTGGTATTTAACACGATAAGGTAACGAGGATCTGATGATGGCATCAAAGAGAAATCGAATAGAACCGTCGTAAATCTTAGTGGCAACTAATGCGTTTGTTAATTTTTTTCGTCTACTTACGTTGTTTTATTTGTCGATGTAATTGAAGTCGGTTTTTTTCCTTTGCTAGCAAACACAATTTTGACAATAAAGCACATGAAAATACATTATTATTCTAACCTTAAAAACCATAAAGTTTTTGAAAGAGCAATTACCTACAAAAGTAATTTCGTAACAACCTTCAAGATTTCATCCGCAGCCTCGCCTCTGTGTACTTATTTATCCTACGGTCACTGTCGCGTTCTACATACACCAACGAACTTGATATTTGAACTTGTGAAAATTATAATACCAGTAACGCACGAGGTCGCTTAGTAACAGCTAATATTGATGGGCTTTTCTAGAACTTAACGCCAATTACATGACATTACTAAATGTCAAGTTGTTATTGAAAACCTTCGTTTGTTTGTCTAAAACAAACATATTCTTAGCATTTGTTCTTCACAGCTTCATTTTAATATTTTTATAAAACTGTCTTGAATCTGAAAGACAGCTTAAATTGCAGTGTGAATAATAAAATTTAGACCAAAGTGTGACGAAAATGTGATTTAAAATTAATTTGTCAGCTCTGTGGAATGTATATCAAACGACATGTTTTGAAGTATCAAAGAAATCAGACGTTGTATATTTAACTGACGTAGGGCACAGCAGGAAATTTCCTGCTCAAAATATGGAGTAGCCAGACTGGGCAGTACCTCGACCTTACAGAAGACCACAGCTAAATAATACTATTTTCAAGCAATGTTGTGTTCCTGTTGGTGATTAAGGTGGACAAAGCTCCTGGGGTGGATTGGGGATAGAGCCGGCAACGTGCTTGCGATGCTTCTGATGTTGCAAGTGTCTAAAAGCTACGGTAGTCGCTTACCATCAGGTGAGCCGTACGCTTGTTTACTGACCTAATTATATTTTAAAAAAATGTGTCTACTCTCTGCTATACTGTTATTATTAGCTGTGCTACCCATGACATAAATCCACTTCAGTCTTATATTTTAACCAAATGTCTTTTATTTTGATTTTTATTTTAAATTTCATATCTATTAAAAACCATTTAGTCTTGTCTAAGATTCTTATATCATAAAACATCTAACAGCGTACAATTTTTTCCAATAATATTTTTGATGTTTCCTGGTCGTTATTTCTTAAAGCTACCGGATAAACATTTAAGTAAAGGTGAAAATATGATTTAAAGTTTACATACCTTCGGTTTATTGACATTTACGTAGTTTGCTGAACTACGTTATCGAAGAAAGCCAACGTTAAGAGCGTGCATAAGGCGAGCAAAAAATCAGATTTCAACCGCGCGCCCGATGAAACAAAATATACACAAAGCCTCGTGTCAGAGTGCGATAGACGATATAGTTTTGAGCGCATTACGAATGTAAAAAACGACAAATATGTTATTTTGTATATAATTCCGAAACTAAAAGTAATTACATTAAATGCCTAAGCATAGCCTTTACTCATATTTAAATGTAATTAATTATCAAATTTTTGTCTTAATGGTCATAACCATATCGAGTATAAATAGAAAAAATATAAAAATTAGAGGTTACTTCGTGATTATATTTTATCGAGGAAATTTCCTTATTTTATGTTTTTGATAAAGGTCAACCCTTGCAAATATCACGTAGTTTGTCATATATTTTTATTTTAAGATTTGGTCTGGAACTTTTCATGTCAAAACAAATAGAAGATGGTAATTTTGCATTATGCGCACTCTTAAGGAAAAGACTTCCAATTTAATTGTAACACATTTTGAATATGTAATCTTCAATAATATAAAAATACTAGCGACCCGCTCCGGCTTCGCACGGGTGCAATGCTAATACTAAATAAATATTTGCAATCTAAGCGCAAAAATGTGTTTATTTACGACATCACATTAGAAAACTTTAAAACTATCAGTGTTCCTCTACTATATTATGCATGTATTATACATATAAACCTTCCTCTGGAATCACTCTATTTACTAAAGAAAACCGCATCAAAATCCGTTGCGTAGTTTTAAAGATCTAAGCATATATACAGACAGATAGCGGGAAGAGACTTTGTTTTATAATATGTAGTGAAATCGCTGAATGTGTTGTTAAGCACAAATCTCGAGAGCAGCTGAACCGATTTCGCTAATTCTTTTTATATAATATTCCTTGAAGTAGTACGAGGATGGTTCGTACGGCGAGAATTTGAAAAATTGCCTGAAAAAGTTTATAAACAAAACTTTTCTATATTCTCATACAAAAGATTCGTAATAATACTTAAAAGTCAATTTGAACTTTAATACCATATCATAAAGTTTAACTGTTCGATTTTTTTATTTAATTATACCAATTCGAATTCAATCTTCACAGGTCGGGTCAGCTAGTAAAACTATATTTATTTTACGTCCGATGTTTACATATTTAGTCCTACTCCGAACTTATTCTATGAAATACCTAATAGGTTATATACAAATCATCACAACATAGTATAAAACAAAGTCACTTCCCGCTTTAACCATAAATTATCGCCAAAAAACATAGAATTTTTTTTTTAAATATAAAAAAAATTTACGCCTGTATCCCGAAAAACACGCACAGAAATCATAATTTTTTGGACATAGAGTCTACGTAAGATATAAAAATCTTAATTCGTCAAAAAAAAATAAAATATATTTTTTTTAATTTTTTTCTGTTTTTTGTCAATAATTTATGATCTAGTTTCACCCCCTTTCGGGGTTGCACTTTATCGCGAGACACCCTGTATATGCTTCAAAACTACGCAACGGATACGCAAAGATCTTCAAAACTACGCAACGGATTTTGATGCGGTTTTCTTTAGTAAATAGAGTGATTCCAGAGGAAGGTTTTTATGTATAAAACATGCATAATATAGTAGAGGAACACTGATAGTTTTTGCAACCGTGCGAAGCCGGGGCGGGTCGCTAGTATTTAAGAAATCGTCAAGTGAAATAAATATATTTTTAATTATTCAACTATTTTTATATATTCATACGATTACGATTACGATTCAGTCTGTAACATCCCACGGCTGGAGATGGGCCTCTTTCTCCATGTATAAATATAAACTTATAACATATACACACGGTCGTCTGTTCCCCTGTTAAGCAACTTAATGCTTGTAACAGCCGACTGTTAAAGCCAAATATTTTTTTTGATAAATATACATAGAAATAATACACATATAAATACATATATTACACACAGACTCAGGCGGGAATCGAACCCGCAACCCGCGAAAGCAGGGCCACTACAAATTGCGCAAACGGGCTAGTCAAATGTAGGAGAAAGAATGGAGCTTAATCCACCACGCTGCTCCACTGCGGGTTGGCGGTATTCATGTCAGAGCTGAAAAGACGAAATGTTTTAATAACATTAAGGCATAATGTAGGTATATTATCGACTTATTTTATTAAATACTAGCTTCTGCGCGCGACTTCGTCGGCGTGGACTCCACTCCTATTGGTCTTAACGTGATTATATATAGACTATAGCCTTCCTCGATAAATGGGCTATCTAACACTGAAAGAATTTTTCAAATCGGACCAGTAGATCCAGAGGAGATTAGCGCGTTCAAACAAACAAACAAACAAACAAACAAACAAACAAACAATCAAACAAACAAACAAACTCTTCAGCTTTATTATATTAGTATAGACTAGCTGACCCGCGCGAACTTCGTACCGCCTGACAGTCGATTCTTTAATTTTTTATGTTTTTGTTTTCTTAATACACACTTAAACTTTATGGTATGGTATTAAAGTTCAAATTGACTTTTAAGTATTATTACGAATCTTTTGCATGAAAATATAGAAAAGTGTTGTTTTTAGACTTTTTCAGGCAATTTTTTAAATTTTTCTCTCCGTAAGAACCATTCTCGTACTTCAAGGAATATTATAAAAAAAGAATTAGTAAAATCGGTTCAGCCACTCTCGAGATTTGCGCTTAGCAACACATTCAGCGATTCATTTTTATATACATACTAGCCGACCCGTGCCCACTTCGTTGGGCGTTATAATCCATTTCACATAAGAAGGGTACGGTGAAATTTGATATGTTCCAATACACTCTCACTATTTTCAGCAAATCAGATAAATATAAATGTTTTAAAATCACCAATTAATTTCTAAGGCAAATAATAATGCTTGATTAGATTGAATTGTTGACACGGCACGTCAGAGGGCGCAGGTTCAAATCCTGCTGGGTCGAAAATTTTGATAATTTTTATCTTTTTCCTTTTATCTTGTCACTCCTGAATAGTGTAGCTTTCTGTTAGCGAAAGAATTTTCATGATCGGATCAGTATTTGCGAAGATTACCCCGTATATACAAACAAAGTTATAAACTTTAACTCTTTATAATATTAGTATAGATATAGAGATAGAGATTACGTTTATTAGGTTGTTATACTTATCCATAAAAATTTCAAATACTTTGATGGAAAACTATACAAAGAGTAAAAGGTATAACAAACTTGTGACATTCAATCTTCGACTACACAAAGTGAATTATTTTAAAGCAAAGCAAGATATGTACGATGAATCCAGTTCAGGTTTTATAGAATGTTATGTACTGGTATGTACATATACATATGTTTATAATTTATCTTTTAGTTTGCTATTGTTACGACATCTGTCAGGAAGTAACAGATGAGTCTATTGTTTTACTCTTACAATTGCTCGCCCATAACTCAGCCTCCATTGTCAAATTAAAGTAAAGAACCCATTGAACTAGCTACTAAATAACTTTACGCACATGTTAATCTATTCAACTTATTGTCTTATTAGTTTGTTATTGTGATCTATGTAGCCATTGTACTTGCGTCAAATCACACTGTCACAGCTTGAAGTATCGACTTGTCACACGCTTAAATTTATAGATCATAAACAATACTAACAATACTCCAACGAACGTTCCCATGGTCATTGTTTTGTCATTACCTCATAAATTGTAATCGTTCTGCGAATGCAAGGGAACCGAGAAAAGTGGGAGCTGTGTAATTCAATAATAAATACCGAACATCCATCGGTAAGCGTCAGACTAGATTCAGTATCCATCCGATACAGGCTGAACATATCAGTCCTTAATATCAAACGCCTCTGTAACCTATAGTGCAACGCTCTCTTCAATGTTAATTGTAACGTGAACATATTTGAATAAACAGTAAATTCAAACAACGTTACTTTCATTATCCTGACAAGAAGTCCATCAAGAGAAATCAATATACCAGCATTCCGCCGGTATATAACAAAATTTTGGTGTCAGAAGTGGGATTCCACTCGACACTTCTCAAGAAAGAAAACAGAAGGTAGTCTCCAGGCTTTTAGTCAAGGAAGAATCCCAAGCTCTGGTGGCACATCCCTTGCGACGGTTTTGGCCTAAGAAAAGCGACAACGCAAGACAGGCGACGACGGCAAAGGAAGCTCTATTCGCGACGGTTTTGGCCTAAAGAAAAGCGATAACGCAAGACAGGCGACGACGGCGACGAGCATCAGGTTCAACACGACGGTTTTGGTCTGGCCTCGACGTACGACGGTGTTTTTCCTGAAAAGAAGAGGAGCAGCTACAGGCGACACTACACAAAGGCTACAGAGAGCAACTCAACCATCCCTCAGCAGAGCAGCTTCAGGCGTGGCCCCGATGAAACTATCGACTACGACCATGATACTACTGTAAGTTCTATAAATTCACTGTTTCACTATTTCATCTGCCAATCTGCTAGTCTCATTATCATTATTATATTATTTTTTTTTCTCGATAAATACCTAACGTAACGAATTAAATAAAATAATTTTCATAAATTTTTTTTTTAAATAATCACTATTATTAAGTAAATTGAAGTAACGAATTAAATAAAGACAAATCATTAGTATATAAATAAAAAAAAATATATATAAATAATTTAACGAACGAAAGCTTAAATTAAAATGGCGCTATCTAATTCATCAAATAATGATCCGATAGTAAATCAATGCGCTAATCCTTCGCATAGCGTAGCGGGAAATTATCAACCACAAGTACGAGTTTCAATCGATACCTTATTAAGATTTATAGATTCTTATGACGGAAATAGAGACGATTTAAGTGCATGGCTCACAAATTGCGATCGTGCTTTTCAAATAGCTTCACAAGACCAAGAACAAATTTTATTCGCGTTTATACAAAACAAATTAACAGATAGAGCTCAATCCGTGTGCTCTAATACAACTTTTGACAACTGGGAAGACCTAAAGGAGTTCCTTAAAAGTAGGTTCAGTAATAGAAAACACGAAACCCATCTTTTATTTGAGTTACAAAATTGCAAACAATTATATAGTGAAACAATCTCACAATACATCTCCAGAATAGAATCATGTTTAAAGAGGTTATTAATGTCAATAAAACAATCTTGTAACGATCCCAAACTATTACCGGGAGAAATAGAAAACACTAATAGATTAGCACTACATACATTTTTAATCAGTGTTAGATAGCCCATTTATCGAGGAAGGCTATAGGCTATATATCATCACGCTAAGACCAATAGGAGCGGAGTCCACGCCGACGAAGTCGCGCGCAGAAGCTAGTGTTATAATAAAAACCGAAAAAGGAAAACATGTCAGAGTTCACGTGAATCGTATTAAATTAGCTAATAAGAATAACACCGAAAAAAGTAAAACGGTAATAAAAAGAAAACCCACAATTAAAAGGATCATTAAACCTCCTGTAGGTTATTCATTGCGATCGCGACGACATTGAAGAATACACAACGTTAATAATGCTATGTTTTATAACGATGCAATCGATAAATAATAATAATCGAATAAATAAAATAAAATAAAGTTTTAACAGACGATAAAGAGATATACATATATAGTTTAATAAAAAACCAGATTCAAGTCACACAATCAGCAATACAAAACTTTAATTCTACGATTAAGAAATTAAATGAAAATGAAAAATTAATATTAAAAAACTTTAAGATCATTGATACATTTATAAATAATACTGATGCAAGTTTAACACTTATAAATTTAAAATCAACGGTTAATACTCATTTCATTACATTAAGTTCATTAAGTGAAGAAATTTATGAAAACATCGAAATGTTATTAAATTCAATTTTAATTGCCAAACAAAATGTTTTACTTCCATATATATTAACTCCAAGACAAGTATATACTGAATTAATGAATAATCAGCATTACCTGAAACAAAACATTGGAATCATTAAATGATAAGTTAACAAATAATCTTAATAAAACCTTTGAGTTTCTACCTCAAAGCCATATATCATGGATAGTCTATTGTTTATGTATAAGTATATTACTATATTTAATATTTAAGTTTTGTAAAATAACGCAATTATATAAAACACTTACTTGTAATAACCACGACCCCGATAATTGTAGATGTTGCGTACAAATATTTGACCAGTGTAATCGAAGAAATAATAAGGCAGAAGCCTCAGTTAGAATGGCAGTAAGTAGTACTCTGGATGAAATAACTGAAACAGATGATGAGGATAGCATAGTAAGACAACCACTTAGAATAACTAGATCCCCAAGCGTAGAGTCTCATTCTAGATTTAAGTATACTTATAATTTAAATAATTAAGCACTTGTGTTAAATTTAAGGTAGACATGTATTTTATTTTAAAGGAAAATATTAAAGAAAATGTCGTATTAAACAAAAGAAGAAAAGATTTTTATGTTAACCAATAAATAAATAAAAAATCATGAAATTGTTGTTAAAACATTGTAATGAAACAAAATAAAGAAAATTTTTATGTTAACTAATAAATAACGAATTGTGAAATTTATTGTTACTAATGTGTTTAAGAATAAGAAATAATTGTAAGCCAACATTTAATAGAATTTGTGTAATCTCGTTAGAATAAGGAATACTTACTGTAAGACACACTGTTTATGAGAACATTAAGTTCAGAGACAAGAACTATGTCATTGTGTAAGTTTAATTAGTTGTTATTTTATATTAATGAGAGCGTAACTTTCAATATTTCAGTTTATGTAAACAAACTTTTGTAAACAACTTGTAAACCCCGTTGTTCACTTTAAGTGGGGAGGTGTTATGTACTGGTATGTACATATACATATGTTTATAATTTATCTTTTAGTTTGCTATTGTTACGACATCTGTCAGGAAGTAACAGATGAGTCTATTGTTTTACTCTTACAATTGCTCGCCCATAACTCAGCCTCCATTGTCAAATTAAAGTAAAGAACCCATTGAACTAGCTACTAAATAACTTTACGCACATGTTAATCTATTCAACTTATTGTCTTATTAGTTTGTTATTGTGATCTATGTAGCCATTGTACTTGCGTCAAATCACACTGTCACAGCTTGAAGTATCGACTTGTCACACGCTTAAATTTATAGATCATAAACAATACTAACAATACTCCAACGAACGTTCCCATGGTCATTGTTTTGTCATTACCTCATAAATTGTAATCGTTCTGCGAATGCAAGGGAACCGAGAAAAGTGGGAGCTGTGTAATTCAATAATAAATACCGAACATCCATCGGTAAGCGTCAGACTAGATTCAGTATCCATCCGATACAGGCTGAACATATCAGTCCTTAATATCAAAACGCCTCTGTAACCTATAGTGCAACGCTCTCTTCAATGTTAATTGTAACGTGAACATATTTGAATAAACAGTAAATTCAAACAACGTTACTTTCATTATCCTGACAAGAAGTCCATCAAGAGAAATCAATATACCAGCATTCCGCCGGTATATAACAAGAATAACTAGCTTCTGCGCGCGACTTCGTCGGCGTGGACTCCGCTCCTATTGGTTTCAGCGTGATGATACACAGCCTATAGCCTTCCTCGATAAATGGGCTATCTAACACTGAAAGAATTTTTCAAATCGGCCCAGTAGTTCCAGAGATTACCGCGTTCAAACAAACAAACAAACAAACAAACAAACAATTAAACAACCAAACAAACGAACTCTTCAGTTTTATATATTAGTATAGATTATTATATAGACTAAAACATTCTGATTCCTCACCTTACCCCACTTCCCGAATTGTGCCAAACAAGTAACACAACCTGTAATTACATCAGTTCAATGAAAAAAAAAATGAAAACGGCTCAATAAAATCCTAGCACGTACGGAAGGCGGGTTAACTGCATGCCGAGCTACACGAATATTGTGCAACAAACAGACGCGAGTGCAGGATATTGCGCCAAGGACTAAAGAACCGGTACATTCGGAAGAACGCTGGAAATGGCTGCATGTCTCGAATAAAGTACTATTTTCACAAGGAGGTAGAGAACCAAACGGTTTTACGAAAAAAAAATCTTCCTACAAGTAAATAAATTTAAGATTCATATCTATACTAATATATAAAGCTGAAGAGTTTGTTTGTTTGGTTGTTTGTTTGTTTGTTTGTTTGAACGCGGTAATCTCTGGTTCTACTGGGCCGATTTGAAAAATTCTTTCAGTGTTAGATAGCCCATTTATCGAGGAAGGCTATAGGCTATGTATCATCACGCTAAGACCAATAGCAGCGGGGTCCACGCCGACGAAGTCGCGCGCAGAAGCTAGTAAAAATATAAAATTATATTTTATTGAAATAAATATTCAATTCAATAACAAAGAAATTTTATTGTTAGTCCTATCGTAAAATTGTTTATTTTACAGGAGCCCTTTTTGAGTGCGTGTAATTATTATCGTCTATGGAAGAGGCTTTACATGACGTTACAAACTGTTTATTTATATACAACTAGGTCGGCTAGGTCTCACCTGATGATAAGTGATTACCGTAGCTTATAGACGCCAGAAGCATCGAAAGTCCGTTGCCAGTCCTACCCACAAATCCCTCCCAGAAGCTTTAGTCACCTTACTCACAACAGGAACACAACACTGCTTGAAAGCAGTATTATTTAGCTGTGATCTTCTGTAAGGTCGAGTTAGACCTAGCGACCTAGCCGGGCTGCTCTCGATTTTGAGCTGGATATTTCCTAATGTGCCCTACCTCAGTTAAAAGTTTTCTTTTTGTCTGTTATATATATGAATGTGGATTACGAGATACATAAAAATGTGAAAATATATGTGGTACATTGACATTTCAAGGCACTTACTCGGAATAGGAATAGTTAGCTGTAGTCACTAACTCACGAACAAAAAACATATCGTTATCTGAATATAGAAACCTGAATTAACTAATTAAGTTACGAGTCGTTACCGATAACGAAACGAATATATAGTCTGATCTTTTGTAAACTATTCCCATATTTCGTCTTTTTGGAGTTTACTCCTAATGAATCGGTTTTCATATAAACCCCCGGTATGAAAAAAAAATGAGAAGTAAAATCTACTGAACGAATGACTGAGTTAACGACTTGAGTTAACGAATGAATGGCGTTATTTGATTCGTTTGTTTACCATTTGATATGGTATTTTTTTCTTAGTAAGCCTTTTTTGTGCCTATTTAGACAGTCGTAGTCGATCTGAAGGAGTCAACTCCAAGCGTGCGTCAGAGCTGACACACGCCCATTTTTTTCGTTTTTCTTGACGTTTCCTGATAAATAGAAACATGTAATTCAGTTACATAATACGGAAATTACCGTACTAACCGTAAAAACTGTACTTTAACATTTAAACTTGACATTGTATTATACAATAACAATGGAAAGAAAAAAAACTGATGAATAATTAAAAATAACATAATTTACAGAAACAAATATAATATGTACATTTTAATAAAAATATGATGTAAAAAATACATACGTAATTTATTTTACATAATATACAACATAATTAGCTACTATTTATATACATTTTCACCTTTATTTTAGGAGTCAAGGTCTCAATAAAAGTAAATATTTTATAAACTTTTTTTTTAACTTAAAAAGCTGGGCATGCCTCTCTCTTCCTTCATGTAGGTAAAGGTATTAAAAAGGCAATTATAATAATATTACACACTCTTTGATTACACATTACCTAGACTATAGTTATAAAAATGAACAAATAAACAGGTAAATGTCGCACGAATAAGAGTAAGACTGCTTACAATAATATGAAAATACACAAATTACAAACACAACCGCCCATGTCATTACAAGAATTAATGTGACCTATAAACACATTTATCTTGTATGGGATCGAAAATGTTAGCAAAATAGTCTTTTGAAATCTACTCCAATCAGTCGTTAATGTCACCTAAATAAATGAATCGAATTTATTTAACAAAAACTTTAAACATACTAATATTAAAAACTACCTTTGGGTCAGCTAATCTCCATATTCATTTAATATAATAGTGTATCGATTTTTCATATTATTTATTTCATTTAAACCTTTTCCAGATAGTAATTAATTCAGAAAAAAAAATGATTCTCCAATTTAGTTTAGAAGTTATTCGCGTACATACATTTCAGCGTTTCATTATTAATTATATAAATGCTCAACGCATTAGAGAAGCGAGAATATATTTAGTCGTCGGCACGTTTGCAAGTTTACAATGAAATAATTAGACATAAAAAATAAAAAAATTATAATCTCGCAACAGAACAAATTGTATTAACAAATAGGATCTAGATCTAAAACTAAACCCACTTAAGCGACCAAGCGAAACGATACTTGGCGCTATCTGCAATAAGTTTTCAGAATACCAAACTGACAAACAAGCGACACAAACTTTTTTTTTACATACACAAAGGTTGAGGTTTCATATTGTTTTCGTTTTTTTTTTTTTTTGTTAGTATTTTTGTCAGTAGTCTTGACGAAATATTTTGTTGCGTTTGAAATGTTGTTCTAGTATATTAGTGAAATCGAGAAAATTCCACAGAAAAATCACAATTTTTTTTGTGTATATATATTTCCGGGTACACCTAGTTATAGTAGTTATACGTCTACATAGAGGGTTTATATACTATATGGGTTGTGTTAACCAGCCTACTTTGAACTCAAAGCAGCTCGTCTCTATAAACAAAGTAAAATTTCAAAATAAAGCTAAGAATTTTTTTTGCGCGGAACGTAGAATGTGTTCAATTATTACACCTATACAGAACCACCCATTTGAAGAAAACAGTCTATATATTAAGTTCAATTTAAAATGACAGTATCTTTCTTATAAGCAATATTTAATTAATTGTTCTGCTGTCTCTGATAGCACTGTTACTATTACGACAGAAGTACACAGACGGCTTAAGACAGCGTTTTTATTTTTTGCATTTCCTAACTAAATAGTAGTATGCATGTATCATGAAATACGTGATGATTCCACATGATATACATACCTCTGTATTGCAACACGAGATGCATGCTAGTTGCAAATTAACATGCATTAAAATGCATTTATTCAAATTAAATTGTATCATTGCAAAAACGCTTCTTTTGTGCGCTTGAGGTTATAATAATTACGTTAGTTATTGTGAATCAGATGAAGATTTATATGTTTTAGACATATTTTATATCATGTGTTGAGTGTGAGGCGTTTATTTTGTATTTAAATCATTTAAATAAATTGCATTCGTGTTACCTCGATCATTATCTGTAGACCTGAAATGAATAATGAAGATACTTGAAATATTTTACTATTATTTGATCATTTTTAAAAATTTAGTGTACTTACTGTTCCCTTTGTTGTATATTTAGTTATCTGTATATAAATTACAAATATACATAAAGGGATATTAGGGATTTTGGTTTTTAAATTTAAAATACAATAAAAGGTTACCACTATAGCTATAATTTAAGGATTAGTCCTAAAGAATAATTAGTTATAATAAAAAACTTGTCTTGTCTTGTAAGTTATATCCAAAATAACTTTGGGCTATTAGCATGTCTTAGCGTAGCGAAGCATTGATACGTTTAATCAAAGAACATAGTATAGAAGTAGGGCACAGCAGAAATATCTTGCTAAAAATTTCGGAGCAACCCGTTTGGGAAAGCACGTAAACTCACACACACACACACATAACATTCACAGAAGATAACATCAACTGATCTCAATTTGTGTTGTGTTCGAGTGGTGAATAAGTTAGCCAGAGCTCATGGGGAGGGAGCGGGGTTGATTTGGCGAGGCGCTTGCATAGCTGGCGTTTATAGGCTACTACTAACCATGGACGTAATACCTACCTAACAGGACAGAGTACTCTGAAAATATGTATTTACGAAAATGAACACTAGTCCAACGACTTAAGTATTATATTCGGTTGCGCATTATACAAATGCAAAAACGAGCCGAGAGAGATAGTCACAACGGAGGCCTTGTGTCTCGTTCTTTCATATTGCCAGCATAAAAATGTTTCTGATCAAAAATTATGGCTGACCTAAAACTCCATTGAAACAATTGTATTTTAATGTTATTTTACCAATTGTAAGTCAGCAAATCATAATTAAAATTAATTTCTTTATATTTATTCTTAAATAAAAAGAAAAAATAAATTATTATTTTGCCTATTTCTTTTTTTTCTTACGGTAACTCTCGTAAACATCACAGTAGACATTGTTTAAGACTGTAATAAAACTGAATATAATGCTTAACACCTTGTGTTAGTGTTCATTTTCGTATAAACAAATTTCCATCTACAACTATGGTGACCATGCGTCACTTTATTCACTTTTATTGATATTAAAGAAATGTTTGTGTTATAAATACTATTTGTTGTTCAAATAAAAATAAAATATTAAATTTAAAATAATTGTAATGACATTATTTGGACTGTATTTACTTGCCAACTGTAACAAATATAGCATTAAGGTCTAAGATTAATAAATAAATAACTCGTACTATTTGTATTGTTTACTAGCTGTGCCCGCGACTTTGTCCGCGTGGAATAGTGACTTTGGACAGCATTTTTTCAATACATGTTTTGTTTTATTTTGGATTATAAGCACCGTCGTTTGGTTATTTACATGTTCAACGTGATTCTTTAAATTGGCATAACTTTTTATTTATGAACCGATTGACATAAAACAAACACTAAATGTTAAGTGCAGCCTAGCACAATATATTAGTGAAAACTACACCTAAATTGGATAAGCCCTTTCTGAGATGACAGACAAACACATTTCTGAAACAGACAAAAATTCTAACAATCATTGTTTTGAGTGCTATTTGCGTTGATAAAGGTCCCAATAATATTTTTTCTATATATCTTCCATTTCCATTCATACAGAAAGCGATCTGTTACATTTTTATTATATGTATTGATTTTGTAATCCATCCCTTGTGCAAATGTCTGTATATTGACACACATGAAAACAAATAATAAATATAATAATATAATATTTATTATTTATTCATTATAAATAAATCTAATAATATAATAATAGTCGTCAATACTGGTTTCAGATTTTTCAAGTTTCCAAATCTTAATGTCACCCTATTAGAAAGGGACACAAGGCCTCCGTACTAACTATCTCTGTCGGCTCGTTTTTCAGCTGCGAGTGCTCTGTCCTTAGTTACTATGTCCATGCTACTAACAGACACATCGTACACTTGCTTGTCAGTTGTCACTATAATTATGTCGTGTCGCGCCGCGTTGGCGCAACGGTCACAGCACTGGTTTTTGGCTGTTGCACTGGCGGTTGCGGGTTCGATCCCCGCACATGACAAACACTTGTATTTGCCATACAGATGTTTGCATGGTCTGGGTGCTTGTGCAGTCCTAGTGGGTCTCCCCACCGTGCCTAGGAGAGCACGTTTAGCCGTCGGTCCCGATTGTCATCATGTACACCTGATAGCGATCGTTACTCATAGTAGGTAATATATCCGCCAACCCGCATTGTAGCATCGTGGTGGATTAAGCCCTGATCCATCTCCTACATGGGGAAAGAGGCCTATGCCCAGCAGTGGGATATTACAGGCTGGAGCGTATATGTCGTGTCATGCGTCTATTATGACCTAGACAATTGAGAAATCCACATATCTACTACAAAAAATCATTTTATGCATGACAATTTACCTTGAAGCTAGATCATACAAAACAGTTGAGCACATAAAATAATTATCGTACAATATTATTTTCAGTTACGTAAGCATCATTCTCGACCCCAACCCAAATGGTCTTTATTATTTTAATGACAAGTGTAAACGTGCGATGTGGACATTTCACAATGTTGACAGGCTTCGACCTTATAGTTGTGGTCGAGATGAGAGTCGTAGGACATATAGAATGTCCGGTATTTGTGAATTTACTTAATCGGATAACGAAATTCATTAAGTTTTCGTCATTTTCTATGTTTTTATTTTAGTTTATGACTTTTTTTTGTCGTCGAAAAAGCAATTTGATTGAAAAGGCCTCCTAACTATTTAGGATTAAATACTATTTTTATTTTCACTGTCGGAAAATCGATTTTAATCTTTCCTTAATAAACATTATCTTTGAACCTGTCGATCTTTGGATACGTATGTACATGCTAACAAAAAAAACGAGTATGCTTTAGACCACTTACAACTAAAATTAAACTTCTTTAGTAATAGTACTGCACAATAGGCCTGCAGTGTGTCTTAGATATACAAAACGTAATTGGCTATGAGAAAAATAGAGAAAGAAAATGTGTGCTCGCACCTCTCTCTCTCTTGCTCCGTTCGCCTCCCCCTATCACACTTTTCGTCACTTATAAGATATACACAGCACTAATGTTGCACAAAACGTCAGCTGTATAGCTACAGATATACTATAAGTATTTCGGTGACACGAACGCACGATATTTCACCCATACAAAAAGTGTCTAAAGCGCATAGCACAGTGCCGCTGCGCGTGAGCCATGAGCATGTCGGTGACGCGAACCCATAAGATTTTCCTCTACCAAAAAGTTCACAACGCGGCTAAAGAATTTTTCACTTCAAAAATATGCTATGTAACTTTTCCTATGAAGGATTAGAGTTTTGGTTTAAAATAATCATCTTAAAAATTACAACTAGTTTAAAAAATCGGGACTGATGGTACAATGTTCTTGTGTTTGGCAGTAGTATCAAGTATGACTTTATAACTACAGTTAAATTTTTAAAAGCTATTATAATTAAGCTTACGTGTTGTCGTGAAAAAGAACGGCAACAATAAAACGTTTAAGAATATATTTTTTTCATAAATTAAAAATAAAAAAATCTTGAAAAACATCTTTATGATGAGATAATAAATGGTAATGTTAGAAAACATATTTACATTTATAAGAGTTGGCTATATCACTTTGGTCTATAGCGGGATTCGCTTCACCCTGTAATATTCCACTGCTGGGCATAGGCCTCTTTCCCCGTGTAGGAGAAGGATCAGAGCTTAATCCAGCACGCTGCTCCAATGCGGGTTGGCGGATCTACAGCGGGATATTTACAGCCTATTTTACTGTTCTCTAATATCTTTTTATGTAAATTTAGACTTTTAAAAACACTTCATAATAGTCGTTTTAAAAGTCAATACTAGTAGTAAGCTACCATCGGATTCACAATAATTTAAATAAAATAATTAAATTAATAATAATTAAATTCTCTCAAGGACAGAATAAGAAATGAGACTATCCGTGAGAGAACGAAAGTAACCGACATAGCCCACAGAATCAGCAAGTTGAAGTGGCAGTGGGCTGGTCATCTGTGTCGCAGGACCGATGGCCGTTGGAGCAGACGTGTCCTGGAGTGGAGACCGCGTATTGGCAAACGCAGTGTAGGACGCCCTCTGGCCCGCTGGACCGACGATCTACGTAAGATTGCTGGTGTAGGCTGGATGGGGATTGCGGAAAACCGGGATGTCTGGCGCGAGCTTGGGGAGGCCTATGTCCAGCAGTGGACTGCAACAGGCTGATATGATGATGATGATGGATTCACAATATAGACTCTACTGAGAAGGATCGGCTTGAAACTCTAAACTACTTATGATAGCTAGTATTTATTCAAAAATTCTCAATTCAAACTTACCAACGACATGTTGAACATTTGATTATGACATTCATTTTAAAACTTAATAAGCAGTTGAAATATTATAATTAAGATGTATACATCTATATATATATATATATATATATATATATATATATAATATCCTCAGCGGAAGTGGTTACTTAGCCATTTCCGCTCTACGGACTCTTACGATACGAAATTCATATTTATATTTTTCAACAATTGTTACTATAATTTAATTATATAAAATGAGTACTTAATTACGAATAAATATTACACACCTAACAGACATTCGACAAATGTTACAAAATAAAAGGTATTGAAATAAATGCGAAAATTAGAAACTAGTGAAGGCCATTGCTGTTCCGAAGAAAAATTGCTCAATTTATCTGCTGTACCTATGTATGTTGACCACTACACTATTTAAATGCATTACGAGCAGACGAGTGCATCGGACCGTTAGCTTCAAATGTTGGGCCATCGTGGATCAGAATGTTATCATACCAATGTGCTATAATATTGGACCAATTTGAGCCAGTGTCATTATACAAGTACAAATGAACATCAAATGTTGGGTCAACTTGGTCGATATTAATTTCAGCTAAAACTGACTAATCATTTGTTTCTGGGTATAATGTTGTTTTAAACTTTTTTTGAAGTGAAGCTTCTTTAGAATCGTTGTGATTTCAAACCGGAAGGCAACAACAGGGAAGCTACACGCCGCTAATTTTAAATTGGTTTTTTTTTTAATTAGCCAAAGAAGTTTCACTTCTATCGTGTGTGAATCGCACACACACCTCTTTTTATATATAACTAGGTCGGTAAAAAGCGCACGGCTCACCTGTACTGATGGTAAGCGATTACCGTAGCTTAAGACGTCTGCAACACCAGACACATCGCAAGCGCGTTGCCGACTCTATCCCCAATTCCCCTCAGGAGCTTTTGAGTTGTACTCGAAAAATTTAAATTAAAGTAGTTAATTAAAGTTTCAGTCTTATTATTTTTGATTTAGAGTAATAATACCTATTGCAAATAAATAATATAGATTAACAATTAGAGGAAAAATAATTTCGTACTTTACAGTTCTCCATTAAATTAATTCAGCTTTAGCCTGTAATATCCCACTGTTGGGCAGAGGTCTCTTTTACCATGTAAGAGAAAGATCAGAGCTTAATCCACCACGCTGCTCTTATGCGGGTTGGCGGATATATTCCCTACTATGAGTGACGATCGCTACCAGGTGTATAACAACCGGGACCGAGGGCTTAACGTTCTTTCCGAGGCACGGTGGGGAGACCCACAAGGACTGCACAAGCACCCAGACCACGGCAAACATCTGTAAATTTCATTAATTAATTGTTATTAACTAAAAATGGAACTATAATGAAAAATTAGCTACTTAGTATTATACAAAATAACTATTTTACATACAAAATTACTATTTTGTATAATACTAGCTAATTTTTCATTAGTATTATCAGTACTCTGATCGGGAATCAGAGTTGTCATTACAGGTGTTTAAACAGGTTTAGTTTAGGTAATTTACTAAAAACAGTAGATTTTTATGTTTATAAATAAAATTCTCACAGCACACGAGTATTAATTGTTTACAATCTTAATTAACAATTTATATTGTTATAATGAAACAACTTTTTCGGATTTTTCAACTTTTTCTACAACCGTAGTCACGACTGACTGACTGACCTCCCGGGAACATGGTTGTTGTAAAGTATAGGCATCTAAAAACTTAATAAATAGCGATAAAATCCGAAAAAGTTGTTTCATTGTAGTGAGTGATTTTCACGTAAGTATAAATAAAAACGATATGACGTAATTTAAGCCTAGTAAATACCAGTAATGTCATTGAAATAGTAAATAATGTTTTATTCAACTAATTATTCTCACTATAATTATATGTAAAACAAAAATACTTTATATATAATATAAGTCTCTTATAGGGATAAGCACACCCATTATACGTGAGTCTCCATGACAAATTTATTATTTAAGTTTTGTACGTATAATAAATTGTTAAATAAATTGTTAAATAAGTTTTAAAAATAGTTATAATATTATATTTTGTCCTTCATTACTAAGCTAATATAATAAAAACGCAGTCGCTATTAATACAAGTTCAACGTTTAACCGTGTAACAATAAAAGTAAAGATGAAAGAGCATATTCAGAGAAAGTAAACCTTATATATATTTTTTAATATTTTACTATTTAATATTAATTATTCATTAGCATTCAGAAAGTCCTAAATTAAAAAAGGGGCCACTGATCCATGGGTGGTCAGCCCTTTTTAACCCACTCTTATTCCGTCTCTGATTCGTATATAAGTTTATATATTACTAGCTGTGCCCCGCGGTTACCCCCGCGTTAATTTGAGGAAAATCATAGCTATAGCCTTTCCTAATTTCAAGTTTGTAGGTGTATTTCATACAAACAACCATCCCCTGTTTTAACCCCAAAAGGGGGTCGATTTCTCAAAATACATTATTAGTACACCTCAACACCATCTATAGAGCATACATTTTGAATTTGAAGTCTCTTACTTCAAAAACATAGGACTTTGATACAAACTTCCAACCCCCGTTTTACCCCCTTAGGGGTGGAATTTCGTAAAACCCGTTCTTAGCTGACCTCTACTCGGTGAAAAGAATATTCCTACCAAATTTCAAGTCTCTACGCCTTATGGTTCCAGAGATATCGTGATGAGTCAATGGGTGGATATCTCTTTTATATATATAGATATAAATACTTTTCACAATTTTATATTTTTTGTTTTAAAAAGGCTGAAATTTAAAACCATGAGCACGACCTCAAACCTGTTCGTGATAAGTGATTAATTAAAAATAATTATTATTGGTTTATTTGACTTAATTTTACGAAATATTTCATTAGACCATGTACTACCCATGTACTAACCTAACCATGACTAACTTTCTCTGTAACAAAAAAAAAGAGTTATATGTCTCCATATAATTGCTTGAACTGTGATAAGGTTCTAAAATCGCGGAATAGTAATAAAAAAAAAATTAAAATACCATATAGTCAGCTCAGTCAGCGTCATATATTAGAAAGTAATCGTCTCGTCGTCGGTTTTTGACGAATGTCAATTGCATTTATAGATATGTTTACATCACATAATGACTGTCAAAACCTTTGTCACATAAACACGTTTTTATAAGGATTTAAACAATATATTAATTAAAAAATTTACAAAACATATTCAAAATTTAATAAACTTTGTTTTATTTCCAACAGCTAAAGAATAAACAAGAAATTACTTAAAATTAAATTAACACAAACAACTAAACACGATTAAAATCGTAAGACATCAATGAAAAATCATCTGACAATCACCGTTACGTATCGTCGTGGAAACGTTAACCCTTCAGCTGTAATAATAGAACGCAATTTGGTATGACGCAATTACGGTACTTACGTCCTTGTGAAGGCGTGGGGTGGTGCTAACGATTGCTTGAACAGAACCGCGAGTTTCAATTGCCAGCTTGTGACCGACGCAGGCGCACTTTCCAAGCTTTCATTTTCGTCTTAAGATGACTCGATAAAATATATTATTTTAAAAGAAATGTATAGCTTGGTAAACGATTTCGGTAATATATTTTTATTATAGATATTTTTAATAGTTATAGGTATTTATTGTTGGTTGTCATTTTGTCATTCTTTCCAGGTGACAGCTTGCACCAGCAAATTGTTGCCGAGTGAAGAAAGTGACACTGGCAAGTGAAGTGTAGTGTTGTGTTGAACAGAAAAGTGTAAGTGACATTTTTACAACGATGTCCGGTTTCGTTAAGATCGCGATAGACGATTACTATTCAGATAACAATTGGACGACGATCATCAACAAATATTGGATGCTAGCGGAAAGGGTATCAGGTAAGCAGTGACATTTTTTTTTTCAAGTTTTAACTTAAACCTTACTTAAAATAAATTAAAATTACGTCCATAGAAATACAACTGGATCAATTGTTTTTAAAGTTTTTAAACTTTTAAATCGTACTTTTTTCATTAGTCATTAATATTTTTATCATTTTATTTTTTATTAGATGAAATTTATAATTACATAACTTAAAGATGTAAATAATAACCTCCATAGGAATATTGAAAGACACACAAAATATATTTTTTATTTATGTATAAAATGAATTGAAAAAGTTAGTACATAATTTTAATTTAATTATTTCACGAACTCATTATTGTTAAAAAGAAAAACTTAACTTAATTTAAATTTACGTAATTTTTTAATGTGCATTTTGAAAACATTTTATGAAATACTCAATAAATAAATAAAATTGGACGCATCCGTTGCTATTTACATAAAATTGTAAATAAAGAAAAAAAACATGAGTACTGAAAAACAAATCCAATTAAACTAAACAAAGCATAAAACTAAATTTTCAGCTAGTAGCAATAGGGTACCGTAAATGTATTGTACCCTGGTACCATAAATGTTATTAGAATCTATTATTATAATTTATTATACATCTTTTTCGAATTTTATCGCGGTTTATTAAGTTTTTCAGATTCCCGACGTTTCGGATACTTTACAGCAACGACAGTCATGGGAGGACTGATTATGTAAAACAGATTCTAAAATGAATACGTAATATTTATTTTTTTTTAAAAATCGATATATCTTTTATCCATTACAATATAATAGAATATATTTTTCATTAGAATTAATATAATTAGAAAAAAAATTAAAATAATTATGTACTGCTTATTTCATTTTAGATATCATAATTACATTTTATCTAATCATAGTTACATTTACTTTCTTTATAATTAGTCATGAAAGTGTTTAAATTAAAAGGTGATACAAGATAATTGTGTATCATAAACAAAAACTCAAAATCTTAATTGACTTTATTGATTCATTCAATCATATAACCTTTAAACTCTAAGCATATAACCTATACACCTAACCCTACATACCCTAACCTATACATTAGATAGCTAAAGTGCATGCTAGTCTTTTTGAAAATTCGAATCAGAACTTAACAGTAAATCTTCTTATTTAAGAATAGTAGTAACTTCTACATGAACTACTGTTTGTTTCTCGGTTTTCCTCGCATGTTCAATTTTTTGGTTCCCAAATACAAGAAGAAATACTCAGATCAGAAACAAATACTTATTACAAGTACAAATATGTACTTCGAGAAGAAATTAAATTCACGAGCATAATTATATGGAATTCTTCGTCGAGTCTTCACTTCAAAGATTCCGCAATGCTTGAAGACAAACGTCTTCGAGCAATGCGTCCTGCCTGTTTTGACAAACGGTGCCAAGACGTGGAAACAAAGGGACTAGTCCATAAGTTTAAAGTCGCTCAACGTGTGAACGAGCTATGCTTGGGGTCTCTCTTAACGATAGGATCAGAAATGAGACTATCCACGAGAGAACGAAAGTAAAATAAGCAAGTTGAAGTGGCAGTGGGCTGGTCACCTCAGTCGCAGGACCGATGGCCGCTGGAGTAGATGTATCCCGGTGTAAGGTAGTGAAGATCGTGTGTTGGCAAACGCAGAATGGGCCGCCCTCCAACCCGCTATAAACAAGATTTACGTAAGATTGCCTGTGCAGGTAGGATGAGGATTGCGGGAAACCGGGATGTTTGGCGCGAGCTTGGGGAGGCCTATGTCCAGCAGTGGACTGCGACGGGCTAAAGTATAGTATAGTATTATATCGAAATTTAATCCAAAACAACAGTAAGATATATAAGGAAAGATATTAAAAACAAGGGAATAAAAGGTTGAGAAAATAAGAATTAAATCCAAGATTTCTATTAAATTTTCCGTAATATCTAATAAAGCACTTCAATGCGTGTTATTGATACAGCGATTATATTATTTTCATCCAACTGTAATTAGAACGAAAGTGAATAAACTGACGGACTCCATACAACCATATAGACTATTGACTATGTCTTGATTTTGTATTTATTTTTTAAATTTTACACTGCATTTATAATTTACAAATAATGAACGCATACTTTCCTTGTATGTTAAAATACAATGATCATAGAAATTACTATACTTTTTAATGCAACCACCTAATTTGAAATCCAGGATTTTGTAATATTTAAAATATAGGACTGATTGCACTAAAAAATATTAGCAGCAATAGTAACATTTTATCGATAAAAAAGTTAAATCAAAGCTGGCATCACAGTAAAATCGATTTTAATAGTTTGAGTCATTTTTATTTTATGTATCTTTAAGTGTTAAAATTTTCACGGACCAAAAGATTCCTCATAAAAGATTTCCTCAAAAATTTCAATTTAAACTAGTACATAACAATTTTTTGACAAAAAATACAAACACTAATTCTTATTAAACAAAAATCAATCCGTACAATCTCAAATCAACATCTCTTTAATCACTTTTGAATCAAAGTCAAATACGGAACTATGCAAAATTTAAATTAGGTATTTAAATCAGAACCTGACTGCCTTTAATTTAAACTTGTAAGCCCTGAAGTTTCGAAAATGTTTAAAATTACTTATACAAAATTCATATTAAAATTTATCATTAGATTATATCAACTATCAACTGATTTATCCAATGAAAATTTGATAGCTAATCCTAATTAACGATATGCTAACTCAAACTTTTAACCAAAAAAGATTATAAGAATTCAAGAAAAATATTAGTTTTTTTAATTGTGGGTGTACGGTAATCTCAGAATTATTTATTAAAAGCCAATGGCAGTTTTAATACAAAACTGTTAATATATCACATAAATGATTTAGTTAAAATAATATCTGTATTGAAGTTTACTATAACATAACATTGTGAATCGCTTTTCGCTTACTAAGAAAGAGCGGTTTCGTTTTTTCTTCATCTTCTTCATCAAAATAATTAATTATTATTTTTATGAAAATTTAAGTATCTATAAATGCAATCGAATATCATGTTATAACGAAATTTATATTTTTGAATACATTCTTATCCGGAAGTTAAATTATAATTCGTTCTTAATTTAATTGCAATAAATTTTGCTTAGAACGACAAGATATAAGTGGCATTATTAAACATAATATTTTATTTAAAAAATAACTTGAATCTAACCTTGATTCAACGCTATTTTATTTGACTAACTGAGGTAGGGCACAGCAGGAAATTTCCTGTTCAAAATATGGAGCAGCGCGTCCGGGGTAGTACCTTGACCTTACAGAAAATCACAGCTAAATTGCTTTCAAGCAGTATTGTATTTCTGTTTGTGAATAAGGATTAAGGTGACCAGAGCTCCTGGGGGGAGTTGGGATAGTGTCGGCGACGCGTTTGCGATGCTTCTGATCTTGCAGACGTCTATAAACTACGGTAATCGCTTACACCTTTTACCATCAGGTGAGCCGTACGCTTGTTTTCCGACCTAATCATATTGGTCTAAGATCCAAGAAGCTAAATCTTCCCTCATCTGTTAATTAGATGAAACAATTTTTTATACACTTATTTCAATATTGTGAATTTATAAAAACAACCTCTGCCACAACCTAAGCCTGCTGCAATTTTTTTTTATCTTTTCCCTTTCTTGTTAATTACATGCACTAAGCTAAAACCGTTATTATTTTACATTATATACCTGACTGTAGTAGGCAGCCATCTCTATGATTGCTACACTTACCTGCAGCCAGGTCAGTAACCTCAGTCAGCAGTAACCTGGCTGCAGGTAGGTATAGCAATCATAGAGATGGGTGCCTACTATAGTTAGGTATAATTATAATGTAAAATATTGACGGTTTTAGCTTACTACATGTAATTAACATGAGAGGTAAAAGATTTTTTAGAAGAAAAAAATTTTTTTTTAAGTATTATTATTTGCAGCTGGCTTATGGTGGCAGAGATTGTTTTTATAAATTCACAATATTGAAATCAGCCTATAAAAATTGTTTCATCTAATTAACAGATGAGGGAAGATTTTGTTATATTCCGGATCTTAGACCAATAAAAAAATATTACTTTAAAGATTGATCTCGGTCAGTTATAGATTACTGAGTCATTTTTAGAACAAGACCATTAAAAAATAAAAACATTAATTAATTAACTATCTAGTAACCTAGATCTATTTCAAAAACAAATTTAGACATGTCCTTAAACAGATGATTAAGGTTTTGTCCCGAAATCTTTTTTAAACATTTAACACCCATCATCCAGTGTCCAGTCCAGTCCAGTCTAGAATTGGATTGCTGGAATCATTGCTTTACGTGACTCTCTTTGATCGTAAGACAGTCTAACAGTGATATATTTACAACTTTACGAAGGTTGTCATTCAAACAACTTTTCTATGCCGGTTACTCTTTTTCTTCTACTGATTTTGAAACCACACATCATCCTTGGCGATACGCACTGTTCCGTGACTTTGGTATTCAGGCAACAATAATCTTAGACTATCTAATAGCACTTGGTTTTTAAAGCATTACCCATGTGGACTAAAGCTATCGGATTTCTTCCTTTTCCTAATTTGTCTCTTGTATATAATCAGTTGTCTTCCAAGTGTATTTATCATGTATTTGTTAACAATTTTTCTATATGGTCATCAGCTCCTCAGGTTTCTTACTTTATTCCTGTAGGTAACTTTACTCAGCTGATATGTATAGGTGTTTTTGGTAAATACATATATCTATATATATAAAAATCAATTGCTGTTCGTTAGTTTCGCTAAAACTCGAGAATGGCTGGACCGATTTGGCTAATTTTGATCTTGAAATTTTTGTGGAAGTTCAGGGAAGGTTTAAACGATAAGAAACATAAATAATAAGTGACGTAAAATAGTAAAAACGAAATTTAATTTCCCAATACAAAATGTTCCTAGCTGTAAAACATAATTGTCATTCACAAATTTATAGGTGCGTTCAGAAAGTCTTTTGTTCATATTTTTCACAAATATACGTAGGTGATACGAAGTTCACCGGGCCATCTAGTTAATAAATAATATTATATATCCATACTCGAGTAATAGATTCTACAATCCCGAAAAAGAAAACTCAAAGTACAGCCAACTGTGTATATATGTATTTCAAAAACAGTGTTAGTTTTTTACATATTAATTTTAAGGTACTCTGAATACTGTAACTGGCTTTAGACGGATATCATTTTAAAACTAAATTTTCCCTTAATTATATTTTTAAATTCAATCACACTGACTAAACAAGAAAATATGAAGGGAAAACAATTTTAGTAGATATGTTACCTTGGGAATGCTATATTTTTAGTAGTAACAAAGTAATCCAAGTATCAAAATGTAACGGTTAAAACAAGATTAATGCTTGTAGCAGAATTGCGTAAATGTCTTACTATCTAGTGTAGTAAATCAGGCATAACAGCTTATAACAAAAAATAATTGTGTATGCTCGCAAACGAAAAATAAAAAATCGGCCAAGTGCAAGTAGGACTCGCGCACGAAGGGTTTCGTACCATTGGCTAGGTAAACACCAGTAGGTACATTGATTTTAATATCGGGCAAAAATCGGCAAAAAAGTCATTTTCGTTGTATGAGCCCCCAAATTTTTTTAATTTTAATTTTATTATTTATTATTAAAGTAAATACACAATAAGTATTTTGTGAATATTTCAAGTGCCTACCTCTTACCATTTATTGATATCGAGCAAAAATAGGCAATAAATCGCGTTTGTTGTATGGGAGCCCCCCTTAATTTTTTTTTGTTTTGTTTTTAGTATTTGTTGTTATAGCGGCAACAGAAATACATAATTTGTGAAAATTTCAACTCTCTAGCTATCGCTGTTCTTGAGATACAGCCTGGTGACAGACGGACGGACGAACGGACAGACAGCGAAGTCTTAGTAATAGGGTTCCGTTCTTACCCTTTGGGTACGGAACCCTAAAAAACGACTTCAATTAAATCGACAAGTAATACAACATAGGTAGACGAAAAAGTAGTCAAGTAAATACGCGTTATCAAAGATTACTCAAAAAGTTGTAATCAAATCTCTATGAAATTTTAATGTGACAACATGGTAAGCATCAGCTTTCGAATAAATTAAAAACCATAAAAATCGGTACCCTCAGTAAAAAGTTTTGCGGTATAATACAACGCAGGTCGACGAAAACATAGTCAAGTAAAAACGCATTATTAGATATAAATCAAAAAATACTAGTTAGATCTCAAACAAATTTAAATGGGACCAAATGGCACACACCACCTTTCGATTAAAGAAAAAATTATCGAAATCGGTCCACCTAGTCAAAAGTTCTGAAGTAACATACATACAAAAATACAACCGAATTGAGAACCTCCTCCTTTTTGGAAGTCGGTTAAAACTTGACAAAATACCGAAATAAAGTGATTACTTTACATGTCTGCTAAATCGGAACAAAAATATATAAGAAAGTAGCTTAGTATTATCCAATTATCGTTGAAGGGCTTTAATGCGACTTTCACCTGTAAATTAAATAAAATTTATTTAATAGAAGATGACGTTTTGTATGATCGGTAGTAAGAAACATGTTTTATACTACAAAACAGACACTCCTCTCTGGCCCACTTACGAGTCGATGACAAACATGTATTTTACAATTATGCACTCAAAGTAATTTCCTATCGTAATAACCAAAGTAATCACACATAACTTTAAATGAATGTTGTACAGAGCTTACACATTGTTTTTGTTAATTTGAATGCCCAAAACGCAAGTAAAGACACGTTCTTAAATATATATGTTACTGTAAATGCACGAATTGCGGTAATTCCTAAGATTTAAGAGTAAAACCTAAGATTTACCAACTCTTAATGGTAAAAGGCCGAACGATTTTGCGATTCGCACTTTTACTACCATTCACTTGGTAAGTGTTATAACGTGGCTAGTCTTTATATTAAGACCCGCGTCGGTCTAATTTTTAAGTTAGATAGGTTAGGGTTTTTTTTGTAACGAAATTATGCCTAAAGGTGTTAATTTTTAAGACGTATCACCAGTTTAAGTTTTTGACTGAAATAAATGAATAAGAATTAATCTTTGTTTTATTCCCAAAACCAACTTTTACTAGCTGTCAGTGGTAAAACCTAGCATGTACTAATTTCTAATAGCAAAAGCCCGAAAAAAATGTTCTATTTTCATAAATCCTTACATTTACCAACTCATGTCGGTAAATCCTAAAACCTACTCTTAAATCTTAGGATTTACCGGAGTTCGAGCTTTTACAGTAACATATATATTTTTTTTTCTCGTAATATAAATGTTGAGGACGGAGTCAAAAAATTAATTCGAGTGAAAACTCTTCCCGTCTACCGTTACCTTAGCACGAGTCAATTGAAAATGTTAAAAATCATGTTTACTACTATTTTTAAAATTCTTTATTTTGTTTTTCGTTGTAGCGAAATACTCTACGGCGTAACTTTGATAATTTCCGGTCGAAGCAATCAAATTTTAAGTGACACTACTATATATTTAAATAAGTTGAATTACATTTAAAATGAACTTGAACTCAAAAACACATAAATCTTTTGAATAAGCTATTGACTTGAAAATTACATTTTTAAGCCAAGATCTGTCTTTAAGAATTTTAACTATATCCACATCTGTTAATTACAATTTGAGAATCTGTACTAACGTTTTCACCAAGCTCCATGCATTATTAGCGGTATAATACAACTGTTTAGACCTGTAATGCAAAATATAATTCAAATGATGTGTCATCAATTATTCTGTTAGAAAAAATGACATTTATACGACAAAGAGAGACTTTATTCATGCGACTTTATCAGTATTACTGTCTCGTCAAAATGTAAACCTAATGTTCATTTATTTCGATTAAAGGCTTTAAATTATGCGGATGAATCCACTAATGACACGTAGAAATTATTTGGAAATTGAAAATGATTAAAGTATTATAAAAAGTCTTTAATAATTTTATTTTTTCTATTATTTTTATTTTATAAAAATAAAATAAGATAAATTTAAATGAAATTATCGCATGTCATGTAGTATAAGCGTAGAAATTGTCTGTCATGGCTTTCTTTTTCTATTGTAAAACACAACTTCTAATGTATTACTATTAACATACAATTCAATTTACATTGACAAGTAATATTACGTCGAAATAATAATAATAAATTAAATACGTACTTATAACTCAAAAGTATTAGTTGAATCTAAAAAGTAAAATATGTAGCTGTACCAGTCGCCTGTATCTATACCTATATATAGTCTAGTCAACAAGTTCAAAAACGTGATAAATAGAGATAAAGCTCCTAAAAATATGGGTGATAGCCTATTCAGAAGGTATTTAGTTTTTCGTTAATAATTTCCAAAATAATGAAATTGAAGAAATTTTAAAAAAAGATACTGAAAGAAGAGGAAATTTTCACTTAAAAAGTCTCAACTCCCAGAACTCTATCTCTATTTTTTATAATTTATTTTAACGCTGAAAATAGTACTCCACGAGGTCGTTACACCATAGGCGTGCCGTCTAAAAAGCCGGATATCACCTAAAATAATTTTTTATAGTATTAAATAACAATTTAAAAATTTGAATAAATTATGGTGTAATCTAGACACTTGAAGGAAAAAAACCTCGGTGAAAAAAACAGTTTATGTTGATTTTTCAAAAAGTTACACCATTGTTAATTAACTACTTATTTTCCAATCTCTGTTTTTATAAATTACCGCATTAAAGTTTAAATAATTGGTCAAAAATTTTTTTCGCTTCGTGGAGCTCATTTCTCATTTAGATACTTAATAAAGTTATGCAATGAAAATTTATTAAAGTTTATTATTTTGCTAATTGTAATTTTTTTAAACTAACAATAAATTAAATTTATAAAATTGTTATCAAAAAATGTTTTTAGGGTTCCGTACCCAAAGGGTAAAAACGGGACCCTATTACTGAGACTTCGCTGTCCGTCCGTCCGTCCGTCCGTGTGTCTGTCACCAGGCTGTATCTCAAGAACGGCTATAGCTAGAGAGTTGAAATTTTCACAAATTATGTATTTCTGTTGCCGCTATAACAACAAATACTAAAAACAACTTAAAATAGATATTTAAGGGGGGCTCCCATACAACAAACGCGATTTTCTTGCCCTTTTTTGCTCGATATCAATAATGGCAACAGGTAGGCACTTGAAATATTCACAAAATACTCAGTTGTATTTTTACTTTAATAATAAATAATAACATTAAAATAAAATTAATATTTAAGGGGGGCTCCCATACAAAAAACGTCATTTTTGCCTATGTTTGCTCTCATACAATAAAAGTGATTTTTAGCCGCTTTTTGCCCGTTATTACAATCAATGTACCTAGTCAATGGTACGGAACCCTTCTGCGCGAGTCCGACTCGCACTTGGCCGATTTTTTTTAGTAATATCTTATTATTGCTGTTTTTGCGTCTAATATGTACTTGTTTCTTAAACTTTTATAAGTTGTGTAAAAGTCTACGCACATTCCACCATTGGGCATCAGCCTTTTCACAAAAAAAAAAATGAAACTTAATCTACGACACTACTACAGACTGCGGCCTCAGATAATTTTCCGAATTAATGCTTTTTAACACTTTTTTTTGTTGACTACTAAGAAGTAAATTTAAAAACCCATATATTAACTGAATAGGGTTTCACAACTACGACAAACACGTGTTCTGTCAAATTGCTTATCTTATTTCTACCTGTTTCTTTTCATTGGGTATTACAGAGTAATGAATCTAAATACAACATTGTATTCTCCCCTAATTAAAAAAGTAATATTATAAAAAAAAATCCCCTAATTTTTTTGAAAATATAATATATCCTGCAGTGTAGCTTCCCAACAGTGAAAGAATTATTCAAATCGGTTCAGTAATTTCGGAGCCTATTCAATGCAAAGAAACAATCAAATCTTTTCTTCTTTATAATATTAGTACCTATAGGTAAATCTATACTATAATATAATAAAGCTGAAGAGTTTGATTGTTTGTTTGTTTGTTTGTTTGAACGCGCTAATCTCAGGATCTACTGGTCCGATTTGAAAAATTATTTCAGTGTTAGATATCCCATTTATCGAGGAAGGCTATAGGCTATATATCATCACGCTAAGACCAACAGGAGTGAAGTCCACGCCGACGAAGTCGCGCGCAGAAGCTAGTAAAAGATAAAGACTTGATCGGTTAAACAACGATCAGTATAATTTCATGGTTAACTATTGTATTCAAAAATAACTTCGAGTATTCGTTACTGAAATAATAATTAATCGCTACAAGCAAGTTAGCCACAATAATTATAACTTTTCAAGCTACTTCTTCTATTTGTTTAAAAATGGAATGTCGTAAACTTGATTTAAAAAAAACGTGTGTTGTCGTGGGACACCAGATAGGAACGAAGCTCCTTATTATATAATATTAATTTGAATTTCTATTCGAGGTACTTATAAATAAAATAATTATTGAGGTATACATTTTTTATTATGATTATCAATAATCAACAATCGACAAAATACTAATAGACATGAGATTCCCATATAAAAAGCCTTATTGTATTTATATTAACATACATACATATAAATCACGCCTCTTTCCCGTAGGGGTAGGCAGAGACCACTTCTTTCCACTTGCTACGATCCTTACATACTTGTTTCGCTTCCTTTACTTTCATTATTCCTTTCATACATGCTCTTCGGTTTAGGGTACTCTTGACCTGGCCTTTTTTCAAGACGTCTCTGATCTGGTCTTGAAAAGTCCGCCTAGGTCTACCCTTTCCAACACTTCCATTCACACTCATATACATATTTAACGTAAACGTCAAAAATATATTTCATAGCAAACCTCTTTCCCTTTTTAATCGAAAAACTAATATTTGCACAAGTAATTGTAATATACAAATGAATGATACCACATCACTACGTTCCGTTGCGATAGCAAAAAATAAAATTATCATCGCTTTCACTTTTCAATCTTGTAATGAACAAGATACAAGACCCAAAGAAATAACTACATATAATTCAAGAGAAAAAATTTCTCTATTGCAAGAAATACTGAAGGTTCTACTAAAGTAGATAAAAAATAAATTATTTTTCCATACTCTTAAGTCTTAAGATAACATCTTAGTAATAAATTATATTAATCGTTTATAAAAAAAATTTTGGAACATAATTTAGCACAAACTTCTTCTGGTAGTGGTTTTATATCATTTGACGATGTTTCAAATTGTACAAATATCAGCATTATTAGAAAACTACATTTAATAATATTTCTTTAACATTTCAACATATATAAAATATAAATATAAATTTATAATGCGGTTAGTAGAATAGGAGAACGTTCTTAACGACAGATTATTTCGATATTTTTTTAGTGTACTATTTTCAGTAAGTAATAAAAACGGTGCAGAAGGTGCTTCTGAAACCTACATATTTGAATAAAGTTATTTTTAGTTTTATGTATGGTTTATCGTAAGAAGCAACTAATAAAAAAAATCCCTTGAGTTTTTATCATTTGTCCAACCAAAGATTCCACAAGGTGTATCTTTGGTCCAATACTATTTAATTTATTCGTTGTTGACATTTCTTTCAGATCCCAGAGTACAAGGATGGTTTCTGTTCGACACACCAATAGCAACCTTCGCGATGGTTGTCGCGTACCTTGCCTTCGTCTTGGTGATAGGACCATTATGGATGGCGAACAGAAAACCATTCCGTATCAAGAACGTCTTGGTCGGTTACAACGCAGCTCAAGTTCTTCTATCGTCATACATGTTTTACGAGGTGAGTGATATAACATTAATTTAAAGTAAACAATTATTAACAGAAATAATGATCTAAGCGAACGTGATAAATTTAGATTAATTACTTAAGACTTTTAAGATTTAAGCATAACTTTAAGTTGACTTTAAGAGATCTAAAAGACGTGTCAACAAATTTAAGGTCATATTTGAAATTGTTATAATAGTTGGTCATTTGATGTATGTCACAACATTGTAGCGAGTACGTAAAACCACAATAAGTTCTTGAAGAAGCTGTTACACTTGTACTTAGTACAACTTTAAGACCATGCATTTCGTCACGTGTTCGTGTTAGAGATGTCAAGGTCACTCATTAAATAATTTTTCGAGCCATGCATCCGTGACGTAAACAAAAAATAAACCTAATGACATAGGGTTAATGATTTAAGATGTATTCGATTTTTTATTTAGATTATCTCTAAATAGCTTAAGCTCACTGTCAGAACCTTTTTAAAGTGTTATTTTTGCCAAAACTTTTTTTTTTTTTTTAATTGATAATATTATTGAGTAATTTAAAATAAATAAATAGCTATAATTATTACGCTATTGTAAGTCTTTGTTGGGAAATCCTAAAAAAAGTAATTTTTAAGGTTATTTACAATCAAGTCAATTATTTTGTTTTTTTTTACAAGTTGTTAGAACCATCTTACGTTTGTTAACATTCCTATTGTTTTCTTTGTCTAATGAATGACATAATGCAATGACGTATACAAGTCTTGAACTTATAATACTGTGTATATAATTACCAGCCGACCCGTGCCCACTTTAAGTTTATATCTCGCTGCTATTTCTCCGACTTAATTTACATTTATACTATTATTTTTCACTGATTTTCTTGTTCAATAACAATAATTTATAGCCTATATCACTCCTGAATAGTGTATCCTTCTGTTAGTGGAAGAATTTTTATGACCGGATCAGTATTTGGGAAGATTACCCCCTAGTAACAAACAAAGTTAGAAACTTTACCTCTTTATAATATTAGTGTAGATATTAAATTTAAACTTCTTGACTGGTTGAGTTGAAATTACTGTTTATCGTTACATCGTTAATTGTGTCGATTTCGCTGTATTTAATGCAAGATATTACAAATTTTGCATTACAACACAGTTTTTTTTTAAGAGTAACTGAGCTAAGATAATAAAAGCTAGGTAGGGTTCCCCTTCTGTAAGAAGGAATCAGAAAAGCTTACATATTTTCACTACTATTGTTATAACAGATGCTGATTTAGACAACGATTATTGAAAATAAGTTTAATGAAATTTTCCTTCTTTAACATTATCATTAGGAATCATAAAAAAATTACAATTTTTTTATATCTTTTGATATAATCTCAGTCAGCCATTTGTATGTATATAAAACACATTCGATGTTTATTGTAAACATAACATTTAAAAAAAAGCTGTGACACTATTTGGTATAACTCATTATTTATATAAATTTTGTAATTATATTATAATGAAACAACTTTTTCGGATTTTATCGCGGTTTTTTAGGTTTTTTAAATGCCCGACGTTTCGGTAACTTTACATCAACCATGGTCACGGGAGGACTATAGGGAGGAGGTGCGTACGTCCTAACGTTACAAAAGTAAACTAATAAACCGCGATAAAATCCGAAAAACTTGTTTCATTATAATGAGTGAAATTCGCGTAAACATTAGAAAACAATTTGTAATTATATTGTTTATTTACAGCACTTAATGGCGGGATGGTGGGCCGACTACAGTCTTTCCTGCCAGCCAGTTGACTACAGCGACAGTGAAAAAGCAAGACGGGTAAATATTATACACTATATTTGATTTGATATAGTTATTTTTTTAACTACTTCAGAAAAAGGTAATCTTAAGAAGGTGGGTTATATCATAACTTTTTACTGTATTTAACGATTTTGATGATTTTTTTTGACGTGACCATGTCTAATAAAGCGATGAACGGCTGCGTGCACGAAAAAGTTTGACTCATTGTAGCGTTACGCTCATTGTAGCGTTACGCTCCTTGTAGCGTTGCGCTCATTGTACGCTTGCGCCGTATCTATCTCTCTTCCACTCGATTGGCTTATGCGTCCGAGGAGATGTTTTATTATGACGTTGTCACGTTGAACTATCGTCCATAAACCAACTTTACAGACAACCAATGTTTTTAATCGAAATAACCTGCTACATCTCATCTATTTTCATAAATAATTACATTTCATATATTAATGAATATATTGATTAATATTATAAATGTAGACTTTTGTCTGAATTCTCCCTAGTAGTAGGAAAAGACAGAAGTTTAATCTGCTATGCTTATCCAGTGTGTAGGTATTTTGTAGGTAGTATATTCTAACACACAATATTAAAGCTGTACTATATCTAACCTAAATCCGCGACGTCTTTTGTTTACAATAGCAAATATTTCAAAATCTATATTTACATAAACATATTAAAGTCATTGAAAATGTCTATCAAATGCCATCTCAATTATAATAATTTAAGTTAAGCCTCAAATTGAATTCATAAAATAAATAAAATAAAATACAATTTTTAATTCAATTAATAATAGTTCATGAAAAAATATTGTCTAATTACGAATATTGTTATTTAACGAAACGAATTCGAGAGACACGGTCAACGAGAAGCTCATTAGTCATAGAAAGTGTGAGACGATACCGGTTGTGCGGGCCGGTAAATATTTGTAGATATTGTAACGAATAGAAGTGACAATCGCTCTGGGCCAGATATTTGTATGTGTACAAATATTAGCTTCTTGTCTGAGTGTATGTACTTCAGATGTACGAGATGTATATACAAAGTACATTTATGTGTGCATGTATGTATTTATATGTTTGTCAGTCAGTCATTAAGTCACTTTTCCTTTTTATATATTTAGATTACAAGAAGGTTAATAAACTCGTCATTTATATCAAAATTATTCATTTACTAAAATGTAGATATTAATTATATCAATGAAATTTTTTAAAATATTGTTTTTAGCGTCTTTTATATTATTGACAGTAATAGCTGCTACTTTAAATTTGCAAACATTTGATTCGCTCAAGATAAGATGGCTTCTTGGATTACTAATATGAATTTATGACTTTTTGATACAACCTGATTGGATATTAGTTTATTTGAATCAAATTAATAAATTGACTATTCCAATAACAACTGATTGCAGAATATATAAAACGTATAGAAAAAGTAGAATGACCACTCAGTTTACCTTTAAAATTTATCAAAAGAAAGTGTACTTTTTACAAAAATCCCTAAATAAAATAATTAAAAAAGAAAGTCATATTATATTTGTATTATATTTATGTTTATTTTATTGAAATTCCAAAATGCTATTTACAATAGCTCATTATGATCACATATTTGCAGAATTAAATGTTAAATGAAACCACCTAATTTGCCGTAAAAGCAATGAATAAAAAATTTATTTTTTGTCATTAACTCATTCACAACATGTGACCATTAACAGATAATAAAAATTTAAACTAATGCAGCAATAAATCACCAAGATTACTTTTAAGCAGACCAAGAAAGCGTGAAGTAATAAAAAATGTAAAAACATTTCAAGAACATCCATAAAAAATTGCCAAAATAAATAAACGGTAACAGGCTTGTCTAATCGTTTACATGTCTGTGCATGTCGGTCAAGTTCACTCGAAGGCTATACACATGCGCACTTTCGAAACATTATTTATTTTCGCATAAGAAACAAAAGAGAAATTACAATTTCTTCGCGGGCGTGGTCGGAAATTGACTGTCATTTGTAAATATCGGCTTTAGGGTTAATGTTATTTTTGAGAAAAGGTTAAGAGTTCATTAACCTCTCGCGTCATTTTCTGTAATAAAATCAAGCAATATAAATAGATAAATAAAATACTTCAACTAATAAAAATATTTAATGCATTCTAAATATAATAACGATAAAAAATAAATAATAGAAACTCATAAAAAAAATGTGTAGGGATCAAACTCGCAACCGCCAGCCCAACAGCCACTAGCCTATGCTGTGACCGTTGCGATAACGTGTCGTCAATTATTTTGGTTATAACCTACCTATATATACCTACCTACCTATTATACATTATAACAATAATATACTATAGTACTCGATTTATATACTTATGAAACCAATCAAATGTTTTAACACTTCGATGAACGCCACAGGACTTTAAACTATACATAGCTTTTTAATATGATTGTTTTTTTCATACCTGTACCAAGAAACTTAATAAAATAAACAAGTCGTCCAGTATCAGTAGAAATTAATTGTTTGACTTTCAACTCTGAAAGCCGCGGAAATAAGTCTTCCGACAAGACACCCACATTTTCTACTTTTATAAGTATACATTTTATAATTATTATCTTTCAACATCAAACAACATCTTTGTAGACACATTACCACTAAAACGATATAATAATTGTAATGTTTACATATGTGCGTATATATTTATACCTAGCATTATTATCAAATAATATTTTTTTTTTTTTTTGACAAAAACAGTGAGAAATATTGATAAAATGACTACGCGTTAGCGCAACGGTCACGCCACTGGCTTATGGTCTAAGATCCGGGATTAGCAAAATATTCCCTCATCTGTTAATTAGATGAATTTTGAAATTTATAAAAACAACCTCTGCCGCCATAAGCCTGCTGCAATTAATAATACATTTAAAAAAAATATCTTTTGCCTCTATATTATAAATATAGAGAATATTTTGCTAATCCCGGATCTTAGACCATTATGGCTGTTGCGCTGGCGTTTGCGGGTTAGATCCCCGCGCATGGCAGATATTTGTATTGGCCATACAGATATTTGGCCAATATAAATCTTCTCTTCTCTTGATCTTGATAAAACAACTAATACTTAGCAGGGCACAGCAAAAAAATATCCTGCTTAAAATCTGGAGCCAGCTGTTACCCTAAACTGAGACATTAAGAGCAACCGTAAAGGATAGAATAGGTAACACACACCGTTTTCACTGTTAACACATAATAAAATACTAAACAATATTATAAAAAAAAAACGACACACATACACACACACGCATCCGCATATGTACGCACGGTACACAAAACCTGTTTCGAATAGCCGACATCGTAAAATATTTCGATAAAAAAGTTACACAGTTTCATTGACCGCAACCTTTACTCGCCGTGAACTCGTGACGTAAGAGTGAAAGCCGGTTAACGGAGTAGCTCTTTGCGTCATCTCCGTTAAAAGTGAAATTACCGTCTATCTGGTTGCTGAAGGAAATTCCTTGATCACTTATTAACGATGTGTATGGTTTTTTAAGAGACGATTTCGTTAATAAGCTAAGGTATAAGAACAAAGAGAAAAAATATTATATATATGGTACAAAGTGAATCTATATTATCATTATGAAGCTGAAAAGTTTGTTTGTTTGTTCAAACATACTAATCAAAAATCAAAATACACACAGCTCATCTCTACTAATATTATAAATATGGATGTAAGTTTATTTGTTACGCTTTCACGCAAAAACTACTTAACCGATCATCATGAAACTTTGCACACATATTCTTGGAGATATAAGAAGTAACCTAGGATACATTTTATCAAAAACAAATTCAATGCGAGTGAAGCCGCGAGTAAAAGCTAGTGTAATATATAATTATAAATACCTTTGGCACAATATCTTTTTACTCAACTGAACTTTAGATTCTACATATCTATCATATACTTGTTTTATTTTCAAGCCTCGAGTTCAGGCGTTAAATATGCAATTATTAAAAGCTTCCATAATGGTCGAGTTATCAAGAACTGACAAGAACTAAACTGAACAAGACTGATTCAAGAACAAACGACCGTGTGTTAGTTAAATGTGTATCTATACTAATATATAAAGCTGAAGAGTTTGTTTGTTTGGTTGTTTGTTTGTTTGTTTGTTTGTTTGAACGCGGTAATCTCTGGAACTACTGGGCCGATTTGAAAAATTCTTTCAGTGTTAGATAGCCCATTTATCGAGGAAGGCTATAGGCTATGTGTCATCACGCTAAGACCAATAGGAGCGGAGTCCACGCCGACGAAGTCGCGTGCAGAAGCTAGTATTACATACATACACATTTATTTATTTTAAATGAAAATTTTGACATATATAAACATTTGTGTTACAGTACTGTAGTTGATAAACATAGAAAGATGGAAAAAATGTATAGGAATAAATGCTAAAAATTTAATTGATCGGCTCATTTGGTTTATGCCTTTGTATATTTCACTTTTTTGTAGCAATAAAATCTAATTTAATTCTTAGTATTCCTTTCACAAAATTAGTAAAATAAAGTTACTATGTTATTTAATTGCAAATAAAAACTTATTATGTTTAACATTTGATATTTAAATTTCACTTAGCATTTATTTGAATAATATTGCATGTAAAATTACAAAACGAAAATTGTATTCACTATAAAATTAAATAATCTTATTTATAACTAGCTTCTGCGCGCGACTTCGTCGGCGTGGACTCCGCTTCTATTGGTCTTAGCGTGATGACACATAGCCTATAGCCTTCCTCTATAAATAGGCTATCTAACACTGAAAGAATTTTTCAAATCGGCCCAGTAGTTCCAGACATTACCGCGTTCAAACAAACAAACAAACTCTTCAGCTTTATATAATACTAGCTTCTGCGCGCGACTTCGTCGGCGTGGACTCCGCTCCTATTGGTCTTAGCGTGACGATACATAGCCTATAGCCTTCCTCGATAAATGGGCTATCTAACACCGAAAGAATTTTTCAAATCGGACCAGTAGATCCTGAGATTAGCGCGTTCAAACAAACAAACAAACAAACAAACAAACAAACAATCAAACAAACTCTTCAGCTTTATTATATTAGTATAGATTAGTATAGATTTCACAAGGGAAGCTTTAAAATTATTTTAACAATTTCCTGACATTATCACCTAGCTGTGTGGCTACGGCAGTAAAGAATACAGCCACCCCATCTCTTCTCGTGTGTGTCTTAAGAGTCGACTAATGGATACCACAGTTCCACTAGCACCTTGGAACTTAAAAAGCCGACCGATGGCGGGATAACTATCCAACTGCTGGCTTTGAAATACACAGGCCTAAGACAGATAGCAGCATCTTCTGTGCGACGAAGCCAGCCCTGCGGACACCAACCCAGCCCAGCGTGGTGACTATGGGCAACACACACGAGTTCACGCCATTTTTGGCGCGAACTTGTGGAGGCCTATATCATCTAACCATCTATACTAATATAATAAAGCTGAAGAGTTTGTTTGTTTGATTGTTTGTTTGTTTGTTTGAACGCGCTAATCTCAGGATCTACTGGTCCGATTTGAAAAATTCTTTCAGTGTTAGATAGCCCATTTATCGAGGAAGGCTATATATCATTACGCTAAGACTTATAGGAGCGGAGTCCACGCCGACGAAGTCGCGCGCAGAAGCTAGTGTATAATAAAACGACTATTGATTAAATTTTGTTTTTTATTCAAATCTGAACCCTCTATTTTCCTTCCAGATGCTTCATCTATGCTGGGTATACTACTTCTCGAAACTGTCAGAGTTCGCAGACACAATATTCTTCGTGATGAGAAAGAAGAAGAGTCAGATCACGTGGCTACATCTTTACCACCACTCGTTAACGCCATTCGAGGCTTGGCTTTTAGTCAAATTTATCGCAGGTAAGTCATTTGAAGGGTATTTTATAATTATAAAAAATATTTACGTTTAACATTTAGGTTGGGGAAGTTCTAAATTCTGTCGTATTCAACAGCCGGTCCGACAGCGTTCCGATAGCGATCTAGTAAAATATCTTCTATCTTGATAGGTACATATTACACAATAATTAATCTGAACATAATGGTACAGTCTCTATCAACTTGATTCAGGCTTGATTTGTGATATAAATTTTACCTCAAACCTGAGACCGCACAACTTTTTACTCCATGTACCGATTTTGATGATTCTTAATTTAATCGAAAGCTAATACTTGTCATGTAATCTTGTTCAAATTAGATCGAGATCTGATTACAACTTTTTGAGTAATCTTTAATAGCACGTATTTACTTGACTATTTTTTCGTCTTATTACGTTGTATTACTTGTCGATGTAACTGAAGTCGGTTTTTTTTGTGACGCCGCGTTGGCGCAGCGGTCACAGCACTGGATTGCGATTGGCTGTTGCGCGGGCGGTTGCGGGTTCGATCCCCGCACACGACAACATTTATATTGGCCATACAGATGTTTGCCGTGGTCTGGGTGTTTGTGCAGTCCTTGTGGGTCTCCCCACCGTGCTTCGGAGAGCACGTTGTGTTGCTGTAGGTCCCGGTTGTTATCATGTACACCTGATAGCGTTACTCATAGTATGGAATATATCCGCCAACCCGCATTGGAGCAGCGTGGTGGATTAAGCTCCGATCCTTCTCCTACATGGGGAAGAGGCCTATGCCCAATCCATCCCAGTGGGATATTACAGGCTGAATCGTGACCGTGACCGTTTTTTCGTTTGCGAGCAAACACAATTATGCCTTTATCGCAATGAAGCTTTATTTTACATTCGAAGTGTTATTACAATTTGGTACTAATTTTGTAAAGGTGGTCACGGAACCTTCTCGAACATCATCAACAACCTCGTCCACGTGATCATGTACAGCTACTACATGATGGCAGCCATGGGACCGCAGTACCAGAAGTACTTATGGTGGAAGAAACATCTAACAACGTTACAACTTGTAAGTACTCTTAAACGATTTCTTGCCGTTTAATTGGTTTATCTCTTTTAGTGCGATAATTTAAATCTGCTCTTAGGCCTCGATTACGGAGACGCGGAGCGAAGTGCGTAGCGTGTGGCGTGACGGAACGCACTAAATTCAAACGTAGGGCGTTGTATGAGTGCGTTTACGGAGAGAAGAGATTTTACACGCGTTCATTTTCATACATTTTGAGACACGCGAGAAGCTACGCCACACGCTACGCACTACGCTCCGCGTCTCCGTAAACGAGGCCTAAGCCGAAGTATATATTACGAATATTTTAATTTGGAAGACTTTTTTGCCCTCAATAGGTGATTCAAGTTATCAATATCAAAACGTGATAAGTCGATCCGTCTGTGTATTTAAGCTAAACGACATTTTTTACTATTACTTCCTCTTTGAAATAGTTTCCGTGACTTTTTCAGCCAGATACTTTCTAATATCTTTTCTGGTCATTAACATTACTTTGTTACATATGTGTATGCTAATGTTAAACAAATATAATTGAAAATACGTTGAATTTTTTCTATTTTCTTGAAAGACTAACTAAAATTTAATGCTTTCGAAGAAGAAAAAAATGATAATAAATAATTTATTTATTAAATAAATAAATTAACTATTAATAATAAATAAATTAACTATTAATGAGTTTTGAAAATGAATCACTCACTCATTTTTTTTTCACTTTACTCATTTTTTTATTTTATTTATTTGAAATAAATAAATAAAATAAAAAACGAGTAAATTTGAACCTAATGAATAATAAAAATGTTTCAAAGTACACATATAGTGACAGTTAGGAAACATCCGTAGCTAAAGTATTTAACACATTTTGAACCTATTAGGACCTTTCATACCACACCCAGATAACTTGCGCAGACTGATCTTGCGCAAGCCTAGGACTTAGGTACGCTAGTAGTAAATCTATTGCAAATTATTTTCCGATCTGTTCAATGTAAAAGAGGTCTATGAAATACATTAGTTTCTATCAAAATTATAATAAATGGTATTAGGTTTTCTATGTCTGTTTTACTGAGATAACTATTATTGTTTAGTTTTATTAAATGCTAAATTAATTTCTCAAATTACACTTTTCTCACATACGCTCTTCCCAAGAATTTGATTGAATTTATAAAATATTTATCAAGTTAGATACATTGAGCGCATCAGTGTCTTGTTATACATAAAATTATCTACAAGTATTTTTTTAATATAAAGATTTATCGTTTCCCACTATTCTAGTATATTCTTCCAAAATACCGGTAATTATTTAATTAATCGATAATTGATATCATTGTTTTACACAATAAATCTCAAACATTTACATATTTTTTATGAATGAGTCCGGATATTTGTTACGAGGCTACTAGGAGGAAAAGGCTTCATCCGGTGCATAATTATTTATACAGAATTTGTATTACTATTGTAGAAATTATTACCAAGAATAAATAAAATGTTTCAAGGTCTATTTAATCATTATACTTCTTTAATTGGTAAAGTAGAATTATCTAAATTCAACGATTTGATGAGTTAGCTTAGTGTCCACAGTTACTGAGTTTTAATTCGATCGCTCATAAAGTTTTTTGTATTGATCATACATATTATGTGTGTTGTAGTCTGAGCGATTGTGTTTTTATTGTATGTGTATCCGCACACTCGGCACAGAATTATCATTCCACCTAGGGTATTTCAGTGTTAAAAGTGTTCCGTTACTTTGAAATATATGTAAGTTAAAATCCACAATCATGTAATGTTAAGTTTTATATCATTAACTTTAAGAATGAAAAGTCTTTGTTGACTTGGTAGTTGTTTTGTGCTACGCAAGTAATGACGTGTGGCTGGTAATGACTCTCAGACGGTAATGATTCTTAAATGGAAATGATGATATTTTTTTTAATATCTTAAATGATTTAAGCACATTTAATAAATGAATTATGAAAGAAAAAAAATACTATTCAAACACATCATCTGTTTAAAAACTGAATTACTTTATTTGTCTCAAAAGTATTGTAATTGTTGCTGTTTTAAAGAAATACGTGTTTCTACATTTTTTTATATAACAAACTTTAACTTAAACACAAAAAAACAGTATTTTTTGTTATGCCTTAGAAAATTTGAAAGCAAGTAGGGCTCGATTCTTTCTTTTACACAAATGCAAAGAAAAGCTTATAAAAAAGAGTATAGTTTCTTCCATTACATTGTAAGAAGGTACTGTCAAGAATGTTCAATTTCTCATGACCTTATAATAGAATGCAAGCGTGGCGCTGTCAGACCTAAAAAAGAAAAAAAAAAGAAAAATTGTACAATGGCAATACTAGAACAAGGCCGAGTGGTGGCAACTTTAAATAACAATAATAAGACATTCTAATTACAATAGCACGACGACCTATTTTAAAATTTTAATCGACATAATTAGAAATATAATCTGCAAGTACAAATATTAATATGAGTAGTTATCTGAGGCCTTATGTCTTGGTGTCAAGTATTTGATCTACAGATTAAACAATATTTTTTTTTTAGAGGAACTTCAGCATTTCAAAAGAGGTTTTATGTCTTAAAGTCTATGTAATATCAATGATATGATTTAAAAAACATAACCCAACATTGATTCCTTTTAAAAACCAATATACGATGACCACTTTTATATTTTTAACAGAAATCAGATACATTTAATAAACTTTAATAAATTTGAATAAAATGCAATTTATTTAAAAAAAGAACATTACTCGAAACAATGTTTCAAATCAAAGATATAAGAACCAAAGAAGTCTATAACGAAAAACAATATGAAACTTACAAACAAACTAATCAAATTAAAATCTATTACAAAAAAAAAAACAAACAGCTTAAATATCGTTAAGATCTAAATAACAGTACCCCACTAAATGGAAGTTAAATTGCTAGTTATTTAATAAAATACAGTATTAAATGCGCGAGGCAACATTCGTAGATTTCAACACGGCAAGCGGAACGCCATATCCTTTCTCTGTTGCATTGCAGTGAACGTTCAACTGCATACTAAGGCCTTCGACTGATAGAACTTAATTAGATATTTAATAAGGATAGTCTTGAACCTTTACATGATAGTTATCCTTGAAACTTAGAAATAATAACAATAACAATAAGCAGTACAATAAATACGTTTAGCACACACAAATAGTTGTCAGTTCCTTAGTTAGGCAACTTAATTACTATGTTATAGGTAATAGACGACTAATTAGCTACATATTTTCGTTTGATAAATATGTATACAAATAATATATTATAAACGAATATCCCATAACTGGTTGGAACCGCTACGGGTACGCGACCCCGGACTGCTCTAGCTGCTAGTGTCACACACCCCTACTCGTAATCCGTGGCACTGGTATCCCTAACTCCAGATCCTGTTCTCACATAAATCCTTCCCATCTATCCTTCTTCTTAGCTAGAAATTCCCAAGGAGGGTTGATGTCAGGCAGGCGGCCGGTCGTAAAATATACCATGCCAAATCTTTTACAACATGAGTTCCATGAGAAAACATATTGTGCCAACCCTACGTAAGTGGGATAAGGGCAGGGAGATGATGATTAAACTTCAACTTATGGCAAGAATCAAACCCACAACCCCAAAGCAGAAATCACTGAATACTGTCCCTACGGAAAAATGTTCAGTCAAGTGGTCTTACAAGATTTATAACTCCACGTTGTTTAATCGCACTGTCTTGTATTGGTGAAGGAAATTAATTAATTGATTAAGTCCAAAACGTCCCAAAGCTCGGCAAATGCCTCTTTCTCCTAATAGAAAGAGGCTTAGAGTTTTATCACTAGGAGTTTGTTGATAGTAATTTATTAATTTCCCTATGACAAGCAAGGATTGCTATCATGTGTCTATGATAATATAATTATGTTTGCTCGCAAACGAAAAAAAAACCGACTTCAATTACATCGACAAGTAATACAACGCAATAAGACGAAAAAATAGTCAAGTAAATACGCAACACCTTTCAATTAAAACAAAATTGATCGAAATCGGTCCACCCAGTCAAAAGTTCTGAGCTAACATACATAAAAAAAACATACGTGTCGAATTGAGAACCTCCTCCTTTTTTGGAAGTCGGTTAAAAAGTGAAGTGTTACAATAAAGTAATAAAATAAGTTTATCGTAATTTCGCATTAATTAGATCGAACTTAAGCACAAAGGGTACATATTTGGTTATTTTTAGCCGACTTCACCGATTCAACCGATTTCGATGATTGTTTTTTTTTTTTTTTTTATCGAAAGCAGGTGCTAGCCACATGGACCCATTCAAATTTGACCAAGATCTTGACTAGAACTTTTTGAGCTATCTCTAGTAATGCGTATTAACTTGACTATTATTTCGTTGAATTACCGGTCGATATAAGTGAAATCAGCTTTTTTTCGTTTGCATGCAAACACAATTGTGTATACACAATATAATTATATTTGTTATTAAAGATGTCATCCTTCATACAATATAAAATTTATGCTCAAATGCTGTATACTGTACTGTTTTCAGCCATATGATAGGTATGTAGACGTATGTATAGCCTATTAAACAGCCTAGAGTCTAGACAATAAAGTCTCACAAATAGAGTTCTAGGAAATATTTATTGACAAATCCCTAAAAACGTTTACAGTGTATTACAAAATATTGGCGATTGCTTCGATATTATTAATTAATTAATAATTTTCTTCTTAATTTCATTTAATGTCAAATGATTTAATAAATACAGAGATACCTAGACAAAAATGTGCATTTCTTTTTCGTTCTTGCGTTCAACTTCGATAATATAATGACCCCATAAAAATGCAAATAGTTTAAATGTATAGAACTGGTGCTATCACATTTTTTTACTAATACAACTATAGTTGTAACTGACAATTGTGAAATATTAATAATAAGTAACTATTAATACAATTTTAAAATAACATCGATTCGATCAACTTATTTTCATCTATACCAAATAAAGGAGTAATAGAGTCATTGATCGTAAAATCGAAAGTACATATAGAGAAAGTTCGAAAGCATATCTTCTAAGACATGAAGGCTGTATAACGAAATGTTTTCACCTTGAAATGATTATAAAAAATTCGAATTATTTTCTGACATTTTTGTTTATTTTGTACTGACGATTTCGCGACGTTGAGTAATTTATTTGCTTATTGCACCCTATGTACATTATACAAGGTTGATAGAAAATTTAACGGATCTAGTTCCATTTGCGTTTTCATGTTTTACTAAAAGAGCGTTTACTGTGAGCATTATAAAATATAATTTGGTTTTTTTTTTTCTAGCTATTGCCTTGATAAGCAGACTACCTGACAGTTTTTTGGTTAGTTTCGTATACAGGATAACAAAAATCCGTTTTTTATACAAATAATTTATTGACACCTAAAGAAGTGAAAACTATTATTAATGAACAATTCTTCAATATCAAATGTGATTGTGATCTCATTTTCTGATACCAACAAAATAAATAATGAAACATTTTCATTCACTTTTATTATTTTTATATTCCTTGAAAGTATAAAATCAATTAAAAGAAATTTTTACAGGCCAGACGATCTCCTCCCTACCACTCCGATAAAATCCGAAAAAGTCGTTTCATTATAATGAGTTATAAAGTATATTTAAACCTACAAAAAAACTATTTTGTAAAGTAAAATTAAATAAACGCAGATAGAGACCACTATTGAATCTAAGTTATTATTATATCACTATGTCAAAATAAGTCAAGTAATAAAATAAAAAATAATTCCTTTTAATCATATGCGATTTCCTAATACGAGAAGGTCGTATAATCAACATCTGTAATCAAAATCACTTTTAGAGCGGAACAAGTTCAAGTGCACCGTTTTACGGGTTTTGCAATCTATTATTGTTTAATACATTCATTAACTTACTTAATCACTAATTAAAATAACCAAGAAATTGGTAAATATCCCGTTTTACATAAAAATCATAATATGTAATATATTTATAAGATTGTATAGGTATAGGTACATTATGAAATGTGTATTAATTAATTTTAATTCTAACTAAACTAAGCAGTATTATTTATATAATCTAAATATAATTATGACCTTTAACAAAACCGTTAAATATAAATACAAATAACTTTTCTGATTATGTTTTTATATATGTGTACATATAGTAAATTTATATTATAAATAGGCTCGAGATAGCACAGATTTAAACCTTAATGGTTTTAGTTGCTATTATATCTTCTTTGAGGAAAAGATATATAATACAAATAATATAGATAATAAAATTATGAAACCTTGTATGCATATCCTTATCCTAGAATTGAAAATACAACAATGCAAAAAAGAAAGGAAGAAAGATCGTGGAAGAAAGAAAGGAAGATCGTGGTTCTTGTAAACAACTTTTTTTTTATTTTGAATCGAACTGTCAAAGTTAAATTCCTCAAAGCTTGCACAATTAATTGAATCATTATACTGAACACAACTTTTACGTAGAGTCAAAGGTCACGATGAATATTTTTCGTAAATAACAATTTCTTTTTAACTTAAAAGAAATATTGACAAATTTATAGTTTAAGAAATTTATCAATGAAATTTTTATAATAAAAATATTATGAATTTTATTATAACAACGACAGTTTTGGGAATTATTTCGATAGATTTATTGCCTCTGTATTTTTTAAATAGTAATCACACCTTTCTCTGCAATTTCACAGGTCTAAGGTGCGTATTTTTATCACAATAAAACTATTGTCCAAAATGTATTATATATATTTTTTTTTTGTTTTGGACATCACGAACTTTAAAAGCAAGACTGCATATTATTAACTGCTCATTTGACGTAAGAATTTTCTTTTTAATTTAAAAAGCGTTTCAAATATTTAATAGCGTATCCCTCATACGAGTGTTTATGCTTTATTTCTACTATTTTATGAGCTACAAAAAAAACAACACTTAAAATTCATACATTAACAAAATATAAAGTGACTTAAAAGTTTTTAATTTTACAGAAGAACAAAGCATGACTGTAGTGATCTTCTAACTGTGTAATACTTATAATTCTGGCTGATTTATTTTTTTAATAAAATAATATAACAATAAATATAAAAAGGATTTATATACTAGCTGACCCCGCAAACTTTGTTTTGCCATTTACTTATGTTATTAACCCCCGCAACTCCCTCTACTCGCCAAAAGGAATATTCCTACCAAAGTTCAAGTCTCTACGCCATATGGTTCTAGAGATACCGTGATGAGTCAATATGGTGGAAATCTCTTTTATATATATTATAGATTATTTATTTAAAATAGTGCATATATTTCAAATAACACGATTTGAAGTGTTAGCGTAAATAGTTTTACTCGATTTCCTTATTATTTTTTACCGACGTGATAATATGTTAAGAATTCTCTGTGGTGTCACAAATGTAGGTCAGTAAGGACTTTGACAAAAACTAAACTTACTGGTTTGATGCAATTTCACTAGAACCAGTTGTCAATGCGTAAAAGTGGTTTTAGCCGACTTCCAAAAAAGGAGGAGGTTTTCAATTCGACTGTTTTTTTCTGTATGTTAGCTCAGAACTTTTGACTGGGTGGACCGATTTTTATCACTCAGTTTCGTGATACGATAAAATAATATTGTAATTATTCGTTGATTTTGACCTTTACAAAATTTTTAATGTTCAAAGTGCTTAATCTATGCTAATTGTGTGTTTCATCGATTTCTAGCGAGGTTTATTTTGCATATAAGTTAAAGATAGGTTTTATCTCCAATACATGAACTGAACCTATGTGTAGGCCCATTGAATTTTTTTTACCTTACCTTATAAACAACAAATTTTAGATTCAAATAGATTATACAGATAAATTAAATTTTAATGGTAAAAAAGAAAAGGTATCATACATTTATATGGATATTTTTGCATACCGTATATAGGTGAGGACCTATATACCTTATATGCGTATGCTTGTGTTCTCAACATTGAATAAAAGAGGATTGTCTTTACTTCATTATCTGTGTTTATTTCATACTAGCATCCCACCCCGGCTTCTCACGGTTATTTAACAAAAATTAAAAAAAAATTCGCACTTTTTTTTTGAAAATATAATATAGCCTATGTCACCTGCGGATTGTGTAGCTTCCCAACGGTGAAAGAATTCTTCAAATCGGTTCAGTAGTTTCGGAGCCCAACCCCTTTAACTGAGGTAGGGCACAGCAGGAAATTTCATCCTCAAAATATAGAGCAGCTCGACTGGGGTAGTACCTCGACCTTACAGAAGACCACAGCTAAATAATACTGTTTTCAATCAGTGTTGTGTTCCTGTTGGTGAGTAAGGTGACCAGAACTCCTGGGGGGAAGTAGGGGTAGGGTCGGCAACGCGCTTGCGATACTTCTGGTATTGCAGGCGTCTATAGGCTACGCTAATTACTTACCATCAGGTGAGCTGTACGCTTGTTTGCCGACTTAGTGATATAAAAAAAATCAATACAAACAAACAATGAAATCTTTCTTATTTATAATATTAGTATAGATTACCTGTGTTAAAATTAATTTAAATTTCCTGCAACAAATTTTGATTTGCGTGTAATAGCTATAATACAAAAAACAAAAAAGGCTATATTATAGTGGTACGTATGAACTATATTTGTATACTTGATTCCGGTCTGGATTTTGTCCTTGTGGGTCTCCGCACCTTGCTTCGGAGAATACGTAACGCTGTCTGTCCAGGTTACTATCATAGACACCTAAAGATTATTACTCATAGTAGGGAATATAAATGCCAAACCGCGATTTATCAGCGTAGTGGACTAAGTTCCGAGCCTAATTCAACATGAAGAAAGAGGTCCATGCCCACCAATGGGATATTATAGACTGATTCAATCAATCAGTACCTACTACAATCTTTATAATATCCTGGAGGAGAATATACTATGATAACCATCAATCATAATTTTTTAACTTTCTTTCTTACTCGTTAATCTTAATCTAATATTTGTATGTATACCTGCTAGTTCGACTGAGTAGATTCGAAAGTGTTAATCAAAGCCTACTCCAATAATAATTGAATCAGGTTTTTTTTTCTATTCTTATTCGAAGTGAGCAGTCGATCAAACGTCTAGTAGTCGTTTAATTGACCTAAATGTAGCATTCTTTAAATTATTTTCACTTTGTATTTTGAATAAATTATTATTTTAAAATTCTTTCAACCACTACCACCACCACTACAGCCTATCACAGTCCACTGTTGGACATAGGCCTCCACAAGTTCGCGCCCGACATTATGACGCGAACTCATGTGTTTTGCCCATAGTCACCACGCTGGGCAGGCGGGTTGGTGACCGCAGGGCTGGCTTTGTCGAACCGAAGACGCTGCTGCCCGTCTTTGGCCTGTGTATTTCAAAGCCAGCATGGATGGTTATCCCGCCATCCGTCGGCTTTTTAAGTTCCAAGGTGGTAGTGGAACTGTGTTATCCCTTAGTCGCCTCTTACGACACCCACGGGAAGAGAGGGGGTGGCTACATTATTTAGTGCCGTAGCCACACAGCACAAATTCTTTCAAATATTAATTTAATTTGTAACGTGATGTATTAGTATTTAATGAGAATTATTTGAAACAAAAATAGCATTACATTTAAAAGTTAAACGCCAATATTTAAAAATGCGTAAGATATGTTGAAACATATGAGATTTCGTGCTAATGGTTGATTTAGTTGTATAAATATTTTAAAATTCTTGTTTACAATATGTACTAGATAATTTTTTTAGTGATCCGATTTAAGCCAAGATTACTAAAGTTGATATTAGTAAATAATTAGATAGATACAAGATAGATTGACTGAAAGATATCGCAAATATTTTTAAGTTAATTTAATTTATTTTTCGGACCATTGCATGTCCTGTTCACTAAAGACTTGTCAATTTTCTCAGTTATTATATTTTAATTTAAACTTTATGGTCAAAGATCCGGGATATAACAAAATATTCCCTGACAGATGAGGGAATATTTAGCTATCTCGGATCTTAGACCATTACGACAACGTATATTTAACAATATTATTTATCTCGAGCGATTTTAAAATAATCATAGATCATTTAAAATATAATTTGTATTACCTTCTCCCTGATAATTTAATCAGTAGAAAATACAAATACGTATTTGAATAAACCATATTGAATGTAATGTTTTTATTATTGAGTATCATTTAATGTGTCTGTAAACACAAGTTTATCACTTGTAAATATCATACAATAATTTATTCCATAATCATAGGCTGTATGTAATAAATGTTAGCGTCAAATAGACACTTAGTACTCAGCCAGGTCAATGACTTTAACGTTTCGCAAACACAATTCAATCATAAATTTTCATTGATAGTTTATAACCTACTATCTGAATCGTATAATAGGTATATATAGGTGTGATATATATAATTACTCAGTTTAACTGAGGTAGGACATAGCAGGAAATTTCCTGCTCAAATTATGGAGCAGCCCGACTGGGGTAGTACCTCGACCTTACAGAAGACCACAGCAAAATAATATTGTTTTCATGCAATGTTTTATTCCTATTGGTGAGTAAGGTGACAAGAGCTCCTGGTGGGGGGGGGGGATTGGGGATAGGGTCGGCAATGCACTTGCGATGCCTCTGGTGTTGCAGACGTCTATAAGCTACGATAATCGCTTACCATCCGGTGAGCCATACGCTTGTTTGCCGACCTAGTTATTTAAAAAAAAAGTGCATTAGAATGATCATTAACATCACCAATATTATTAAACTTAAACACCTTTAAAAAAAAATCAGGCTACTCCGTAAAAGACTCTGCGAGGACTTACATTCACTTGATCCGCATACTTGCATACTTAAACAAATTAAGTAAAATAGCATGCAAAACATACATGTTGATTCCATTTGACGAGAGTTCGAACTTTAAACTCTCTATGACCTCTAGAACCCTTTGTAGTCCGGAACTTACTATACAAACACCCAGACCACGACAAATGAAAATATTCAATACCAAAGTGTGTCATGTCATGGGCGGTGATTAAAACAGCCATCGTTCACGCATGAAGAAATGATCATCACGCAAATGCCTACGATTACGAACAACTTGATTCACTGGTTCCTGTTAAAGTTATCTGACATGTAACGTTATCAAACAGATAAATGTGTGATTTATATTATCCTTTTTAGGGTTCCGTACCTCAAAATGAAAAAACGGAACTCTTATAGGATCACTTTGTTGTCCGTCTGCCTGTCAAGACCCTTTTTCTTAGGAATGCGTGAAGGTATCAAGCTGAAATTCATATCAAATACTCAAGTCTGTTGTCCCTTGAAGCTGTGAAAAAATCAAACTTTTAAACCAACGCAATCAAAAGATACTGCAGCCCTTCGTGCTGAAAATTTTCGACACTCGCAAGGGAATCAAAACCTACAGGGTACTTTCCGTGAACTCAGAATCTTGAAATTCGGTACAAAGCAAAGTCTTATAGCACAAATAAAGGAAATATTGCGTAAAGCATACATTTTTAGTTACATCATATAATAAAAATATTTTTAATAATTTTATTTGTACGGAACCCTCGGTGCGCGAGTCCGACTCGCATTTGGCCGATTTTATTATCATCAAATTCCACTTTATTTATGGGATATTTCTTTACGACTGTGAATCTAAAATTTGTGTTTATTCATTGTAGTGTAACAGGCCCTGAGCATTTTATTACTATTGCCATTTATGCGACGACGCGTTATCTCATTTTTCACTGCAATTGACTCATGCGCAAGCGATGACAAATATTTTATAATTCACAAAAATATTTGTACGATATGTTCGTTTGTGCTTCTGTATTGAGTGTTTCCGGACCTGCAGACACAGGATTCATATTGTAATATGGCCGTTGAAAGTAAAGCGCGTATAATAATTTGACAGACCCATCGTTGGCGCAGTTTACAATTACCCTGCTTTCTGCTCCTGGAGTTGTGTGGTTGATTTTAATTCCGAATCTAGATGTAATATATGTTTATTTATTTGTGCATTATTTTTAGCTAAATTTATTAAAAATATATAATAACCTGTTAACTACATAACACAGGCAGCTGCCTACCTGAGGAAAAGTAGGCCGTGTTATGTTAATCATTAATCATATTTATAAATTTATTCAAAAATGTTTACATAAATAAATATGTGTCTTTTTTACAGATCCAATTCTTCATGGTTCTCTTCCACTCGATAAGCGCATTGGTCTACGACTGCGGTTATCCGAAGTAAGTTAAAATAAATAAATAAATAATTATTTAATTAAGGTAACAAATAGCCCGTAAAAACAATTTTTCTTACAATGAATACACCTAAAAATTTAAATGTTACAAAAATTTTACAATTACAATAATAATCATAATACAAATACGAATAAAATAATTAACAATAATTCCATTATATTAAAGTTAAGATATATTTCAATTTAAATCACTCTTTTAGTCCCTTATATTTTACTAGCTGACCCCGCAAACGTTGTTTTGCCATATATGTTATTAACCCCCGCAACCCCCTCTTTTTTGTGGAATTTCGTAAAATCCGTTCTTAGCTGAACCTACCTACCTAATTTTAAGTTTGTAGGTGTATTTTTATTGGACTTTCATACAAACTACCATCCCCTGTTTTAACCCCAAAAGGGGTTGATTTCTCAAAATACATTATTAGTACACCTCAACACCATCTATAGAGCATACATTTTGAATTTCAAGTCTCTTACTTCAAAAACATAGGACTTTCATACAAACTTCCAACCCTCGTTTAACCCCCTTAGGGGTGGAATATCGTAAAACCCGTTCTTAGCTGACCTCTACTCGGCAAAAGAAATATTCCTACCAAAATTCAAGTCTCTACGCCTTATGGTTTCAGAGATATCGTGATGAGTCAATGGGTGGGTAACTCTTTTATATATATAGATTATGAAGTAAGTCAAAAGTTAATCTTATGATGTCCTTCCCAGTTTCAACCGCGTTGACAATCAAACTCCATATTTAATTTTATGAATATTGAGCTGCAATTTGGACGTAAAAACAAAGACATATAGATAAAGTGACTTTCGTATCATTGATTTTTGTATAAAACAACTAATATCCGTAAATAAACGAACTATTAGCAATCAAATAAAAAAAACTGTCACTAAAATATGATCTAACGTTAACAATAAAATAGAATGCATTCACCTTCATTATAGGTTATTATTAAGTATCGTGCAGTATAAGATCTTATGATCTTTCGATAAAAAAACTTAATGAAGTCACGGTAACGATTACATCTCATCATTTTGGACTTTGTATACAAACTTTCTATTGGCAGATTGTTTGTTTATTTTGCTATTTGAAAATCTGTATTGTAATAGTTTAAGATTCTTGCTTGCTTGATTGATCTTTTCAATGAAACTAAAATTTGGAATCAATGATACCGTAATTGAAATGAATAAAATTCGCGTAAACATTAGAAAACAATATGATACCGTTATGTTTTTCTAAATTGCTTGTTGTTTCGACTCGGCTAGGATTCTTTAAATATTTGTCGGAAATCATCAGAAGAAAGGAGGTTCAGTTACACTAATTAATTACAATGTCAGGTAGCACAAGATATTTACACAGGCTAATTAACGGGGTGGTGGCCGAGTTACTCAACATACGATGAATTCACCGAGCTATTTACTACTATTCACTACACAGCTATTTACTATCGCGTGGCAGAGGGACAAACTCAGAGCAGTGCCTGGGACTTGCGACCCCGGGTGTAGGTTTAGGGAGGGCCCTCCTTACAATGCGCATTGGCGCTCACCGTCCACTGGCCGAGTTTCTCGCTGCGCCTAGTCAAATTATAGATCGTAATACAATTAGTAACAATTAATTCGTTTGTACAAACCAATTATTGAAGAGTCGAGGTTACGCTACTAACAGGATACAACGAGTGCTGCTAATCTATTCGCTGCTCCTTCTTTTCAGTTCAGTTCTTTGCTTAATGGCTTTTAGTTGTATCCGTTTTCCTCAATAATAAAAATCTAATCGTCAACCTCTGACTGACATCTGCCACAATCTGTATCGAACATACTCAAACACACTGCTTGACGTTTCTGACCATAACGGTTAAATGGAATTATTAAAAGTAATAAATTTAATTTTAATAACTATGCATTGATTCTCCGACATATTGATAAAAATGATTGGTAATTAATTGACAGTAAGTAGCCAAGAGAGGTGAGCACAGAGTGAGTTTTAATTTTTGCTGCTTGTGTTATTTAGGCACTATTAAAAGCCATTAATCATATTGAATAAATGAATGACATAGATTGTGTTTCTATGTTCTATAGAGTTATACTGTATGTATAGCTCTATAAAATAACTGAGGTAGGGCACAGCAGGAAAGGAGACGGATACGATTCCATACATTCTTGGGTTTTGTAAAATCGAGGTTAGGTTACAATGTCTATGAAAAACCCAATCGTTCTTGAAGCACTAATGTTTATCATATTATATCATTACAAATATCAATCACATGAAACCATAAATAAATATCAGGAATGGACTCAGGACGCATCTGAATACACTGAAAACATTAAACAACTATAAACATTATTACATGAAACGAGTGACGGGACCATGACGGGGCACAGTTTCAATATCAGTCAGCTGTCAAAGCTGTTATTAAAAATAATTTTGATTTATTTTCAATCGATACGAAATCGATAATCATTTTGGTTTATCAGATATTAATTGTTATTTTCGATATTAATGTAACTTTATTTAAATACACGTTATTGTTTACAACTTCAATTGTGTATCTAAATACTTTGAGTTAATTACTTAGTGCAAACCTTTTTTTAAATTCTATAATCGATTATAGTTAAATCGATACCCAATTAATTTGACGAAAACTATCTTTTTCATTTTTCTCAGCTTCCAGATTCAGAATTGAGCTGATATTTTATATTTTAAAATAAAAAAATATGACCAATTTTTTAAACCATATCTCTACTTATTACATTTTAGCCTAAAAGTCCCCATCTCCTTTCCTGCTCAAAATATGGAGCAGCCCGACTGAGGTAGTACCTCGACCTTACAGAAGACCACAGCTAATAATACTGTTTTCAAGCATCAGTGTGTTCCTAAGTAAGGTGACCAGGACCCCTGGGGGGATTAGGGACAGGGTCGGCAACGCGCTTGCGATGCTTCTTGCTATAGGCTACGGTAATCGCTTACCATCAGGTGAGCCGTACGCTTGTTTGCCGACCCAGTTGTATAAAAAATAAATGTAATAGTTGAACATTTGCATAGGAAAATATTCACGTGAATAATTCACTAACCAGGCCATTTTACTTGGTACTCTATTATTTCTTATTGTTTCATCAATTCAAAAATTCTTCAGTCCTACTTATGATAAATGCCCTAATTTTCGAACAATTCATCAACAATTATTTCAACCATAAATGGAAATGAAAACACCACACATTAATGGTGATGACGAAGCTGGATTGATAATTTACTTTTATTGATTGAACACATCTACTCGTATCACGTGATCCATTTGTTAAGATACATTTTGCATTGTAAAACTTATTTTTTAGACAAAATAAAGGGTAACCCCCACACACGTTTAACACGCAAAATAGGCGCTGAGTCGTCGAATTACAGATACCAGCCCGTGTTGACCATACCAACCAACCATAACCAAAGGGTAACCCCCACACTATGACAAATAAAAGTGAAACAGTAATTAAAACTCGGAGAGTACGTTAAGCTGTCGGTCCCAGTAGTTATCATATACACCCACAGAAATGGTTATAATTATTTCTGTGTATACACCTGATAGCGATCGTTAGTCATAGTAGAGAATATATCCGACAACCCGCATTGGAGCAGCGTGGTGGATTAAGGTCTGATCCTTCTCCTACAGTGGGGAAAGAGGCATATGCCAGCCCAGCAGGGGGATATTACAGGCTGAAGCGTATAGTGATTAAAAATAATTATATTGTCACTTAAACTCACGTGAATCAATTCTAAGTAACTTAAAAAGATGATCGACAGCTTAGTTAAGAAAAGTCCATCAAATCTATTTAACAGACCACTCATATCATACAGTGAGACTATAACGTAAAGAAGTGAAAAAGTAATTACATATAAATAAATTAATATTAAACTCGGAAAATATAATGAGTAATTTATCCTATAATAATAATAATAGTTTATAAAAAACTAAAAAACACGCTTTTATAAATAAACCAAAACAAAAAGAAATAATCTTATCAAATTAGTGTATTGTCATCTGTCCTCGATAGTTCTACCAAGTTTAAATGAAATCTGAACGTTAGGAGTGGGTCAAAATGAAGGAGTACAAAGGAGTCGGTTACAAACAAACATATTAACAAAGATACATGTGAAGCTAATAAAAAGCGTGTAAAAATATATCCAACTTATTTAACAGCTCGTTTAGAAAAATAATTTGCATACATGCATAAATAACTCTAAGTAAGAACCGGACCACACTATCTAAATGGAAAGTCATACATAGGGGACTGTGACTACATAATACATGTATGTATATGTATGTGTCATATTTTGTCATGCATGATGTGCATTTTCTAACTCGTAACATGATCTTTAATTTTCCTTTATATAAAATAGATACACCTTTTTATATTTTTAAAATGATAGTTAAAATAATGAAATTTTAAAATATGACATAGTTCTATAAAAGTATGACTTAAGATGACAAAAAAATTATATTTATGCCAATTATTTTCCAAGTCGCCAATTTAAAATCAGTCTTTGATACTACCATTATTAAAATCAACGCTAAATACATTTTTATATACTTAACTCTTCTCACCTAAGGTTGTCTGTAAGAGATTGCTTTAAAACAATAAGATCGCCTTTGCACACCTGTCTTTGCTGACTGTGTGTTCTTTTTTCGTATTTTTAAGTGTAATAATTTTAATTTCTTTAATAATTGGTCGTATTAAAAAATTAAGAAATACAATAAAATTTTATGTCACTTTTACTTTTCCTTAATACGTACTTTTATAAGCGTTATAAATATTAATAAGCAATCAAACAAATGGATTTTTAATTGTAACATTTTAACTGTAATAACATTACCTTTCTTTTACAGAATCATCGCCGCCGGTCTTATTCTTCATTCGTCAATCTTCATCGTCTTATTTACGAACTTTTACATGCAAGCCTATAAAAAAGACAAGCCTAAAACAACAGTTGATACGTGCAACAACAACACAAATGGATATGTCCCCAACGGTCACGCGAAAGTAAATGGGCACGTTTCAGTAAATGGAATAAAAACGAATGGAGTACCAAATGGTTTCATAAATGAAATACATGAAACTGAAGTACACGAAGAATTAGTGGACGACAAATCACTATCGAACGGTTACACGAATGGACACGTCATAAAAGAAAAAGTGCAATAACCAAAAGTGGTTGTACATGAAGGAGAATTAGTTAATAATTTAGAATTAAATATATGGTACAAAGACTTTGCTACTGATAATGAATTAATGCTCATTGCTCAATTTTTTATAATTGATGTTATCGTAATTACATTTTCTATTGAATTTATATGTGGCTCCATTTGTGTTTTGGTTATTCTGTCAATAAAATTAAGTACAGAAATCGATTTGAAAATTTCATCGAATATTCAAACGAAGAAATTTCAATTTCAAATTTAATATACATCAATAAATTACATATACAAACATTTGTACATAAATGCGAACTTTTGAATCCGTTTATCTTTTATTGAATCAATAAAACTTAAACGATTTCAATAATATAGTTATAAATAAATCGAATAAAATATCGCTGACAACAGTATTTTATATGATGTATAATTAAAGCTGTCGCTATATCGTTAGCTATGTTTTGCTGTAAATAGCTTTGTATATAACATTAATTATATTTTACGCTACAAAAGGATCAGATGTATTCAAATATTGTGGTGCTATATATTCTATTTTCTTACGCGTATTGTTATATACTTTTTTTTCTTCAACGGACGCGACTTAATCTACCTCATAGTCTTCCGTTCTTTTCCTAATATTCGTTCAATTTGAAGCTTTATTTAATATTAGATATACATATTTGTAAATATAAGCTTACGAGTGTTAATAGCCTTTTGTATTTGATTAACTCTGATTTCCACTTTTTTAACAAAAAAAAAAATTGCGTGCGTACAAAGTACACATGTCAGAAGTGAAACTTTTTTGGCAAACTAATTTAAAAAAACGAATTAAAAAAAACTACTTTAAAAACGAATTTAAAAAAACCAAAGCTAACGTCACGCAGTATTCTCAGGCGGTCACCAATCCAAGCACTGACCGCGTTGCCATGTTGCCACGTTACCGGTCGCTCAAATTTTACTTCTCATGCGCTTAAAGAAGTTTCACTTCAAAAATTATACAACGAAAACATACATCGCTAAAAGCAATACCTGATATTGAAAATTAATTCAATTTTTAAAGTAGTTAAAATATAATAATTACACTTGATCTTATAAAAATCTAATTTATGTCACGTAAACAGTATTAAAATTATCAGAAGTAAATACATAGGTAGGGATCCCTAGTACATTTTTTTCACCTGATTACTATCAAGCTAATTTTCCGGGAGTAGCTTCATTTTGATGAGACGAACAAAAAATTTCTTTACGAAAACTCTTGATTGTGGTAGCTAACAGAGATAGTAGGGGGTAGAGCAGCAGTGAGCGTAGGACCGGGATAACTTACCACGCAATTTGTAGGACAATGTTACTATTAAATGATATAAATATATTCTAGCTAAAAGAAAAAAAAATCAGCTAGTTAATAATAGTTTTTGATGACCTTACGAGGTCATCAATTCGATGACCTCGTAAGGTCATCAAAAATAGATATTTTTTTTCTGATTTTTTTTTCTTTTAGTTAGTATATATCTATATAATTTAATAGTAATATTGTCCTACGAATTGCGTGGTACGTTATCCCGGTCCTACGCTCACTGCTGCTCTACCCCCTGCTATCTCTGTTAGCTACCACAATCAAGAGTTTTCGTAGAGGAATTTTTTGTTCGTCTCATCAAAATGAAGCTATTCCCGGAAATGCAGCTTATTTATTTTATTTAACAATTTATTATACGTACAAAACTTAAATAATAAATTTGTCATGGAGACTCACGTATAATGGGTGTGCTTATCCCTATAAGAGATTTCTTCCAGCACACCCAAAGCTTGATACTAATCAGATTAAAAAAATGTACTAGGGATCCCTACCTACAATTTTTATACAATTATACATTGTATATAAATATTAAACATATTATAGCTGCGGTGGAAGTAAATGTTTATATTTTAATGTTAGTGAAGGCAATGTATACCAGTCAGTTGTAGCTCAAATATTTTTATTTGTATAAATGTATTAGTTTTAAGAAATTTAAGACTATTTTAATAAATGTACACTTTTGTACTTAAATAAAATACGTTTAAATATTGTTTGTCTTTTATTTCGTACATTATTTATAAGCATACATGAACAATTTATTTCTACAAAAACTAAATCTATACTAACAATAAATTTATTAAAAGTTTGTTCGTTTAAACGCGTCAGTCTCAGGAAATACTGATTCGAATTGAAAAATTATTTTTGTGTTCGATAGCCCATTTACCGAGGAAGACTATACGCTAATTTTGTTCCTCAAATTAACGCGTGTGAAACCGCGGGGTACATCTAGTATGTAATAAATTGCATCCTCAGCGGGTATCGTGCTTACGAACTGTTTGATCACTTCTGCTTTGCTACCACTGCGTCAGCTTTTGAAATGAAATGAAATGAAATGAAATTGAAGACGTTTAGTTAAGGTTACTCTGGTTCTTCTGCGAAACTATACATTTTTTGGTTAGATTGTAACGTAGTCATTTAGAAAATAAATTATTACAGAAATTACCTAAACTTTTTAGAACTCTTCTTTTATTTCTATTGAAGAAGAGATGTTGATTATAACCAGATTTTGATTACGTTATATCAATAAATAAATAACAACATACACACACGGTCGTCTGTTCCTATGGTAAGCAACTTAATGCTTGTGTTATAGGTAACAGCCGACCGATATAGATATAAATATTTTTATACATACTGGTGGATTAAGCTCCGATCCTTCTCCTACATGGAGAAGAGGCCTATGCCCAACAGTGGGATATTACAGGCTGAATCGTGATCGTGATCGTGATATATTACACCCAGATTCGAGGCGGGAATCGAACCCACAATCCTCGGTTCAGAAATCAGGGTACTCACTGCGCCATCAGGCCAGTCAAACGAAAAATTTGATTTTTTGAAATACATACATTTTTTCTTTAACTACATAATCACAAAATATTTTGATCAACGGTTCTCATTCGAATTTATATGCTGAGGGATAGTCAGACATACAAAAGTAATCTACTAATTTTCAATGTGATTTAATATTTAAATGTTACGAGGTTAGAACCACCGTCATTCGTTTTATTTTTGTTTTGACATTAGACTGTACAAAAAACACAATATACAACAATAAATAACAATAAACAAAAATTTATTATAAAGAAATATTTTTTTCTCAAAAAGAAGTTGTCGTTGTCGACAAAAAGGTAGAGCAAGTCAGAACCAGTAGAGCAGTCAAAGTAAATCAAATGTTGGTCGATTTTTACTTATACAGGCTTAAAATATTATAAACTTCGCGTTTTTAACTTTTAACTGTAACTTCAAATCTTTAAAAAAAGAAACAAACCATCTGAATTTCTTAGAAAACCGCTGAAATTGAATTACTAAGTTCGGAGCTTGAAAGAGCAAATACGAGCTGAGTAAAGCTCAGTAAAGTAAGTTTGGCTCGTTGTGAACTTAACAAGAGACTTGTTAGTTTCGCGACTACTGACGAAATGTACGATACCATTGTTGTACTTAAGAAGTACCTTGCTTTCAAACGGAAGTGCTGTTAGGGTAGTTTTCGTAGGACCTACATGGACATTTTAATGAAAAGTACATTCAAAAATACAAGTCAACAAGTCCTTACATGCTTAGACCGGAATCAAAACGACCGTGCATAATTTAAGACTCAAAAAATAGTTCCCTTCTTAAAAGAATATAAAATTAATCGAAAATAATATTTACTTCACAGCGCCATCTATGAATAGACAGATGAACTACGACTGCAGTAGCTGTAAAATTTCTCTACATAATTTAGTGAACTAGTAGGTATAATAAAAACGCGCTTCTAGATGTCGATGTAATAGAATATTTTATATTAGAATTTAGAATGCAGTAGTAGTAAATAATTATGTAGAATTGAGTTTAATTTTAATGCTATCCTGGCCTGAATCCATACAAATACGTATTCCTTACTCGTATAAAGTAAATCTACGTAAAATCAGGGCATATTTGATGTGTAAACTACACATATAGCGTCACAAAAAATACTAATATCGGCATTTTTTTTCTCTACCTAGTACTTAGTAGGGAATGCAAATCTCGCGAGATTGGGGCTCAAGCGAGATCTCGCGAGTTTATAAATATCAATCTCGCGAGATCTCGAAATTGGCGAGATCTCAGAGATTGGCAGTTTTGTGTGTTTTTTTAGGGTTCCGTACTTCAAAAGGAAAAAACGGAACCCTTATAGGATCACTTTGTTGTTGTCCGTCTGTCTGTCACGACATGTTCCTTGGAACTGTGAAAAAATCAAACTTCTAAGCCAACGCAATCAAAAGGTACAGCCGTTTATATTGCAAATTTTCGACACTCACAAGGGAATTAAAACCTACAGGGTACTTACCGTGAACTCAGAATCTTGAAATTTGGTACGAAGCAATGTCTTATAGCACAAATAAAGGAAAAATTGCGAAAAGCATCAATTTTTAGTTACATCATGTAAGAAAATTATACGGAAATAATTTTGTTGGTACGAAACCCTCGGTGCGCGAGTCCGACTCGCACTAGGCCGGTTTTTTTTGCAAATAATCACAGTATTTAAATAACTTAGGAAATAGTTGTAATGTAACTAAATAAATAATAACTTAGGAAATAATTATAATAATTGAATAAATAGAATTAAAAAAAAAAACAACTTTAATTACATCGACAAGAAATACAACCTAATAAGACGAAAAAATTGTCAAGTAAACTATTAGCTTTCGATTAAAGTAAAAATCATCAAAATCGATAAACCCAGTGAAAAGTTATGCAGTATAATACAACGTAGGTCGACGAAAAAGTAGTCAAGTAAATACGTATTACCTATTATACCTATATAACTTTAAAAGTATAAATTTAAATGGGACCACATGACACGCAACACCTTTCAGGTAATTATTCAAAATCGGTCCACCCAGTCAAAAGTTTTGAGCTAACATACATTTTAAAAAATACAATCGAATTGAGAACCTCCTCTTTTTTTGGAAGTCAGTTAAAAAATTATAAAAATTATAAGTATTATAAAATAAAAATTTATTCAAAAATATTTTTAATAGACTTATTCAACAAACATTGTTTGACGTATCAGTCTATAATTTTTTTAAAAAACTTCTAAGTAATAAACTTTAACGTACCTACGTATCTATCAAATAAAAAATGAAAGAAACAACAAGTCGTCTTTTCTAATATCAAACAAAAATCTTTTAGCAATAAAACAACTTATAAAACTAACAAAAGAACTGACTTCTCGTCAAAAAAAATGAATATTATTAACTAAGTTGAGTTGACTATTAATTAAACTGAGATATTATTATCAATTAAATAAAACTATATCTACTCAGTAGATAAAATTAGATATTACAAATATAGCAATCAAATGAAAGATTTCTTCAGTTCAAATCACAAGCCATTATCGTTTCAGCCTGTAATATTCCACTGTTATATAGGCCTCTTTCCCCATGTAGGAGAAGGACGCTGCTCCAATGCGGCTTGGCGGATATATTCCTACTATGAGTAACGATCACTATCAGGTGTACATGATAACAACCGGGACCGACGGCAGGAGGCACGGTGGCGAGACCCACAAGGACTGCACAAACACCCAGACCACGGCAAACATCTGCATGGCTAATACAAATGTTGCCGTGTGCGGGGATCGAACCTGCAACCGTGCGCGCAACAGCCATACACAAACCAGTGCTGTGACCGCTGCGCCAACGCGGCACAAGCCATTATTACGAATTATTTGCGAGATCTCGTTTTTGCGAGATCTCGTCCTTTTTTTCGTCCGAGATTCAATCTCGCTAAAAAAGGCCGAGATCTCGCAAAAACGAGATCTCGCGAGAACGAGATTGCATTCCCTAGTACTTAGCAATAACTATTTATCGACAATTAAAACTGCGAGGGTTATTTAATTTATTATTTTATTTTTTATTTTTTTTTAAATAATAAAACCTAATACATGTGTATATACAAATTTTATTATATATATTATATTTATTATATTTTATTATATATGTGTATATAAAATTATTCCCAAGGAGGGTTGATGTCAGGCAGGCGGCCGGTCGTAAAAAATAACATGCCAAATCACTTACAACATGAGTCTGAGGAAGAGGAGAACATGTTGTGCCGACCCTATATAAATAGGATAAGGGCAGGGAGATGATGACAAAAGCATGGTAAGTACTAACTGAACTGAATCATCCTTTACACTATCCTCCGCTATGCTAAAGCCTCTTTTTCATATTAGATTGGAGCCTAATCGACGTGCTCTTCGAGACGCGATGAGGTGACACACAAGAGCGTATACCCAGAAGCCCAGAACAGAGACAAAGTTGTAGAGTTGAAAGCTCGTAAAGTTGTAGAGTCTGTACGAATCTCTACATCGTAAGTGTGTACAACGTTTAAAATAACTAAGAAAGTACTCGTTGGATAAGTTGTGGTGTTGGTAAGTAGGTAGTGGGTGGGTTAGTAAAATAATTTCTATGCCATTATTCTTTATCATGTCCTTTTCATTCTTGAGATTGTCTGGAAGAGATCGCTCTTTTAACGATCAGGCCGCCTTTTGTACATGTGTATGTTCTTCCTTCATACACACATTTTTTCCTTTTCGATGTAAAAATGTCCTCTTTTATTGTACAATAAAGCATATTTGTATTGTATTGTAAAATATTAAAAAATACGAAGATGTAAACAACTGAGCTTTAACTATAAACAATTAGCCTTACCGCTAAAGAGTAACAATAATCAAACGAGAACATCTTTGTGTGTACAGAAATTTAAAACAAATGAAAGAATTTAACTACACAAATGTCTAAAGTTTAAGAGCATGGCGACTATAGATTTTAATATATAAATACCTGTTCATATACACAAGTACCAACAAAAAACAAAGCGCAAAAAAAAATTACCTATAAGTTTAATCTTCTTTTTCAAGATGCTATCCTTATCCATTCTCTTTAAAACCCTGTGTACACTAATGACCGTGGCAATATTGATTTCGATTACAATCCAAAAGGGATAATAATAATAATGTATTTATTGACCCTAACAAACGTAATCCCAAGGGTCCCGATAACAATACAAACACATACAAACAGAGATTTTAATGTTCGCTACTGGCTTAGAGTTGGATTAATACTTGCAATAATTTTACAGATATACGTATTCTATGCTAATTATAGTTAGTTATTATTTTATTATGAGAATCTCAAGAAAGATAAAATCTCAAGTAACTACACAATATGTTCATATTTTTAATGTATATAAATGCCAGAAAAAGTTCGTATACTTTAATTTAAATGCACGAATTTACAAAAGTAATTACAACATTTTTGAAGTGATACTTCTTTAGGACCATGAGGGGTGAAATTTGAGCGACCGGTAACGCGGCAGCGAAATGACAGTCAGCACTTGGATGGAACACCGCGTGACGTTGGCTTTTTTTTTTTTCAATTCGTTTTTTTTAATTAGTTTTTTTTTTAATTTGTTTTTTTTTTATTTAGTTTGCCAAAGAAGTTTCACTTCTGACATGAGTACTTTGTACGCACGCAATTTTTTTTTATTTTTTTGTGTTTCTCACATAGAATTTTCGTAGTTTCCACTAGGGCCTCGAATGTGAGTTTATAAATGATACAATGCCAGTGAAATATATAACAGTATTTCGAGAATTCAACACTAAACACAGCACTATAAAATAACACGTAAAGACGTTTACGAGCAGAGCGATAACTATAGACGCATTTGAAACCGCGCGAGCAGTGTAGTTTATTATATAATTAGATTATTGTAGAAATTTTCTCTTGGTCTATTTATACTAACAAGATTCTACAACTAGCAATATTATTTATATTGAATTATATTAAAAGTAAGAAAAACGACAAATCATAAGTGAAATAAATTAAGCAAAAATTTTCATTAGTATTGAGAAAGTACGCTCCCGGCCGGCGTCCCGGCTAACTTCATCGAAAACTCCTTAATCAGAGCTAATTAAGCAACCGCCATTTTTATCGGCTTATTATGCGACAGATTATATCGAATACCTGTTAAACGAAATCCAATAAAAATAACAGTCCCGTAGCAACCTCGTTCTGGCGCCATTCGAATGAACTAATTGAAACGAAAATCCAAGCTTTAAAATTTAACGGTGTGCCGATAACTTCCCAAGACCCTCGTAAGCCTTAATTATCGCCCGGCGAAATGTCAATAAATGTGACGTTCAGACGGTTTTTTCCCTCCCCTTCCTAATTTGTAGGCCCTAAAATTGTAGCCCTACATTTTGTGTACAAACCAAATATGAAGAAACGCCGCGCAAAGCGTTGTACAACTATGATATTTATGAGAATGGATACATCGAACAAAAGCTGAGGTCAGTTTATAGTGGATATTGTAACCCTGCTGAGAGAAGGGTACACAGGGTTGAAACACGCACCACTCGGGCGCCCTTTGTTCACAAAAGTGTGAGAGAGATGGCGTTACTGTTGCCAATGTTAAACCGTTTCGATTCATGCATAGCCAATAAAAGAGATTTAAAAAAAAAATTAAACGTATTGTGCTTATCTATACTAATATAATAAAGCTGAAGAGTTTGTTTGTTTGATTGTTTGTTTGTTTGTTTGTTTGTTTGAACGCGCTAATCTCAGGATCTACTGGTCCGATTTGAAAAATTCTTTCAGTGTTAGATAGCCCATTTATCGAGGAAGGCTATAGGCTATATATAATCACGCTAAGACCAATAGGAGCGGAGTCCACGCCGACGAAGTCGCGCGCAGAAGCTAGTTAAATAATATTTTGAATTTAAAAGAATGAAAACAAAAACTGCAAACAGATAAGTTAATTTATTCAGAGATAAATTTTATATAATATAAATTTACAACTGAAAACTGTATTTAAAAAAAAAATTAAATATTTAGTTAGACTGAATTTTTGTGTAATTGAATTTAAAAATGTAAACAAAAATATCATGAATCAATATTGTTTTGAGGAGAACGGAACGCAATTGAAGTAAACGTCGTGCGCCGGCCGGGCCGAAACCTTCGTTCGGCCGGGGTAATGTAATCAGTCCTCCGAGTGCGTGCATCGAGGACGCACGTGCGCCGCGTACTGTACCATCGCTCCTCTATACAATATACAACAAAATAACCAAAGAATCACTGCCCCGACCACTAAAATATGCATCGAAACAGTGTTCCCGTGTTCTTTTAAAGTGTTCTGTATTTATAAAAATGTGAACGAATCTGTTATATCGAGTGGTAATGTCAAGAAGCTTTGCACCCAGCGTCAGTATCTTGAATAATGATATAAAACAACATTTCGTACGGCAATAAATCCCTCGTAAATGTGTGCTTTAATCGGTAATGTGTCATCGAAGTAGGGGTTGAGATAGAACATTTAAATGGAGTAACAACGGTTAGACCACATAAAGAGTATATGTGTCCGTATAATATGCTAATCAGAGGGTTTCTTTAAACCCGCACACAAAACCTCTGCACTAGACACTGCAGTGCGATTTGTGTTGCAAATTTCCATGTTTTTGTCACTCTGCCCAAAATGTATTGATATTATTTTAATTGAATTGAAGAGTGATCGTTGTATTTTTTGTTTCAATATTTACAACTAAACAGTTAATAATTAGAAAGCTATGTTTATATTTGAATTAAACTGTAATTTGTGCAAATCAGCTTATTAACACGAAAATATGAATGAAATGAAGTGTTTTAATTTAATCTGAATGACATAAGGCAACATTCATAACAGTAACTTTAAGGTGCTATACTAGCTACACTATCCAGGGACTAGACTGGTTTAACTTGCTGCACCGTCTGCTCACCGAGTTACTTTTTGTTTGATAAAACAAAAGCAATAATGACTACCGTCATTGCAGTTTTATTGTTACCTTTTCATGGGATGGTTTTTATCTGCAGCAAAACTTACTGCGACTAATTACACTTTGTAATCTTCATTTATATAATGGTTGAATTGTTGATTTAAATACAGACAGTTATCCAAATAAAAAAATTGCGTGCGTACAAAGTACACATGCCAGAAGTAAAATTTCTTTGGCAAACTAATTTAAAAAAAAAACTAATTCAAAAAACGAATTTAAAATACAAAAAAATCTAATTGAAAAAAAAACAAAAAGCCAACGTCACGCGGTGTTTCCAGGCGGTCACCCATCCAAGTACTGACCATCCCTAACGTTGCTGCGTTACCCCTGATTAGTGGTGGTTAATATAGCGTATAGCATAAAAGTATAGCATGCTAAATGTTTATAGCATTATAGCATTTGCTATACCGACTATGACTTCGCGCTAAATTTATAATGTCTCAAACGCTAAACGTACACAGCGCGCTGCAGCGAGGCTAGAGCGGGATAACATTACTTTTTAGCGTTTTCGAACTTTTACGTATGTCCACTCACGAAAAAAAACTGTTATTACCAATTTTTATTTTTATTATAAATCAATGTACGAATAAAATTTCCCTAATACAGTGACCAATAAAATAAACATCATAACACTTTAAGATGCTACAAAAATAACTTATAAATTCAAAATTCAATTTCAATACCTCACCTTTCGATAGTAGCAGATTTTTATCACAAACAACACAACAATATTTACACTTAATACTTTTTATACACATTACCACTTATTATTATTTAACACATATTTACACTTATTATTTATTATTATTTAATCACTGTCGCTGAGGGGGGAAATCCCAAAATCAAATCACACTTAATACTAACACTAAATAAAACAAAATTAATACTAACACTAGATAAAACAATTAAAACTAAATAAAACAAACTGAATACTATAACACTAATTACTAATACTAATAATAAAAATTAACAACAATAAAAACGAAAACTTTTGTAGCCGATAGAGCTTTATTTAACACAATCATATTTACACTTAGGGGCCGTCCATATATTACGTCATTCTAAATTAGGGGGGGGGGGGGGTTTGGTCTGCGGATGACGGCAAATGATAGATGGGGGGGGGGGTGTTTCAAAATTGACGTCATTCTTATTTATTTATTTATAGTTTATTGTTCACGTACAAAAAGATTATTTCTAAAAAGAAATTTCTTCCAGCACACCTAGTAAGTGAGACTGCAAATGTGAGAGGCGGCTAAGGCGCGTACAGTACTAAAATAACTGATAATAAACATACATAATGCAACATAAGATGTACACAAATACAGTAATAACTACAGATAAAATACTCTAACAATAATATTACATATAATACTAGCTGCCCGCCCCGGCTTCGCCCGTGGTACTTACATGTATTATACATATAAACCTTCCTTAAGAATCACTCTATCTATTAAAAAAAAACCGCATCAAAATCCGTTGCGTAGTTTTCAAGATCTAAGCATACATAGGGACAGACAGCAAAAGCGATTTAATTTGTTTTATACTATGTATTGATAATAAACAATATATATCGAATACAACGAATATCGGGAGGATACGGAGATATTACCCGTGATCCAGAATTTAAAAGAATGGGTGAAAACTCCGTGGGAGTTATCCAAAGAAAAGTAAAAAATAGGGAATAATAATATATAATATTATTATTCCCTATTTTTTACTTTTATATTATATTATACCAATGATTATTGCCAAAGTAAAAATAATAAAAGGTGATTCTATAATCAAGTGTTTTAATCATTAATACCCTATTTTTCTCAAATCTGCAATGTTTTAATTTTGTCAAACTGGTAATGACGTCAATTTTGGGAGAAGAGGGGGGGGGGGGTCATTAAGAAATGACGATAGGATGATTGTAGGGGGGGGGGGTCTAAAATCTGAAAAAATCGATGACGTAATTTATGGACGGCCCCTTACCTATTATTAATTAATAATTATTTATTATTTAATCACTGTCGTTGTCGCTGCAAAATCAAATCACACTTAATACTAACACTAAATAAAACAAAATTAATACTAACACTAGATAAAACAATTAAAACTAAATAAAACAAACTGAATACTATAACACTAATAAACTAATTACTAATACTAATAATAAAAATAAACAACAAAAATCGGCCAAGTGCGAGTCGGACTCGCGCACGAAGGGTTCCGTACCATTGACTAGGTACATTGATTTTAATATCGGGTAAAAAGCGGCTAAAAAATCACTTTTGTTGTATGAGAGCAAAAATAGGCAAAAATGACGTTTTTTTGTATGGGAGCCCCCCTTAAATATTAATTTTATTTTAATTTTATTATTTATTATTAAAGTAAAAATAGAACTGAGTATTTTGTGAATATTTCAAGTGCCTACCTGTTGCCATTATTGATATCGAGCAAAAAAAGGCAAGAAAATCGCGTTTGTTGTATGGGAGCCCCCCTTAAATATTTATTTTATTTTGTTTTTAGTATTTGTTGTTATAGCGGCAACAGAAATACATAATTTGTGAAAATTTCAACTCTCTAGCTATAGCCGTTCTTGAGATACAGCCTGGTGACAGACACACGGACGGACGGACGGACGGACGGACGGACGGACGGACAGCGAAGTCTTAGTAATAGGGTCCCGTTTTTACCCTTTGGGTACGGAACCCTAATAAAAACGAAAACTTTTGTAGCCGATAGTGTTAAAGACAGAGATAGTGGCACGAATACTAACGTGTGACTGAGACAGATTACCGTATACCGAGCATTTCCGAATAAGCACGAAGCTGTATGAAGTAAGCAAGAAGGGATGTGCAGAACGCGCGCCTGAGGGTGTTGTTTAATCGATTTTTATTGATATCGATTAAAATTAAGTCATAAAAATACATTTATTTTTAATTTTAAAAGGTTTTAAATTTTCTCAAATAGTTGTTACTTAAGTAGTCGTTAATAGATAACTGATATTCAAGTAAATCGTGTCTTTCAACTGAGAAAATTTAATTTTTGTAGTTTTTTTTTATTAATGTCGAAATCTCGTTTATTAATGACAAAATTAACTATATTTGTAAATCTAATAATATCTTATATCGTTTAATATCTTACATAAACAAAAATCAATAAATCCTAAATAAAACTAATCGATTGCGCAATTCGGTTGATTAAAGGATCGATTGTGTTTACATATGGTTAAGAATGTGCTATAAAGATAGCATATAAAATAGCATGCTAAAAAAATTTAGCATTTAGTCTATAGCATGTTTTTAGTTTATAGCAGATTTGAACATCACAGCCCCTGATGCGCTTAAAGAAGTGTCACTTCAAAAATGTTAATAGCCATTACTATCTGCATTAAAAACAAACGACCAATTAAGGATCATTTAGTGAAATTTATTATAAAATATAAAAAAGGCTGGATCCTACTTACAATTATACATTTTAAACATATATTATTATATATATTTTAATGCGAAACTACAAAAGAACAATAGAGAACATCTATTTGACAATTTAAAGATTAACAACAATAAATACCAATTATAGCAGTACAAAGATAGGGTATACTCTAAAATATTACATCTCTTGTAGGAGTAATGAGTTCGATTCATCAAAAAATTAAATCAGTAAATATTATATTTACGAAGTAATTTATTATAAAATATCATATAACCTTAGGTAACCTATGGACTTCTCCCAGGAATATGTCATTTACTCAAGTTCCATCTAAGAAATGGAACTAAAACTTCTCTGTTCCATTCAGAGAATTCAAGCTTTAGAAACTAGTGATTCATCTGAAAGGCTTTGCAAACTTCTATAATAGCCTTTGCAATTCCGCCATTGGTCAAAAGCATTCTACTACTTTTTCATACCCTCTTTCAACCCTCTCGCAATCTTAATAAACTCAATAACCAATTTTGTATTTAGGTTCAGTAATCGTGGAAGGAAAATACGGATTTACGAAAGCAGATGGAGTGAAATTTGTCCACGCTCCGTTTATTTTCAATGACGTCTTCGAAAACAATGAAGATTTCTCGCTGTGATGCAAATATCTCAGCTTTTGATTTAATAAATAATAAACATTTTTACAACTACAGCAAATACAACTGTACATATTTTTTTATTTTAAACTGATAAATAATAAAGTTTCACAAACATCGGTGATATAAAAATTAAATTATTGATTGAGAACATTAATAACATCTTTATCTCCTTATTAAAAATAAGATTAAATATATAAATATGCACTTAATTAGGAATAAAAATGTTTAAAAAGATTGAACGTCTTTGATTATGTTCTAAAATACTTCGAAAAACAAATCTCTTACTAGTCCTCATATTTTATGTATAGTAAAATCGAAGTAATGTAACAAAAACAATTTTAAGTTTAATACTAATCTTTGGTAAAAACGTTAAGGTTAACGGATTTGTCAAATTTTCTTACAAACAATACAAATCATAGCAGATGGACTCCCTCTAAGAGAACCCAGCAACTATGGAAGGTATAAATCATAAGATATCCGAGAATGGACGACGAAGAACATCGATCCCATCGGAACTCGGTAATTTATGGGTTATATCATTTAGTGTGTACTTATTGGTTTACAAAATTTATAGCTTTTAAATTTTATCTCGGAAACAACAAATGGATACATGAAGTATTTATCTTTATTGCACCTATACAGCTTTCTGTAATGTGTCTTTTCATTTAAGTGAAATAAATTATTTAACAGGGAGTTTTCGTGTGGGAATGAATGTTTTACATTTAATGCTTTTTATGTCTTGATAGTAAATAAATTAACATTTTTATGTCCAACCATTTTTAAGATAAATTCTTACATAATTGGTAAGCTTATGAACTACTCAACGTTTTCCAAAACCGACTGTATTATATATATAAAAAATGAAAGCATTATCAGCAAAACACAGATATGAAAAAAATCCAACGTCTTTGTACAACGAATAGCAAAAAAAAGGTGTGTGTGCGATTCACACACGATAGAAGTGAAACATCTTTGTCAAACTAATTAAAAAAAAAACTAATTTAAAATTAGCGGCTTGTAGCGCGGCCCGACCTTCCCTGTTGTTGCCTTCCGGTTAGGAATCACAACGATTCTAAAGAAGTTTCACTTCAAAAAACAAATGGTATAAAATAAAAAAGAACCAAAATATTAAGCCGACTTAGACTTACTGGATACCGGAAACTATAAATATCGACCGGTTTCGTATAATGATCACATATGAATAAAGAGAGCAAGAAATCTTACGAAAATTATAGATAATCTCTCCTAATGATAGCTTGGGATACATGATGAATGGAATGGCATCGTAATAAAGTTACTTCTGACATAAGTATCTTATATGTATACCTAAGACCAAGATATGGATAACTTAGTGTTTGTTTCTATTTATTGGAAGACAGTGATAATGATGCATTCTAATTTTATGGTAAGATGTTCGTTAAATGCAAAGAAAATAAGTTAAAAAGTCAAGAAAAAATGATGAAACACAGTATTTCATTAGTGGAAAAAAAAATTCATGCTTTTGTGAAACAGTTAACCTGCTATGAAAAGACCTGGTCCTGTTTTTCTAAAGTAATAAAAGTAAATACTAATTCCTTGAAAAGTAATAAAGTACTTAATCCCTATATAAAAAAGTAATACACATTATATGAATGAATACCAGTTGTTGTTTTTATTTCCTTAGATTGTACTAAGGTTGTCCCCACCTTTTTTTAACATAACAGATGAATCAATAACGTCAACGTTAGCTAAAATTATCGATACTTAGGTATATTATTATTTTATTATTAGGTATCGATATTTTTATTAACACCGAAAACTATCTAATAGATTTTTTTATCCAACCAATTAAGTACCCTTTTCTTACACTTCCATTTATTTTTAACTTAAAATTAATGATCAAATTTTAAAAGCCACTCGCATTTCGTACTAAACGCTACTATGTTAGATTAATTTCTCAGCTAGAAGCTAATTCGCCTTTTGAATTGCTTTTCCTTTATTTTCTTACTGCTAAAAACTACTGTTCGAATCAATTTGTCTTCTCAAATATATTTTTGTTTCACCAGCTCGTGGAGTTCCGTGCTCGTTCTTTATGTAGTAACGATTTTTAAAAGTTTCTCCCTAACCGAAATTATATTCTAACAAAGGAAATGCAAAACTTTTGTTGTATATCTTAAAACATATCATAAGCGTATGCTCGGTATGATTTCGACAGAAGAAAAAGTAATGTTCGTCAAGTCTTGATAAACGTAGATTTACCAAAAAGTATCTATGCAACATCTAAGCAGAAGAAACTGTCTCATCTATGAAACACCAATCACCCTTAAAAAGTTACGTATATTAAAAAAGAATTTCAGTGACATTTATAACCTCCTTTCAAAAATTCAATTAAAATTCTATCTCGAACCAATCGTTGATAGTAATAAAATCTATTTTCTATTCCTGCCCCTCGAATCCGAAGCGATCGTTCAAGCGAAAAGTGGGACTACGCCTGGATACCGTGTCACTTGTGACTGACAGCTGACAGAATCGCGTGACATTTTACATTTTTGTTAGCAAAACAAAGAATAATAAACCATATTATCGAAGCAATAAAGGTCAACAAGGGTGCAAATGTTAGTGTCTAAATGCCTCGGGCAGTAGTATTATACAGCACGATTAATATATCACATTGTATATACCACCGCTGTGGGAGACAGACGTGCAAAAATTTATCATTTATATGATATGAAAAATATAATCTTAATTTCTCGTAAAACAAAACTGACGTTTTTGGATTTAATAAACGTTATTTTATTATAATATTCGTCCAAGACTTTTTCTTGTATTTGACTACAAGGCACTACATAAATGATAGATATATAATTGGATTACTGTTTCTTGGCGAGCAAAATATGATCTCTCATAATGTAGTAAAGAGTCAATGTAGTTAGAGATGATTGGTATTAAATATCGCTAGGTACCTATCTGTAAGTTTAATGTTTCGTAAAGAAAGCTGAAAATTATTTTTACAATCATGACTATAACGTCATTCTCAATAGTTCATTAACGTTATCAATTATAATTTTAATTAAAACCTTTTAAAATATTGTATTTAATACAATCTATTCATTCCAATAATAGGTTATTTGAATAAGTTTGTGTAGAGATGTAAATACGATTTGACGATAGTGAATAAATAATATTCAACAATCTTTCAAATTGGTTTACCAATTAAAATATTTCGTTATTTGAAATAAATTCCAACATTCAATAAAGATGAAAGATTATTTGGCAAGAAAACAAATAATAAAAATTCACGAAGCTTTTCCACGGAGTATTCATGTTATAAATTAATTAAATATACGTTCATTTTATTCTATTCGACAAAAAAAAGTAATTCTTGTATTTTATTGGTAAAATTTATTGATAAAAATAAGAAATACCTTACTTTAGAACGTTACTTTTTGTAAATAACTTAGAAATGTATAAAACAATTTTATTAATTATTATTAGATTGAATTTAAATAATATGAAAAATAAATATTTAACCAATATTTCCCACAGATTTGAGGTCTTAAACTTAATGTAATATAAATAATATAAGACATGTTTTGTGTAATTTTTATAATCAAATAAAAATTACACAAAACATGTCTTCATTTCAAAATTAATTAGAAATTATATATAACAAGAATGTACTGCAAAAAATGACATCTTCAGTGTGATGGACATCGTGAATGGCAATGTTATATTTGAGTGTTCCACATATACTCTATTTTTTGCTTTACTCGTCCACATCCTGGCAAATTTGACCCAATGTTTCCTTTGAAGTCCGTACACCCAAGGATCATCTCAACTGGTCTCATTTGACTGCCCGTGCTCAGTTTAACATGTTACATAAGGGTGTGTGCTCACCCCATATTTCCCAGCGTCACTCACAATGTTTGACCGACTTATTTCCGAGTGACTTCAGACCCTCACTATGAGAGGAAATAAATACTAAGTTGACTGAAATGATTAACCGCGATGACATCTGGATAGTTCGCCTTTTTATGGCAAGGGAGACGTTTGCAAAATATTCCAATCATTGACAAAAAAGCGACTTTTTTTAAGTCAAACAATAGGTCACGAATACTTAACTTATTAATTTGTTACTAACATAATTGTAAAATGTCAAAGTTTATGAAAACGAGAAAAAAAATTATGATAAAAAAAAACAAATTGTTGAATGCATTAATTTTCACAAACATTACTATTTTTATGCAACGACTCTATCAAATAATACCACCATCAAATAGACGTATTGACTCAAGATATTATTTAGAATTTGATTATTTTCTACATTACTTTTACATATTAAATATTTAAGTACAGTTCATACCATTGTTGTAATTCCACTGTTACTTGTTTATTTAACACTTTATTGCACACTTGAAATAACATACGGAAAATAAAAATATTCTATCTTGTAAAGAAGTACATTACGTGTACAACTTTATGTAGTAACGGTATTTGTGTAAATTGGAAAATTTGATTAAAAGAAACAATTTTTTGTCTTACACAACAAAGACTTTTTGTTTTACTTAGAAAAATAACTAAATACAAAACGCTACTGCACTGCGGATTGTTCTGACATGTGTCTTGAAATTTCCTGCTGTGTACAGCTACGTGATTCACTTTTACGCTATTGAAAAATAATAATGACACCTTAAAAACACGACTACTCGTAAAATATAAGTGTAGTACTATCCATCATATGTATATTGTGACATGATTGTGTTAGTACAGTTTCCGATGCCCATATAAGAGTTCGTCAAATTCAAATTTATATTAAGCATAATTTTATTAGCATAAATAAATAACAGAAGAATTTGTATTTAAGTTTTCTAAAACTTTGCTAAAACAATAATAAAAATTGTCAATAATAATCTATAATTCTATATATACTAATATATAAAGCTGAAGAGTTTGTTTGATTGTTTGTTTGGTTGTTTGTTTGTTTGTTTGTTTAAACGCGGTAATCTCTGGAACTATTGGGCCGATTTGAAAAATTCTTTCAGTATTAGATAGCCCATTTATCGAGGAAGGCTATAGACTATGTGTCATCACGCTAAGATCAATAGGAGCGGAGTCCACGCCGACGAAGTCGCGCGCAGAAGCTAGTAATTAATATCATCACTATCTGAAATAAAAAAACGACAAAATTACAAAAACAGACTTGATTAAATTAAATTTTAAAAAGCCATAAAACAAAAAAGTACCAAAATTATAACTGCAAATAATATGAAAAATTATTCAAGATGTATGTTAAATTGTATTAATATATTAGGTATACTAAGAGTGATGAACTGTAATGCAATGTATGCATAATTACTAAAAAGTCTTAAATATTAGCAATTAACTCCTACACTGTGTCCCTAACCATTGTAATGATTAACAATGTATTTATAAAGATCGCCTTCAAAACTTCGGAATATTTTATTTTATTTGAAGTTTCCTTCCTTTGGTTTTGAATTGATTTTACTTTTATTTGTCATTATAGCGACAATGAAGTACGTATACATTCTGTAAAAAATGATAGTTTAAAAAAACTAAAAAAACACGCTTTTATAAATAAACCAAAATGAATTCCAAAGGATAGCTAGAAAAGCCTTGACTATTGTGCCAAGCAAGCCGTTAGGATAATGGAATAATCATATCAAATTAGTGTATTGTTATCGGTCCTCGATAAGTCTACCAAGTTTAAATGAAATCTGAAAGTTAGAAGTGGGTCAAAATGAAGTCCAAATGGGTCGGTTACAAACATTAACAAACATACAGGTGAAACTAATAAAAAGCGTGTAAAAATCAAGAGTCTATTATTTTCAGTTATCAGTCTACCCATATATCCCTTACTATATTACATCCCTTAGCCTTTGACTACCCAATATACGGACTCTGAAAACGTAACCCATGTCTTTCCAATAATGACTCAATAGACTACGAATAACGAACGCCGACATATAAATTAACCGCAGAACATCTGCCAAACAGTCAGCTGCCATTAAATTGTATTCAAATGACTTGAAGAGTTCTTTTTTTTTTCATTATAATAATAGTTATTTAGTTCAGCGATTATTATAAGTTCTTTAGATATTGTTATTTAACGAAAAGGGATGTCTCTGTATTCGTTACTGCCTTAAGGCTTTCGTTTTTGTTTTTAGTGTAAATATGAGTGCATTATTCCACTAAAACTTTAAAAGCTTTAACCTATTTAATTATGTATTATTATTATGAGTAGTACAAAAAGTTCTAATTTATTTGGACATAACAAATATGTACTTTTTTTGTAAATAACAATTTTCGTAATTAATCCAATAAAATTAATCATCATTGATCAAACTTTTTAAGTATTTTTTTTTCAAAACTGTCACATGCAAAATATTATTTTTTCCTTCCATAATAAAGATTCACATTTTCACGTAGTCCCATAAACATTAAAATGTCCCATAAAGTCAGTTCATGACAAAAATTTGGATTTACAAATGGCACATTGCCAAAAATTTAAAGCCTATTTAAAAATTAATCGTCGAATTTAAACACGTTCATATTTAAATAAATTTGAAAAATTGTTGTCTATTTTCCGTTGATAACAAAGGTTTTCAAACAATTCGAATAGTGACACAAGTAGACATCGAGTTGATATCAAAAGCGCCCACGATCCCTTTCGTAACGACGAGATATACCTGGGCGTTTGAAAGTTTTAATTTTTTTCATTCGGTCTTCTATTGAGTGATTTAAAAACCAATTATATCTTGCAGTTGTTCGGGATGAGTGGGTTTTGTGTTGGACGATGTGTTTTGATCTTTGCTCATTTTTGTTATGAGAAAAAATCTATACGACAAATAGAATGAAAGAACTTTTTGTCAGTGGCAGTAGGTATATATGAGTATTTCTATAGATACTAATATTATAAAACTGAAGAGTTTTTTTGTTTCTTGCTTGGGCGCACTAATCTCAGGAACTATTGGTCCGATTTTAAAAACTATTTCAGTGTTAGATAGCCCGTTTATCGAGGAAGGCTACAGGCTATATATCATTACGCTAAGACCAATAGGAGCGGAGCACCGATGAATAATGTTTCGAAATCGGCTTTTTTTCCTTTTGAGAGCTTCCCCAGCTAGACCAAAGTAACTATTCCACGCGGACGAAGTCGCGGGCAGAAGCTAGTAGCATTATAATAGGTAAAAGCATTGAACTTTTTTCGTACGTAATTCTCACTCCCGAGTATAAATATTGGATTTAAATGAATGTTGTGGGGTCTGCATATGTTTATAGGGTGATATAATTACAAAAGTCATTAACATTTTTAATAATTTAATCACATTATAAATATGCAGTCAAAACCGAGACCTGCCTTTAATGTCATGATTAAATATATTCGTGATCATAATTTGAAGTTCCCCACCTTATAATGTTGTTTTTATTCTAGCGCGCGAGCTGTCTTACTTGTATTATAAACCTTATTTGTATCGAATAAAGATTAGATTTAGTTGAACAAACTAAATCCAGAACAGTTACCCAACGTTTTTACAAGTAGATCGCGTGACCGAAGTAAATCACATAGTAAGTACATGCGGATGGCTGGAACCTAATTTCAATACCTTAGGGTTGCTTTTCATCCCATACTTTTAGTTCTAAATTTGGTTCCATAAAAGAGCCATGAACTATGGTGTATGGTGGTGTATAGTCTCTTTGCTATAGCGCACTAATCGAGTGGTTTATTTGACTGATATATTTTCTATATTTTATGATGTTATTTGCTAAAGTGTCCTAGTTATTGAAGTCTGGATATTAAAGATCAATCGAAAATGAAGTAAAGTTCATTTTTCTTTATAAATATGTAAGTAAAAAGCCTTATACTCGACCTACAGAGGATATCGTCTATTTCAAAATAAACATCTGTATGCTGTACTGCATAAATATTTATCATGAGTGCCTACGAGTGACGCACAACTTAAACTCAGTTCCGAGCTTCTCTCTTACCATCTTACAAAAGAGTCGTCAGACTTTCTCCTATATATTCCTACATTGTTTATTTGACTACTCAAATATTACCCTTCCAACCTCAACTGGCGATCAAAATGTGTTGCACATTATTAATGCTACTGTATTATGGACTATTTGTTTAATTTCTTATACGATGATCGTATATCGTGTTACATATTCCTACCGCAGTTATTATTATCCTAACCTCATCTTCTATCTACGCTGGTTTTGAACTAAATATATTAGATTCAAGAGTAAGTTTATAGATTCACGAAGATCAATTACCTAGTTATTTAATCTGGCTTCATAACAGTAAAAATCTGTAGGTAAAGTCTAATAAAAAGAAGAATATGATAGAATTTTAAGGAAACTAAATATGTAATTGTGTTTGCTAGCAAACGAAAAAAAAAACGACTTCAATTGCATCGGCAAGTAATAAATAATAAATAAATTAACAAAAGCACTAGTCGTCACTACGATTTTCGAGGGTTCCCTGGGATCCCATCATCAGATCCTGGTTTCCTTATCATGGTACCTAAGTTGGGATATTTCCTATCCCCTAGTTTCCAACAAAAAAGAACTATCAAAATCGGGTCATAAACGACGAAGTTATCCCCGAACATACATTAAAAAAACATATATTATACGTTCGAATTGAGTAACCTCCTCCTTTTTCGAAGTCGGTTTAAAAAAATTCCTCAAATTAAATTAGAAATAAAATAATTTAAATGGATGTACATTTTTTATATGACCTAAATTTTATTTACCCGAGGAGTGATAAAGGTTTTCGCGTTGACAATAAAAAGGACTTGTGTCAGCTCCGTGAATACTCTTAACGAGGTGTACCAAATGCCCTCGAACCAACAATAGCTGTCGACAGTTCAAGGCTTTTACATAATTACATAATCGATATTCAGTACAGCAGAACAATATAGAAATTATTTGGTAACACTCGTCAAATACGTCATTTGAAAGAAAAGTTTGTCGTGTATATAAATGGAATATTTAAATAAAATTCTAGAAACAAAAAAAAATCTTATTGTGAGGATGTAAATGATGTCCCATTCTTTGAATCTAATCACTAGTCTATAAAGGTTATGTCGTAAATTGTAAACCGCGCCCTTTTGCTTCAGTCTATCGTAAACCAAATAAATAGCAAACTAATTGATCTTTCGACATAGCAAATTACAATAAACTGTACAACTGTAATTACAATAACTTCAACTGAGGTAGGGCACAGCAGAAAAATTCCTGATCAAAATATGGAGCAGCCCGTCTGGGGTAGTACCTCGACCTTACAGAAGACCACAGCTAAATAATACCTACTGTTTTCAAGCAGTATTGTGTTCCTGTTGGTGAGTAAGGTGACCAGAGCTCCTGGGGGATTGGGGATAGGGTCGGCAACGCGCTTGCGATGCTTCTGGTGTTGCAGGCGTCTATAGGCTACGGTCTTACTATCAGGTGAGCCTAACGCTTGTTTGCCAACCTAAATAGTTACATAAAAAAAAACAATATTTGACGTTGTCGACAAATTTGAGATGTATAAATCACATTCGTTTGTTCATTGCTTGCTAAAAAAAGGATTTAACACACGTAAGCCACAAAATATTAGCCGAATCATCATCTTAAAAATTCGGAAACGAATAAATCTTTAAAAAAATTAAAAATTCAATAAAACCATGTAAAGATTTATCCGTTACACTAAAAGGCCGATTAAAGTATTAACGTAGATTGAAAGTATTAATCAAAACTTAAGAGCCTTCGTAACGTTCGATCCATTCCATTACTACTAAAAGGTGCCTTATCGACGATCTGTTTCGAACGGTTTGATTTATTAAGGGTACCTCCAGAGTAGCCATCAAACTTAAAGCTTCATAAAAATCTAGAAATATGTATGTAAAAACAAAGTTCAGTTTTACAATTTTTAGAGTTCAAGGTCAAAATCAGGCTAGCTGTATGTCCTTAGCATTATTGATCTTACTTTGTTTCAATACATACTTCATGAGACTATATATTTAACGTGATTTTGCTTGAGCGGATTATTATATAAACTGCATTTGAAATTTATATTCTTATAGAAAAACTTCTTCTCTACATTTAGTCCTTCTAAGGAATAAAGAAAAACTGTTAGCGTCAATTACAGACAATATTATTTATCGCATATTAGACCTAGAGTTCTTAAAAACAGATACCTACCAGTATTCAGCTAAATAACTACCTACACATTGATTGTTACAACAACATATTCTTTCTCTCCCAACTTTCTCCTAAATGTCAAATATACTACATACTCTATTATTATTATTTTTAAGCTTAAATTTAAATTTAGACTTTTTCAATATGAAAGGGTTTTGATTTTTTGTATGTCACAAAGTAATTATTGTCGCTATTCATTTTATAGGTATAGCTGTACAAGTAATGTGTAACGAAAAAAAATACCAACATGTTCTGAGTAACATGAAATAGTAGCAAATTTGAGCTGATAATCTTGTTATACGACGTATTAAAAGAGCTTATTGAAAAGTACTCTTGGACATGTTACCGGCTTAACGTAAAAATTTCTAACTAAAAACAAAACAGCAATAGTATTTTAACACATAATCCTAAACAAAGTTGGTCCTTTTTCTGAAGTAGGTACTGAAAAGGAAATTTAGTCATCGAATCTCAACCATCGTTGTCGAAATGTTTCTAAGATCAGGATTTCGCGTCTTTTGACTTCAACGTAACTAATCTCTTGATATCTATGGGAACACATCTCCCTTTTAGCAATGTAATATATTTTTGAAGTGAAACTTCTTTAGGCGCATGAGGGGTAAAATTTGATCGACCGGTAACGCGGCAGCGTCATGACGTTCAGTACTTGGATGGGTGACCGCCTTTTTGTTTTTGTTTTTCAACTAGTTGTTTCATATTTTAAATTCGTTTTTTTTTTTTAGTTCTTTTAATTAGTGTTAATTCCCAAAACCTTGTCCAGCTCGAACAAAAAACTTAAACAAAAAAAAACTTAAATAATTTTAAGTTGCAGCGTTAACGATTAGTTTTTTTTTTTTTTTTTATTAGTTTGCCAAAGAAGTTTCACTTCTGACATGTGTACTTTGTACGCACGCAATTTTAAATTCACATAATTTTCAGGATTTATTTAGAGCTTGATTACCAACAAATCTATTTTATTATTGTTAGGAAATAATATTACAACTCTATAACAAATATACCACAATGGGACAGAACTAATCAACGAAAAGTGGAGTAATTTAATCAACCAAATAAAAGTGGAGCTAAGTGACGAGTAGTGTAGTGTCAATGTTCAAACCATGGCCCGGGATCGGCCGACCGCGCGGCACTTCCACAACCAACCAGAGCTACAGAGGGGAGGAAGCTACGGCCTCGTGCTGAGGTGGATATTCTTCGTGTGGGTGGCGAACTGCGGTCCGTTGGGGAACACAGTAAAACAAGATGGTAAGTTGAGATTATAACACGTTTTGCCTCACCATTTAACTCACATTTTGTACATATACATATATACATATTTACGGAGTTTTTCCTGTTAGGTAGGAATAGGAATTGTATCTAAAGGTCTGTTGCAATATCTATCAGCAAGCAGAACAAAGAAATTACAGAGGTTATTTCATCTTCTGCGATCAATTAGTTTCCTATACTTTTAGGGCCTATGCAAACCGCGTTTTTTAAACGCGATACAGACGCGATGCAAACGCGCGTGTGACGCGATACAAATGCGATGCAAACGCGCGTATGTCGCGATACAAACGCGCCGTCGACGCGCGTTTGAATCGATACATACGCCAACAAACTGCTCTGTATGATGAAAACGCGCCGTCGACGCGCGTGTCACGCGATACAGACGCGATGCAAACGCGCGTATGTCGCGATACAAACGCGCGTATGTCGCGATACAAACGCGCGTCGACGGCGCGTTTAAAAAACGTGGTTTGCATAGGCCCTTAAATTTGCACTGAGTCATTTTTATACTGCATTATCCAGTCAAACTTCTCCAAGTTATTTGAAAGAAGAATTTGAATATCCCTAAGCTTGTAATCAGTAACTTATATCCTCTAATGACCTAAATTTTGCGTACCCAGCTTAATAAACAAAGTTTTGTAAAAGTTCATTTTGTATACAGTTGTGAATTACTTACCGTTGATTTTATAGCTGAAAAAAAAAAACATTTTAATTTACCGTATAGATTGGTGTAAAAGTAATTGAATTTGTCCTTCCATTTAAAATGTACAGTTTATTTTCAACTGCTTTCTGACGTTCGATTAGACCGAAATTTGGCACAAGTGCATCAAAAATATATTTTTTAGTATATAGCTTTTGAAACATTATACCGAGAAGTTATCACCGCCTAACTCAATGTATAATATGCAATAGAGGACATAAAAAGAACCAAATAATAAAACGCGTTTTTACCTGCAACAAGCACTTTTTTCAGAGTGTAATCAGTGTCGAAACTTTTTCCCTTAAAGTTAAACGTATATGTCACCTTTTTCTTATGTAACTATTTCACTGACCTTTGCTTTTCATAATATACCTTTACCTTTGAATCATAATACATTGATTAGTGGTACTCAACGAAATATAATTGTCAATTTTTGAAGCTTTTCACAACGCGATTATAAATATTCTTCGTAATCTGAACGTTTTGTTGAGTCTGTAATGTGTAATCTGTAATACCAGTATCAACCCAGTCAAATGTTCTGAGATAATAAAATAAAAAATCGGCCAAGTGCGAGTCGAACTCGCGCACGAAGGGTTCCGTACCATTGACTAGGTACATTGATTGTAATAACGGGCAAAAAGCGGCTAAAAATCACTTTTATTGTATGAGAGCAAAAATAGGCAAAAATGATATACATACAAATACTACTGAGTATTTTGTAAATATTTCAAGTACCTACCTGTTGCCATTATTGATATCGAGCAAAAAAGGGCAAGAAAATCGCGTTTGTTGTATGGGAGCCCCCCTTAAATATTTATTTTATTTTGTTTTTAGTATTTGTTGTTATAGCGGCAACAGAAGAAATACATAATTTGTGAAAATTTCAACTCTCTAGCTATAGCCGTTCTTGAGATACAGCCTGGTGACAGACGGACGGACGGACGGACGGACGGACGGACAGCGAAGTCTTAGTAATAGGGTCCCGTTTTTACCCTTTGGGTACGGAACCCTAAAAAGGTGTGTGTGCGATTCTCACACGATAGAAGTGAAACTTCTTTGGTAAACTAATTTTAAAAAAAAACTAATTTAAAATTAGCGGCGTGCTGCGTGGCCCGGCCTTCCCTGTCGTTGCCTTTCGGTTTGAAATCACAACGATTCTAAAGAAGTTTCACTTCAAAAACAATAAAATAAATACTTCTTTTTTGGAAATCGATATTATAAATCCTACAAACACTTATGTAGGTACATAAGAATCGATTAACTAAAACAAGGAGTAAGTGTTGTACATACACCACATTGCGTTACACAACTAAACAGTTTAGATATAGCGTGGATATAGCTATCAAAGCCAGCAATATTTTTCCATCAAAGGCAGTTCGGCCACCGTGACGGGGGGTTCAGTAGACAATAGTTCCAAAAAAACCAGGCCCTTTTGTTTTCACCGTCACTCTGACAGCAATTAATGTTGTATTTTTACTTCATGGCGCCTTCACACGAGCTACGTATTTGTTAGAGATAGTATTGGAGGCGTGTGATAGTATTATAACAAGCGATGTTTGTGTGTGTGTCTTTGTGTGTCTTTATTTATGTTAGTATTTTAAGGTAGAGATAGTATTGGAGGCGTGTGATAGTATTATAACAAGCGATGTTTGTGTGTGTGTCTTTGTGTGTCTTTATTTATGTTAGTATTTAAAAGTTCTTATTTTTTTGTATTCAAAAATCGTAATGCAACTAAATTGTTTTGTTTGCCTGGATGATCATAATAGAAACTACTTAAATCTTTGTTTTTTTTTTTAATTTGATAATTTTATAGTCAAGTCATTAGGGTCCCTATGCTAATTAGAATTAAATAATTAAAATCGCCCTTCTATTATGGGGTACGAATAGATTAATGATGTAAAACTTTAACTAATCTGAGAAAAAGCGAGTACAGTCGCGACGTCTTTTTATATGTTTTCGATATTAATTTGATTTGGAAGTGTAATTTTTTACAGTAATCTAACAGTTTATTTTTTTGCTTTATTTTTCATTTTTATTTTCCCAATAAAGAAGAAGAAAGAATTAACAATAATTTTTGAAAAACTTCGGTCTCCGAGTATCAACATTTTAAGTAAAGAATTATTTCAATTCTATCTTTATTATGATATACTAGCGACCTCTGTCCGTCCATATTTTTTACACGATAAGTAATCACCAACATAATATGGTATATTAAACCCTTCTCCGAAACACGCTGCATCTTATGGTATAAGTATTATTCCGATCGGTTCAGTAGTTTTCGCAGTATAATCGAACAAAAAAAACGTCTCTCCATTTATTAGTATAGTTGTAAAATAACACAGATAATATATTTTATGTACCTACATCAGACTTTAAGTTGGCAATTAAAGATCAGAACTATGAAATCCGCGTCCAATGTCATGCAGCATATTTTTCGTGAAGTCAAAACAAACATGCAGACGAATAAAAGTTCTAAAAACTGATTTGGCATGTTTTGCTCATACGGATTGTCTCTACGATTAATAAATAGAAGATAAAATGAATATTTAAAATACTTTTTATTGTTTTATATTTTTAATATAAATTGACTGATAAATTCGTCTGTAGATAACCTTTATACCCTAATAGAGTTGTAACGACGCCACCTGCCCGGGGCGGGCCGGTTGCGGATATTGTTTAAATGATTAATTTTTTATTAAAACGTTTATTACAAATTAAAATTATATCAGAGCGCTCGATTTCCTTTACGAAAATATTTCATTTATTTTGTATTAATAATTTATGAGGTGTAAATTAATTATATTGCTTTTTATATCGTTACATGAATACTGTTTAATTTTTACGCATAAATGCGTGTCTTTTTAATGAAATTTTTATTATAGGTATATATTAAAAGTGTTTCATGTTTTTAACCTATTTGAACAAAGGAATCAAGTTAATTGAAATTCATTTTTATATTCATTTGTTGGGTCAGGGTTCACACCAAAATATATCTTTCTTATAAATATTAAAAAAAAATTGATACCTACGATTGAGAACGGAAAATGTTTATTATTGTTTTATTTATATTTATAAAACGATTTTGCTGTGTGGTTGCTGCACTAAAGAATGTAGCCACCCCCCTCTCTTCCCGTGGGTGTCGTAAGAGGCGACTAAGGGATAACACAGTTCTACTACCACCTTGGAACTTAAAAAGCCGACGGATGGCGGGATAACCATCCATGCTGGCTTTGAAATACACAGGCTAAAGACGGGCAGCAGCGTCTTCGGTGCGACAAAGCCAGCCCTGCGGTCACCAACCCGCCTGCCCAGCGTGGTGACTATGGGCACATGAGTTCGCGTCATAATGTCGGGCGCGAACTTGTGGAGGTCTATGTCCAACAGTGGACTGTGATAGGCTGAAGTGGTGGATAAAACGATTTTTAAGATTTATATAAATGACTTATGTATTTAAAAAATAGAGAGTAGAATTCATTTAGGTTAGGTTATAGTTTTTATATAAAAATCAATATAATATAATAACTATTAAATTAGTTTTACTTCCGAGTCCTGCGACGATGACCACGACCGTAATTATTGACGCAGTCGGTAGTATTCTCGTAAGCTAAGATAGACTTAGTCAGTAGGAAATATAAATCAATATCAGAAAGTTAAGGTTGCCTGGAAGAGATTGCTTTCAAGCAATAAGGCCGCCTTTTGTACATTTTTTTAATAATCGCTGATAATGTTGCTTATTTATTTTGTTTCTTGTTTGGTGTACAATAAAGTGTAAAATAAATAAATAATAAATAAAGTTAAGGGTTTAAATCCGACTCTCCACCGATTTTACAAGTGTTAATTTTTTTTCTTTGTTCTCGTTTAATTACTCATATTTTCCTTTCATTTCATTTTCATTTTTCATTGGCAGCCTTTCTTACAGAAGTTTCTTATCTGATCTTACAGAAGATCACAACTAAATAATACTGCTTGCAAGCAGTGTTTTGTTCCTTAGGCGAGTAAGGTGACCCGAACTCCTGCGGGGGAGATTGGGGTTAGGGTCGGAAACGTGCTTGCAATGGTTCCGGTGTTGCTGGCGTCTATAAGCTACGGTAATCGCTTACCATCAGTTAAACCGTACGCGTTTTTTCCGATCCACTTGTATAACAAAAAAAAATACACATATAAATATGTATATTACATCCAGACTCGGGGCGGGAATCGAATCTATAACCCCCAGAGCAAAAAGCAGATTCACGACAAACTGCCAACGGGCGAGTCAAAGTAATAAGTTATAACCTATCGAAATATAAATGAGTTAGTTGTCAGTATAATAAATTTTAAATTTAATAATATCTGTCGGTACAATTGTATTATCGTTACTATTCAAACTGACTTCGAGCACGTCGCTTGCCACTAGAACCGGGCTTACGATTCAGTTAAGACCTAGACGTCTGAGAAGTTAGGAACAGAGTTTCGACGTAAAGTGGACGCAAAAAAAAATATAACATTTGAAACATTTTCTCGATAACACCTTTATTGTTTCAGGTGTTGTCAGTTCGGTAAGTTTTAAAAGCAATTTAAAATATAACAGAAATGTTTTTATTTGTGTACGGAGTTATTCGTTTTATTTTATTGTTTACTCAGAGTCTGGACGGTACAATGGGTAGAAGTACAGATTCACGAAGATCGAACAAATGTTCGTACTTTTATTTCGTACAGTAAAACAAATAACCTAATTGATTATTGAATAAATCAGCCTACTAAACTATTAACGAATGTACAAGGATCCCAATATCAATTATGGTTGCCTAAGTCCGAAATTAATTGCTTAACATTGTAGCTTACCTTAGACAATTTCCTGTATATAATTTAGAAGAAATTTTTCGATACATACTTCACTAACTCCACAATTTATAGCCTTCACTGGTGACAGGAGAATTAAACACAACTTGTGAAATACATACAGAGAAACACATTTTTCTAAAAATTTCATAATTTAATTAACTTAGGCACTTAACATATTATCTCATTATATAAATAAAAAGACAAAGGCCTCATTTCATTCAACCTACGTGATGATGACACATATCAATGAATAGATCACTCGTTAGTATAATCATTTATATCATCCCATTTCATTATTTAGCTTTTTTTTAAATTAAATTTATTTCAGCCATGTAAATGAATAGCTGGCACTTAACACAGTTCATTTTAAAAAGTAGGTAAGGTATACAGGAATCCATACAACACTGAAGTCTAGTGAAAAGCGAAGTTATAAATAGGTTACCGGGGTCGCTCAATTAAAATCAACGTCGAAGAAAAATCACGTTTCAAACCATTTAAGAAATTACCTACATTTCAAGTTTTTCTTGTTGCATCGAGATTCAGTACTAAAAGTCTATATGTATCATAATTTAATTAATGACTATACTCGGAGGCAATTGTAGTTCGATTTGAAAATTTCTTTTCCAAGGAATGCTTATTAAGAAACTATAAAATATAATTATATACTGGCCTTTACGAGTATGGTCACTACTCTTAAATGATTTTAATTCATGTTAAAGTACCTAAATGTATTACAATTTCAGTAAATATCTACGACTTACCTGGTCCGATATAAAACTATATTTTCTAAGGATGTTGCACAGTTATAAAAAATATACTACCCCAACAAGTAAGAGATATTCACCTTCAAATGATTATAAGTAAAGTTATAGATCATCTAATTTGAATAATCCGATCAACGTCACAGATAAACAGGTTAAGCAACAAACGAACAGGTGCAGTCTCGTTCTTTTATATATATTTTACAAAGAGACATAAACAAAAGAACATGTAGATCTCGTCGTTTGTAAGAGAAAACATCTGCATGTCCTGAGGGAGCGGATGCGACCTGTGCGGAGTCTTTGAAGCTGATACACCTGTGCACGAACTTACCATGCGAAAGACAATAAAAGAACTTACACTTACCTATATCTATTTGAGAGAATTACTCTTATTGACCTAATTTCTGACTAGCCCGTTGGCGCAGTTTGTAGGGACCCTGCTTTCTGCCGGGGGTTGTTGGTTCGATTCCCGCCCCGAGTCTTGGTGTAAAATATAATTATTTATATACGTAGTAATTATATGTAGGTTTATCGAAAAAAAACTGTAGCTATACCGGTCGGTTGTTACCTATAACACAAGTATTAAGTTGCTTACTTTAGGAACAGACGACCATGTGTGTGTTGTAGATATTTATTTATTATTATTTATTTAATTTAAATACTACTAAAATAGTTTTGCTTATAGTTCGTAGTCGTCACGATATCGGAATATCGGCAACGATATAGAAGACGAAATGTCCGTACGTCGTTAACAATAATTGACGTGACATAATTACAAGCTGATCATATTATGTGTACATGAAATCGCTCAGTGTATTCCACACGTATTTTTCATTTTTTTTTAATGTCTTCTGAAAATGCCGTATAATTTTATTGTTAAAAATATTTACCTATACACTCAAAGATTTCCTTATAAGACTACGATACTGTAATAAAGGAGTTTATATATTTCAAATTCTATTAAAGTTATTTAAATAAAGGACAAAATATGAAATAAATAAAAACTTGATAGAGTATATACTCGTACTCTACGTACATTTGGTGTACTTTTAAAGAAAAGATTTTTGAAGTGAAACTTCTTTAGGCGCATGAGGGGTAAAACTTGAGCGACCGGTAACGCGGCAGTCATGCGTTCAGTACTTGGATGGGTGACCGCCTTGGAACACCGCATGAGATTGGCTATTTGTTTTTTTTTTTCAATTTTTTTTTAGTTTGCCAAAAAAGTTTCACTTCTATATATGTGTACTTGTATATATGTGTACTTGTACGCACGAATTTTTTTTTTCGACTAAAAGACTATATTTCCTAAACATTATCGAATTGACAGATATGGTTTTCTCATATCCGATATCAGTAAGTAACGTATCGTCACATGAAAAAGCAAAACGACAATAACGGTATCATTCCAGTTAAATCGGAAACGACACACGACTGTCGTTATCATTACTTATTCTTCGGAAATTAAATTTCTATCAGTTTTAAATTACTGATTTTCCAGTAGAATTTTTTTTTAATTTTTGAACATAGCAAAGTAAGTAAATGTCTTAACAAGATAGACAATTAGTAGCAAGTGAGAAAATAAGCCGTAACAAAGCTCTAGCTACCCTTCATACAGTATCACGTATTTATGTAGCCTAAATACTAAACTCAGCGAACACCGTCAAGGCTCTCCCAAAAGACCCATACATCGATATTAACTAGAATCTCCGTCACTGTCCTTATTACACACAACACAAGCGTATAGCTAATATAGCTTTTAGGATAATAACAATAAAAGCGATTATGCTTGTAAGTGTTTTGTACTTTAAGTAAAGATCTGTTTTGATATACAACGTTTGCATTGTTCTGTTCAGAAGTCTACTCAAAATCCAGTTATATTATTTTGGCCAAAAAACTTTTGGACTCAATATATATAAGGGAATTTTGAATAAATAAATACATACCCTATGAATGTGTCTGTAATAAATCCTGTTTAAAATTATTTTACCAAATAATGCAAGTGTGTGACAGTATTCTCAAGCCTGTCTAACTGAGTGTTCGCTCATTCTCCTATCATTACATCATATAGGTCTGTCTTTGACATTACAACGAAGTCTTTGATCGTTTTTCAGTAAATATTTATATCTGTGAATATTACAATAATAAATAATAATTAAAAATATAATTATCAATTTTTAGTACTAAGATAAATATACTTTATTTGTGCATACAAGTTTACATAATAGGTATACAAAAAATATAACTTACAAAATAATATTATGCACAAAGGCGGTCTTATCGCTAGGCAAGTGATTTCTACCAGACAACCTTGAACTAAATAATATTGTCTAAATGTGTCTTGCTAATCAATATATACATATTATAAAACAAAGTCGCTTCCCGCTGTCTGTCTCTATGTGTGTTTAGATCTTTAAAACTACGAAACGGATTTTGATGCGGTTTTCTTTAGTAAATAGAGTGATTCCAGAAGAAGGTTTATATGTATAATACATGCATAATATAGTAAAGGAACACTGATAGCTTTAGAGGTTTCTAATGTGTTGTCTTAAATAAACACATTTTTTGCGCTTACATTGCAATTAGGTATTTATTTTATATTTTGCATTAGCATTGTACCCGTGCGGAGCCGGGGCGGGTCGCTAGTTAATTATACTTTATTACGATTTTAATTCGTCCTAACTACCTAGATTGCAGAAAACTGGATTGGGGAGACCTATGTCCAGTAGTTGACTGCAATATGTTGAACTGGTAACTAGTAAAATGTCATTGTGTCTCTATTTCTCATTCTCTCCCTCTTTTGCACAATGATATTGTAGACATAAACATAACATTTAAAGTAATCCCTCTTAATCTTATAATAAATCTTATCCCTTACTTTACAAGTATAAGGGGATAAAGTACGTCGATTTGTGTTAGAACTTGGGTGATTAAGCCTGTTTATCAATTAGTATTGACAGGTGTAAGTTTAGGAGTGTCGTACTGTTGAATAGTCAGAGATGTATTGCCCTTTTTAATTGGGAAAAGTTTACTATCATTTCACGTGTGTATTGATGAATAACTTTGATAATTGAGTAGCATTTAATTGATCGATAACATGTATAGCCCGATATATAAGATATAAGGTATTTGTAATGACAAATTACTGTCGAACTATTTTTTTCAATATTTCAGGGTATTGAAAAAGTTGAACAACCTTGTGCTTAACTATTAAATAACATGGAATAATCAGTCAAACATTCCACAAATTTTTAATATTCTAAATAAGATTTTAAATAAATATTATATTCATTTTTAAATTTGAAATAATAGAAAAGTTTAAATACTTTAAATACATTTTGCTTAAATATAAAGCTTTTAGGTAGCGACAATCTTAGCAAGAAATATGGAAGTCTCAAATATGTACATCTGTTATTTCGCAAAACTCTAGTGCTGTGAAGAGACGTGTCAAGAGACTCTTTGAACCTTTGATATTAGAATTATGGATTCTTTTTTTTTTCTGACACGAAACAAACGACCTCTCGTACTTTTATGCGTCGAAATATTTTTCACAAAATTTTCCATTCGATTTTATCGAAAATTCGAGATAAAAGTAGCCTAGTCTATTCTGAACGATCTGCGTACCGAGTTGCACGGCAAACAATTTAATTTAGCGTGAATCGGATTGATCCTAAAATTAGCTATCTCAAACAAACCATCAACTTTAAATGTTAGTATAATTTAGGAAAAGCTAAAATTTAGTTTTAATGAATCAATTCTATTTTCTACGAATCTAGTGTTCTAAATCTAAAGTCAAGTAAGGATCTATCTACAAATTAAATGTATACGTCCAAAGACACGCGATATAGGTAGGGTGAGCAGCAGCAGTGAGCGTAGGACCGGGATAACGTACCACGCAATTTGTAGGACAATATTACCATCAAATTATATAAATATTAACTAACTAAAAGAAAAAAAATCAGCTGGTTAGTAATAATTTTTAACTGCTGCTCTATCTCCTGCTAACTCTATTATCTACCACAATCGAGAGTTTTCGAAGCGGAACTTTTTGTTCGTCTCATCAAAATGAAGCTACTCCCGGAAAATTAGCTTGATACTAATCAGGTGAAAAATATGTACTAGGGATCCCTACCTAATATGCAATCGACCTGGTAGCGATACAACCTCAGTCGGATACGTAAATGGCCGTTTGTTATAGAGGGTCGAACTGTCCAATGTAGAGACAAGGTAGATCGAGTTCCCGGTGACGCGTTAATTGGAATACGCGTTCATTGAAACTCGTTGTTCGTATACTGCTAAACTCCAGGTGATTCGTATTTTGACTTGTATATCAAAATGTTTTTACCTGGAGCATAAAAAAAATTGCGTGCGTACAAAGTAATTCATGTCAGACAGAAGGGAAAGTATTTGGCAAACTAATTAAATAAAAAAACGAATTTAAAATACAAAAATAAACTAATTGAAAAAAAAACAAAAAGCCCACGTCACGCGGTTTTCCCTGGCGATCACCCATCCAAGTACTGGCCGTCCCTGACGCTGGCGTGGTAACATGCTCAAATTTTACCTCTCATGCGCCTAAAGAATTACACTTCAAAAAAAATTTTTTTTTCATAGTAACCCATTATCACCAATAAATTAGGAATGACTTAACTTGATACTTACAAATTTATGTTACTATACTATTATAGAGAAATTAAGGGGGTATTAGTATGATTTTCTTTTTAGAGTTAAAGGTGATATAAAAACTTTCTGGTGAAAAATATTTATGGTTGAAAATAAATTTAGCTTTTTTACATAATAACCAAACTTTAGTACCTAGTTAAACGATAATTTTTCTTGTGATTTTAGTGGCTCTACTATTGAAATCCAATGTTGGAAGTATTCGTAATTAATTCGGATTCTACTTTCGTATATCAGACTTGTCTAATATAAAACATTGATGACTTCTATAAGGCTTTTTTTTCAGACACAGCGCGGCGTTTCATAGCCTACGTTAAGTACTTCTAGAAAATTTTTCTAGTAGAGAAAGAACTTTTAAAACTAAATTCATTAGTCACAAACTTTTTCTAAGTACAAACGATTTTTTGAAGTGAAACTTCTCTAGACGCATGAGGGGTAAAATTTGAGCGTCCGGTAACGCGGCAGCGTCAAGGACGGTCAGTACTTGGATGGGCTACCGCTTGGGACCACCGCGTGACGTTGGCTTTTTGTTTTTTTTTTCAATTAGTTTTTTTTCTATTTTAAATTCTTTTTTTTTAATTAAGTAGTTTTTTGAATTAATTTGTCAAAAAAGTTTCACTTCTGACAATTGTGTACTTTGTATTCACGCAATTTTTTTCTTTTCTTTTTTTATAATGTAAGTAGGTAAACGTGTTCAATATTGCGTACACAAGAAAAAAGTTTCCTTAAAATAAAATACATATGTATAAAAACGCGATTAAAATCTGTTACCAAACTTTGGAACTTTGCCAAAACAAATACTTCGGAAAAAATGTAAAAAGTGCTTATTCTGGCTTCGAAAGTATATTTGACGACTCATCCTTAAGTGGAAAATAATATTTATTACTCGGGAGCTGCTAAAGTAAATAATATGATTCATTTGACATTTAAAGAAAACATATTATGTATTGAATAATATTTTTTGCTGTAAATATCTGTTAAACGACTAGAAAGTAAAGAAAACTCCACTTAATGCGATTAATGTACATACTGGTATAAAAAAATATATTTCTTTTATTTTTTTTTTCTTTCTAATTATCTGAGTCACTTCTTGCTTACTTTTTATTGACGAACAATTTTTATGTTAGTATTTTTATACTGCAACACGATTCAGCCTGTAATATCCCACTGTTGGGCATAGGCCTCTTCTCCATGTAGGAGAAGGATCGGAGCTTAATCCACCACGCTGCTCCAATGCGGGTTGGCGGATATATTCCCTACTATGAGTAACGATCGCTATCAGCTGTACATGATAACAACCGGGACCGACGGCTTAACGTGCTCTCCGAGGCACGGTGGGGTAACCCACAAGGACTGCACAAACACCCAGACCACGGCAAACATCTGTATGGCCAATACAAATGTTGTCGTGTGCGGGAATCGAACCCGCAACCGCCCGCGCAACAGCCAATCGCAATCCAGTGCTATAACCGCTGCGCCAACGCGGCGTCATATCATATCATATCGTTTATACTGCAAATTGCAATCAAATATGATCGTTTCTTTTGATTAATTTAATTTGTCTTTACCTGAGTATAAAAACAGAGTCGAGTTTAATTGGAACCATTTATTACACTGTTTTCTCTACTTAAATTTTGTTTTGTTGACTGTTTTTTTATTTTGTTAGTTTTTGTTTTTTTATGTGTTTTTTTATATTTGTTTAAATATATTTTGTTGTTAATCAATTGTAACTTATCATTGCTATCAAATGCTAAGCAAGTGTAATTGTTGGAATCTTTACTGGATTTTGTACTATTTATTTGTTGTTACCGTATTTTAATATAACATAACATACAACATACGTAAAATAAAAATATCCTTGAAAAATCTCCTGACCTAGATGATTCATATAGAGACTTGATTTTTACATTAAACATAAATCTCATACATACATGAATACGAACAAAATCAGAGCGAAGTTCGCCAAGTTGTTGGCCAAGCTAACCGACTCAAGTGAGTCACTACATGAGTCAGTACAATAGCGACTGGCTAGATAAGACTAGATGTTTTGGTACTTGGCTGCTTGGTTGGTGTAGTTTATTCGGCAGTTTCGCTACATTTTGACATAAATATTTATTGCCCTTCGAGTTTTCTATTTTCAACAAAAATTTTGTGGACTTGAAACGTTCTTAGCAACGCGACCAATATGTAGTAGGTACATTAGTTATTTTGACATATCTAAAGCGTTGCGATTTTTTACCAGTACAATAAATAAGATTATTATTACTCAACAAAATTGTGATTAAAAAATACTGCTTCTTATAGAAAGTTCTAGAAACAAAAAAAAATTAGATCGTTAGAGATTTGTTTATAGCAACAATCGTGACTATAGCTGAAGAAGTGTAGATTTTCTTTTGCACTATCTATTTGATTAATTTAATTTTTTATGTTTAAATCTTCAGAGAGTTACTAAACTAGTAGGTAGGGATCCCTAGTACATATTTTTCATCTGATTAGTATCAAGCTAATTTTCCGGGAGTAGCTTCATTTTGATGAGACGAACAAAAAGTTCCTCTTCAAAAACTCTCGATTGTGGTAGATAATTGAGTTAGCAGGAGATAGAGCAGCAGTGAGCGTAGGACCGAGATAACGTACCACGCAATTTGCAGGACAATATTACCATCAAATTACATAAATAATAACTAACTAAAAGAAGAAAAAAAACCAGAAAAAAAATCAATTTTTGATGACCTTACGAGGTCATCAAGTTGATGACCTCGCAAGGTTATTACTAACCAGCTGATTTTTTTTCTTTTAGTTAGTTAATATTTATATAATTTGATGGTAATATTGTCCTACAAATTGCGTGGTACGTTATCCCGGTCCTACGCTCACTGCTGCTCTATCTCCTGCTATCTCTATTATCTACCACAATCGAGAGTTTTCGAAGAGGATCTTTTTTTTCGTCTCATCAAAATGAAGCTACTCCCGGAAAATTAGCTTGATACTAATCAGATGAAAAATATGTACTAGGGATCCCTACCTATAGTATCTTCTTTTTCTGAAATTAAAGTAAACATGCAAACTATATAAATTATTACATGGACGTTGTATTTATACTATTCGAAATTAAACCTGATATTATGCCCCATTATTCCATACATGTACAAACGATTGCATATTATTAGTATTACTATATTTTCTAGTAGTAGGTATAATAGATATTTACAGCAAATATAATGTTGCAAGAATTGTAGCATATTACAAAATTTAGTTTTTCCTTCGTTTTATTGTAAAAATGCCCTTAATATTTTAGAACTGGAATTTTTGTTCATTACGAAACATTTTTACTGAAGCTATAATAACGCTTCTTTATTAAAACAGCCGAAAACTTTTCGACGCACATAAATCGATCGAATTAATTTGTCATAAATTTATAAACTTGGCTATAACTGTACTAACGAACTTCGAACATAATTGTTTTCTAATGTTTACGCGAATTTCACTCATTATAATTAAACTTTTTCGGATTTTATCGCGGTTTATTTAGTTTTTTAGATGGCCGAAGTTTCGGATACTTCACAGCAAGCATGGTCTAACTAAAAAACTAAATAAACTGTGATAAAATACGAAAAAGTTGTTTTATTATAATTCGAACATAATTATTTGAAGCTATTATTTTAACCGAGGTAGGGCACAGGAGGAAATTTCTTGCTCAAAATAAGGAGCAGAAGCCGACTGGGGCTATTAACCCCAGGTGGATGGAGGTAATCCTCGAGCTTACACACACACACACACACACAGAAGATCACAGCTAAATAATACTGCTTTCAAGCAGTGTTGTGTTCCTGTTGGTGAAGGAGGTGATCTGAGAGCTCCTGAAGGAATAGGTGATAGGGTCTTCAACGCGCTTGAGATGCTTCTGGTGTTGCATTATGCTGATTAGCTACGGTATTCATTTACCATAAAGCGAGCCGCACGCTTGTTTGCTGACCAAATTATATTTTAAAAAATATTATTATACAAACAATATTTTATTTGTGAAGTCATCACGAATTTATTGATCGACGTAACTCTATAAAACTGTACCTCTCGCAACACTCAATTTACTCTAGAAACTATTTATTGTTTTACATGTAACACAGAGTTATTTTTAACCAACTTCAAAAAAGGAGGAGGTCCTCAATTCAACTTTATTTTTTGATTAATTTGTGCTACCACATAACTTTTTACTGGGTATAACGAATCTGATAATTTTGTAATTGAAAGCACTAGAAAGGTAAGTATGTACTTGTAAAATGGAACCATTTTGATCGAGATTTTTTTTTTAATGTAACAAGCGTACGGCTCACCTGATGGTAAGACCGTAGCCTATAGACGCCTGCAACACCAGAAGCATCGCAAGCGCGTTGCCGACCCTATCCCCAATCCCCCCCAGGAGCTCTGGTCACCTTACTCACCAACAGGAACGCAATACTGCTTGAAAACAGTATTATCGAGATCTAAAGAATACTTTTTGAGCTATCCCTAAGCATGCGTGTTTAATTGTTAATTTTTTAAGGTTCCTACGTTGCATTACTTGTTGATGTACAATTACAGTCATTAGTCGTTTTTCTTTTTCGTTTAAAACCAAACATAATAATATATATATATATATATATATATACATATATATATATATATATATATATATAAATCAATTGCTGTTCGTTAGTCTCGTTAAAACTCGAGAATGACTGGGCCAATTTGGCTAATTTTCATCTTGAAATATTTGTGAAAGTTCGGGGAAGGTTTAAACGGTGAGAAACATAAATAATATGTGACGGAAAATACTAAAAATGACGATTTAATTTTCCAATACAAAATGTTCCTAGCGAGGAAATTTAATGTATTTTGTCAAAAACATTGTCAATTGGTTGACAAATATTTATAGGTGCGTTCAGAAAGTGTTTTGTGTATATTTTTCACAAATATACGTAGATGATACAAAATTCACCGGGCCATCTAGTGTACAATAAATATAATACAGATAAAATATAAAATCGTCTTGTATGGTTCCGCATTAAATAGACAATGAGTGGTATGCAAATAATTCTAAATTAAGCGAGCTAACTAAACGACCCCTAAGAATAATAATAGACCTGTTTGCCACAAAGTGCTTTGCTGTGTCACCATTCATCATCTTCCAACTACATTAATATTAAGACGGATAGCATCTCCCCTCTCATTCCCACATTTCTTTCTCTCCCTCTCTCGAACACATTCTCTTAGACGTTATCTATTTGACAGCTCTACGTTGGGGAAGTTTTTTCGATAGTAAATTAGTTCGAGAGCTACGAAATCATTTGATATAGATTTTAGAAGCAATACTTTATTTAGTTTTGGAATGTTCATTTCTTTTTTATCTATACTAATATATAAAGCTGAAGAGTTTGTTTGTTTGGTTGTTTGTTTGTTTGTTTGTTTGTTTGTTTGTTTGTTTGTTTGAACGCGGTAATCTCTGGAACTACTGGGCCGATTTGGAAAATTCTTTCAGTGTTAGATAGCCCATTTATCGAGGAAGGCTATAGGCTATGTATCATCACGCTAAGACCAATAGGAGCTGAGTCCACGCCGACGAAGTCGCGCGCAGAAGCTAGTATAAAATAAAGTATAATATGTTAAACTTAGGTTTTAAGGTGATGTGCTTTTTAAGATTTGCATTTAGTCTCTCGCTCGCACGTTCATCTATCTCTTTCGCACGTGATCCTCAGACGCTATCTGCTTGACAGCTTCGCTGGGGAAGTTTTTCGATACTAAATAACTTTGAGTGCTTATATAAAATTGTTTTTATAGTGAATTCTTTATTCGTTTTTTAAATTGTTTTTCTTTTTTATAGTTCAAAAATGCTTTTAAGTTTTAACTTTATATGTATATATATAACACTTTATTACTGTTCAAGGTGATGCTTGAAACCAAAGAAAGCTACTTAAAATGTCTAGGAATTTCTTCGTAAATTTCTACTACTTCAAGTTGAACTTTATTTTCCAAATATGTGAAATTAAGCGATCAATCGTTTATTGATTTCTAATATCATATTAATTAAATGAACTTTAAAATTTAATTTAAAAACTTTTTTGAATTAATTTTTTGTTATTAATTTTTGACCGTCTTAAACTTCATGGAACGCGTGAACATAAGTTTTTTTAGGTTGGTTAATTGATTTATTCATTTTAATTATATTTTAGTAATACAAAATAGATGAATGACATAAAAAAATAATTTTAGTGTTGCCATTTAAAAAGTTTTGTTATCTAAAGTAAGTCTAATAGTTGCGAATCTCCTAGACTATGATATTTAATATCCAAGGGGAGCGACAGTTTAAAAAATGCGACTGCCTATTTAAAATTATTGATGGCATTAAAAACGTTGATAACAGCAACATGGCTTCTTTTATCTTAAAGACGGGAGAATATTAAAGCCATTTGGAGTCATAATGGAATTATGGATATTAATCTTAATAGCTATTTATTACATACTTATACTGTTTTCGAAGTTAAATTAATAAATTTATTTGTTATCAAACAAAAAAAAAATTAGAGTGTGTGCTCAAGACCACACGGCAGAAGTGAAAACTTAATTAGCAATCGTAATTAATTTATAAATATATATCATCATCATCATCATCATTTCAGCCTATCGCAGTCCACTGCTGGACATAGGCCTCCACAAGCTCACGCCAATAATGGCGTGAACTCATGTGTTTTACCCATAGTCACCACGCTGGGCAGGCGGGCTGGTGACCGCAGGGCTGGCTTTGTCGCACCGAAGACGCTGCTGCCCGTCTTTGGCCTGTGTATTTCAAAGCCAGCTGTTGGATGGTTATCCCGCCATCGGTCGGCTTTAACAGTTTCAAGGTGGTAGTGAAACTATGTTATCCCTTAGTCGCCTCTTACGACACCCTCGGGAAGAGAGGGGGAGGCTAAATTCTATGCCGTAGCCACACAGCAATAAATATAATTATATTATAGTAAATAATATTCTCGCTCGGGTACACTCGGCGGTCCCGAGTTCACCCGATCGAGCCTTTCCCCTCAGAGCGTTACGGCCTAACTTACTAACTACGAAAAAACGTGTGTAGTGCGATAAAAGAAGTTTTCTCTTTAAAAAAATCGACATAAATTTACATCGACAAGTAATAAAATGACAACACCATCAACGTAGGTAGTAAACTAGTCAATTAATTGGGATAACTCAGAGACTACTCATGAGATCTCGCTTAAATTTAAATCGGACCACATAACTAGCACAAACTTTCAAATAAAAGAATTATCAAAATCCTATGTCACACAAATTAAGAAAAACAGTCGAATTGAAAGCCTCCATCATTTTTTGTGGTGGGTTAAAAATAAAAAGCTTTTTTACTTTGTTAAACTCTACTAAGGAGGTCTTATTCTTTAAAATATTGCAGAAGAAAAGATAAACTTTATCGACATTATTTTTATTTAAAAAATAGTATTAAATAACTAATTAAAAAATTTAATTCATGTTAGCCATTTTTAATCATAAAAAATACTTTGGAAAGATTTCGAAGAATTACTAACAGAAATATTGATATAACTGTTTTATAGAATCTAACAGGTATTTTCATTTGAAAACAAAGACGAATAAATCTTACTTTAGAATAGACACGTGCTTGTTTTTTCGGAGATTTTTCGTTAAACTATTGAATTTTAAAAGCACCCACGCCGTTTTAAATTTCGTAACAAAAATGCATCTTCACAAGACGTTAACATATCACAACATGATAAACGCGGGATGAATTTAAATTGTTTCAATATTATTCTTGGAGTCGATTTCTGTATGAAAAAGTTCTTATACAAATGATACTGTACAAAAAGATCTGATGTGAACAAGATAGAGAAATCCGACGTCTTATCAGAAACATTAACATTCGTAGTGTGATTGTTGTCACTTGGTTTGTTCTACTTGACACCTGAATTTTTTTAACGACTAAATTAGCAAACAAGTTTACGGCCCACCAGATGATAAAGATATACTTATGGGATCTTCCGTAAGGTAGACGTTCAATAAAGTAATTTTTTTTTCACGATTTAGACTATAACATACCACTGCTGGGCATAGTCATCTTTCTCCGTGTAGGAGAAAAGCCGGAACTTAATCCACCACGCTGCTCCAGTTCGGTTTTGGCGGATATATTCCCTACTTTGAGTAGGTAACGATAGCTATCCGATGTATATGATAACAACCGGGACCGACAGCTTAACGTGCTCTCCGAGGGACGATGGGGTTATTTAGTAAACACTGAACATTTACTTATAAATGATTAATATTACCTATTTCCATTCTTTTTAACATCTCTTTTAATAAATATAAATATACTTAACAAAACGACGCCTACAAAAATGACAAAAGCTAATGCCTGTGTTTTGGCAACAGTGTCTTTTTATAGTAACAGCGTAAAATAGGACAAAAAGAACGCTTCGATTCGAAGCTGATTTGTTATCTATTTCCCAGTTCAAATACTTAATAATGAAAAATGTTGGAAAAACAATCAAATAAAAAACAAACACAGGTATCATGTTATATATTTCACTGATTCGTATCACATATCAAATTATATAAATCTGAATATACATTTACAAATAAACAAAGTTAACGATCATTGTCGCAAGTAGAACAAATCATTTTTTCCCTCCCTCGTTAGTAAGCTCGACGGTACTTTTTTGACGTCTGCCGTAGGGCGTCTCTAGTGATTCAAGGGTTTTACAAAACAAACTTACGCATAGTAACAATATGATTTTTATATTTAAGAGCGTAAGGGTCAAAATGTAGAGTTTTTTAAATCACCAAGTACATTGTTACATTGACAATGTTTGGACAAAATTTTTGCGATTGACAAAAAAATTTAGCTCTTATGTTAAAAGAAATACAGAATAAAATCCTGTATAACAATTGTTGCCTGTCATATACATAACAATTTTCATTCATGTACACTCTCGTAACTCTTCAGATGAGTGTCTGAGACGCGTACTCGGAAAATCTTTGAAATAAATACAACTTCTTTCAATTTTGTATCGAAACCTCTTATGATTTTATTTAAATAAGACCAAAATAAGTAGTAATTATTTTTCAAAGTTATGTAAGTGTTATTTTACATTTTACTTAGTAATAGAGTAGATTGAAGGTAGTTGATAAAATTATGAAACTTAAGTTGCAATTGCAACGTATGCAACGCTCTTACTATATGCTGTTTACTATTGCTGCAACGACTTTATGTGAATATTGGATTGCCAAAAAAATCATTAGATAGGACTTTTATAAAGCTATTATTTAAATAAACTATACCTATATACAGTAATTCACAGTAAAAGAAGAACCAATTACACCAAAATTCAACAGTAATATCTGCTAAGTATGATTTTTTAATCTATACTTAAGTAGCATTCTTCATAACAAATATTTAAGTCTATATAAAAAACTTAAAAAAAAAAAACGATTTACTTTACGTTTATAAAACTTCCAATTTTTAAATATTTTAAATTACTTTCAGTGTTTGGTTCAGTACTTCAGTAGTTTACATTTGAAAGTATTATTAACGGTAGTGAATGCAAAAAAGCAAAATGTGGATTCACTCGAGCGTCATGAGGATCTATTGGATTGTGAAGATTAGATACTAAAAAGAAAAAAAAGTTATATGATATATGGCGTTACAGCGGTAGGGAGAGTGTGTAGTCAGTCACAAAGAAATAGGTACTCGAGTGCGTCAGATATTCATATATCTGTATCTTCCGTTAGTACCTTACGTGTTTCTGACAACGGAAAAATATTAATCTGCCGGTTTGCATGGTCTGGTTTCAAGCTGTGAGATTCAGGTATTTCCTCCTCGTAATTGTCAGACTTTGGGTCAGTGCGACGAGAACATCAAGATGAAGCGTCTGTATAGCATAATAATCTGACGCGCTCGAGTTTTTCTAACAATCGTTTTTTTTTTTTTACAAATCTGACCGGTCACCCTAGACGTTCGATACTATATAACGTTCTCAAGTATGGTTGGAGTACCTCAAAAGGTTCAAGGCTATCCCCATTTAGTTATTCTGACGCGTTCGAGTCACTCCTAAAATCCCCGGCAGGGCTCCCCTACCATTTCGCGTTGCAATTACAAACAAAGTTTTACGTAATTGGTCCTGCTACAACCTGAAAACTTCATAATTAGCACTATAATACCTACTTTAAAAAATGTAGGTGTTAAGATGTTGGCGCGTTGGTCACAGACTATTTGTATACGCCATAATATTAATCATTGTCCTGGTCTGAGGTATTGTATTTGTGTATTGAGTGTTTTCGGGTTCCCGACATGAAATTTACATTCTCATATCATATCATACCATGTCATATCATACCATGTCATGTCATATCATATCACCCTCGAAGCCGTTGAGTATAAATTGCTTGTTTATTATTATATTTATATAGAAGTTTTATTAGGAAAACAATTCCGTATTATAATTTAAATAATTAGTCATCTCTATTCTAATACTCAGACAATGCTAACTTTCCTAATTTAATAATTCTAATATAAATTACTCGTTCATTTGCAAGTATAATGAAAACAGAGCAGAACAAAGAAAAGTATTTATTCGGTCGTAGTTTTAAAATTAATAAAATAAGTCAAATGTCAAATGTTTGATAACCTAAATTATATAAATGCACTAAAAACACATGCAAACACAACCCTATTTTTATAACGATTGAAAAAAATCGAAGTAAAAAAGTGTTGTCTTGATCTGTTGGTAAAACACGTAGAACTTAACAGATAGGTCTTAGTTCAAATCTGGGTTGACAACACTAACTGGTTTCTACAGACTTTAGAACATGCTACGTAATATTTTTCGGTCGCGAGTTTGATCCCCACAAATGACATACAATTGTTATTGGCCATTCAGGTGTTTTACGGTTTCTCGTGGTCTGGGCGTTTGTGCTTGTTGTGTTTTGTTTTTGGATATCCGGCACAGGACTTATACTTTAATATCTTTAATATACATAGAAGGTCGTTCGTACCTAAGCAACAATAACGCTTGTGTTATAGGTAACAGCCGACTGGTATAGCTACATTTTTTAAGCGACTTTCAAAAAAGGAGGAGGTTCTCAATTCGACACGTATGTTTTTTTTTTTTATGTATGTTAGCTCAGAACTTTTGACTGGGTGGACCGATTTCGATCAATTTTATTTTAATTGAAAGGTTTTGCGTGTCATGTGGTCCCATTTTAATTTAATTGAGATCTGACAAGTACTTTTAGAGTTATATCTAATAATGCGTATTTACGTGACTACTTTTTCGTCGACCTACGTTATATTATACCGCATAACTTTTTACTCGGTGTACCGATTTCGATGATTCTTACTTTAATCGAAAGCTAATACTTGTTTTGTAGTCTTGTTTAAATTAGATCGAAAACTGATTACAACTTTTTAAGTAATCTTTAATAGCGCGTATTTACTTGACTATTTTTTCGTCTTATTACGTTGTATTACTTGTCGATGTAATTGAAGTCGCTTTTTTTCGTTTGCGAGCAAACACAATTATTTTTAAACATAAATAGGGACCCATATGTATGAAGCGTTTGTTTACGAAATAGCGTTGTCAATAAATCTTTACTAGTACCTATAAAGTAACCAAAAAAAGTTAACCTTAATTAGGCATTTTTTTATAAAGCTCTCAAAATTTGTATCAGTCGATGGGAAGGGGACCGCTAAACTTATTCGTCCCTATATCTATGTGCGCATCTGTAATCCTCAGAATGGACCCAAATAAAGGGAAGGGCAGGTGAAAAGACTGCGGTTGGTAATTTATTACAAAAATAAAGCCGTAGGGCTATCTGATCGTGACTTACATTGGACCTCTGGATCCTTTAGGGATTTTGTGTTCGCACATACTTAACTGAGAGCTGATTATATTAGAAGTGACGTGTTTGTTAATAATATTGTATACATGTTCTTTGAGTTCGAATCCGAGTTTACTTTCGAGATTTGGTAAATTGGGTGATATTTACTTATTTGTTTCTCTGTGTAACGTTACGTTTTCTATTATTATTTTTTATTAAATTCATTTTTACCATTATTTTTGCTCAAAATAAAATACCTTTTCATGACGGGGAAGTTCTGAATGGAATAACAACAATATGATAAAAATAACTACAACAACAAAATTGAGAACCATCTTTGAACAAATAAAATAAAAATGATATTTGTATTGTTTTTATTGTTATTTTGTAGTATGTTATATCGAATGCCATTTGCATTATTCTCTGTTCTACAACTTCCGTTCCTAAAAATGTGTAGGCTATTATGAAGTTTATAATGCAGTGATTTGTAACTTAAAGTACCTACTGCTATTGTGATATATACAACCTAGGAACAGTTTTTACGTTCTATGTTATTAAAATCAGAATATAATATGTTAAATACTAGTAAATATGCTGGGCAAAATATGGGCCTCTTTCTCCACGTAGGAGAAGGGTTGGAGCTTAATCCACCACGCTGCTCCTGCTCCACTTGCGTTTGTTCGTATTCTCTGATATGAGTAACGATCGCTACCAGGAATTTATGATAACAACTGGGAGGCACGGTGGGGTGATCCACAAGGATAGACATCCAAACGGAAAGGAATATTTGTACAAATACAAATTTCCATCACGAGCGGGTTTCGAACCCGCATACCGTCGGTGTTTCAGACGACTACTCGCACCACTACACCAGAGCGGTAGTAAATATATATATTTTCAAAATTTCATTGTCACTTAAACCATTATTAAAACGTACAAAATTAATTCCACAAGATTCTTTAAGGGTGGATTTAGACCAAACGAACAAAGAGCTAGAGCTAGAACAAGAGCATTCTTTTTTGATATAGTGGGGATAGAATGAGCATTCGCTCGTCTGGTGTAAATCGACCTTAAGAGGTATACTTACCCACAATCCTGATGTTCGTAACTCCACCAAAATAAAAATTAAAACAAATAATGATTAGCAAACATTATACAATTATATATATCTTATTTTCGTCTTCATTTTAAATAACAGCATTCTTATTTAATTTTTCTTAAATAAATCTATATTAAAATCATTAATTTTCCGAAAGAACGCTTTAGCACTTCTAATTAATACCATGAAAAGATTACATCGTTCACAAAAGCCGGAATCACTTGAATAATTAATTACTTAATTAAAAATAACGTTTAATTATGTCACTCAAATAATTCCTCGCCCGCATGGGAATAAAATAACGTTAATGAACTTGCTTGTGGATATTAACTGATGTTGACGACTGTACGAACAGTGAAATACCAGAGTTGGGCATAAGCTTACTCTTAATACTCTTATATAAATAAACAAATAAAATGTGCTTCAGAGATAAACATACTGCCGTCTATTCCTATAAGAAGGTAATAACCGACTGTCACAATAATTGTATGTATGTGTTTTTATAATTAACTAGCTTATACCCGCGGCATCGCTTGCATTGATTTTTTTATAAAAAGTATCTTAAGTTACTTCTTATATCTCCAAGAATATGTGTACAGAGTTTCATGATGATCGGTTAAGTAGTTTTCGCGTGAAAGCGTAACAAACAAACTTAGTTAGTTAGTTAGTTAGTTAGTTAGTGGGCTCGATTTTCCGCATTTAGACCCAACATTGGTCCATTATGCGTGAAAAATGGGCTGACTAGTTCAGCCAGCCTAGCTCCTTCCAGAAGCTCAGAAGCCTCCTGGGGCGTTCACAGGCTTCTCGGAGCGTCCTTATACCTTTAAGTATGGTGGCCCGGTGTGTGGCCACTCCCTCGCATTCCAGGATCACGTGGGCGGCTGTTTCTTCAGCAGCGAGACATCCCCTGCATAGAGGGCTGTCCGTTGCATTCATGATGAATAGTTGATGGTTAAGTGCCATGTGGCCGGTAATTGTACCAACAACTATTTTGATGTCCAGACGGTTCAGACTGAGCAATCGACACGCTAGGCGCGGTGATACTTCCGTGAGTACCATCTTGGACTGTCTACAGCCAGTTTGGTTTGCCCAAAGGGCATTGTGGGATGCACGTGTCCGTTGCCTTACCCATGAGCGCAGCTGTCCAAATGGTAGCGGCAATAAGATGGTGGGGCCAGCTACCTTTGTATTGGACCCCTGTCTCGCCAGCTCATCGGCGGCATCGTTTCCATGCGATTCACTGTGTCCCTTTATCCATTGGAGGATTACCCCGTTGAGCGAGGCTACTCTCTCCAGGGCTTGGTGACATTCGTATATGAGACTAGAGTTAGTCGTATTACTTTCTAGTGCTTTTAGTACAGCCATGCTGTCCGACAGGATTCGGATATTGCAATCCTTAATACCTTTGGACAGGACGGCGGTGGCTGCGTGGGTAATCGCAACACATTCACATTGGAAAATGGAGCTGTGTTTACCCAGAGGTAGTGACATTTTGATGTTGAGGTCCAGTGAGTACACTCCGGCACCGGTGCCAGAACCCATTCTGGAACCGTCCGTATAAATGCGGACTTCCCGTATTCCGGACTGATCTCTTTCGGCCTCAAATAATTGTATTCGGTATTTCCTTTCGAAAATATGTTGTTTTGGAATCCTATCGCATGGAGCGGCAACTAGTGGTTCATAGCTCACTAGGCCGTTCCATAAATTATTGTGTGGACCCTCCTGGTTGCACCACAGGCTCGAGTGTTTCAGCCTGATAGCTGCCATAGCCGCTTCCTGCTGTATGAACAGGTCAAGCGGTGCCAGATCAAGCATAACCTCAAGAGCTGACGTTGGGGCGGTACGCATGCAGCCAGTGATTGCAGAGCACGCTATTCTCTGAAATCGCTGTAACTTATTTTTAACGGTGGTAAGTTCTGTTCTCTGCCACCAGATTACCGCACCGTAGGTGATTAGAGGCCTGACAATGGTTTTGTAAAGCCATAAAGTGATTCTAGGTGATATGCCCCAGCTTTTGCCGAGGAGCCGTTTGCATTGGTAGAGAATTATGCTGGCTTTGTTGATTTTTAAGTCTAAGTGCCTATTCCAAAGAAGTTTGCTATCCAGGATTACTCCGAGATATTTGACCTCTTTGGTGAGGGTAAGGCTAGCGCCAAATAGTTTAGGGAGTTTTAGGTTCCCTAAATTCCGTTTATTGGTGAACATCACAAGTTCCGTCTTTGCGGGGTTCACCGTTAAATCATGGTCCGTGCACCACTGTTCGACGACTTTAAACGCGGCCCTCATTTGGTCGCAAACTATACTCTCCGACGGTCCGCTGATGAGTATAGTTAAGTCGTCAGCATAGCCCACTGTGAGAAATCTGCGGTCGTTGAGCAAGGTGATCAGCTCATCGATCACTATGTTCCACAGAAGTGGGGATAATACCCCTCCTTGCGGACATCCTTTCGCCACAACGCCTCTTGTTGTTTTATTCACAGTGAATTGGATGGCTCTGTACTTTAGCATGCTGTCAATCCACCCGGCAATAGTGCTATTGACTCCACGCTTAGTCAGAGCCCGGCTTATGCTGGAAAATTTTGTTTTGTCAAAGGCCCCTTCAATATCGATGAAGGCGCCAAGGGTTGATACTTTGTGGTAAAGATTACCCTCTATGTAGGATACAACCCTATGTAGGGCTGAGTCCGTCGATTTTCCTGTTGAGTAGGCGTGCTGGTTGGGATTAAGAGGTTGTTCAACTAGAGTTGTGCTCCTCAATTCCCGATCTATTAGTCTTTCCAAAACTTTCAATAGAGAGGAGGTAAGACTAATAGGTCTAAATGATTTAGGTTGCGAGTAGTCACCTTTGCCGGGTTTAGGTATAAAGACTACTTTAACCTCCCTCCATGCTTTAGGAGTGTAGCGGTAGACTAGACAACTCCTATATATGGAGACAAGGTGATCTATCAGTTTCCTATCACTCCATCTTAGCATGCCAGGAAAAACCTTATCCAGACCTGCCGATTTGTATGGGAGGAAACTGTTTATGGCCCATGTTACTTTGTTGTGAGTAACAATTTCCTTGGCGGTGATCCAGTCCACCACTTCAGGTGTCTTCGTTATTTCTTCTTCCCATTCCATGTTTGTGTCTATTCGGCATCCTGGAAAATGCGTAGTTATTAGCAGTTCAGAAGTTTCCAGGTCTGTCTTGGTATATGTTCCGTCCGGTTTCTTCAGGCATCCTGGGGTGTGCACGGGTTCACTGCACAGTATATTCTTTACTCTGTTTGCCTGGTTGTTCGTTTCAATAGTGGTACAAAAGCGTCTCCAGCATTCTCTCTTTCTAAATCTGATGCGCTTTTTGTAATGATACTGGGCTTGTTTATATGCATCCCAGTGATTTTCTAAGCGAGTATTCTTTGCTTTATTGAACAGCTTCCTTAACCTGCGCCGTAGCTTTTCAAGCTCCGGACCCCACCAGTGTTTCCTGTGGAGCTGTCGCGCCTTAGGTGTCGTAAGAGGGCATGTTTGTTCAAAGCTAGTAATTAGGCAGTTGGTTACCTGGTTGATATGGTTATCAATGACGTCCGTGCCTCCATGGTAATCAGGTATTTCGATGCCTTCGAGTTTCTGCGCTGTCAGAAGCTCATACCTGCCGCGGTCCATCTTCCGTGGATTACGGCGAGGTTCGGGTGGCGTAAACGTAGCTTCTAGGTTGTATTTGATCCACCGGTGATCAGAACACGACACGTCATCAGACACATGCCAACCTGAAATGTAATCGGACACATGCTCTGTCGCCAGAGTAAGATCTATAATAGTTTGGGATCGCGAGGTTACAAAAGTCGGTTCGGATCCTTTGTTTATTACCTTTAGGTTAGTCGCGAGTAGAAACGAAACAAATTCCTCACCTCGCTGGTTGTTGTCCTTGCTGCCCCACAGCGCATGATGCGCATTGGAGTCCACGGAGATGATAAGTTCCAGTCCCTGACGCTCGCAGTACTCCACAAGCGCGGCCAGTTCGGGAGTGGGGATGTCCGCATCGCCCGGAAAGTAGGCGGATGCTATCACCACATCCGGCAGGCCCGAAGAGGGCTCTTGATTGAGCTTGGCGGTAGTAAGATCCCTGTTAGAGAACTCAGTTATTAAGGTAATATTCACGTCTCCGTGTGCATAGATACAGGTTCGCGGATGTTGTATATTATTATTCAGTAGTAACTTACCACCAATGTTGCTTAGACCGCATATTCTGTTCTTTCTAATCCACGGCTCCTGGATTAGGGCTACGGCCTTGGTCTTACCCTCCAGCAGTCTGCGTAGGTTAGCCGTTGCAGTCTGGCTGTGCTGGAGGTTGGTTTGGGTGACTGAAATGTAAGCTTTAGGGGGAGCTGGCATCGCCATCTCCACTGCTGAGCTCAGCCTCGTCCATGTCCACTAGCTCACTCTCGGAGAAGTCACCCAGGTCAATTTGGGGACCCACCTCGACTGGGCCAGCTTCCACGGACTCACTCAGGAACAAACAAACTTACATTCACATTTAATATTAGTAGGGATTATAAATATGTTTTATTTTAGTTGTGCTATTTCTGATAGTTTTGACGTTTCCATATAATTATCCGTATCAAATAGGTAGATAAGGGTATAATGGATTTTTTTTCACCATCCAATTCCCATTTATTTATGGGATATTAATTCTATTCGCAATTGTGAATATAAGAGTTATAGCTTATTAATTGAAATGAAACATTCCCATGTATTCCATTTTGCCTCTCACTGGTAAAATCTATTCGTAGCTACTATTTTTTATTTTTAATAACACATTTCAAGTGTACTGGAACGAATAGCGATCCAAATTCAACCAAACTTCGAAATAGTGAGTTATTTATTTTTCTTTCTAAACCGGTCGCGTCACTCATCACCGCCTTCATAGTCTGCGTGTAATGTATAGGTACCTACGTTTTACGATCACCGGACCGAAATTATAATAACTTGAAACCAACAGGATTCCAAGGGAACATTAATTAAAATATGAGCTATTTTTCTAGTAATTAAAACTCCAATTTTGTGAGATTTGTTACGATTTGATAGATTTGGTAAAATAGAATGCATAATTTTTTAAAGTATCTTGAACGCTTAAGTACTTACCTGTAAGAAACCGACATTTGATAGAATGACTGTTTGCGCAATTATACAAAACACAATTTAAAAAAAAGAGTTTTGAATAATGTAGACAATGAAAGGTTTAATGTCACAATAATCCATACTAATATTATAAATGCAAAAGTATCTCTGTCTGTCTGTCTGTCTGTCTGTCTGTCGCGCAATCACGCCAAAACTACTAAACAGATTTGAATAAAATTTGGTATACACATAGTCTAGAGTCTGAGAAAGGACATAGGCTACTTTTTAATGCGAATAAAAGGGTGTAAGGGGTTGAAAGGTGGGAATGAAAATTTGTATGGAACTATGTTCGTGTTTCGTAACTGTCAAACATTTAATGTTCATCCCGTCGATATGGTAAACTCTCCGATAAAATTAAAGAACGTATTTAAATAAAGGTTTCGAATCGACAACATATATCTACAATATACGGATAGTGGCGTATTTTACATTTTAAAAATGTATAATAATGTCAGTAATGAAAACGGATTGACATAATATATATTGGTTGTCAAATATAAAACGTAGTGGTTATTATATACTCTTTGGTCAAATATTTATGCGTGCGTTCAGAAATTTATTTAGTGTAAACTAAGGAAAATATATCAAGCTAATTAAATCTTATACTATTAAAAAAGGAAAGCATTTTTTCCCTCAAATCAACGCAGGTGAAACCGCAGGGCACAGCTAGTTACTTATATTTAGCTGTGTGCAGGTGAGTTACGTGTACTCTATATTACATATTATTCATTTGTCGTTTTTACCTTTAACTAAAAATATAGAAAATAATGGAGTACATTTATAGGCTAAGCATATTGTGAATATTTTTAAAAAAAATATTTTTTATATTATTAAAATTATTTAAAACGGGATATTTACCATATTTTTTGTGCTCTTCTTCAGTTAAAGTTTATTTGTTAAAACTATATTTAAAAAAGTATTTAAAATACACTAATTAATATGTAACAAACAATACAGCAATTCCTATTAATTATAAAGAAAATAATTTTATTTCATTTATAAAAAAAAAAATTCTTTCAAATAAAAAGAACAAACACCATAGTGTTATGTCATTAGCCGTTTCGTTTCACTAAGCGGGGATTATGCTATCGGGCTCCGACACTCGTGACCGATACAGACGCCCAGTACGTTCCGATTTTTGTTAATTAATACCTTAGTATGATAAACATAATTAATTACGATATACTTTTAAATTTTAATTATCCTAAGAGTTATACTACAAAGTTTGCTTTGCTGAAATTTGACTATATTAGAACTGTATTGAAATATCATGTTATTCATTAACACCTAAACCTAAGGGTCTGTTTCACAACATCCAACAGATAAAAGTTTTTGATGTATTTTATTATTTAACCGACGAAAAAACGGAGGAGGTTATTAATTCGACGCGTATATATTTTTTATGTATGACCGCGCATAAGTTTTTACAGCGTAGTCCGATTTTGATAATTCTTTTTTATTGGAAAGAGTATACCTCGAAGTTGGTTCCATATAAATTTGAAAATAAAAATACAACCCTAAGGGTAGAAAAACAGGGTATGATTGATTGTTCTCTCACTGATTATAAGGTATGACCACGCATAACTTTTTACAGAGTAGTCCGATTTTGATAATTCCTTTTTTAATTCGTCTACTCTCGTTGTTTTTCGTCGGTTTTTTTTTTCGTTTGCAAGCAAACACAATTATTTTATACCATCGAATTCTACTATATTTATGAGATATTTGTTCTTTCTTTCAATTGTGAATCTATAAGTTGTAGTTTACTAATTGAGGTGGAACAGGCCCCAATGGCGTAGTCTACCATCTATTGTGAAAGTCTATTCGTATCTTATGTGCTGGATAATTTTTTCCACGCCTGGTGAAGCTGACCCAAAATATCGTAAATAATTTCGAGATATATTTAAACAGAGGTTTAAGAATAAGAGTAATTCTGCAAAGGTTTCATTTACTTTACCATTATTATTCAATTATAATTCTTATTAAATTTTATTTTAGATTATGTTATATAGTATCTGTCACAGATTATAAAATATATTCCTATGACTCATACGACAAAGAAACAACCATAAATGTATATAAAACCTGTAGCCTAAGTTATTCTAAAACTTGATTAATACAATGTAATACTAAAGCGTCTTAGATCCGCTGTTTCATATCAATTAAAATTTCCGTTTGTGTTTGCATCAACTTCTGACAAAACACGTTATAATTCTCTAGAATAACAACCCAAACACCTCGAGATGGGAAATATTTGACGAGACGATACCCCGGAACATGTAGAGGAGGCTGCGTTTCCATTACACCGAATGAAATAATAATATAACGCGTAGAATTAAAAAAAAGTTTTAAACACGAAAATGACAAAAGAGGTTTTAAATTAAATCAACCGTTAAAAATAAATTGATTGAATTTGAGTGATATTATTGTAAAGTTCGTTAAATTAATATAATTTTACTACAAATCGACATGCATAATAAAAACAAAAAAATAATAATAATAATAATCGTGTAGTCTTTATACTTGTTATAAATATTACATTCAAGAACCGCTCTGTAGGTCTACCATGAGTTTTTGTTACAAGCGCACATGACGTAACTACAGTAGTAAACGTAGAAACGCAACTGGAATATTTAACTATACCAATATTATGAGTATTTCTAAATTTTACTATAGAGTCTATCGAGCACTCGATAAGACTTATAGTTTTAAATGCGTTATATTGCTTATTAGTTACTAATATCTTTATCTTTCTTCCGTATAGAAAATTACACTCGCTAACGTGTAACGTGAAACTCATGGTAGACGTACTGGTGTAGTGTTGTGAGTAGTCGCCTTAAATACCAACGGTTTCCGGGTTCGGTCCGCTCGGGATGCATATTTGTATTTGTACAAATATTTCTTTCTGGTTTGGATGTCTGTCCTTATGTACCTTGTGGTGTCTCCCCACCGTGCCTCGGAGATCACGTTAAGCGTGGTCCCGGTTGTTATCATAAATACCTGATAGCGATCGTTACTATCTATGATATACTAGCTTCTGCGCACGACTTCGTCGGCGTGGACTCCGCTCCTATTGATCTTAGCGTGATGATACATAGCCTATAGCCTTCCTCGATAAATAGGCTATCTAACACTGAAATAATTTTTCAAATCGGCCCAGTAGTTCCAGAGATTACCGCGTTCAAACAAACAAACAAACAAACAAACAATCAAACAAACAAACAAACTCTTCAGCTTTATATATTAGTATAGATATGGCGGTTATGTTCTTTTCGTATCATAGATAGCCCGCAGTGAATCAGCCCGATGGATTTGACTTCGATCCTTCTACTACATGGAGATAGAGTCCAGTAGTGGGATATTACAGGCTGAATGGTGACATATCACAGATAAATTATTATTCCTTGTGACATGTCGCTTGTAATAGTATCGACTTATTGAAAACTCAGATTTACAGACGAGGTATCACTCAGACTAAGTTAATCTTCGGGTTGAGTGAGTTTATATGAGTTTAGGTCATAGTGTTATTAAGATATAAAAAAGTGTACACGTGGCCATTGTAACAGTTTCGAAAACTTAACACAAACATGGAAAATATCCATCTGCATTTCAATAAAAATAATAAATCTTGAGATATAAAGAAATACCGCCGTCAACAAAGCCGTAACTACAAAGCGAACGCGCGTCCAATATTCTTCAAGTACGTACGTAGGGAATGAGATCCGCAGCGGTTCTATTGATATCGCCTCCAATGCAACTGCAGATTTCAATCTTACGTTGTGTACCGCAAACTGCATCTTAAGACTGATCTAACTTTACGGAGCTATATGGAGTTATCGAATACGCGGATTGTGTTTGTTGATGTCTTATTTTAGTATGTTTTATAAACAGCAAACAAATTTAATAGATTATGTTTAAAGTTCCTAAGGTTATTAAATTCTGATAAGGCTAATTAAATTCTTATGTTACTTGTAGACCTCCTTATTCGTATGTTCTTAATAGATGTTTTTAAATAAAGGTTAAAACTTTGGAACAACAATAATGCTATGCTTTTATCTTTATACTACGTTTAATTTTGTTTGCTCGCTAACGGAAAAAAACCGACTTCAATTACATCGACAAGTAATAAGACCAAAAAACAGTCAAGTAAATACGCGTTATCAAAGATTACTCAAAAAGTTGTAATCAGATCTCGATCAAATTTAAACAAGACTACATGATAAGTATTAGCTTTTGATTAAAGTAAGAATCATCAAAATCGATAAACCCAGTGAAAAGTTATGCGGTTTAATACAACGTAGGTCGACGTAAAAGTAGTCAAGTAAATACGCATTATTAGATATAAGTGTAAAAGTAATTGTCAGATCCAATTAAATTTAATTGGGACCACATAACACGCAACACCTTTTAATTAAAACAAAATTCATCGAAATCGGTCCACCCAGTCAAAAGTTCTGAGCTAACATTTAAAAAAAAAACGAATTGAGAACCTCCTCCTTTTTTGGAAGTCGGTTAAAAATAGAAAATTCACATAGTTACTTATTGTTCTTATTGTTTTTCATTTCAGAATTTTGTGCGAAAAATTATAACAACGATGTAAAAATATTAGTTAATACTAAGCTGCCCGGACAGACTTCGTTCTGTCTGTAATGTTTTTTTTTTTTTTTTAGTATAAAAACCTTCTCGAGCCATTCTCGAGTTATGCGCTTAGCAACATTCATTTTATTATATAGATTAGTATAATTTTAAAGTATATGTAGTCGTTGAGTGATAACAAAGTTGACTGGTTAAGATGAACGCCTGACACTCTCAGCAATAAATATCGTGGTCAAAATCTGGAGAAGAGAGAAGTACCTCGACCTTATTGAAGATCACAGCTACAAAATACTGCTTTCAAGCAGTGTTGTGTTCCTGTGGTGAGTAAGGTGACCGAAACTCTTAGAATCCCTCCGGATTAGAAGTAGGGCCGACAACACATTTGCGATGCTTCTGGTGTTACAAGTGTCTATAAGCTACGGTAATCGCTTACCATCAGCTGTGCCGCCAACGCTTAGAGTACGACAAACAGCTGTAAGACATGTACAAGCAATTATGATGAGCGGATATCGACCACTAAGCTCTCATATGAATATACAGTTACTCATTATAATCTACTATAAGTATTTAAAAAAAAAAGTGTTCTTTATTTCGTTAATTTTTTTAAACAACACAGTTTAAAAAAAATTAAACAGAGGTTTTATTCACCGAGAACGTGCAATGAAAACCGACACTCAATATTCGTGGCTCGAATGAGACCGGTTACAATTGATATCAGTTGAAATGCATCTCTCGATGAGTTCGTAAGTTCTTTTATGGGACCCTAAATATCTCAGCATCGAATAATCCGTTAGATGCTTTGAAGAAGTTTTTAGATTAATTCGAACGGTGTATTGCTTTCTGTGGTGATTTGTTTCGTGTATCACAAAAGAAGATTATAAAAAAAATACTGCATAGGAAATGCGGTACGATAAACAAACATAATTATTGTATATTCGCTTTTTCTAATGTGCAGTTATATGTATTTTTTCCGAATTTATGTCATTTGATATTTTTAGAATCTTTTTTTTTTATACAACTAGGTCGGCAAACAAGCGTACGGCTCACCTGATGGTAAGCGATTTCCGTAGCTTATAGACGTCTGCAACACCTGAAGTATCGCAAGCCCGTTACCGACCCTACTACCAACCCCTTATTTAGTTGGAATCTTCAGCGGTTTTTTTTTAAATATAGTTATTAAACAGCAAATTAACAGGCTCAAACATTTAAAATCGTTCAAACTTTTTTTAAGTCTTCGTATTTCACTCTCTGCGTCACCTCTCTCTCCCACTCTATATAATTTAAAATTATCTATATTAAAACTTGCAGAACTTCAGCATTATGTCTGCCACAACTTGTTTAAAATAATTAACATAACTCCCAAATTAGTCAAAATGCATGTCTAATTTTGAATTTAAGGTCATAAGTCTCTACGCGACCATGACCGACATTCACAAAGAGCTACGTGAAACAAAAGTAGTGTTCCACGTAAGTTCAAAGCGAGTAAATGAGAGTTTCAAGTAAGTACACAAGTAGGTACATTATATTAATATGTCGTTACAGTATATGTGAATTATTATTTTCTTTAACATGAATTTACTGATTTTAGTCGTATATGATAATTATACTAATTGTTATTAAATTTATAATTATTATTTAACTAGCTTCTGCGCGCGACTTCGTCGGCGTGGACTCCGCTCCTATTGGTCTTAGCGTGATGATATATAGCCTATAGCCTTCCTCGATAAATGGGCTATCTAACACTGAAAGAATTTTTCAAATCGGACCAGTAGATCCTGAGATTAGCGCGTTCAAACAAACAAACAAACAATCAAACAAACAAACAATCAAACAAACAAACTCTTCAGCTTTATTATATTAGTATAGATTAGTATAACTTAGGCTACTTTTATTTTAGAATATTTCTTATAACTCTGCGAACTGAACATTATCTTTTTGTTAAATTCCACGCGAATGAAGTCGCGGGCAAAGCAGCTAGTAACAAATAAAAACAAGCACACCAGTCACCACGTGACAACAAGCGAACATTTCTATACGTTCACACATCGTGAAATTTCCCGAATACACTGAAATCGGTCGGCCGGTGTCGTCCTACGATCGTACCGATAACAGAGATTCAAATCACCGTAACGAAATCAGCATCCCGGCAGCCAGTTTAAACGAAGCGACGTTCCTCGCAAATCTTTAGTAACAACGTCGGAACAATGAGGATTCTGTTCACCTTATTATACTGACTGTACAGAATACTGCATAACTTTAATTATTTAACTATAAAAGAATGAGAATAATGTGTTCCGCGCTAAAATAATTCTACTAATATTATAAATGCGATAATTTGTGACAATGGATGTTTGTTACGCTAGCGGTCGTGGTTCCGATCCCCGCACATGACAATCATTTGTATTGGCCATGTATGGCCAATACAAATCATCTGTAGATGACAGACACACACAATCAGATGTTTGTCGTGGTCTGGGCGATTGTGCTTGTGTATTGTGTGTTTCCGGACCCCCGACACAGGAGATAATCCTACTGGAGGCCGTTGAGTGTGAAGCGTTTATTTATTTATTTTTTATCCCGACTTTCTCTCGGGATTGGAAATTACGCGGGTGGACCCGCAAGGTACAGCTTAAAATAAATATGTAGAGATTAATTTATTTATTTCACCAACGTGAATGGCGACTTCCTGTAAATTGTAGCATATTTTATGTATAATTAATTTAACACAAATTAATTCCCTAATCAAAGTGTTACCTAAGATTATTGACTAAATAAAATGTATTAAATCCCAACTTGGTACCACGCTCAAAAAATAAACAAAATGAATTTTTATTGTTAAGAAAAAATTAAAGAAAGCAATCTTTATTAATACTACTATTTTTTCCTGAAATTGATGCGTGTGAAATCGCGGAGCATAGCAATATTTATATAAATTCAAACACAAAGTTTTATAATAAACTTAAACTTCTTACCATTTTCACAAATGCATGTATCATTCACTTTTAAACAAAGACTGTATTCGTTGTTACTAAAAGAATTTACAATCGCACCGAAATAGTCATCGTGAGACTTTGCAAAAGCTTTTTTTTTCTCTAAAAGTAGCCAATAAGAAGAGCAGCAAAAGCCGAAGTCGGATAATCCTCCCGAGATGAAAAACTAGGGAAGATATAAGCGCGGGCGTTCGATCGATACGAGGAGTAAAGTCAAAATGGTAAAATGTGACAAGTTAGAGGATATGATTTAAACGCATTTGGGGCAGATACTACTAATTAGTAAACATACATCTGATTATTTTTAAAATAACGTATTATTACGAAAGATTGCACTTATCTAACGCTGATATTATAATGAGAATATATATGATTTTTGGAGTTTACTCTTTAAGAATCTCGTGCGTGCTCTATCGTTTGTACAATGGGTTGTGTTCCGAAGAATTGTTCGAGATGATGCCCACGGCCACTTTTTACCATCGCACCGCTCGCCATCGACAGGGAATTCATGCTCACACATTGCAGCCCAAATGGTCCCGTACAGTTCGGTTTCAGAGGAACTTCCTCCCACGGACCATTCGGCTGTGGAATGAACTCCCTGCCGAGGTTTTCCCACAATGCTACAGTATGGGGTCCTTCAAGAGGGGAGTAAATAGGTTTTTGAAGGGTCGGCAACGCGCATGTGATGCCCCTGGTGTTGCAGGCGTCCATAGGCTACGGTAGCCGCTTACCATCAGGCGGGCCGTATGCTTGATTGCTACCGTCGTGGTATAAAAAAAAAATCGATTTTCATATTAGGCATGAAAAAAGTATGAGGACTAAAATCCACTGAACGAATGATCTCGTTACGTTTTTGTTAGCGCTATCTATCGGAGATAAATGGCGTTACGACGTTTTCTAATAATGCCATCCGTTTATTTGTTTCGTTTATTTACCATTTGATATGTTATTAATCTTTTTCTTAGACTAGTAAGCCTTTTTGTGCCTATTTAGACAGTTAATCTGAAGGAGTAAACTCCAGTCGTGAGTCTGAGCTGGCACACATACTTTTTTTTGTTTATATTTTTTGTTATTGTTTGTGTACTTGTACAAACATTTGTATCTGGTTAGAGTATACGTCCCTGCAGGTCTTCTCGCCATTCTTTAGAGACTACGTAAAGCTGTCGATTCTTGTTGCTATCATAGACACCTGAAAGTGATCGTTACTCGTGGTAAATTTCCGAGTCAATTATCCACCAACCCCTACTGGAGTAGCATAATGGATGGTCTGACCATTCTCATTTGTCCAGTAGTGGGACAATACCAATTGATTGAGTTCAGTTCAGTAAATAATATAAATAAAAAAGATATATAACCATAAAAAAGGACGTAAGCGTACAAATAATTATTTATTCGCTCGTTGCCATATTTTTAAGCCACAAATTCTAAGGCGGAATTTTGCTCGGATAATCTGAAGTTTTAGGTAACAGATGGCGGGAAATGATGAAATTATTATCTTCTCTGTAATTTACTTTACCTATCTGGTAAATATAATTAAGATAACCGAGAAATAACTTCAAACTAAATACAAATTACAAAATGTTTGTTACTGTTTTTATTAAACTTAACCAGAGGGCTATTTTACTTTTTTTTTTATATACAAGTAGGTCGGTAAACAAGCGTATGACCCAACTGATGGTAAGCGGTTACCATAGCCTATAGATGTAGAGGCCTGCAACACCAGAAGAATCACAAGCGCGTTCCTACTCCCAATACCCCCAGGAGCTATGGTCACCTTACTCACCACAGCACAGTGGTACCGTAGTAGATCATAGGGCTCCAATCACGATGTTTGAATTACGCGATGATACCTCGCCTAATTACTTGCTAATAGACATACTACTTGAAAGTATATAAGGAATAGCAATCAGCTATTTGCAACATACATTATTGTGCATCGGAAGTGAACTGATCGGATTAGTGATTATTAGCGTTATCACCAACTGCTAATTAGCTTAATACTTGACGCGTGTTTTTCCGATAGTAAATTGTTTGTGACTTGTTTTTGTGCAGTGGATATTCTCTTTTATATTTGATGAACTAAGTTTTTACACACACGCAGGCACAAAACACTACTTGAAAACAGTATTAAGCTGTGATCTTCTGTAATGCTTCTCTAGATTTTGAGTAGGATATATCCTGCTGTACCCTACTTCAGTTAGCTAGTTTATGCTTTCGTCAATAAAAATAATAGTTATGAAAATCAACCAAAACTAAAAATTACGTACCTACATGTAGGCCTTAAAATCACTATTGAATCTTCATTTTACATATTGAAAAACTTTGTCAGTAATTTAAAAACACAAAAATAACTGCAATAAAAGCCCAGACACGAAAAACATCTGTATGAGCCATTAAAAACTTCTCATCGCGGCAATCGAACTGTTATTGGAAGTATTAGAACAGCTAATTGCTTTGATCATCGCGTCAATCCGCAGAATAAGAAATTAATTTAAAATAAGCTATTATAAACAATATAAATATAAAAACAATTTATATTATTTTTACAAAAATATGTTTGTAGTAATATAAAAGTAAACAATTAATTGAAAGTATAATGATGATTAAAATACAACGAAGTTTTTATTCAACGGCGCAGGTATATTTTCATTAAATATTTTTTTATTTATTAAAAGTCTAACATCACAATAGATACTCGTATGTAGAGCAAAAAACGGCTTTATCTGTCATTATTTTCAAAGCTTTATTTCAAAATTATTTGCCTTGTATTTTCCGTGATTCGAAGCACGCATGTGTACAGTATCCTGCTTCGTCATAATATTTTTATGCATTTATAAAATTAAAAATAATAAAATTAATTAAACACGTATAACGTAACATGACTATAATTATGCGCTTTATATTGATTGCTAGTTTAATATATAGAATGTTCGACTCCTAATTACGTTCCTTCAAATGGGGGGGAGGATCTGTAGGTGTATCACGCTATATCACGTCGCATGAAAATAGAAAAATAAAAAAAATCCTAGCCCTTTTGTAAAAAATAATAATAATTAATAACGCATCTTCTTCACTTTCTTATTATAAGCGCATCAATTTTTAAACGTTTTTTTATATATATAAAAATATAAAATTATTGCATAAAATGGTTAACACTAAAATGATTCCATGCTAGCCCACCTTATTATTACATAGATACGATACGTAGGCCCATGAGCACTTTGGAATCGTCATTTTACAAAATTTAAATTTAAGATAATTAATGATTAAGTTTTTTTAAGAGTTTTTTTTTTTTAAGTGAAGCTACCACCGATTCGGAATGTACCTAGATTCTGCAGAGAAGAATCGCCAAGAAACTCCGCAGTTACTCTTTTGAAAATAATGTATAAACTGTAATTGAGTACAAAATTAGTAATATATATATTTTTTTAACAAATAGAAACCATTTGTATATAGAAATAGGCCCATAACCTAGAACAAAACGCAGGCTCACTGTTTGTACTGTATATACAGTACTAATGCTTAGAATACATTTTATAATCAATAATCTGCCTACTGAAGCTTAATCTAAAACGCTAACTATAAAACGTTCAACAATCACACGATTCACAATTAAAATAATGATTACCTATTAACGTAACTATGTAAACTAAACTAATTCTCATATAACTAGCATTTCAGCCGAACCGAACGACTTTTGCGAACCGTTTTAATTGTCTAACAACCAAACGTTAATTGATAGACTATTCGAAAGACATTTCGAGCTGTACCTGCCACTTCGTGAAGTATAACTTTTGCATACTTGGTAATTTGTGGTAATTTACATTTGAATTGAACTTTAATTAGACTTACACTTGGATCATATCTTATGAATATTGAGGGAGATGAAGGTTGTTTGAATTTCTGTAATTTGTGTTATTAGTTTGTGCGAAAAAAGGTGAATGTGTAACGCTTTACCTGTTAGTCATGGTTTCATTTTTAAGTAATTACTGAGGTAGGGCACGGGAGAATATACCTATCTTTTTTTTATCGCAGGGGAACCCATTTACGGGTGATATCCAGGACGCCCGGGTAGGCAGTCCTAGACCGTATGTCGGACTCAGCACTTGGGGGTGCCAATACCGCACTAAACCCTTGCGGTACCCTTCAGCCACTTTAATTGGAGGGTCCCGAATCTGCAGGCAACAGGATCCTTCCAGCGACAGGCTGGCCTCGGCGAAAAGGCCAGACTTCTCCTCCACGGGGACTTCTCCGGCTCACCTCTGAACAGTCCCGACGACGCCGTGTCTAGCAGGACCGGGTTCCCATCCCGGCCCGACACAGGCACAGGGGCGTTACAGGAGGCGCATTAAGTATCGCCTCCTACGCACCCCCATTCGTCGCCCGCGGGTGGAAGCCACGTCGGCGGCCTCCTCTCTCACCCGCTCGTCGTCCTCCTTCTGGGACATTACTGTCTCGCAGAAGGAGACCATCGCCTTCCGCGGAAGAATATATCCTGCTGCAGCACTAGAGCAGCTCATTTTTGGAAGTATTTCTACTTCACAGAAGATTACAGCTAAATAATACTGGTCTCAATTATTGTTGTATTTTTGTGGTGAGTTAGGTGGCCAAAGCTCCTGGAGAGGGTTGGGGGTAAGGTCGGCAACGAGCTTGCGTTGCTTCTGGTGTTGCAGGCGTCTATAGGCTACGGTAACTGGTTAGGATCAAATGGACAATAAATAAATAAATATCTTATAACATACACACACGGTCGTCTGTTCCTATGTTAAGCAACTTAATGCTTGTGTTATAGGGAACAGTCGACTGTTATAGCTTGTTTTGATAAATATAAATAGAAATAACACATATAAATATATAAATACAAATATTACAATATGAAACAAATACTAGTCATGAATATAATAATTATAAGACGCCTTTTCAAATTATTGATTTCATTTTCATTCATTATACCTACTTTTTAAGAAAATTAATAAGTTAATAAGTAAGTAACAACTTTTAAACTTTTCTGATGAAGAAATATCTACCCCGACGGCGGAGTCGTGACATCGCTGGATCAGTCTGCCTGTGACCACGGCTAGTGTAACCTAGCCGAAACGTCAGGCCCCAAGGTAACATATTTTACCTTAAAAATTTTGTTCGCGTTAATCCCCGTTCGAACATTAAAATATAATAAGTAATTACTTACAAAATTCATCAAATATACAGTTAATAAAAATAATCATAAACAAACGAAGCAATAAAAATGAACATACACTAATGAGCCATTAAAACAGTACATTAATTAAAATAATAATCAAGTCGGTCTAAAACCTTATTTAGAAGGCAATAAGGTGAAAATTAAACTTTAAAAATTCAAAAACAAATTAATATGACAAGTCTGCCTAATAATTTTAACGCTCGGCCTTTTGTTTTGTGTGATCTCACATTAATTTAAACCCTATGTCAATGTTATAAGATTCAAATTAGCTTGTCTTACCATTTCATAAAGTTTATACCACCATTAGTAACTCCTTTTTTTAATATAACATGCATGGCTTTTAAACTATAATAAGATCATTCAGTGTTTCGTGTTGTTTGACTGACATTATTAGATTTGTATACTTTAATGTTGAAATTATAGTTATTGTTGACACGCATAGAAATAATAGTACGGTTCTTATATAAACGCAGAAGAAAGAGGACGAACACTAACTTTATTTACGAATACACCGAAATAATCAACAAATTTATCTTATTTATACCACTACATGCTGTGTGGTTACGGCATTAAAGAATATAGCCACCCCCTCTCTTCCCGTGGGTGTCGTAAGAGGCGACTAAGGGATAACATAATTCCACTACTACCTTGGAACTTAAAAAGCCGACCGATGGCGGGATAACCATCCAACTGCTGGTTTTCACAGGCTGAAGACGGTCAGCAGCGTCTTCGATGCGACAAAGCCAGCCCTGCAGTCACCAACCCGCCTGCCCAGCGTGGTGACTATGGGCAAAACACACGAGTTCGCGCCATTTCTGGCGCGAACTTAGAGAGGCTTATGTCCAGCAGTGGACTGCGATAGGCGGAAGTGATTTCCAAAGCCTCTAAAATAAAGTATAAATACAAGCATAAGACGAGCCGTACGTTCTAAATTTCTACACATTCTGAGTTTCAAGTTATTTGGACAAATACTATGGTTTGATATTTTTTTTTCTTTAAAATCCAAACCATAAAACTCTTAGACCTTGAAGTACATAATGTACATTCTCTGAAACTAAACATCTAAGAAAAAAAAGAATAAAAGAAATCTTACTACTGCGCTCCGTATAAACATACGAGTATATAGAATTGTAGAGTGAAAGAGTTTTTCAAATCGGCCCAGTAGTTCCAGAGATTACCGCGTTCAAACAAACAAACAACAAACTCTTCAGCTTTATATATTAGTATAGATTTTATTTATTTATAAAGATAGTATAAATAAGGTTAGCATTTAACATTTAAAGATAGCCCAGAGTCATTTACATAAAATCCTGAAATGGTTCCTCCAAAACATCTGTTGACTCTAATTTCGAGTCTTATTTTTATAAAAGTGTCTTACAGTCAATCGTGTTTGTCGGTAATGACGGTAAACGCGACATTTCGTCACGCGTCAACCATTAGCCCAAGCTGACAATAATACTAAATTACATCTCCGAATTTATCGTAAGTACGTTACGGGTGCCGCTGTGATATATGATATTTTGCTTTTTTACGTCTTTAACACGTTTTAGAAACAACTTTACTGGTCGCTAATGAAACTATCTCTCGTATTACGGTATCCAATATACTTACTACATATTAACTTTATCATCACTACATATTATAAAAACAAAGTCGCTTCCCGCTGTCTGTCTGTCTGTATGTATGCTTAGATCTTAAAAACTACGCAACGGATTTTGATGCAGTTTGTTTTAATAAACGCCGGCTGCATGCACGAAAAAGGATGACTCATTGTAGCGTTACGCTCATTGTACGCTTGCGCTGCATCTATCTCTCTTCCACTCGATTGACCTATGTGTCCGAGGAGATGTTTTGTTATGACGTTGTCACGTTAAACTATTTTCCGTAAACCAACTTCACAGACAACCAATTTTTTTCATCATAAAACACTATTGCACCTGTCAGAAATTTTTATTCGCAACGTTTGAGTCGTAAAGTTGTAGTTGATATTTCGGGTGCAATCCTGCAAATAAAGCCTGTCATTAACTTATGTGAGAGATATATTGTAGCAGTGACGAGTGGAATAAATCCAGTGGAATGAGTCCAGAGGGTAGGACCACTAGATATCTATCCGATAACTGGTTAGAACCGCTACGGGTACGCGACCCGAACTGCTCTAGTTGCTAGTGTCACACACCCCTCCCCGTAATCGTAGCACTGTTATCCATAACCCCACATCCTTTTCTCAAATAAATCCCTCCCATCTATCCTCCTTCTTAGCCAGGAATTCCCAAGGACGGTTGATGTCAGGCAGGTGGCCGGACGTAAAATATACCATGCCAAATCTTTCACAACATGAGTTCCATGAGAAAACATGTTTTGCCGATCCTACGTAAGTGGGATAAGGGCAGGGAGATGATGATGATGAACGAGTGGAATAAATCAATGCCGTAATTTATTATATTATTTATTTAACTTTTTATTATATTATTTAATTTTATTATATTATGATATATATTTTATTTTTATTATATTATTAAATTTTATTATATTATTTAATTAATTTATTCTTATAGGCTATTAAATGTCTATTCAAATTTATAGAAACGAGCAGTTAAACTGAACCTGTCTCCTCTTCAATACAGAAGAAAGTTCAATTTGCCACGCTATTGCTGTAAGGTTTGATGGTGTTTTCTCTATCAAGTGTAACTAACATTATTAGGGTTTAATTACAAGAACCTTTAACCAAGGGATTTACGCGCTTTTCAGGATACGGAGGAAATTTACTTGAGTAAACGAATTTGTGTACCCTATTATGTACATTCTGTTTACATATACAATATACGAATATGTAATTTACATATGCGTAACCGCTGCAGGTAACTGTTTGCGTGATGCGATTGTGAATAATAATAATTATATAGGTGTGTACTGAAATTATATGATCTCTAAAAGAACGAAACGTTAATTAAAGAGACCATGACATTGAAATGAACTGAAACTTCGTCTGTTTTCGACGATTTTTTTAGTAATGCATAAAAAACTTTAGTAATATGGCTACAAATTTACCATACCATGTCCATACAATTCTTTGTCTCAATTTGCCGCTTGTAGGACTTTTTTTTAAGTCAACAACGCGACTGGCTAAATCTAGTATGACTATACTATATATCTTTCATATGTCACATTTTTGATCTCCCTCTTTAATTTTCAAACTTCTCACCCACGTCATTTAAGTCTGTACATTATTTCTAAGAGGTCTGTCACCACTTTTATTGATTTATTCTGCACAAAATCTAGAGCAGCTCCTTTGGGAAAATACCTCAATTTTACAGAATATCAGCTAAATAACAGTGATTTCAAGTAGTTCTGTGTTCCTGTCGTGAGTAAAGATGTCAGAGCTTCTAGGGAGGATAGGGTCGGTAACGCGCTTATGACGCTTCAGGTGTTGCAGGCGTCTATAGGCTACGGTAACCGCTTATTAGCAAATTTTGTGCTCAAAATATGGAGCAGCCCGACTGGGGTAGTACCTACTTCGACCTTACAGAAAATCACAGCTAAATAACACTGTTCAAGCAGTGTTGTGTTCCTGTTGGTGAGTAAGGTGTCCAGAGCTCCTGGGGGGAACTGGGGATAGGGTCGGCAACGCACTTGCGATGCTTTTGGTATTTCAAACGTCTATAAGCTACGGTCATCGCTTACATCAGGTGAGCCGTACGCTTGTTTGCCGCCCTAGTCATAAAAAAAAATACGTTGCCTTAAATGTGTGTTACGTTTGCGCGTGTGTTTACAACACATACAAAATATTGCAGACGACATTCCATATACATTTCTTTACGTGAAAACCTCGACTTGAACAAAATCTGTTGTTTCGTATAAAACAATACGGAATACTAAACCATATCAATTGAATTATATCTAACCATCGCTTACAAGTGCCGCGATTTAACGCAAAAATAATGCAAGCACGTGAAAGGGCAGCCTGTAAGCGAATACTTATTCCAGTTTCGCATAAAGAAGTCTTGAGACTCGTTTTAAATTCATTTAAAGAGCATTCATAAAATTTCGTAAAGACCGGATTTTTTTGAATTAAAACCCATACAAACGACTCTCATAATGCATTTCTTATTTTTTTTTTAGTTCTTAGACATAAGATTTTATTTTTGATTTTTAATGACATGTTATGGTAGTGTTGGTAAGGTACTGGATATCGAGATTTACTGCTTTAGATTTAAATTTTTTTTTTTTTTTTTGATAAAATTGTTTTGACGAAAATAAAACACACCTAACGCATACATAAGTGAATAATCTTTTCATTTGTAGGTACTCGTAATTTAAGTAAGCGTATATTGTAGGAAAACAACAACTTCTAATGAAAATGAAACTGTCATTCTTTATACAATTACATCTCAATTCAAGGCGTCGTGTTATTCTTATCTATATGTTCACTTTCGTTTGTCGACATTTATTATTTTTAATCATTTATAGGCAAATAAATATTTTATTAAAATGAAACTTTTATTCTATCGCCCCAAAATTTTTCGTTCATCTATCCTATCGCATGTCGCAAGGTTTTCACAGTATTTAAGTGTATTTTCATATGTCTATTAATGTCAATATTTTTTATTCACTAAAGTTTTAATTGCATCGTGGTTTCGTAAAACCACAAAAATCTGTTTCTTTTTTTCGTTTCATTTACTTAAGGTGTTCGAATCCTAACTGCGTTTCTTCAAATGTGGGGTTCTGTAGGTGACCTCGTTCAGTGTGAAAAAAAAAACAAGTAGCCCTTTTTTAAATTTGACTTTGTCTAAGCAGTCGAGCTACTCGTTCCGCATGTTACTTTCGTGAGCGCGTAAGCACGGCTATAAGTTACAATGAAAAACGTTCTGCCAGAAAAAGAATTCGTTTCCATATGCGGTTCTTTAGTTGTATGAAGCAGTTAGTATTAATAATTCCCTTTATCGACGTTCTCAGGGCTAAGAATAATAGTAATGGACGGTTATGCAGAAGTACGTTGCCAGAGCAGATCGTATATTATGACCAAGTACTATATATTAAATAAAATAATTATTAAAAGAAAACAAAAAAACACGCCTGCATAAAAAACAACTAATAGAAAATGAACTGAAAAGACTGGAACAAGATAAAAATTCAAAATTACACAAAGCTAGTGAAACAAATTGAAACAATATCAAATATTATGTACTATACACTTAAAAATATCAATACGGTAGTCCTTCAAAATTTTATGCAACGTCGTACATAATATGCAGTCGGAGACATGAAATTGAAGGATAAGTCAAATCATTCTCTCTTTGTGCATGTCTCCGACTGCATATTATGTACGATGTTGCATAAATATTTGAAGGACTACCGTATTGATATTTTTAAGTGTATAGTACATAATGTTTGATATTGTTTCGATTTGTTTCGCTTGCTTTGTGTAATTTTGAATTTTTATCTTGTTCCAGTCTTTTCAGTTCATTTTCTATTAGTTGTTTTTTATGCAGGCGGGTTTTTTGTTTTCTTTTAATAATTATTTTATTTATGTCTTTTTAGTTAGACAAATTACGTAATCGGTTCAATTCATTAAAATAGTTTACATTATGTGGTTGATTAAGTAATTTATTAACGACGAAAAAAATGCGGCCGTTCTAAAGTTGCCGCATATACATATATTATTTTTATGTTTGACCAAGCATAACTTTTTACAGAGTAGTCCGAAGTTGATAATTCTTTTTTTATGGGAAAGGCTACACCCTGAAATTGACCGTCGGACGTTGCCTAGGAGGCGAGGAAGAAGCTCGGCTCGCATCTTGCTTGCCTTAGACATGAGAAAGAGCAAATTCAACATTTTCTAAACTTTCTTATTGTATTTCTTTATTATTATTACAGTAATAATAACCATAATATACATTTTTGAAATCCTTGTATTGATCCCTTTAATTTGATACCCATATTATAGTATTCTAAAAAAAATATATTTCTTCATTAACTACAATGGCTTCGCACAGCCGCCATGTTTGTTTTTTTTTAATGTCACCTATCCAAGAACACTTGGGCTGCTAAGACGAATCTAACGATATCTCAATTATACAAATCCGTTCAGCGGTTCTAGAGGAATCAGGTAATTAAGAATATTACATACATACAAGATACGCGCGAAAAACATAACCCTTCCTTGGCAGTCGGGTAAAAAGGGCTTTGAATGTTATTCGTATTATTTTTTGTGTAATACTCACACATGAGGAAATTATATTTGTAATACCCGCACCTACGACACGGTTAGAAGAAGGTGCGGGTTCGATCCCCACTGGGACGGTCGGTATTTTTGATATGATATTTAAAATGTTTATAAGGACTTTGCATTTTTTTTCACTTGTAACGTGATGTATAACACTTACAGAGCCTCCTTTGAAGAAACGCAGTTAAAAGTCGAACATCCTATATTTTTTTTAACAAAAACCTACTTGAATCTACTCACACTGATATAAAACACCTGAGGACGATATTTTCGACGTCATTAAAATTTTGTAATTGTCCACTAATCACAATGCTGTTTTTTTAACAACTGTTTAACGACCTAATCTCCCCTTGTTGATATATGGTGAGGTTTTAGGCTATACCCCCCCCCCCCCCGTACTTAAACCATAAACAGAATAAATATAATAAAACCGAACAAACGCGATACAGTATTCTGACGCTTTCATGTGAAAATCAATTTAAAAAGTGACGCCACACGCGTGACGAATAGACATCCAATTCTTTGATATTCATACAAGCTTGTTATAAATATTGTATGGTATGTTATCACAATGTAGAGCGATTTGTAATCTACACTATAGGTAATATCGGCATTCATCGGGACAATTGACCTCTCCAACTAGAGTTTTCGTGATTTTAAGTTACATAATAACTTTATTTGTTATAATATAATACAACGTGATGTTTTATAACCTGTACGTAATAGAGCCTATAGAGTTGTGATTTACTGCAACGTTTGAATTCAGTTCGCGAATAGCAATATTTGACACGTTAAGTGAAGTTTTAATGGGGTTCCAAGTTGAATGATTAGTTTATTGATTATAATGTAATGTGATGTTTTATAGCCTATATGTAAAACAGCTGATCAAGTTTTGAATAACTAACTTTAGGATTCTGTTTGCGAATACTTGTAGAAGTATTTAATAGATAGAGTTGGATGATGATCGAAAATTAATAGTATGTACTTCAAAGTTTTATTTATTGAATTATATTTTACATCAGATAACTTTATTAGTAATTAGTGAAACAGTGCCTAAGTATTGCAAGTTATCTATAAATATATATTTTTCTAACTAAAACTCCTTAAACATTAGAAAACCATTAGGTAACCTTATGTAACCCTTAGGTTTCCGCTACCTCGGCCCCACCAAAACCGCTCCATCAATCGTAAAAGCCAAACAATACCTGATAAAAGCCGTCATATCAAAGCCAGTTGTTTTGAACGCTGGCGCAATGCATGAGCAACAGCGTTTTGTCATAAAAATATAGCTATATATTTTTTTCAGAATTAAATTTTTTATCGCTATTGTAAATTGTGTACATGTTTCACGATCATGATTCAGCCTGTAATATCCCACTGTTGGGCATAGGCCTCTTCCCCATGTAGGAGAAGGATAGGAGCTTAATCCGACACGCTGCTCCAATGCGGGTTGGCGGATATATTCCCCACTATGAATACGATCGCTATCAGGTGTACATGATAACAAACGAGACCGACGGCTTAACATGCTCTCCGAGGCACGGTGGGGAGACCCACAAGGACTGCACAAACACCCAGACCACGGCAAACATCTGTATGGCCAATACAAATGTTGTCATGTGCGGGGATCGAACCCGCAACCGCTCGCGCAACAGCCAATCGCAATCCATTGCTGTGACAGCTGCGCCAACGCGGCGTCGTACATGTTTATTCTATGTTAAATTTTCTCTGCACGAGCTTATCAACATTAACATGACATTTGCTTATTGTTTCATTTTCATACACAATTTAATTTTAAATTAACTTATCCGCCAACCCGCATTGGAGCAGCGTGGTGGATTAAGCTCCGATCCTTCTTCTACATGGAGAAGAGGCCTATGCCCAACAGTGGGATATTACAGGCTGTATCGTGATCGTATCAAGATCATCAGTCATTAAGTCGGGTGCGTCCACATAGCGAGCCTAGCGCGGTTGCGACGACGGGCGTGAAGTATCCAACATATGAAACGCGTCTTTGCGATGTCCTGACCTATGTCACCGCCAAAGATTCGCTTGTAGACCAAGTGATGGTTTACAGGCAAATATTTGGAATCATCCATCATTTGTATTTTAAAATAAAAATATAAAATTTAATAATAATAATAATCTTTATTCATGAAATCTTGCAATATAAATTACACCGGGTCTTCCCAATAAGTAATTAAAGATACTTGTGCTGTTAATAAAATCAGCTATTCAAATAATTTGGCTAATTTACGTAGACGTCTAATAAATTCTTAGGAAAATCAATATTTTGTACAATATTGAATTATTGTGCACGTCCGTAATCTTCGCACTTGCAAAACCACCAATAATCACCAGTTAGGTACTTTTCTAAATTAAATACATTGTAACTTGACATATTTAATTATTGAACTAACTGTGCCCCGCGGTTTCACCCGCGTTAATTTAAGAAAAAAAAAACAAATAAAATATTATATAGCCTATAGCCCTCCTTGATAAATTGACAATACAACACAAAGATATGATTTGCAATTTTGAACCAGTAGTTTCTGAGATTAGCGCGTTCAAATAATTAAAAATGTAAACCCTTCAGCTTAATAATATTATTAGTATTGATGTGGTTAATTAATCGTTGTCGCTTATCGATTGTGCCGCGTCATCTTCGTATAAGTAAAACTCGATTGACATGCCGACGGGCCGCTTTCGCCTGTCATTTTACATTTTTGCGAGTGTCATCTTTATAAGATATCAACGAGGAAAAGGGGTTTGGATTTTTCGTTAACTGAAACTGTATACAATGTACAGGAAATTGGGTCTATGTTTGTAAATACGTTTATGAAACATAATGGGATACGCTTCAGTAAATATAAATATCATCATGTAACTTTCTTTAAACTTTTACTTTAAATACTGATATATTTCAGCAGTAGGACTGCTGAGTGAGGTATGTATCCAAGCAGTGGCTTAGGGGGGGGGGGCGAGGGGGCATCATGCCCCGGGCGCTACTCACAAAGAGGCACCAAATGGTCTGCAAACTAAAAATTGCTGGACATATGAAATGGTTTTCGAATGAGGGGGCGCTAAAAAGGTATTGTGCCCAGGCCCGAGTGAAGCTCGCTACGCCACTGGTATCAGGCTTTTTTTCTATGAAGATGGTAAGCAAGCGTACAGTCTACCTGGTGGTAGGATATACCGTTGCCTCTGGACGTCAGTAACACCAAAAGCATCGCAAGCGTGTCAAAGTGACTCTAGCTACCGTACTCGCTTACAGGAAGACAATACTAATTCGGATCAGTGTTATTTAGCTGTGATCTTCTGTAACTTTGAGGTACTTCTCCAGTTAGACCGTTTCAGATTTTTGCAAGATATTTCCTGCTGTGTCAAAAAACATAAAAAAAAACCTACCGAGTCATAATGAAACCCTATGTAAACCAAATAGATAACAATTACTTGAAATGCTCTTTCGTCTAAATCTATAGGTACTAATATAATAAAGCTGAAGAGTTTGTTTGTTTGTTTGTTTGTTTGTTTGTTTGTTTGTTTGTTTGTTTGTTTGAACGCGCTAATCTCAGGATCTACTGGTCCGATTTGAAAAATTCTTTCAGTGTTAGATAGCCCACTTATCGAGGAAGGCTATAGGCTATATATCATCACGCTAAGACCAACAGGAGCGGAGTCCACGCCGACGAAGTCGCGCGCAGAAGCTAGTTAGATATAATTTTAAAATGACACTAAAAATAATAATTCCTCAAATTTCATTCGAGTCAAATATCAAAATGTTGATTTCAATAACTGTAAAAGAACGTCTTCTCAAATAATTTCCCAAACGTATTAACTTTGGACATGTATGCAAATTCGTATACTCCTGTGTCGTATACATAATCTATCAAAACCAAATATTTTAACATGTATTAGGCAACACAAACGTTACAGCGTATGTCAAACTTGCACTCGGGCCCTTTCCTATCTAACATATCTAGATCCAACCGGCAATAAAGCAATAATGCTTTGTGCTGTTTCCAAGTAGAGGATACTGTAGCAAGTGAAATAACAACGTATAAAACAACATCGCACGAATAGTCATTGGCAATTTATGGCATGCCTTGGGCGTTTCAATGTTATATCTATTAATATAGTTGATTAGACTTGGTTTGTTAAATAATAGATAATCTTTAGAGAAATTGGGAAAAAAATTACAATCAACATGTTTTAAATTTCTCACTTGAAAATTAGTGAATATATTATGATCGCGTGAACTCCCTTCTGTGTACTTCCCCTGCTTCTGGAGATCTGTTGTTGCCCTGTCTCTTTATGTCCATTTGGTGAATAATTTAAACGTATGACAGCCCCGCCCCATCTAGTTACTACAATGTGACATTTAGCATTTATTCGAAACGCATATCAAAAGTAACATTTGTTTTTAGGTATTTGTCAAGAGATTCTTCTTCTTCTTCCTCTTGTTAATGGCTTTGAATGGTGCCAAATGGGCACAGATGATTTTTCCAATGTCACGTAGAATCAAAAGTAAGATTTGTTTTTAGGTATTTGTCAAGAGATTCATGTTTATGCGTCACATACACGTTATTTTTTTCACCCTCATTATTTACCCAGATATCTTCGACAACGCTGCAATATGTATATAAATAAAGTTCTTCCTATAACTTACTACCTATTGAGGTAGAGTACGGTAGGATAATTATATCCTCCTCAAAATCTGGAGCAACCGGACTGGGTAAGTACAGAAGAAATTAAAAAATACAACCTTACAGAAGATCACAGCTAAATAGCACTGTTGTCAAGTAGAGATTATAGTAGCCAGAGCTCCTCTCTCTCTTATCTCTTTAATATGTATGTTAAAGTATACTTTCCTTCAGTCCTATTTCTAAAAACCATTGTTAATTTACGACGGCGACGATCACGATTCAGCCTGTAATATCCCACTGTTGGGCATAGGCCTCTTCCCCATGTAGGAGAAGGATCGGAGCTTAATCCACCACGCTGCTCCAATGCGGGTTGGCGGATATATTCTAAAAGTGGGAAATAAATTAGTAAATAGTCAATACATTTTCAATTTAATCAATAAAACTTACAAAAAAAAACTCTTTTTTACGATAGAAAAGATTGTAAAAATTAATAGACGAAAGTAACAAAATATCTTATTGGAAATTATTTTTAAAGGTGTATCCTTTTTTTTTCATCTTCAAAGTATTGGGATCAGACGGCAATTACTTAAGCACGTAACCTTTAAACTCGTCAAAAGTACTACGGAAAAAAAGGTTGAAAACAAAATTTACAAAATAGTATCAAAGTCTGAAGAAATAAAATATTAACGTTCTTACAATTTACGAACCTTATTGTAAAACACTTATATTTACAATTTAAAGTAATCGAAATTCTTCTTTGGGTTGAGAAGTTCTTTTGAGTCGTTACTTTACAAATTAAGACCATATTAAACATTAATCAATTATTGCTAACGTTAGCTACCGCCGATTTGTAATGTTAATGTAGATTCTGCCGAGAAGATTCAACAAGATACGCAGTTTCTCTTTGACTACGTCTAAGTACATATGTATTTGCCATATCTCTATATATAACGACTATAAAAAAGAGTAACTGCAGAGTTTTTTGCCGGTTCTTCTCTACATAATCTGCATTCCAAACCAGTGATACCTTCACTTAAAAAAAAATTAATTTGTAAAATGACGATTCGAATGTGCTATTGATGCCTATTTGAATACAGATAGTTTTGATTTTAATTTCGATATGCAAGTACTTAGTACGAAAATTAAGTATTTATGTAATTATATTTACATAGCTAATTACTAAATACAAAAATAAAATTGTCATTTTAAGTACGTAAATAATAATTTTTTTTTCTGTTTCAGGTAAGACCAGCAGTAACAATCAAGTTGGAGCTAATCAAATTGATGTAAAGAAATTAAAGGTATATCATTCTCTACAATTTGTTACTAGAGCCGAACGATTTTTTTTTTTTATTTAGATATAATTAATCTGTCGACTTTACTAAATCATGATAATGTATCAATGTATTACTAGATGACTGTCTTGGGAATTATTAAACGCGTGTTTAAACAGAAAAAATCTGGATAGGAGTCCTAATCTCCTAGAGGTATGAAATTTCACGACACATTTATACACAGAAAAAAAAATCCGGCTTATATACGGTTGTCTGTCCTTGTGGGTCTCACCACCGTGCCGTGGAGAGCACGTTAAATTGTTGGACCTGATAGCGATCGTTACTCATAGTGAATAATATATCCGCCAACCCGCATTGGAGCAGCGTGGTGGATTAAGTTCCGATCCTTCTCCTAAATGGAGAAAGAGCCTGAGTCTAGCAGTGGGATGTTACAGACTGAATCGTATCATGTAAATCAAATCAATACCGGGTTTTTTTTTAATTCTCATTTCTTATTACTTTCGTGTGTGTTCGTAATTCCTTATTTTACAAAAAAAATTAAATAAAATATATTTATATATATTAAATACACAAATAAGCATTTTTTTAAATATTTCAACTAATTAAAGGTTAACTATTAATTTAAGCTAAAAAGCCTGTAAGGTGAAACGTAAGCTTTATATTGAAATGCACAGTCAGCGCGTAAACGCGTGTTTAAACAGAAAAAATCTGGATAGGAGTCCTAATCTCCTAGAGGTATGAAATTTCACGACACATTTATACACAGAAAAAAAAACATAAAAATCGGTCAAGCCAATTCGAAGGAGTGCGACCATGAACACCGTAACACAACATTTTTACATGAGATTTAAATACTTTTTACAAAATACTTCCATTTGATACAAAATATTAAAATATTATTAGAGATATTGATAGCTCAAACTTATACATCGTAAAAAAAATTGTGTCTTCAAATACAGCCTCAGAATTTACACTTTATTAAGAAGAATTGGTTTTATAAATCATGCATCATACAAGTCTCAAGAGTAATTCTGAGCCGTGTACTATCGACAAGTCACAGAAGATTAGTGTGGCTTTTTGGTAATTGAAAAGGCCTCTGTCAAGTAATTAAGATACTTCTTGGTAGCGAATTGTTGTAATCAATTACACTATTGTTAACATAGGCCTAACTAAAATTGCGCGTACATAGGAGTATGAAATTTCGCACACTTATAGTTTATATAAAGAAGGAGTGCAGAATGCTAATATTTTTTCAAAATTATACATTATACATCAAATTAATAAAAAAAAAGCATTACACACACTACCACACGCACACACGCATATAATATCTACTATTATTTTGTTGATTGTCAAAGTCTGTAGTCAAATTGAAAAATTTAAAATAAGGTTCTTTATTTCCATAATTATTTGGTTTTCTTTAATTTAAAATTTTAATTATGGTTGAATTTCGGCCTCTGGGCGACCACTAGTATACATAATATCGCCAAAATATATGTAACGCGTATACGTTATGAACGTCTGCAAACGGATCATTCTTTTCTTATGCCTTCCTTATCATTAGGAAGAGGTTACTATGTAAAAGTAGTTTAAAACAAAATATATACTCACGAAAAGAAACATGACCAGAGGGGGGTGACGTGGGGAGGGTCTGAGGTATGGTCAGCAAAGCCCTTGCGATTCTTTTGGTATTTCAGGCGTCCGTAGGTTTCAATAACCGCTTACTATCAGGTGGGCCGTACGCTTGTTGTCACTCTTGAAGTATAAAAAAAGTATAAACAAGAATTTTCAAGTTTTTGTACGATAACAAAAAAAAGCAACACTGAAATTACCTTAACATTCAATTACCGAAAGCAACACTAGTACCCACCGTAACTCAGCAGTCGTTAATTCAAATCTGTTTTCAAATTAAAATTAAAACCATCCGCATTAAGGCCCGGCAAATCGTTAGTCTTAATTTCAGTTGCCCGATGATTAAGGTCGTCGCTTTTTTGTAAGCGTTGCGAGGCGATGCGATGGCAACGCTACTTTGAATTATTGCTTTGATATGTAAGTTCTCTATAAACTTTAATGAAAATAATATTTTAATTATTTCTTACTTTTACCATGAATAAACTCGATGGACAACCGCACTGCTGTAGTGGTGAGTGTACCTTGTAGGTGCCTAAAAAAAATCAAAAATATCTTTATTCAAACAGACTTCAAAAGCACCTTCGAATCGTCATTTTACAAATCAAAATTTTAATCATTTTTAAAAGTGAAGCTTACCCTTCGGAATTCAGATTCTGTAGAGAAGAAACGACAAGATAACTGCGCAGTTACTCTTTTAAAATCTATACTAATATATATATATATATATATATATATATATATATATATATATATATATATATATATATATATAATATATATTATATATATAATATATATATATAATATATATAGACATAAAGTTTCTAACTTTGTTTGTTTGTAGGGGGTAATCTTTGCAAATAATAATCCGATCATGAAAATTCTTTCACTAACAGAAAGCTACACTATTCAGGAGTGACGTAGGCTATATTTAATTGTTATTGAACAGAAAATTTAGTGAAAATAATAGTGTATGTAAATAAAGTCGAAGAAATGCGAGCGAAATGAAATTTTTGCATCGCAAAAATAATTACAGTCCACGAAGTAGGCACGGGTCGGCATATATTATATAAACTGTGTTTTTATACAAACTTGGTAATCTTGCATGAAATACAGCGTCACTAAGTCCACACATCTTTATCCAAACACCGGCGGTCGCGGGTTCAATTCCGGCTTATATACGGTTGTCTGTCCTTGTGGGTCTCACCACCGTGCCGTGGAGAGCACGTTAAATTGTTGGACCTGATAGCGATCGTTACTCATAGTGAATAATATATCCGCCAACCCGCATTGGAGCAGCGTGGTGGATTAAGTTCCGATCCTTCTCCTAAATGGAGAAAGAGCCTGAGTCTAGCAGTGGGATGTTACAGACTGAATCGTATCATGTAAATCAAATCAATACCGGGTTTTTTTTTAATTCTCATTTCTTATTACTTTCGTGTGTGTTCGTAATTCCTTATTTTACAAAAAAAAATTAAATAAAATATATTTATATATATTAAATACACAAATAAGCATTTTTTTAAATATTTCAACTAATTAAAGGTTAACTATTAATTTAAGCTAAAAAGCCTGTAAGGTGAAACGTAAGCTTTATATTGAAATGCACAGTCAGCCTTCGAGGGTGATTGACGAGCGGCCGGGTAAGCAAATACTGCGGGGTACATACGTTTACAGCATCCGATACGATGGGGGAAAGGTTTAAAAATATTACTACTCTACTTGCTCTCGAATATTAAATCGCAACTTATAAATTATAGTTCTAATATACAATAAAACCTGAGGGTAACGAATATACATTTTGGTTTTTCTTATTTAAGTAAAAGAAGTGAAGTTCAACTGGGTGCGTTATAGGCATATAGAACCTTACCTACAAGTTTGTTTAAAAATGACAAGAAAAATATTATTTAAATAATAATATGTATGTACTTCTTCTTATTATTTTTAATAATAAGAAGAATTATTATTTTTAATAGAATAAATGCGGGATGGATGAAATGGCGACAGGTCTCTGGAACAGCTTGTGATCCACGAATGCCTCTTAAACTTAAGGGGAAAATCTACAAAACGATCATAAGACCTGTCGTAATGTATGGATCAGAATGTTGGGCAACGAAAGTGACGGATGAAAGAAGAGTACACGCAGCCGAGATGAGAATGTTGAGATGGATGTGTGGAGTGACAAGGAGAGATCGAATTAGAAATGAGTATATAAGGGGAAGTTTGAAAGTAGCACCCGTGACGGAGAAAATAAGAAGCAGAAGGTTAGCGTGGTATGGGCATGTAATGAGGAGGGATGAAAGCTATATTGGTAAAAGAATGTTAGGGATGAATGTCGAAGGACGAAGAGCGATCGGCAGGCCAAGAAAGCGATGGATGCATTGTGTGAGTGAGGACATGAGAAAGAAAGGAGTATGCGCTGAAGTTACGAATAATAGAGAGGAATGGAAGAGGAGAACATGTTGTGCCGACCCTATATAAATAGGATAAGGGCAGGGAGATGATGACTTCTTCTTATTATTTTTGTATTTAGATTTGCATTAAACATTGAAGAACAAGGCTCAGAATTTGTTATTAAAATGTTCTTTGCGATTTTTGTATTTACTGTAGAGCACAAGATACTTTAAATAATTCTATTTCAATATTCACTTCAGATTCCTCTGCCAAACAATTTTATATCGGTATACATTTTTCGTCATTTTCAAATATTAGTAGTACGTACGCTCTGGTATGAACCTATATGGTTATGTCTGGCCATATTGACAATATTATTACCTATTATTATTATTATAGATTAAGTAAAAAAATATATTTGACTAGACACTAGACGATTGTCGTAATTTCACTCGTGCTAAAAATTTATTAGGTGGAGAATTACAAAGAGTTAGCCTTAAAGAGTTTAGAGTTAACGTTTACAAAGAGTTAACGTTAAGAGTTAATTCCACTTCACTGATATGTTTTTCCAATCTGCGTGGCACTAGCGAAATTACCTGTAACTTTTTTAATTTAAATTTAATTATTTAACATTTTATCGCTAAGCAGTTTAATCGTATCGTGCACGTGTGGTATACATTTAAAGCTAAACCAACCGCACAAGAGTTATTAAATTTGCACACACGCCACTAATTATCGGGCCGACTCAGTTCCGAATCTATTGAACAGAATGCCGAACGGATGCCGTAGTTCTACGTACATATTATATACTTATATAGAAATAATCTATATATAAGGTACAACACGTTTATAAATAGCTCCTGGGTGAAATTGGGGATGCGATCGGCAACGCGCTTGCGATGCTTCTGGTGTTGCAGACGTTTATAAGCTACGGTAGTTGTATAAAAAAAATGATAAAATCATAACGCTTTAGCCTCTAATATCCCACTGTTGGGCATAGACCTCTTCGCCATGTACTAGAAGGATCGGAGCTTAATCCACCACGCTGCTCCAATGCGGGTTGGCGGATATATTCCCTACTATGAGTAACGATAGCTATCAGGTGTACACGATAACAACCGGGACCGACGGCTTAACGTGCTCTCCGAGGCACGGTGGAGAGACCCACAAGGACTGCACAAACACCCAGACCACGGCATACATCTGTATGGCCAATACAAATGTTGTCGTGTGCGGGGATCGAGCCCGCAACCGCCCACGCAACAGCCAAGCCCCGCAATCCAGCTCTCTCTTCTGCTTCTTTATAGGTTTTAACACATTTGCAACTTATTTGGAACTGCACTAATTTAACTTAAAAGTAATCATTTTTCAGATTGGAGAATAACCTAATATTAGGTTTAAAATAAAGTAAACGATAAAGTTTTTAGTCCAGAAGTCTAATTTCAAAAAAGAACTTGTTTAATATAGCCTATTTATTAACAAAAGATTACAGGCTTTAAAACATCACGATACAATCCTTAAAAGCCATCCATTAAAAAGTCAACCAGTCTTTCAAAAACAAATCATAATATCTCAATCATCAAAACGCAAAATGGTCAAAAGCGCAAGTCTGCAAAAAAAAAATATTTTTCGTATAAAATTAAGAAGTGTTATATTATAATACATTAACAATAGTTTTTTGTGAAATATTTCATTGTTCCGTATTATAAAAGACCGACGTGACAGTGCGCAGTCTTTGTTCAAATAAATGTTTTATTGCTTCAGTTCTCGTTTTGTTTTCTGAACGAATGATGAAGAAAAAGTGGGAAATATATATATTTTTTTTTGTATTAATCATTCTTGTCGCATTTGTTTGCTCATTTATCATAACTATGTTTACTAAATAAAATTCAAACGAAACACAGTTTCAACCAGGTGATCAAATACTTTTTAATACATTTTCTTTGTCATTACATGAAGAACTAAACATTGAAATTATTTTGTGATTATAATTTTCATTTCATTAATGTGTAACCTATTTTAAATCTAACCATTTCTTCTATATTATTCCAACAAGTAAACTAAAGTACACCTTTACCATAACTACCTGAACAGACCAAGTAATCCCCCCTGCTTATCACATTTAAGCGTTTTTCTGCTCCTTAAGTAAGTTGAAAATGTAATTCTGAAGTATCTAGTACTTCCCCAACATTTTTTACAACATTTAATCCCATATCTAAATGTAGACAGTCATTGACAACAGATATGGAGTAAAGCCTACGACCATGTCTATCTTGCAGATAAGCCAATGTTATTACAGGTGGAGAGAATTATATTCACGCATTAGTGCCCTAACCCGATAAAATGCATGTATGTTTCTTGATAGATAAACGTATTATTTTTAACTAGCTTCTGCGCGCGTCTTCGTCGGCGTGGACTCCGCTCCTATTGGTCTTAGCGTGATGACACATAGCCTATAGCCTTCCTCGATAAATGGGCTATCGAACACTGAAAGAATTTTTAAAATCGGCCCAGTAGATCCTGAGATTAGCGCGTTCAAACAAACAAACAAACAAACTCTTCAGCTTTATTATATTAGTATAGATTATATGTAAAATGTATATATGTATAATTATATATGGTAATAATAATAATTAGCAATGCTTAAAACATAATATATTCTTTACTGTACTAAATAGTGCTACAAATTCTTATTACATAGGAAGTTTGCACGGGCGAACTTAGCTCTAAAAAATGTCTCTACCAATCAACCCATGGTTGTGAGAGATGATGTGAACGCGGGACAAAGTAGTTCAATCTTTGCAAGTCGTAAAATTTTAAAGTGATACAAAATTTTATGGTGTCAATCCTCTTAGAACGCATTACAATAACTTTGTCACCTGTACTTATAACTGGGTGAGCACAGTAAAAGAACATGTACTATATATTATTATTACTATTTTTTTAAATAGTTTGTTGGCAAGCCTTTAAAAAGATAAAATAAAATAAACCTAATGAAATGAATTTTATTATTTAAACAATTTAGAAACAGTTAACATTTTTTTTACACAACTAGGTCGGCAAACAAGCGTACGGCTCACCTGATGGTAAGACCGTAGCCTATAGACGCTGCAACACCAGAAGAATCACAAGCACATTGCCGACCCTACTCCGACTTTTCGGGTCAAATATATTTTAATATCTTTTTATAAGTCTAGAGGCAATGACTTAGTTATGACTTTATGAGTCATATCACTTGACGCCGCGTTGGCGCAGCGGTTACAGCGCTGGATTGCGATTGGCTGTTGCGCGGGCGGTTGCGGGTTCGATTCCCGCACACGACAGCATTTGTATAGGCCATACAGATGTTTGCCGTGGTCTGGGTATTTGTGTAGTCCTTGTGGGTCTCCCCACCGTGCCTCGGAGAGCACGTTAAGCCGTCGGTCCCGGTTGTTATCATATACACCTGATAGCGATCGTTACTCATAGTAGGGAATATATCCGCCAACTCGCATTGGAGCAGCGTGGTGGATTAAGCTCCGATCCTTCTCCTACATGGAGAAGAGGCCTATGCCCAACAGTGGGTTATTAAAGGCTGAATCGTGATCGTGATCGTGAGTCATATCATATCGTTCTCGGGAATATATTCATATCCTGAAAATGAATACCGTCAACCGTAGACTGGCACCATCCAGTTTCTTAATGAAGTGTCTGCCGCCAGCCAGACCGTCTTAAGACATAAAAAGTACGAAAGAAAATCAGATATGAAAATGCGTTTTTGAAAGTTTTTCATGTGGATTGTCCGTAACACAAGGTTATTGTTTTAATTTTGTTTTTTTTTTAATTATTCGTTGTTCAACGACTCCATCTCATCAACAGATACAATTACTATAATAATTATATATTTTCTATTCGAAAACCGCTTTGGTGTAGTGATGGGAATATTCACTTTTTTGCCAGAGGAACCCGCGAAGGTTCGATTCCTACTCTCTGGAGTCTCTGGATGTATAGTGATCTATACATCAAGTGGTACGAGTATGTTTCCCGACCTGCCTCGAAAAGCACGTAAAGCAGTGAGTCATAGTTGTTATTATAGACACTTGATAGTAACTGTTTTTCCTGACAGGAATTCCTACACCACAGTAGAGCACTTTGTTAAGTTCAGATCCAACTGCTGTCCAATATAGAAAAGAGGCTTTGATCTTGTAGGGACTTGACCTCATTAAGTCGACAAAAGTATGTGTGTACTATATCTACTAATCTGTATAATTCTCTGTCTTACACATATGTTGCTAAAACCGTTTTTATCGTGGTAGAATTAGAGACATTAACGACTAAGAAAATCTAAATCAATATATTCTTAAAAGGAGACCACCTAGAAATAACATCTATAGCCCTAAGTCAAAATTTCCATATGCATGAGTTAAGAACAAGCACACTCTTATATCCTAAGTGTTATGTTACTACAATTTATGCTTAACTTTTATTGAAATAAAGCTCCATATTGAATGGAATGTTCTCAAGAGTCCATTTGACTAGCGCACATTAGTAAAGTTCTCCGGGCTAGAATAGGGATGCCATACGTTTGAACATCGAAGGACGAAACAAAACTATTTTGAATTAGAAATAGATAAAAAATATATGAAATACTTTTACAGAATTAACATTTTAAAAATATAAAACAATCATAATAACAAAATAAATACTTTAAACGAACAAAACATATAAAGATAAATATAATGTCTGATTAGCAAAAAGTTACCACATATTTTTAATTTAAAGTCTTCGTCCTTGATACAAATACACTGATCAATAAACAAAAATAAAAAATTACAATAAAACATACACAGAAATAGAAACATAATATATACATATAAATAAAAATAAATCGTCGAAATGTAAGTACTTACTTCACCAAATTCGACAATTCTTTTTTTGAAGTGAAACTTCTTTAGTCGCATGAGAGTGAAATTTGAGAGAAAGGCGATGCAGCAACGGGTCACGCGTCAGTACTTGGATGGGTGACCGAGGTGACGCGGTAACGCGTAACGCCTCAGTACTTGGATGGGTAACCGCCCGGGAACACCGCGTGACCTTGTTTTTTTTCAATTATTTTTTTAATTATGATACCGCCTACTTTTTCAATTAGTTTGCCAAAGAAGTTTCACTTCTGACATGTGTACTTTGCACGCACGCAATATATATATATATATTTTTTTTTTTTTTTGTTATATTTAGGGCAAGTTGTTTGAATAAAATTTTTAAAACCATTTATTCACGAAAAAAATATGGCGGTACGTAACTTGTCGCGTCAGCCAGCTACTATTGTAATAATAAAAACTTTTTGTGTGGTACACTGCTAAACAGACAAAACTATTTTCAGAATTGTCGCGTAATTACGATTGATAGCTGAGGTAGGGTAAAAGGGTTCAAGTATATTGCTCTAGCTAGAGCGAGTATAGAGCTACGTTTGAGGTGATTCAAACTTATTGAGAAACTAGATTTTAAGAAAAAAATATATCTACATTTTTCCGTTGTTATCTAAAACACAGGGATTATGTTGTCTACCTTAGGAATAGAAAATCGTATGTATGTTAAACAAATTTATATTTCATTTATTTTTGGACTTGAATGGCTTGGCTTAGATTCGCTTTTATGGTGTAACGTTTTCAAACTAAAAATTCGAATGGGGTTCTTTTAATTTAAATACCTCAATAAATAAACTTTCTTACATAAAGATAATTGGTGATAGCGTAACTTCTCCCCTTGATATCCCTATTCAAATAAATGAATTCGGCTATTATAACTATAAATTATTTATTGCACACCAATTACAGTTTTGTCATAATAATAATTTACAGCATAAAAAATTGACAGCCAGTAAAACCAAATTTAAAAAAAAAAACTATTCTAGTAGGTCCCTAATAATATAAAAACTTACCTATTGTTAAAAAATTCAAACTTAAAAAATAAATAAAAATTGTTTGAACTATAAAGTCACACGCTTACATACACACATCTTTGTCAAGATCGCAATCAATACAAAACTTTCCCAAACAACACCACTCATGCTCACCCTACGTCCAACTATACGAAATAAAATATTTATAGAACTGAAAGCACTTTTTCTCTTTGATTCAGTGGTTTTATTGGATCGACTGTTTCGCGGTAATAAATGTGTTAGGGGCGTCCGACCATAAATAAAATTAGTGGGTCCGTATCTACATCATAATATTATTGAGATTATTTTTATTAACACTTGAGTAATATGAGATAAGTTAGCAATAAAAAATGCAGTTAATATAATTTTGCAGTAAATAAATTATGCCAAAAGAAATAGCTACAATAAATATAATATTATTTATATAATGATATCAAACCCTAAAAAATAAGCTACTTAAATAATGTCACAGAAATATTAGAATTTTCGAATATCTATTTGAATAATTTTATTTAAATATTTTTATTAATTTATTATTGTAATCCCAGATTTCATACCAGAGAAATCAAAGGAAACCTTCAAAAATTATAGTGGCGACTAGTGCGTTTGTTAATATTTTAGCTAGCAAACAAAAAAAAAAACGACTTCAATTACATCGACAAGTAATACAACGTGAGTAGTCGAAAAAATGTCAAGTAAATATTTACTTGCTATGCGTTATTGCTATGCGTTATCAAAGATTACTCAAAAAGTACTTGTCCGATCTCAATCTTTAAATGAAATAAATATTTCATCCTCCTTTTTTGGAAGTCGGTTAAAAATAAGTTTAATTCCTTGGAAAATTAGGACAAACAAATACGATTTAGTTTTATTTGTACATATCTACAGAAACGCAATGGATTTCAGCCTAGATCAGAGACGACAATATTTACTGGACAAAATTCTAAATTAATTTAGTTCTCTATGGCCTTTGAACGTATTTTTGGTGCGCTTTTAAAGTTCGACTTTTAGTTTAGTTCGTTAGTAATCAACAAATTTTTACTAACGCTTATGTGTATAGCTAAATAAATATATATTAAAATAAAAAATTATTTTTATTATGTTTTTTTTTTTATTTATTTATTTAAGGTCGTTTTATAACATCAAAGGTCAATGTATTTTAATTAATAATGCAAAAAGAAATACTATTAAAAATTACTAATAAACTGCCGACTCAATCATAAGACTAATACTATATCATCGTAATACTATATGCGGTGGAAGCCTAATTAGTATGAAAAGTTACGAATTATTGACCTTTGAAGAAAAAATCAGTCCAACGGACCAATATGTACCTACACAATTTAGTTAAAAAAGTTAAGCATTCTTAATTAATGAATAAATCGATGATTAAATGTATGTAAAATGACATTAACGTTTTTTATTAAAAACACCATCAAAATCGGTACACACAGTAAAAAGTTATAGGGTACATAAAAAATACAGTCGAACCTCCACCCTTTTTGAAGTCAGTTAAAAAGGTATTCAATTAATTAAAATTCAAAATGCATTTTATAAGCTGAACGTTCAAGAAGTATTATGTAAGAATTTGTGTACTTTTAAAAAATCGGCCAAGTGCGAGTCGGACTCGCGCAGAAGGGTTCCGTACCATTGACTAGGTACATTGATTGTAATAACGGGCAAAAAGCGGCTAAAATCACTTCTATTGTAATTATGAGAGCAAAAATAGGCAAAAATGACGTTTTTTGTATGGGAGCCCCCTGTACAATCCACTCACTACTCAGTCTACTCACTATTCACATTGAAACAACCAGTGATTAGAATTGTACTTCTATATATTTCTTTCGGGAGTGCATACGAAAATCAATTCAAAAATTTTACTTAACTAATTAAAAGAACCAAACAATAGCGCGATTTAAAAGACACACAGCGCCATCTATTAGTGACAATTGAAATTAACATCAATTTACCTTAACTGATTAGATGAACCAAACGATTGCGCGATTTAAAAGACACACAGCGCCATCTATTGGTCACAATTACAATTTACATATTATACACCCCCCTTAAATATTAATTTTATTTTAATTTTATTATTTATTATTAAAGTAAAAATACAACTGAGTATTTTGTGAATATTTCAAGTGCCTACCCGTTGCCATTATTGATAGCGAGCAAAAAAGGGCAAGAAAATCGCGTTTGTTGTATGGGAGCCCCCCTTAAATATCTATTTTATTTTGTTTTTAGTATTTGTTGTTATAACGGCAACAGAAATACATAATTTGTGAAAATTTCAACTCTCTAGCTATAGCCGTTCTTGAGATACAGCCTGGTGACAGACACACGGACGGACGGACGGACGGACGGACGGACGGACGGACGGACGGACGGACGGACGGACGGACGGACGGACGGACGGACGGACGGACGGACGGACGGACGGACGGACGGACGGACGGACGGACAGCGAAGTCTTAGTAATAGGGTCCCGTTTTTACCCTTTGGGTACGGAACCCTAAAAACGTAAGTTAATACAATCGACGCCCTCGGCGTTAAAATAAATTTCGATCACGCGACGACGTCGAGTGGACGTCGGGCGTCACACGCGACGTTTTTTTAAACGATTTGTTTCAAAAAATCGTGAAAATGATTTAATGCTGGGTGTACACTGAACTTTTACTAAATTCAAAACATTAATGATATTTGTTCGTCAATGCTGAAAATAAGTGTAATATTTTCATTTTGTTTATTGAAATTACAATTTGTTTCAAGTGTAACAGAATATTAAATTCCCTTGATAATTTGATATAGTATGTGATCTATATATTTTAATTTATACCTGATTAGTTTTAATATAAAAACTATAGAACAATTATATTTGAAACATATTATGATGATTATCTATACAATATTATAAAAGTTGAAGAGTTTGTTTGTTTGCTTGAACGCACTAATCTCTGGAAGTGGTGGTCCGATTTGAAAAATTCTTTCAGTGTTAGATATCCCATTTATCGAGAACTTTTCCTCGTGAACGAAGTCGCGGGCAGAAGCTAGTCAGAAATAAAACTTTGTCAAGTAAAAGTTGTCAAGAATTTCTTTATTTTTTTATTTTTTGTCTAAGAAATACCTAAAAACTACCTTAAATTTTTGTACTCTTTTATTTATGTATTAGTCCTAATAAGGTCTAGACTATATAAAATTGACAGAGCAGTAATTTATAAATGTCGATCTATCATCAAAACCGTGGAACGGTTGGAATGGAATGGATGAAACCGTGAAGGTTTTTTTTTTATGTAACTAGCTCGGCAAACAAGCGTACGGCTCACCTGATGGTAAGACCGTAGCCTATAGACGCCTGCAACACCAGAAGCATCGCAAGCGCGTTGCCGACCCTATCCCCAATCCCCCCCAGGAGCTCTGGTCACCTTACTCACCAACAGGAACACAATACTGATTGAAAACAGTATTATTTAGCTGTGGTCTTCTGTAAGGTCGAGGTACTACCCTAGTCGGGCTGCTCCATATTTTGAGCAGGTAATTTCCTGCTGTGCCCTACTTCAGTAAAGGTGGCAAGTGTCTGCCTCCGCTGTAATCTTTTGAGACCTATGACCTTGACTTATTGCGTTAATAAATATAACAAATTATTCACGTACAGTAAAAGTCACTGATGTATCAAACCAGCCGCAGCCTGTTAAACAAGAATTTCATAATCAACAATACAAAAGCTAATTTCATGTTTTGAGCGCGTCTTAAGAATTTTTAATATATGCATTTAATTTTAACGTTACTGATTTAATTAAATAACAAAAGATTAAAAACTTACTCTAGGCATTGTATCAAGTAAATGCTGTATTTTAATCATGCAATTTTGCGGTTCACACAAAGCGCATTTTCGAGAACTAAGTTTAGTATGGTTTACGTCTGGCTCTAAAGCATTAAAAATTCGTTATATAAGGATAATTTACAAAAAATAATTTACCTTATATAGCCTATAAACTTCTAATATTCAGGCTTTGTAACAAACGAAATGTTGCTAAAGACGCTTAGGTACTCGAAAAATCGTCGAACACAATAGATAAAAAAATCATCCATTTTGTATAATGTTATATATTAAATTTTTATAGTAGTTAACTAGTTAGTAACTAAATTATTCCCTACTAAGTGAATTGTCCATACAGATTGGTATTGGCCATACAGATGTTTGCCGTGGTCTAGGTATTTGTGTAGTCCTTGTGGGTCTCCCGTCGTGCCTCGGAGAGCACGTTAAGCCGTCGGTCCTGGTTGTTATCATGTAAACCTGATAGCGATTGTTACTCATAGTAGGGAATATAATTATCCGCTAACCCGCATTGGACCAGCGTGGTGGATTAAGTTCTGATCCTTCTCCTACAATGGGAAAGAGGCCTCTGCCCGTCATTGGAATATTACAAGCTGAAGCTGCTGAAATGAATTGTCTACATTTGATGTATGCATGATTTTGTAGAGTTTTCCACTAAATAGTCACAAAACTCCGTTATAGTAGTAAGTAAGCATTGGACAATCATGCCTTCTCCTATCAAAGAGAGGGGCTTAAGGCCAATCGGTCACACTAAACTATTACGGGTTAGCGAGTATAAGTGTCTTAGCTAAAGGTCAAAATAGCCGCTTATTTGACCGGCTAGTCCTCTCATTAAACAACGCCACTCAATCAAATGCCTAAATATCGATTAGCTGCTTGACTAAGACAGAGTTCAATAGTCTGATGGCTCTCAGCTTACTGTTTGAATGACAATTTTAAATAATACTTTTATCATTACATAGAATAGCTACAGGTGAGTATACATCGAATATAAGATTTTTTTTTAAATTATAATAATAAATATCTACACAATACACACACGGTCGTCTGTTCCTAAAGTAAGCAACTTAATGCTTGTGTTATAGGTGACAGCCGACTGGTACAGCTACATTTTTTTTTTCGATAAACATACTTATAAATAATACATACATACACACATATATATTACACCCAGACTCGGGGTGGGAATCGAACTCACAAGCCCCGGAGCAGAAAGCAGGGTCACTACAAACTGCGCCAACGGGCTAGTCAATATATATACATAAAAGTAAAGCACGAACGAACTACGAAAAGAAAACGATATTGTTGAGGGGAGTTTTGCTTAATAAGCTACCGATTGATATTAAGAAAAGTGATAACGACAAGATATTTTACCGAAATACTTGTTGTTTATGTTTATCGATGTGGTATTTACTACATTTACCAATTATAAAATGATTTCAAAACTTTATTTAATATTAATGTTTTTTTATAAAAGTGTTTTTAAAACCACTTAAAATTATTTTTATTTTATATATAGTTAAAAAGAAACTAAAGATTATATTATATAGATGTAACTATTTTTATAGTTACATTCGTTTTTGCCAAATTTGTCTTTTCTGCTCTCTGTTTCCTAGAATATATGTACATATTAGTACGCCAATAACCAATGTAAACACACATTTGCACCACAACCATTAAAATATAAAACAAATCAGCGTATGTTTAAGACCGCACGGCAGAAGTGAAAGCTTCATTGGCCCTCCGTACCAATAATAATCTTCTATATATAAAAGAGATTTCCACCCATTGACTCATCACGATATCTCTGGAACCATAAGGCCTAGAGACATGAAATTTGGTAGGAATATTCCTTTCGCCAATTAGAGGACAGCTAAGAACGGATTTTACAAAATTCCACCCACAAGAGGGGGTTGCGGGGGTTAATAACATAATAATATATGGTAAAACAACGTTTGCGCAGTCAACTAGTAACTATTAAATTAATAGTGACAATTATTACGTATTAATTGAATATACTAAATACAGCAACACAACAGCGAAGAGCAGCTGAATGTATCTTTCTCACTCGGGTACACTCGGCGGTCCCGAGTTCACACGATCGAGCCTTTCACCTCAGAGCGTGACAGATCAGCCTAACTTACTACCTACGAAAAAAGTTTTCATTTCAAAAACAAAGAGCAACAAAAAAGTACTACCTTAACTACATTTATTTTTATATTTTCCTTGTCCTGATTAATAGTAGGTTTATGTTTTATCCAGAAATCTTTAAATGTGTTTGTTTCAACGAATTCAACCGTAAGCCAATGCTGTACGGTCGATACGACCATCACGATATATCACGACTTTTAAAGGATTATCGTTAATGGTTACAGTTGAACATTTAAACAGCGCTAACATATGTTTGCGGTTTATTTAGGCTAACGCTTACATGTCATGTGTTAACAGTTTTTATTATTATAGTATTAAGAAACATAGGACAGTCATAAGAAAGTTTTCTGTCAGTAATGAAATAAAGATTTTATATTTGTAACTTCAACGAAAATAATTAATCACCTCTTAACCTACATCTATATTAATATATAAAGCTGAAGAGTTTGTTTGTTTGGTTGTTTGTTTGTTTGTTTGAACGCGGTAATCTCTGGAACTACTGGGCCGATTTGAAAAATTCTTTCAGTGTTAGATAGCCCATTTATCGAGGAAGGTTAAAGGCTATGTGTCATCACGCTAAGACCTATAGGAGCGGAGTCCACGCCGACGAAGTCGCGCGCAGAAGCTAGTCATTAGTAAAATTAGGAATGAATCTGGTGAATCTTAACTGAAAAATCGCCTCTACAAATATAGTCCAGAACCTTAAATAATAATAATAAGGTCTAAAAATTCACGTTATGATCGACTATGCAATTAGATATTTGGATACAGGCTGCTGCTGTTTATACAATTCATATTTTAATAATATATTTTATTAGGTGGCTTGTCAATTAGGTTTTTTTTACCAAAATTTTTATACATGTGATAATTTCAGATATATCCAAGAAAACTCATATATTTTTTGTGTTTTAAATATGCTTAATTAAAATGCTAAAATACTTACATTTGGATTACATACGTTATTATAACGTTACAAATTATTGCTGCATTAACGTGCCACTAATAAATATCATGCCTAATTATGTGCTAAATAATAAAATCTTAACAGTACACTTTCCATTTCGATATAATAACGAAACTAATAATTTGCAAATACCCTCTTAATACTCAAGCGGCGTTATGGTACTTGCACATCTGGTAAACGTCTATAAATAAGCAAAGCTATAAACTATTTGATTGAGACTGGTTCAATTTAATCAAACAATCGATGTGTAGCTATTTACTATTATATGCATACATGTTTCATTATTAATTAATAAAAACATTTGTTTTTATAAACAAATGTAAGACCGCAATCATAAATCAAACGAACTAAATAAACATTTCCTCATGACTTTGGTTTATTTGAGGGTGGCAGGCGATTTGTTCGGATTTAGGATATTAGTACTGACAGACAGCTGTTATTGTCATATCTTAAGTGTATAACGATTTATCTTCAACTCTATAACTTAGGTATTAAGATTGAAAATTGGTATTGAACGTTTTAATAATTACCGGTATCAGAACTTTTTTGATAATAAATGTTTGGTAGCAGCGCGATATTACTTATTTTATTCGAGAAAAAATATTTACGAGAACAATCAGTAATATTAATTTTTATACGATATTTCATTAAAATACTTATATAAATAATAAGTAGTAATTAACAGCTTGCACGAGAGTTTTCATAACAGAAAGAACAAAAACAATACAGATTGAAACGTATGTCAGACATTGAAGGATTTATTAGATACACGTTTCGAAATTTTTCTAAAACACTCTTTTACCGTATATTTTTCTTCGCAGCTGTATGAGATGAAACGTAAACACAAATCATCATTTCGAAAACTCTAAAGAGCCTGAGTTTACCGCACTTACTTAGTACTTTTTAATTTCATATACTTTTTATATAACTTGGTCGGCAAACAAACGTAATGGTCTAAGATCCGAGAAGGTAAATCTTCCCTCATCTGTTAATTAGATGAAACAATTTTTTATAGGCTTATTTCAATATTGTGAATTTATAAAAACAACCTCTGCCACAATAAGCCTGCTGCAATTTTTTTTTATCTTTTCCCTCTCATGTTAATTACATGTAGTAAGCTAAAACCGTTAATATTTTACATTATGTACCTGACTGTAGTAGGCAGCCATCTCTATGATTGCTACACTTACCTGCAGCCAGATCAGTAACCTCAGTCAGAGTAACCTGGCTGCAGGTAAGTATAGCAATCATAGAGATGGGTGCCTACTATAGTCAGGTATATAATGTAAAATATTGACGGTTTTAGCTTACTACATGTAATTAACGTGAGAGGGAAAAGATTTCTTAGAAGAATTTTTTTTTTTTGTATTATTATTTGCAGCAGGCTTATGGTGGCAGAGGTTGTTTTTATAAATTCACAATATTGAAATCAGCCTATAAAAACTTGTTTCATCTAATTAACAGATGAGGGAAGATTTTGTTATATTCCGGATCTTAGACCATAAAGCTCACCTAATGGTAAGTTGTTGAAAATGAGTTTCAGTTAAAGCTTAAAAAGAATGAAATACATGTAAATTAATATAAAAAAACCAGCTGACTATATAAAAGCGTATTCTGACAATAACGAACAGAACAAAAAAAATATCTAATTTGATGCAATCGCTTGGAAGGTACGCGTACATACATTTCGCCGATTCTTTTGTATACATATAGATAATTATAAAATACTAACGAAAATTGTAATATACAATATTATCCACGTACTAAATTTTATAGCATACCAATTATTATATTATGCTACTAGCTCCTGCGCGCGACTTCGTCGGCGTGGACTCCGCTCCTATTAGTCTTAGCGTGATGATACATAGCCTATAGCCTTCCTCGATAAATGGGCTATCTAACACTGAAAGAATTTTTCAAATCGGCCCAGTAGTTCCAGAGATTACCGCGTTCAAACAAACAAACAAACTCTTCAGCTTTATATATTAGTAATATTAGTATAGAATAGCATAATCTGCAAATATCCAATTATTAACAAGCACATTCGTCTTACAAAATTTCATATTAGGTAACTCTATTTATTCGAATATAATAAAAATAAATTGTTAGAGAAATATTCGTGGACTAAATCATAGTGCAAATAGCTGTCGAAAATACGTACAATTAGCTATCAACGAGCAAACGTTGTCAAGGTGGCCACACGGTGACCGCAGCGGCGCCGTACGGTTAAAATGCTTCTCGTGTTTACGTACTGAACCACGACATTGGTATAAACGTTTTAGTTGTGAACTGTGAAAGCATATTAAGCTGAAATCTATAAAAAAATTGAGTGCGTACAAAGTACACATGTCAGAAGTGAAACTTCTTTGGATAATAATCTTGATAATTGTCGCCAGCTATTTTGCCATTTTGCTGATAATTGCCATGGTTATTTTTATTAAAATTTACAGTTTTAGTAGTTCATAGCAGTAGAAAATTAGAAATATAATACTAATACATAATTATATAAGTAGTTTCTCCTTAAAAAGAGAAAACATTAATTTATTACTTTGGTTGGCGAAGTATTCCTTAAAGATATCAATTTGTGTAGACGCTAATAACTAATCCGAGCGGTAAACTAACATGAGAGAACTAAATCTAAAATATAATCGACAGTAAAAGATGAAAAGAAAAGCATTATAAATATTAGATTCAAGTTCGATTACTCGACGAAAATCATCAAACGTGCTTAAAATATACCGTCACGTATAACTATCGACCGAAAGTCCGATAATATTTATAGATAGCTTTCCGCCCGCTTCTTTGTTCGCACTGTTCCATTTTCTCTAGTTTTTATAGCCTATATAATTATGTCATCATGTCAATCAGTGGTAACGTAGCATAATCGTGGTGAAAGAATTTTTGAAATTTATCGATTATAGTTTTTGAGTTTTTGAAGTTATACTTCTTTTGGCGCGTTAGAGAAAAATGATGAGAGTAAATTTTTACAATGCGCGTGTGATGGATACGAAGTAGTTCAAGCATGCATGAATAGATGCCGCTAGTTTTGCAGACAAGAAAGTAGTCTTTATCATTTCTAAGAGATGGCGTTGTGGACTTGTTGTCTAATTATTAGGTGGTAGGTTTTTTTGGAAGTATTTTATACTCTAGCTTGAAGTATAACTTCTTACGTGCGTACATAAGTACACACACACTTTTTTATTTTACTATACCACTAGGGCAAGCAAGCGTATGGCTAGCCTTGTTAAGTGGTTGCAGCAGCCTATGTACACCTGCAACACCAGTATCGGCATTGCAAGCGCGTTGCCGACTCTATTCCTAACCCTCCCAAAGAGATCCAGTTATGACATTTAGATAACATTATTTGTGAATAGTATTGTGTGTCTACTAGCTTCTGTAAGGTTAAAGTACTTTCTTAATCAGGCTTCTCCAGATTTTGACCAGGATATTTCCTGCAGTGCCCTGCCTCAGTAAATCATCCATTACAAACAAACAAAAAATCTAATATTACCTCTTAATAATATCAGTATAGATAATAATCTGTGTACGAGGACTGGCGGCAAAGTTTAAAATTATACATTGCTTGTTTAGGACTTATTCGTAAGGTAAATGTTTTCAAATTTTAATTGAAAACTTTTTTAATGTTTTCATTAACTTTGATGACATAACTTTTTTTTATTATCTTTTTATTCTAGTTTTTAATGTTAAGATTGAAATGTTTTATTTTGTTTTATTTATTTTTTGTTTTGTGTTTTGTTAGGATTAAAGATAACAAAATATTTAATTTTTTTTTTTCTTATACAATTTCAATTTGAGTTACAAGTAATATTTGACAAAAAAGTAATCATCATAGCGATCATAGCGATGTTTTGATGATGATGTTTTTTTTTTTCTAATAAATAATAGTAACACTTATTTATAAGCTTTATGGTATTTTTTTTTCATATATCCAAGTACATATTCCTGGTGAACCACAGATTAAATGAATAGATAATTATGTCAAAAACCTTATAAACTTGTACTAGTTGTGCCCCGCGGTTTCACTGTGTTAATTTGAGGAAAAAATAGCCTTCCTCGGTAAATTGGCTATCCAACAGAAAAATGTTTTTTTTCAATTCGAACCATTAGACAAAACAAACTTTTCAGCTTTATAACATTAGTATCGATTGAATAAGTAAATTTTACCGATTTTTTTTAAGGTACGTATCAGAATTTGTGAAAAAATAATGTATAAATTTTCCTCTCTGTCCATTGTTTCGTCTATTCATTTAAAAACTCCTCAAGAGCTATTTGTAAAGTTCTCTTTATTATCATAATATATACCTAAGTCCTAGTTTACGAGGTACATTAAAAGCAACTTTTATGGTGTATCGTAGACCGACTCGTTTTACCAACACTATTTATTACCGTAAGTTCAAGTCTAAATAAAATCTAAGTTTTAAAATATTTAATTCTCAAATAGAATTCAGAAATCAGTTGAGATATTACAATAATTTAGAATGTCGCCATTGTAAGGCGACGTAGCGTAGTAGAGTTTGAATGGTCTATGTTATTGTTATTGTTTCGTCATAATAACAATCTGTATTGCAAACTTCTTCAAACAAACAAAATTTAACAAGCAATGAGTGATGTACAAAGGCGGTGCTATAGCAAGGAAGATATGTTATCCTACGATATATACCAGTCGTCCATTCCATCAATCTCAAAAGGTATCAATGTAAAAAAGTGTATGTAAGTTTTGCATCTGTACGTAACGTGCGTGCGTTTTGCATCTGTGCGTGCGTGCGTGTGATCAATACAGACTCTCAAATGTAATATAATATTAAAATCAAATTGTAATTTAACTTAATGTAAGGACCGACTGATTTTCATAACGGCAAATTTGAATTTCTATGTCTTCACAAGAATCGGACGGGTACTATGTATCTATGTGTTTAGGCTCTCGCAAATACTTGTGTTTATTTATCTATGTAATTGTAGAATATATTAATAATAAGGGATTCAAACGTAATTATTTATTTAGGTCTTCATATCATTGCAACAACTGCTCTGCTGTGGTGCGTGTAGTCGTTAATCACCGACGGTTTGCGGGTTCGAATCCTTCTCGGGATGTATATTTTGTACAAATATTTCTTTCCGGTTTGGATATCGGTCCTTATGTTCCCCACCGTACCATTAAGCAAGCACGTTAAGCCGTCGGTCCCAGTTGTTATCATAAATACCTGTACGTCTACCATGAGTTTCCAGAGACGATACACGTTAGCGAGTGTAGTTTTCTATACGGAAGAAAGATAAAGATATTAGTAACTAATACGCAATATAACGCATTTAAAACTATAAGTCTTATCGAGTGCTCGATAAACTCTATATTAAAATTTAGAAATACTCATAATAGGTATGGTATAGTTAAATATTCTAGTTGCGTTTCTACGTTTACTACTGTAGTTACGTCATGTGCGCTTGTAACAAAAACTCATGGTAGACCTACTGATAGCGATCGTTACTCTTAGTAAAGAACATATCCGCCAACTCGCAGCAGAGTAAGGAGGAGTTCCAATCCTCCTCCTACACGGAGAAAGACTCATGTGCCCAGCAGTGGGATATTACAGGCTGAATCGTCAGATCTTTCTCGACAAACTCAAACTCACCGCAGTAACACACCAATACATGAGAGCAGTCATATTTTGCTACGACCTTCTGTAATTTTCTATTGCTAACAATAAGTTTGCAACATGCAAAAGGAGACAAAGCGTAAAGCTTGCAACTTATATTGATTACTTACCAATCTTTACCTTCTGAAAGTCTTAAAGTTTCTTTGTAAACAACTAGCATCCCGCCCCGGCTTCGCACGGGTATTTAACAAAAATTTCAAAATCTTTTTTTTTTTAATTTTTTTGAAAATATAATATAGCCTATGTCACTCGCGGATAATGTAGCTTCCCAACAGTGAAAGAATTTTTAAAATCGGTTTGGTAGTTTCGGAGCCTATTCAATACAAACAAACAAACAATCAAAACTTTCCTCTATATCTATAATATTAGTTTAGATATAATACACAAAAAAAAATGATAAAATCTCTCTCAAATCATATATAATCCTGAGATGAACTTTGTTTTCCTATCTATGGAAACTACAAGGTGTGGAACTAAGCCTTAAGACAAAAAAACCCTTAATTTTTTCTTCTAATCAACAAAGTTTAATAAACCGATTTTAATGATTCTGTCACTGTTTTACTAAACTTAGAACTTACTGAAGCGGTTTTAGTAATTCTTTCATTAGAAAACTACTTTATCGTCACAAGTAATATAAGCTTTAAAATCGTACACTATTTTTCATAATACTGAAATTAGAATAAATGTATATAATAATTTATGTCACATTTAATTATTTTCAATATTATTCACAATATTATTATTTATAATCTATATAATTATTATTAATTTAAAGAGTAAAACCGCTAGGAACGTCTAGTTCTATATAAATTGAATAACACTATGACTCTTCGTTCGGGTCCTCTGGACCGGGTAAAAGCATTAGTCAGACACGTTCCAAGATCGCCTCCTGAATCACGTATAGTAGCTACGAACGGAAAATATTAATAATATATGACCTCAGGGTTGCCACATTCAAATAGATTTTTTACAATTGTACATTTTGTTTAACTTTCGTTTCTCGCTATGTTATTGCTAAATCAGTTTAAGTTTTTAAGGGTACCAGCTGGGAAACTTTCAACTGAGATACAGCCACTTGTTATTAATTTTCATTCATAGTTGCATATAAACTATCACCAGGTAAATTTTTAGTTAAGAGGAAATCATTGAAAAAAAATTTTTTTTCATGTTCAAGCAGCCAGCTGACTTATTATAATCCACCATGTTATGGTCAGTTGACTTTATTTTTCCTTTAAGATATTAGGTAAACTATAATCCGACAAATTTTAAAGTGGTAGGAAATGACTAAATAAACTTTTTTACTCCATGCGCGGGAGGCTGCCACTGCCTACCCCACCCACAGAGTCACAGCTGATGGTCGCGAATATTCATAACATAAATCCCTAATGCATTTTACGAAGTTTCGATTGGGAGGAAATTGGTCATGAAAATCTGTCACTGGCTCCCGGACCAGAACATTTTTATTCAAAATTATTTTTAATATGCAGGTAGAACTGATTCCATTAATATATTCATAAAAAAATAACTTCAGAACAAAAAAAAACTATATAAAAACTACTATAAATAGAAAAACAACGAAAGAGTTTTACAGTTAAATCCCTAAGAGAGTCAAATAGCTGACTAAACTTGGAATTACTTGTATATTAAACTTAAACTTGAGTCTTTTAAAATTAAATATTAATTTATCCATGCATAATACATATACAGTAAATTATTTTCACTATATGTATATCACCTGGGGGGGATTGGGGATAGGGTCGGCAACGCGCTTGCGATGCTGCTGGTGTTGCAGGCGTCTATAGGCTACGGTCTTACCATCAGGTGAGCCGTACGCTTGTTTGCCAACCTAGTTTCATAAAAAAAAAAAAATCACATGTATAATATATTTATTTCGGGTCTTAAACCATAATACAAACTCAACAAACAATTGCTGGTAGTTATTAAGTAGATAAGCGTTTGCAGTTTCTTCATATAAGTAGATACATTTAAATTTGCTACTTTTCGATTATTAAGCTTTCAAATCGTAAAAGAATTATTAACATTCAGTAGTTTTCAAGTTCGGTAGTTTTGAACTTTTTTATTTTATTTTATATATTATACAAATAGGTCGACAAATAAGCGTATGGCTCTCCTGATAGTAAGCAATTACCGTTTTTTATACACGCTTGCTAAACAAGAAGCACTCAAGTGCGTTGCCGACCCTACCCCAGACCCTCCTCAATGGGTCATGGTCACCTTACTCACAACAGGAACAAAACACTGCTTGAAAAAAGTCATATTTAGCTGTGATCTTATTCGTAAATAGAAAAAAAAAACTCGACAGCCCTAAAGCAATAGTCTGGCTATTTATTTATACCGGCCATTACAGGGTTAAGTATAGGTTACTTGAAATTTATACCTCCTCGCCGTGTAGGTGGTATACAATGTATTTATTACTCTGAACATCTGTCTATACGAAGATTACACCAAAACGATTAACTTGTCGCATGTTAGATATTATGGTATGATTTAAATATGGTATTCAACAATTTATGGACATTTTTAACATGACAAGATAATAGTATACATGGGTAAATGGTCTATGATGCTTATGTCTGCCAGTCTGGTTTTGTATCTTCGTTTATCTTATCGTTAGTCGGATTTTTCATTCTCTTTTGTATTTTTTTTTTAATAAACGCGTTAATACTGTAATCGATTTAGTTACAGCAGTTTTTAAATTTACTACCGAGTTAAGGCATCCTTGAAAATTTCATATCAAAACAAGAGTACCAAAGACAAAGTTTATGTTTTTGAACCGAGCAAATAGTCAAGGTACTACGAAAATCCACCACACATTATATTCGTAACTAGCTTCTGCGCGCGACTTCGTCGGCGTGGACTCCGCTCCTATTGGTCTTAGCGTGATGATACATAGCCTATAGCCTTCCTCGATAAATGGGCTATCTAACACTGAAAGAATTTTTCAAATCGGCCCAGTAGAACCAGAGATTACCGCGTTCAAACAAACAAACAAACAAACAAACAAACAAACAAACAAACAAACAAACAAACTCTTCTGCTTTATATATTAGTATAGATATGGAAATCGAACCCGTGACCACCGGCGATAAGGCTACTACTCCCACCACTATACAAGAACGCTTACAATACAATTATGGCTAGAAACGTATTTTACATCGCTATTGCTTACACTTTATGTAATAATTAAAACCGAATAAAATAATATCAAGAATTTCGATTCCGCGAGGTATAGATCCATAGCTTAACGGCTAGAGCACCGGACACGGATTGTCGGGAGGTGCGGGTTCGAATCCCGCTGGATCGAAAATTTGATATGATAATAAAAAACATTTTCGAATTTCCTCATGTGTGGGTAACACAAAAATAAAAATAATACGGAATAATTAAGGCTTTATTACATCACTGAGAATCATACGAGTGGTAGTATATCTTTCAAACTCACCAAAACTACGTCCACAATAAACACTCAAAGAAAAAGAATCTTGTAAATTCTAATTTTATATTGTTGTCACATTATCATTGTAATATAGTACTAAGTTTGTGAAATAAATATATTATTATTATCATATATTTACCTATTTAAGACGATTCGATTCAGCCTGTAACTGCTGGACACTGGCTTCTTTCTCCATGTAGGAAAATGTACGTTCCACTGCGTGTTGGATCTATTTAAGTACTTCTTGTTAAGTCACTTTTTGAATAAAAACCCGTTTAACGTAAATTCAATAAACAACTTTTCTACACGTCTTTATTTTTTTTTATTATTAACTTAATAATTAATTAGTGTATTTATTTCAATTACATTAAATTATAAAATTATATCTAATATAACTAAAAATTACACAAAATTGATTAATAAACTAAAACATATATACTAAAACTAAAATATATACTAAAACAATGAAGCTAAAACTAAAAACCTTAAAAAAATATAATATAATAATTAAAATATATTATTAAAAGAAGTCCCTTTAGGCAAGGTTCCGAAGATACTGGCAGCGTTCCCCCTTTGGATAGCTAGGCTAATTCTTTGTCCGAGGTAGCTGCCAGCTCTTCGGTCTCCTGTGATGTCGACTAACCTTTTTGCTATTTCCTTAAAGAGCCTTATGGCGTTAGGACCCCACGGACCAAGGGTCTCGACACCGAATGGGACAAAATCATATTCGGAGCCTAGACCCCTGTATTTGCTTTGTTTAGTTTTTTCAGCCGCTTCACAAGCCGCACCAGCTCTGTTGTTGGTTCCATGTAGATGGGAAGGGGCCAGCGTGTCTGAACAGGTTGCATCCCATACCAGCACCCTGCCCATCTTCCCGTTTAACTATCTCTCAAGTGTTATTACATCAATATCAAAAACAATACCGCGATACGAGACTGCATTAACATAAAAGCAGTTGAGGAGAAAATGTTGAAAGCGAATGTAAACAAAATCGCATCACTTAGGCGGTTTAGGTAACGCATACGATTTTTTATGCGAAGTAGGTGAATATATCAACAAGGGCGGGGAGGCAAATTGCGGATAAATATTTTGTTACCACTTCTATACAGTATTTTTTCATACTAAATGTGCTTTGTATGCATCAAAATAAATAATAATATGTATGATAAAAGACTTTTTGTTGTAATATTTAAAGTAAAGTAAAAAAAACTGAGGTAGGGCACAGCAGGAAATTTCCTGCTCAAAATATAGAGCACCCTGACTGGGATAGTACCTCGACCTTACAGAAGATCACGATCGATCACGATCACGATTCTATATATCTTTTATACAACTATCTACATATATATACGACGAATACAATAAACACATGAGGCAGAGGCCTATGCCCAACATATTACAGGCTGAATCGTGATACAATAACCACATCTACAATAATAGATTAATTAAGGCGTTTTATAATTGTATTTGCAAATCTGAGGAAATAAACATAGAAAATACAGTCGAATAACCGAAATAAGTCGAGAACCTCCTCGCTTTTTGAAATCGGTTAAAAATAATATTTATTCACCGTAGCACCGGAGTTTTACGTTACTACTACTCTGATTGACTTATATTTTCAAAACAAATTGTAAAGTGGCCCTTACACAATGTCGTAGAATTAAACGTTTGCACGATTCAGGAACCAATCATCGCACTATGTCTACTCACTACGTATGTTAACGTATTATATTCGATAGACCTACGTAACCACCATTTAGTACGAGTCATTTATGTTACGTCTTTTATAGCTGCGTTAAATGTCTTCTTGACAAACATAATCTCACAAAGTGCTGTTGTGAACTTATGCAAATATTACTCAAAAAGTGCGTGACGACGCGTTGGTGTAACGGTCACAACACTGGTTTGTGGCTGTTGCGCTGGCGATTGTGGGTTCGATCCCCGCACGTGACAAACATTTGCATTGACCATACAGATGTTCACCGTGGTCTAGGTGTTTGTGTAGTCCTTGTGGGTCTTCCCACCGGGCCTTATTATTTACATCTGATAGTGATCGTTACTCATAGTAGAGTATATATCCGCCAACATGCATTGGAGCAGCGTGGTGGATTAAGCTCCGATCCTTCTCCTACATGGGGAAGAGGCATATGCCCAACAGTGGGATATTACAGGCTGAAGCAAGCAAAGCGAGCATTAAAAAAACAAATATTTATTCGTCTTCACCAATGACATTTGAAAATAAATCTTCTTCCTCTTAATTAATCGATGGCTAAATCGGCTGAACTGACTGACTGACTGAATTAATCACTGAAATTATTATTAAACTCGCTGACCCTACAGAAGTTGTTCTGTCTTGCGAACTGTCAAATGCGTTAAGTGAAAAATCTACAGAAGAATCGTTAGATTTTCTAAAATGTTCCAACTCTGCGAATTGTTCCTAATTTTCATTCCATAATTTTTTTCCATATTATATTATTTCAGCAAAATATTTTAGAAACCTTAAGAAAAAAATTCGGCTTGAATAGGCCAGCCGCTAGCCGCTCTCTAGCTTTTCGCTTATCGACAAATTTAGCGTTTATGTTTTATTTGTATAGATTGAAAAAGGGATAAAACATTTAAAAAACCAACACAATTCCAACATTTGAGAAGCGCTTAAAAGTCATTTACAATTCACGATTATTTAAAACATCTCCCTCTAAATTATCTTAATTACAGAGCGAGTAATGTCGTGCGGTATAAATGTGTCTTTTCACGTGTAATTTGAATAATTAGCAAAGTTACTGCGCGCGGAGTTAATTTACCTTTTACGTATGTACATACGCCTGTATTGTGTCGACGGAAGGCAGATTTAATATATAAATAAATATTATTTTTAGACTTTTTGAAGTGAAACTTCTTTAGGCGCATGAGGGGTAAAATTTGAGCGACCGGTAATGCGGCAGCGTCAGGGACGGTGACTTAGGTGGTTGACTGCCTGGGAACACCGCGTGACGTTGGCTTTTTTTTCAATTAGTTTTTTTGAGTTAGTTTGCCAGAGAAGTTTCACTTCTGACATGTGTTGGTACTTTGTACGCACGCAATTTTTTTTTAGAACGAAATCTGAAATCCACAATCATAATAATATAACTATATAATAATAATCTTTTTTATACAACGAGCGACAAATAAAAGTTAGTTTGCCAGAGAAGTTTCACTTCTGACATGTGTTGGTACTTTGTACGCACGCAATTTTTTTTTAGAACGAAATCTGAAATCCACAATCATAATAATATAACTATATAATAATAATCTTTTTTATACAACGAGCGACAAATAAAAGTTAGTTTGCCAGAGAAGTTTCACTTCTGACATGTGTTGGTACTTTGTACGCACGCAATTTTTTTTTAACGAACGAAATCTGAAATCCACAATTATAATAATATAACTATATAATAATAATCTTTTTTATACAACGAGCGACAAATAAAACCGTAACCGTAGCCAATGGAGGCTTGATATACAGAAGTGACCACATTACAAGCATGTTGACAACCCTACCTGCAACGTTCCCCAGGAGCTCTGGCTGCCTAACTCATCACAGGAACATTTCACTAATTGAGAGCAGTATTATTTGACTGTTACTGTAAGGTTGAGATAATGCACAGTAAGACTACTTTTGAAACTAGATATTTTCTGCTATCGCCAACCTCAATATCTATTAAAATAAAAAATAAAAAAGTGTGTGTGTCAGCTCGGACGCACGACTGGAGTTTACTCCATCATATTGACTGTCTAAATAGGCACAAGAAAGGCTTACTAGTCTAGGAAAAAGATTAATACCATATCAAATGATAAATAAACGAATAAATAACGCCATCTATCGATCGATGGTGTTATTAGAAAACGTCGTCGACCTTTTCTTAGTCTGTAGTTTATGTTTCCGATAGATGGCGTTACGAAAAACGTAACGAGGTCCTTCGTTCAGTAGATTTTACTCCTCATATCTTTTTCATACCGGGTGCCTTATATGAAAATCGATTCTTAAGGCGTAAACTTCATAAAACAAAACAAAAACAGTTATACAGAATGTAGAAATTTTTGCTATAATTAAGACAGATAAGAAATTTAACAACACGATTCATAAGTTTTGTGATCATAATAGACTAATCTAATGTTATATTTTTAAAGTATTGAAACGCAGGTCAAACTGGAACGTACGTCAAGTCACTGATGAAACTGACAATCTTTGCAACCTCGTCAAAAATCGTTAAAAATAAGAATTTATAAAAATAATTATATCAATAAATATACCAAAAAGTACATATTTTCATGAACCAAACTAAATATAAAAATACAAGTATAATATTATGAATAAAATATGGAGTTGGCATCGCTGAAGGCCAGTGGCTATCATAAATCAATTTCATATTGGTATATCATTGATTATGTTGTTCTATATTGGATTTCCGATATGTATAAGTAGAATACAAAAAATCCTAAAAAAATATCAAAGACGAATTTTATTTATGTAATGGTTTTAATTGAATTTGATTTGCAAATAATATATAAACTGTGTTATAATACAAAATAAGTAATATATTGCATGAAATACAGCGTCACTAAGTCCACACATCTTTATCAACTATGTAATCCTGCACCGAGACCGAATAATACGCTTTATCTATTAATTTTTTTAAATAAAAACTTTCAATATAGATTATATATTATATAGATTAGCATATACGATCTACTCAGTAACATATTATAATATAAAAGCAAGAAAGGAAGAATAAATGATTAATATATTCGGAATACATTCTATTGTATCCGGTTTCCGTCGATTTCGTGCCGTCTTCTATACATTGTCTTCGTTTTACTTCGACAAGCGTTATTTGCATATCGATCTTATGCATGAATCAATATCACGAACTATGACATCATTTGAAAATAACTTACTCAAATACTAGGTATTTCTTGAGGAGTATTTTTAAATTTGTTTTAACACACACATGAAATCTCACATACATATACACATATATACACAAGCACACAGGCACTCACGCCCGCACGCACTAATTCACACACACCCCTACAAACACACTACAGCTATAATTTTTGTTTACACCCGGACTTTGGGCGGAAATGGATCCCTCAACCCTGAAGCAGAAATTACTGTAAACTGCACCAAATGTCCAGTAAAGAAATTAAAATAATTACGAATGAATATGAAATGAAAATTTAAATCCTTATTTCTACCCTATTCATGTTAAAACTTCCTAAAAAATTTAGTTAAAATCTCTAACTCTCATACATAATTATACGGATGTGCGCTTAGAAATTATAATAATTATACAAACTTGCAAGCTGTACCACGCGATTTTACCCGCTTAAATATTTCTCATATATTTTTTAAAATAAAAAATCAGTCTTTACTTAAATCCTCCATTTGGCGGAATGAACTTCCTCCTGAGGTTTTCCCTGAGTGCTTTAATTTGGAGGTTTTCAAGCGCAACTCTTATGTTGCAGATGTCCACGGATTGCCATTTAACATTAGCTGGTACCGTCCGCTTGTATATAATAAATATACGACGCCGTATACTAAAAGGGTTGCATATTTTTATAAAGAGTAAGGAGCATGCATCCGTACAATTTTCTCGTCTAGTATATTATACGGATTTTTAAAGGATTAAATGAGTTCGTCTCTAGGACGCGTAAGTTTGAACGCGAGTTCTCGACACATATTTGAAAATGGGCCACCCTTTATGCAACATGTATATATGTTTCCTAACCTAATTTACCTATGCAGTTGGCGATGCGGTCGTACTATCATCTCTGAAAGCCTATCATGTTGGCTGCATTGGCCTGGCTTGCATTCAAAAAACGTGGAATATTTATTTTTAATTATCTAAATAGATTTATCTATGTGAGATAGGTTCACAGAGTCCCGTTGCAACGTTACTCTTTATCAAAAGTGTCTAAGTAATTAAAAATATCTATTAATTAAGTAATATTTTAACAGTAACGGTATATAAGTGTCTTAATATTGAAAAAGTATTACAGTTAAAGATAAAAATTTAAGCTTGATTTGTATGTGCGATGGCTCTCCGTGTTTAGAATTGATTTGTTTAATTTACTTAGACTTTCAATGCTTAAAGACAAAATTCTTCGAGCAATGCATCCTGCCTGTGTTAACATACGGAGCTGAGACGTGGTTACTGACGAATGGACTGGTCCACAAGTTTAAAGTTGCTCAACGTGCAATAGAACGGGCTATGCTTGGGATTTCTCTCAAAGATAGGATTAGAAATGAGACTATCCGCGAGAGAACGAAAGTAACCGACATAGCCTGTGGGCTAAATGGGTGGCTAATTCTGTGGAATTAGCAAGTTCAAGTGACATTGGGCTGGTCTCGAAAGATTGCTGGTGTAGGCTAGATGAAGATTGCGGAAAACCGAGATGTCTGGCACGAACTTGTGGAGGCCTATATCCAGTGCAGTGGACCGGAAAACCGAGATGTCTGGCGCGAATTTGTGGAGGCCTATATCCAGTGCAGTGGAGTGCGATAGGCTGAAGTGAAGTGAAGGCTTTCTCTTGAGTGATTCATCCTTAGTTACGATGTTTTGATACAGAAATGTCTAATAAAATGCACTTGGAAACTTCACGCATTGATAGCCTTCTGTTCTGTTATAGACCAAACAATTATATTCATATAATTGAAATATGTTCAATATAGACGGTTGGTATGATAATAATTATTGAAACACCTGCCCCAGTGGACCATAAAAATGTATTCATTATATAATTTTAATCGTAAAATTATATACTTTTACAATTTTAATTTCCACATTATAGATATAATTTTAAAAACAATATTGTTTTATTATTAACCCAGCAGTTATTCACAGCTACGCTTTCGCAAACGTGGAATTTAATTACATAATTGAACTAAGGACTTGACAAGTAAAATATAGAAAAATGCCGTACGTAATTACTAATTACGCCTATTTACGTAAATGAATAAATTTACTATATTTTTTTAACTAACTTCAGAAATGACAGCTCCCATACAAATTTTCAAGCCTCAAGCCTCGGCCCTTAGGGGCCGGGATATCTAAAAACGCGAAAACAGAAACCAACAGATTTATCATTTGATTCATAACGTAGGTACATAAAATACGATTTAATTTCAACATCAAAATTTGTAATCACTTTTGCGTTTTGTATTTGAGATTTTGATTATTGAACCCCATTTCCCCTTAAAGGAGATTAATGTATTTACTTTGTACTTATCTGGGGCTTAAGTTATCCCGACATGATACTAAAACCAGTTGAGCGGCTTAAACGATAGATTTTCATATTTAAACCAATAAGTCGATTTTAATGAAAATTTGTGTAAAGACAGTTTGAATCCTTACCTTTCAAGTCATTAGTAATGAATTAAATTGACGAATTTTTTATTGATCAGTATCTGACTACAGCGCTAACGGTTGTAGTAATCACATTAAGTTATCAAATGAACCATACTCAATTTTACCTTTTTTATTTATTTAATTAGCAAGAAGGTAATATAATACAGAATCAGCAAGTTGAAGTGGCAGTGGGCTGGTCACTTGTATCGTAGGACCGATGGCCGTTGGAGCATACGTGTCCTGGTGTGTAGACCGCGTCTTCACGTCTTGGCAAACGCAGTGTGGGACGTCCTCCGGTCCGTTGGACCGACGATTTTCGACTATATAATGATATATTTCGATATTCGACTTTGATAACGCGTATTTACTTGAGTATTTTTTCGTGTACCTACGTTTTTACTTGTTGATGTAATTGAAGTCGGTTTTTTTTTTCGTTTGCGAGCAAACACAATTATTTATTTATAATATTAATTCATAACAAATTTTTCTTTATTAAATATTGTATTTACCTGAAATTATTTTTTGTAGTGTGTGTTAAACGGTGTTGTTGTTCTTTTCTTATCTTTTCGTGTATATTTGTTTTTAATTAAATACTCTTCTTAGTGATGTTTGTTTTCCTCCAATAAAGTAAAAAAATACGCCACATTCTCAACACCCATGCCACATCTCATCCGAAAGTGCATGGTGACGACATTAGACATATACTCGACATAAACAAATGTATTTATACTTCTGAAATGTTATTAATTTCAAGTATATGTTAATATGATGAAATTATATTTTTTGTTATGGACACAAACCAATTAATAAGTTTATAGTAAACTTTAGCTACGGAAGTGTAAAAATTATAAAGAATGTTGTTTTTTATTAAAAAATCTAATTCTTTTCTAGTTAACGAAATTCAAGTTTCATTGGCGATGTTCCAAGGTAACTAGATAAAATATACCAAGCGCCAACGGCCTTTCTGAAGTAATACAAACGCAAACAATAAGCCCGGATTATATAAAATGAAAAGTTTTTATGAAACGTAATCATGTTTGGATTATATTTTATAACCGTTTAAAATTTGAAATTCGAGTATGTTTTCGTAAATTTATTAAGTTATTTTTTTCATTAAATTTTAACCGTAAAAGAAAGTATGTTAACCTTTTTCTTCACGATCACGATTCAGCTTTCAGCCTGTAATATCCCAATGTTGGGCATAGGCCTCTTCCCCATGTAGGAGAAGGATCGGAGCTTAATCCACCACGCTGCTCCAATGCGGGTTGGCGGATATATTCCCTACTATGAGTAACGATCGCTATCAGGTGTACACGATAACAACCGGGACCGACGGCTTAACGTGCTCTCCGAGGCACGGTGGGGAGACCCACAAGGACTGCACAAACACCCAGACCACGGCAAACATCTGTATGGCCAATACAAATGTTGCCGTGTGCGGGGATCGAACCCGCAACCGCTCGCGCAACAGCCAATCGCAATCCAGTGCTGTGACCGCTGCGCCAACGCGACGTCCTTCCAACCTTTTTCTTACTTATTGTATAATATATATTTTCGTCCTGATTGTCGAAAATATAAAGCCAGTGATACTACAGTAGTCGATGAAATGTAACATTATTACGATATTCGTTAAAACTTTTATCAAAATAAATAACGACAAAAAAACATGAAATTAATGAAAAATCTGGAAAAAAAATATGAAGAAAAAAAGAATTTTTGTTTATTATTAAAGCGTTAAAGGAAACTAAAACGTTTTTTTTTTTTTTTGAAGAATCGTACTTTTTGTACAATTTTTTTATTTAATTGATAATTAGCAGCTTACTAAATATAAAACTTTACTCCTACTAAACTAAAGTGAGTCAAGTAAAAATTTATTTTTAGACATATGAAAATCAAAAATTAGGCAATTATAATACACACAATAAGACACAATGTACAAATAATTTAAAGTAAAACGCACACTAACAAAAGTAAATACAAAAAAATAAGCTTTCTTAAAATGTTATTAATAAATCAAATAGAGTAGGTAGGGATCCCTAGTACAAATTTTTCATCTGATTAGTATCAAGCTAATTTTCCGGGAGTAGCTTCATTTTGATGAGACGAACAAAAAGTTCCTCTTCGAAAACTCTCGATTGTGGTAGATAATAGAGTTAGCAGGAGATAGAGCAGCAGTGAGCGTAGGACCGCGATAACGTACCACGCAATTTGGAGGACAATATTGCCATCAAATTATATGAATATTAATTAACTAAAAGAAAAAAAATCAGCTGGTTAGTAATAATTTTTGATGACCTTGCGAGGTCATCAACTTGATGACCTCGTAAGGTCATCAAAAATTGTTTTTTTTTCTGATTTTTTTCTCAAGCTACTCCCGGAATTTAGAACTTAGCTACTCCTAAATTAAGAAATTATCATAACCCCGCTTGATTAAAAACATCCTTTAAAAGCTCGATATATAATTATAATAATAGTCCTTAAAGCTAAGGACTTTTTAATAGAGTCGGGTATTTCTCGCGTTTATAGAGACCATTATACCGTTATCAATAATCTAATAATGAGTTTGTACTGTTTTGTAGATGTGGGCGTGTCGACTTTATTTAATTTAAACTTGCGTCTGTTTGTGTTTTACTTAATTTTATGTAAATTGTTTTGTAATCAAATAAGTCAGATTTGTTTATTTATGTCTCTGTAAAAAGTTAGACAATCCAGTCGATGTTTTTTCTTATGATGTAGAATATAGCTAGTAAATTACTGGAAGCTGGATCTGCCCGACCGGAAGTACCTGAACTTACAAATTACAACTAAATAATCCTGCTCTGAACTAGTTTCCTTTAGTGAATAAGGTGACCAAAGATCCTGAAGACGCGCTGTATAAATGCGCGCTGGACAACTTAAAATCAATTCGTTTAAGACACACTGATGTGACAAGAGCACTACCGGGTGTAGTAGGAGGTTACGGTAACCGCTTACATCCTAGTGATATACAGGTTGTCCCTAAATGAATGGATAATCCTGAACTTACGTGTGCGGAGGGGGAGGTGGGTTACAAAACCAAAAATAATTTTTAGTTTTCTAACCCACCTCCCCCTCCGCACACGCACATTCAGGATTATCCATTCATTACGGGACACCTATATAGGAAAATGGTTCAACACGTTTTAATATGAGATATGTGTCTTTGGTTTTTAATTTGTTTTAAGGTGTGTGTGTGTGTGTGTGTGTAATCGAGTTTGTCTCTCTTCTAAAATAATAATATACAAGTACGTCTACTTCTACACTTTGTATTTGAGACGCTTCATTAGTCTCTTATCTCTTATGATAATATATATATTCACTAATATACCACAGTTTATTCACGTTAAGATAATTTAGTCACTGACTTGTTAAGAATTTGTATCCTCATTACACAAATTAACGTTAGTCCTCTTTGAAACGCGCTTTTCGTTTATGTAAGTCTGTAGTATCAATAACTTTGGTTCTATCAATTTTTTTAAAGCAAGTCTCTACGCAAGTTTAATTTGGGGAGTACCTAAGCTAGTGAATGCGTGATGTGAGCCGACAAGTGTGATCGGGTGAGGCGAACGGAAGTTGAGAGAGAGATATAAGTTAGTGAAGATAGAAAGAATTCACACTCGTTTTTTTTTTAACTTAGGCTTTAATCTAAATACACTTAAGTCACTAAGTCAAATGACTAAACTTTTATTAAATCAAAATTATTATTTTTAAGACAAACTAGTCAAATATGTCTTACTGCTATCATAATTATGAAAATTTAGACGGATGTTACTCCATCATGTCAGATCATCTGAAAGGATCTGAATAACATTTCATATAGAGATTACAATCTGAAATAGTACTAGATAATATTTATGTATCTAAGGGGCTGTCTCCACGAGCGAGCGTATCGCCGGCGATAGTATCGTCGTGCCACCTATTTCTATACACTCTCTATGGAGCTGTCTCCACGAGCGAGCGTATCGCCGGCGATACCCTCGCTCGTGGAGACAGCCCCTTATTTTTTAAAGTTCTACGCGAACGAAGTAGTGAGCAACAAATAGTGTAATATAAACACAAATATTTATGAAAACTTACTACTGCGACTCTTTCTTACACATTCGCTTATAAACTTAACGATTTTTGCGATTAAAATTAGTATATAGGTACATGTTTGATAATAGAAGAACCAGATTCATATATAGGAAACATTTTATTCCAAAATTTCCAACAAATTGGGAGTCTAGACTAGATAAAACCACTGAACTAGTAATAAATGGTGTTATATAGTTGCATATGTTAAATAGTCTGGAACTCGAAATTGATATTAAACCGTCCATAACTTCGTCAGTACAGTTCTATTCACTCCCAGGGGACAATCGGACGCCCATTGTGCGGTAATCGACGCACCGGTGATGTTAATCAAAGCACAATGTGTCTATCAAATGGATCTATCACGGTAAACGTCTGTTATGTTCCCACTAGAAAAGTATTATTTTTTGAAGTGAAACTTCTATAGGCGCATGACGGTAATTTTTTAGGGCAACGGCAACGGTAACGCGTCTAGATGCGACGGCGGCGTTTTTGTTTTTAATAATTAATTTTATTATGATACCGCCTACTCGTCCGGTACAGGCGTCACCCGCTTCGTGTCCCGCTTCACCTTAGTTTTCAATTAGTTTTTAATTTTACTTTTTTTTTTTTTTGAAGTGATTTTTCAATTAGTTCGACAAAGTAGTTTCACTTCTGACATGTGCACTTTGTACGCACGCAATTTTATTATAATACACAGTTGAGTGTAGTTCTAAAACTTAACTGTAACTACAAAGGCTATTATTAAAGGTTTATTAGATTTACTAGCTATGCCTCGCGGTTTAAACCACGTTAGTTTGTGGAAAAAACGCATCAAGCTATTATATATCCTTGTAAATGGATTATATTATCCAAAACAAAAAGAATTTTTCAATTCCAACCAGTAGTTCATGAGATTAGCACGTTCAAACGAACACAGTCTTCGCCTTCATAATATTATACCACGCGGACGAAGTTGCGGGCACAGCTAGTCAAGAATAAATTAACAAATTAACGCTGCACACCCAACAGCGTCCAGGAAGTTTAGAATGTTGTGTCGATTGTCCGGGAACACGCACAGCACAAACAAATATGCAGACTTCAACATGTATGGCATGTATATATTTATATTGGCTATCGAACTAACGATCACTAGCCTATGCCTGTTGCTGTGAATACTGTACAAATAAGCCGTCAATTAGATAAACTCATAGTCTATTTACTTTTTATTTAATCGGCGTTATATTCAATTTTTAATTAGTTGTACTCTAAATTAACAATTGCGTTTAGTAGCTTGCTATCTTTTTCTTTTGGCGATTTAAAATTACCTACAAAATAGTGATTTCCCGCAGTTTTATGCGTATTAATATCAATAGGTAAAACAAGTAAGTATGTACATTTGAATTACATATAAGTGTGAAGCGTTTATGTAGTATACAAAAAAAAATAATGGGTGCGTACAAATTACACATGTTAGAAGTGAAACTTTTTTGGCAAACTAATTGAAAAAGTAGGCGGTATCGTAATAAAAAACTACTTTAAAAAATAAACTAATTTAAAAAAACGAATTGGAAAAACGAATTTAAAATACAAAAAAAAACTAATTAAAAAAAAGGCAACGTCATTTCAGCTACTACCTTAAAACTCATTATTAACAAATTATGTATACATATTTTTCGATAGATTTTTATAAAGCTTATACATATCTATAAAAAACTGTACAACGTATTAAGCCAATAAATATGTAGGTTAGTTTGAATGTTAATAGGAACAAGTATTGTAAAGCTATTACCGCCCGACCGACAGTCCGATCACCGCACAATACCCGGCCGATAGCCCCTTGCAAACGGGTGAATGAAAGCTGATGATGGTAACGATCTAACTGGGACAATGAGTATCAATTGCTTTCCTATTCTTAGAATATTTATCTTACAATATGTATCTACTTCCTATTAGCGTTTAAGTTTTAACTTGAATAGAGTAAGAAGTAAGTAGTATTACAGTAACAGAGAAATGTTTCGAAAACTATCGTCGACAATGCAAGACTGTGTTATTATTGTTCAAATAATTTGAAGAAATTATATACTTTAACACTGAAAAAAATACCAAAAAGATCTGTAAAATATACAAATATGTATATTATAATCTAAAACTATATAAAAACTTTTATACATATTTTATGGCATTAAAGAAAGAAATAGATGTACCTAGACTGTAAATTAACATAAATCAAAATGTATTAACCTATTTTTTAAATCTCATCATTTAATATTCAAATCAAACGATATACATAAAGAAGCTAGTAAAGTCAATAGTACACTGATCAATACTCGAGAGCTGGGGGCCGACGGCTGAATATTTTATTTTTTCATTACATAAAAGCCTAGAAATACTGCCTAGATGTGAGCTTGGTATAGTCTAGAAAACTTGCCACTCACGAGAGCTTAATTGCGGTAATGTTAATTAATTTCTCATATGCATTTGCCAATAAAACTTTAGGATTACGCTTGAATAAATATTGATGAATTGATAACTATAGCTAAGTAACTAAACTTGTTTTAGAATAACTAATTTATTGTAAGAGAAATGGAAAAATATCGTGTATGTAATTACTGCGCAATATAATATAATCCAATTATGAATACGGCGTAAATTCTGTATAGCGTGGCCCCTTTAACTTTTCAATATTATATAATTTTTACGTTACTGTATATACCTATATATGTATTTTAATGGACATATTGTTTCTTGCAACAACAATTCTGTAAAGTTCCGAAGATACCTTTTGATAGACCTAAAGGCAATCAATCGACAGAGGTCTCACTTAAAGATCAAGTTGACAATTTGCTAAAGGACTTTCAGAACACTAAAGGCTATTACTATTATTACTGCTATTACCATTATTTATTTACCGACTCCACTCTCACTAGATAAAGAACTTAATTCTATAGGCTATATCAAACAGACTTTATTAATAGAAATCAAATTCACTTAACAAAAAACCTAAACAAAAACAACAAAAAGTACAAAAACGTTAGAGACAAACATATAACAATAAATACATATTATATAACTTAGAGAATAATTAAAACCAAATACTAAATTCATCTTCAAATTATTATTTATCAATAAAAAAGCATATTTACCTTGTTACAGATTTTTGAATCTCCAATTATTTGTATTATAATTGTTTGTAATTCGATATCTATAATAGATCGTTAGCGGAACGAATTAAGTTAAAATTATTTCACTTTTTAGGTATTTCTTGAGTGTTTATAAAATATTGACTTTACCATGATATCAGATTTCGCAATGTTGTATGAATCTTACAAAATATTTATTTCTCTAAATTTTGTTTTTAATGGTATATAGTTTATTTTTGTGTTACCCACACATTAGGGAATTACAAACATTTTTATCATATCAAAAATCAACCGTTCCAGCGGGGATCGGTCAGTGGAGATGCAGGTATGATAAAAAATTGTCTTTAATGGTTAAATGATTAATAAAATAAATACATTTCTAACTTATTACTTACGACGAATAACCCAATTTAATAAAGATAAGGAATAAAATAACTAACATACATGTATCATGTTACCGATATGTCTAACATTTGTATTTTCCAAGTAATTGCAATAAATATAATTTGTTTGTCCTCAGGCTGCGCATTTCCAACCAGATGGGAAGGAAAGTGGTTCCAGTCAGGCGTCATCCAGCCCATCATGATCGACGGTCCCATCCTATCGAATAAGGGCAGGTGCCTTTCGTCAGAGGGCGATAAATTTCTAATAGTTGATGAGTGAGTACCAATTAACAAAAAAAAATCGGCCAAGTGCGAGTCGGACTCGCGCACGAAGGGTTCCGTACCATTGACTAAACTAAATATAAGTAAATTTTCTGTAAAACATTTATTTAATTGTAACGCCATCTATGCCGCTATTGGAAAACTTATTAGTCTATCGACGAAGTTTTCCAAATTTCTAATAGATGGCGTTGGAGAGTAATAAATAATTAAATAATTATCGCCCCCCTTAAATATTTATTTTATTTTGTTTTTAGTATTTGTTGTTATAGCGGCAACAGAAATACATAATTTGTGAAAATTGCACCTGTCTAGCTATCGCCGTTCTCGAGATACAGCCTGGTGACAGACGGACGGACGGACGGACGGACGGACAGCGAAGTCTTAGTAATAGGGTCCCGTTTTTACCCTTTGGGTACGGAACCCTAATAGATTGTCAAATTTATTCACATTTTTTCAGTAAAATGTTAACATGTTTTCTGTTCCATTTTTCATTATTTACTGAATATTCTTGTTGAAAAAACTGTTATAAAAATAGCACACAAAATTGACTCAAATTTAACTTAATTGTAATCGTCTTCTTCGTTTAAATTAGTTCTGCAAAACTCGCATTTTTATGTCGAATATAAAACTTAAATTTTAGACGGGGTTCTTTTATATCTTTTAACATATTTAAATTTAAATATAGACATAAAACATTTTCAAATGGTAACGTCCCAGAATGATAAATTATATTTAATATATAATAAAAGTCAGTGTTTCTGCGATTCTGGGTCATTAAATTGTTCAACTAATCCGCAAACGTTTAAGTTTTAATGACGTAACTTGATAATATGGCAATCTCTCTATATTACCTCGAGTATCATCCAAATTGCTAACAAAAACGTTTTCATTCGCTCACCTCATTTCAGTCTCGCTCGAAGATATTCTATGAAATTCGGAGGAGAATGGGGCAATAATTTTAATCTTAGAATTATGCGATTCGAGATTGTCATTGTAGAGCTGCTGAACGTTCCTACGAGTGTCTTTCGATAAAATCTGGGGCGGGGACATTCATCACTTTTGTCATTTTACATTAGGCTCCTATTGCGAGTTCGGTTACTGCTTCGGAATTGTATGGAATGGATTCATTTGAATTTGTAGCATGATTAAAGACAGCTCACATAATAAATGTTAATTTTGGTTAAAGTATTATTTGCATTTGTAATACTGTGGCCAAAGAATTTAATAATAAAATATCTTCTATTTCAGAAAAGGGTGCTACCGTTGCGTTGTGATGCATGAGAAACATATAAATGTTTTGCAGTATAAAGAAAGTAAGTAAAGTAAAGGTAGAAATAGTCAGAATACCAAAATTCTTAAAAATATCTGATTTTGTCACCTTTTTTTAATCTTCCAGCTTTCTGCCACCGTCGCGACGCTCTTCCTCACTTGTGTTCTCTTATCAACGGAGACGCCTTACTATACTCGATGTTCAGAGAAAATGCGGAACCTGTTGATTGCCCACTCAAGGGACCTTTCTCGTTTACCTACAATAGGTGAGTATTTGTTAGATTAAGGTATTTGGTTACTAACATGATATTTCGAAGTTCTGCTTTGACTTTCATGTGAAGTAATATGTACTCATACGATGTCACTATTTAACGAAATAAATGCATATTTAAAAATTTATAAGTGCATATTTCTGCATTTTTCTTGACCAATTTGAAAATGAGCTATTCTGAGTAATCTCGTTTCAATAATTTTTAACCGATTTCCAAAAAATGAGGAGCTTCTCAATTCGATTGTATTTTTTTATGTATGTTACCTCAGAACTTTTGACTGGGTGGACCAATTTTGATAATTTATTTTAATCGGAAGGTGGTGCGTGTCATGTAGTCTCATTTAAATTTAATTGTGATCTAACTAATACTTTCGAGGTATATCTCTTAATGCGTTTTTATTTGACTATTTTTTCGTTGACCTACGTTGTGTTATACCGCATAACTTTTCACTGGCCATACCGATTTTAATGATTCTTGTTTTAATCGAAAGCTGATGCTTGTTTTGCAGTTCAGTATAAATTTTACGGAATCTAGCTACTAATTTTTGAGTAATCTTTGATAACGCATATTTACTTGATTATATTTTCGTCTACTTACGTTGTATTACTTGCTTGTCTATGTAGTTGAAGTCGGTTTTTTTTCGTTTGCGAGCAAACACAATTATTTTTATAATTATACTCTAGTTTAAAATACTAATTATCTTATATTGAGTGTCATTATTAGGTAAATCGAATTGCGTGATAAAATATGAATCAACAAGTTACTGTAGTATATTCATTAATTTATGTGTTTCTCATTCTGAATTAAAAACTTCGAACAATTATAAACAGTTAACAGTAGTAGTAACTTTTCTTCAGCACTCAGAAGTTTGTACTATCCATTGCGCCAGACAGACCTAAGAGTGAGTCTAGTCCATTTTTAGTCTCGTCAGGCTTTGAGATGAGAGGCTGTACAGTACGCTTCATGAATTTTATATGCCTACAGCTACACCTGTTCTAACAAACTCTAGAAATATTAACGCTTTTCCTTCAATGTCACGTTAATTTTTATAATGATGTACGTCCAGTTCAAATTTACTTTTATTTTAGAATTTGTAAACTACGCAATTTAAATTTAGTGATTGTAAAAAAATTAAAGCCCAAAAAAAAATTAAATCGAAATAAAAAAGCCCTTATTCGAGTATTCTTTAGCACTTTAAATCCTTCATGTGTAATAAGCTAATTCATGTATAACGTATATAAAAAAATATCGAATGATTACATAATCTGTGACTTGCAATACACAACAAAAATTAAACGTATTAAGATTTTTTATAATAATTTCTAAAATACACCAATTATAAGAACTATTTATTTAGAAACATCAAAGTACAGAATTACAGATTCGCTATTAACATCAATATTTTGATAAAATCAAAAAAGCAAATGATAGAATGCTGATAAAAAATAGTACAGACTTTTGGATCTTAATATAATATTATTAAGGTCCAAAATTAAATATATTATTATTTAGTTTTGCTATACATTAGTTATTTCCATTATTATACATCGCTCAATTATGTTATACATCGGGTTTGGTATTTGACAGCACCGCAAATTATACTGCATATCGTACCTCACCAAATATCCCAAACATAGTATGCGTGTGATACCATACCATACCATGTTTGGGGGTATTTCGGTAGAAATGGAATATTTAAAGACAATATTATTCTTCCGTCGTATATAATTAGCTATATAGCAAAAAATATTTTGTGCTTGTATTGTATTTTTGTCGCATATACAATTTTTAATTTGATTTTCGATTATATTTAAATGAAACCAGACAGCAAACACTAGCTTTCGAATAAAGAAAAATCATCAAAATCGTTATACTCGTTACAAAATTATAACACACATAAAAAAATGCAGTCGAATTGAGAAACTCCTTCTTTTTTTAAGTCTGTTATTACATAAAGATAAAATCGATTACAATATTATTTAAACATATGAATGAATAAAGCAATAACGAATCGTTAATTGTGTTGTGTTAAAACTCTTATTAATTATCTGTGGTCGATCGTATTGGCTGATTAACGCCGTACAAATTAAAAATCCATTACTGCATGTCATACACGACGTGCCGTCAATAATTGCAATCCAATACAGCACATTTCTTTATTACTTTCACGCATGTTTCACATCCAGTATGATAGCGATCGAATTTAGTAAAAATCCGCTAAAATATTACAAAGTGTAGATAGAATCCATATAACCAACTGATATCATCTATTCTATTCATTCTCTTTATAACACTCGCCAATATTCATTATAGGCAGACTGATCGAACGAACTTAGCTATAATACAAGTAGTAAATTCTATAATGGAATATTTTGTTTTTTATCCACTTTCTAGGTTTAGTTCACGTATGTTTTAGAGTTACACCTATTAGTCCGGGATCCCTAGTACATTTTTTTCATTTAATTATTATCTAGCTAATTTTCCGGAAGTAGCTTCATTTTGATGAGACGAACAAAAAGTTCCTCTACGAAAACTCTCGATTGAGTAGTAGTAATATTGTCCTACAAATTGCGTGGTACGTTATCCCGGTCCTACGCTCACTGCTGCTCTATCTCCTGCTAACTATATTACCTACCACAATCGAGAGTTTTCGTAGAGGAAATTTTTGTTCGTCTTATCAAAATGAAGCTGCTCCCGGAAAATTAGTTTGATAGTAATTAAGTGAAAAAAATGTACTAGGGATCCCGGACTATAAAGAAAAGTATGGGACGCAAATCGTATGAAATAGCTGACGCTCACGATCAGTAACCTTTTTTAGCTGTTTTTGTAAGTTATATGGTACGTATAATATACACCAGCATATTTTACTCTACCGGTATGAATAGCGATCGTCAATTTTTTTTAATTCCATTATTTTAATTAATTATAATTTGATTCATTTAATACAATATTTTTAATTTAAAATGTCATGTTAATCGTTCTTAATTATTAAACTCCAGTCACGTGTCGGAGTTTACACTCTTTTTTTCTTCATTAAAAAACACCCGCTAGCTGAGGTATTAACTGAGGTAGGGTACAGCAGAAAATTTCCTACTCAAAATATGGAGCAGCCCGACTGGAGTAGTATCTCGACCTTACAGATGATCACAGCTAAATATTACTGCTTTCAAGCAGTGTTGTGTTCATGTTGGTGAGTAAGGTGACCAGAGCTCTTGGGGGTAGGGTCGGCAACGCGCTTGCGATGCTTCTGTTGTTGCAGGCGTCTATAAGCTACGGTAATCGCTTACCTTACTCTTCGTTTTGTGTTATGTTCATACATCATGCAATTTATGTTTATCCACGTCACACACACCAGCAGCTCCGAGACTGTCTAATTCGTCTTACTGTCAGTTACAGTTAAAAGCAAAAAAATATAATGTCTATGGTAGATTAATAGTCGTATTATTTTTAGGGGACATGGCGATTGTAAGATACCAGCTTCGTCGATCGAGAGCTGCACTGAAGATTCGAGACTGCTGCTCAACTATCAAGCTTGTCCTGACGTTTACGGATCCGAGAGTACAGGTAAATGCAATGTTTTTTAACGATTCCCTATTACCAAGACTGTAAAGTACATCCGTCACAGAATGAAAAAATTAAAGTTATTTTAATAATACTTTTCAATGGTTAATTTTTTTAATAATAAATAATTACTCTCATAACTCAAAAATAACAAAAAAAAACTAAACAATAACTTATTTATCTTTTTTTTTCTTCTGAAAATATTCTGAAAAACTAGTTGAAGATTTATTTACATAATTTCTAAGGACATTCTACTATTTTTAGCTTCGTAAATAACAAATTAAGGATATGTGACAGGACTGACAGGGACCTATGCGTATACAAATACAATACATAAAAATTGTAAATCTGCGTAAACTCACGTCTACATCAACAAAGTCAAACAACTCGTCTTTATATTTAGACTTTGACACGACACCGTGACTGAAAACACGTGTCTCCGATCGTGCCACAATGTGACACAACAATAGGTATCGCAATGTATTTTCGTCAAACGAAACAACAGTAAAATAATTTCTGACATTTATGTCAAAATTTCTTAGAACATTGTATATATAACTAGCTGTGATCGCGACTTTGTCTGCATGGAATTTAAAAAAAAATTTGTTCAGTTTGCAGGTACAAAATAAATAAATTTCTAAAATAAAATTAGCTTAAGTTATTCCTATCCAGCTACCTTACAGTGAAAGTCCCGTCAAAATCGGTCCAGCCGTTTCAGAGATTATCCGGAACAAACAGACAGACAGACAAAAATTGTAAAAAAATTAATTTCAATTCTTCTGCCTTATAATGAGAAGTCTTGAAGAGAGAGTCTAAAGGGCTACTTTAACTTGTTAGTTTGGACACGACGTTCTAATTTTTGTGGTTTAAAATTTAAATGGACAAGAGCCGTGGCTATGCTAAAAGCAATCACTTTTCGCATAATAGAGTATAAGACAGGAACGAAAGAAAACAAATCTCATACTACCCGCATACCAGACGGGCTGCCTCACAGCTTCTCGATATATTTTACTAGATATATGACTTGGGCAATCTTCAAGTGTCTATTGTTCTGCACAGGGCCGGGTTATCACAGGGGTGAGACAGGTGATTTTAAGCTCAATATTATGTAGGGTTCATGAAAAAAATAACACATAAACTTATACTGCATGGCTAATATATGTAAAACCGTTAGTTTTATTAAATTTGGAAACCTTTAAATTATTTGAATTGTATAATAAATTGCTGTCATCTCAACCACACTAACCAACCTCATTCGCGCCTTTTCCGTTCTACGTGTCATTTGCAAAATCAAACGTGCTATATTACCACAACTTAAAACCATTAAACCGATCAAATTAGTCAATATAATAATTGCATATGACTGAAAGTCATTACTGAAGGTACGAGTAAGGTGAGGGTACTGTGTCGAGGGTCCGGAAAACAGACAACCCAAGCACAAATATTCAGACCACGTCAAATATCTGTATGGCAGTTACTGTGGCCGTTACCCTAAATCGTGGTCAAATCATATTTTGTTTGATTTTTCACGCAACATGGCACTGCTGCGCAGAGGTCTCTTTCTCTATTAACACCAACCTGCTCTACTTCGGATATATTCCGTAGTCCGTAACGGTCGCCACAGGTGTCTATGATAACAACCGGGACCGATATTCTTACATGCTCTATATACTCGTATTACATATTTAAATAAATAAATAAATATCTACACAATAGACACACGGTCGTCTGTTCCTACAGTAAGCAACTTAAAGCTTGTGTTATAGGTAACAGCCAGGTCAGCAACGTTTTTTTTTATAAATAAATATGTATACCTAGGTACTATAATAATAATTATAGTACCCAGACTCGGGGTGGGAATCAAACCCACAACCCCCGGAGCAGGGTCACTACAAATTGCGCCAACGGGCTAGTCTAATTTTGATAAATAATACATTGTTTATGATGGCTGCTCTGGTGTAATGGTGCGTGTGCCGTGTCGACGGCGCCTACACCGACCGGTCGCGGGTTCAATTCCCGCTCGGAGTGGATATTTATGTACAAATATTTATTTCCGGTCTGCTTCTTAGTCCTTGTGGGTCTCCCCACCGTGCCTTGGAGAGCACGTTAAGCTGTCGGTCCCGGTTGTTATCATGTACACGGTACACCTGATAGCGATCGTTACTCATAGTAGGGACTATATCAAATCAGATTAAACTCCGATCTTTCTCTTACATGGGGAAAGAGGCCTATGCCCAGCAGTGGAATGTTACAGGCTGAAGCACGAATACATTTGTACATTCCTAGCCTAAATCTTAATATTTTTGTGAGATTTCAATATTATTTGTGTAAATAGATTGTTAAATACATTGACTAAGGCTCCCTTAAACTCCTTAATCCGTCCCTGCTTCGGTGTCTGGCCCGAAATAGAATACAAGCGACGTTGACTCGCTATTGTTCCTATTTGGTCTACGCTACAACGCTTCTTTGGAATTCTTAAGGTGTTTGAAAATAAGCAATTAACAAGATTTTAGTAATGTAATAGAACTTCCTACCTCATGTTTAGAATTATTTACAACCGTTTTATATTCGAGTATTTGCTACTCTATTATGTAATTTGAATTTCTATATTCAATATAATTGTGTTTGCCAGCAAACGAATAAAACCGACTTCAATTACATCGACAAGTAATACAACGTAGGTAGACAAAAAAAATTAACAAATGCACTAGTCGCCACTACGATTTTCAAAGGATCCCCTCGATTTCTTTGGGATGCCATCATCAGATCCTGGTTTCCTTATCTTGGTACTACCCTTGGGATACGGATACCTCATTTCCAACAAAAAAGTATCATCAAAATGGGTTCATAAACGACGAAATTATCCACGAACACACATATAAAAAAATATACGGTCGAATTGAGTAACCTCCTCCTTTTTTGAAGTCGGTTAAAAAGTAGCTTGTATCTGAAGCTATCCTTTTCTTATCTATTACTTATCATTGTTGTATTTGTGAAGGATAAGTCGTGGAGTACTAAAGTTTAGAAAAGCCAACCTAGAATAAAAAGGAATTTTGAGATAAATAAATTTATATTATACGCCGCGTTGGCGTAGCGGTCACAGCAATGGATTGCGATTGGCTGCTGCGCGGGCGGTTGCGGGTTCGATCCCCGCACACGACAGCATTTGTATTGGCCATACAGATGTTTGCCGTGGTCTGGGTGTTTGTGCAGTCCTTGTGGGTCTCCCCACCGTGCCTCGGAGAGCACGTTAAGCCGTCGGTCCCGGTTGTTATCATGTAGGTATACCTGATAGCCATCGTTACTCATAGTAGGGAATATATCCACCAACCCGCATTGGAGCAGCGTGGTGGATTAAGCTCCGATCCTTCTCCTACATGGGGAAGAGGCCTATGCCCAACAGTGGGATAATACAGGCTGAATCGAAATTTATATCGTAAAAATGTCTAAATAAACAAAACTTACTTAGCAAAATCTCTAATATCTTTAGACCTTATACAAGGGAATCTATACAAATTAATAAAATTGGAGTGTCTGTTTGTTATATGGATGTATAAACGGTACATATACCAAAATAACATTTTTTAAAATTTTAGTCTGTCTGCTAATCTTCGAAACGGCTGGACCGATTTTGACGGGACTTTCACTAGCAGATAGCTGATGTAATAAGGAGTAACTTAGGCTACTTTTATTTAAGACATTTATTTAATTTTATAACTCTGCGAACTGAACAATTTTTTTTTTTTTTTTTTGTTAAATTCCACGAGGATAAAATCACGGGCACATCTTGTATTTTTATGAAGCACTAAATTTTAATCATTTTATTTTCATACTAGCTTCTGCGCGCGACTTCATCGGCGTGGACTCCGCTCCTATTGGTCTTAGCGTGATGACACATAGCCTATAGCCTTCCTCGATAAATGGGCTATCTAACACTGAAAGAATTTTCCAAATCAGCCCAGTAGTTCCAAAGATTACCGCGTTCAAACAAACAAAAAAACAAACAACCAAACAAACAAACTCTTCAGCTTTATATATTAGTATAGATATTATTTCTCTGCACCCGTATCTTCTTAAATCAATTCAAATAAAGTCAAGTGTAAAGTAGGGTATCGTAATAAGTTAATTAGGTTTATAACGATTGCAACAATTTACCGTTGCTCGAATAAACAGTACAATTTCGTTTCTAATTAAACTATTATAGCTGTTGCAAATTAATTTTCACTTTTAGTGCATAGTAATTTCGATATTGCTGTAGTAGTGACATTAATTTATGTCTATCGTTATATGCGTAATATAAAACTGACTTAATAAATTGTTTTCAATTTATTTTTCTTCGTCAGTCTAAATCATCATCATCATCATTTCAGCCTATTGCAGCCCACTGCTGGACATAGGCATCCACAAGTTCGCGCCAAAAATGGCGTGAACTCATGTGTTTTGCCCATAGTCACCACTATGTTTGTCTAAATACTCATACTTAATCATTTAATTAATAGATATTGTATGCAAATTATGAGTTTTAACTTTTAATGTTTATCGTGCCGCGTTACATTACACTATTTGAAACATAAATTAATCGTTAACGGTGAAAGTCTCATCAGTAGTCGATTCATCTTTTTCAAACTTTTCAAGGATTAGAGCTTAATCCGCCACGCTGCTGCTATCAGGTGTACATGATAACAACCGGGACCGACGGCTTAACGTGCTCTCCGATGCACGGTGGAGACCCACAAGGACTGCACAAACGCCCAGACCACGACAAACATCTGTATGGTCAATACAAATGTTTGTCATTTGCGGGGATCGAACCCGCAACCGCCAGCGCAACAGCCACAAACCAGTGCTGTGACTATTGCGCCAACGCTTCGTCAAGAAATCAGTTTCTTGAACTTTTATGTATAGATTTTACGTATACGGATATCAAAAAAATAATGCTTATTAAAAACTAAAATAGAATAACGAATATGATTTAAAAAATTCACTAGTTAACTACCAGAAACAACATGTCCATATTCTAAATCTACGCATAATATACGGCAAACATTTATTAATAACGAAATTGTACTCCTTTCTACTCGTATTTTAAATATCTAATGACGCATAAACATGAAAATAAGATAGATTTGGCAAGAAGACCCCACGTGACGCATAACAAAAGTAGCGTCCTGTAGTTGACTATTTTTACATTTCTGTATGAGAATATCGACTAAAAATTTCCTGTTTACTGAACGCTATTATGAATGTAATAATTTATCTATTAAAATATAAAGGCGTAATGACGTGTTTACAGTTGCGATTGTCAATGACATTATGTAAAGATTTTATGATAACATACCGTTTATTAGTATACTAGCTTCTGCGCGCGACTTCGTCCCCGTGGAATAAAAGGAAAAAAAAACGATTTTGAAACATTCCCCATTGGTGCTACGCTCCTATTGGTCTTAGCGTGATGATATATAGCCTATAGCCTTCCTCGATAAATAGGCTATCTAACACTGAAAGAATTTTTCAAATCGGACCAGTAGACCCTGAGATTAGCGCGTTCAAACAAACAAACAAACAATCAAACAAACAATCATAATCAATAATCTCAGGATCTACTGGTCCGATCTGTAAAATTCTTTCAGTGTTAGATAGCCCATTTACTGAGGAAGGCTATAGGCTATGTATCATCACGCTAAGACCAATAGGAGCGGAGTCCACGCCGACGAAGTCGCGCGCAGAAGCTAGTACGATATAAAATTGTACAAAAGGCGGGTTAATGACTTAAGCATTTTCTCTACCAGTCAACCTTAGGATGTACAAGAGCGGATATTTGAATATGTGCAAATCGGATACTGACCAATTTGTTATACGATAAACTTGATATAAACTTATAAAAAATTATTATCCTTCTAGTTGAGGAAATGGAATGCCTGGCAACATGGAAGGAAGGCAGCCTTAGGTTCCTGGTGGGGAAGTTACACCATAACCACGCAACCAGCAACGAAGACAGATACAGATGCTTCGTTTATGAGAAGACAAATGGTATTGGTAAGACTTAGTTGCGTTTCGGTTGGTATTTTTATTTCCGCTTTGTCTTTTAAGCGTTCTTTTCTAATAAGCCATTTGAAGTAATATTTAAAAATATTTTTTATTTTTTTGTTGCTAAAAAATTGTTTATCAGCAGGTCATAATGGACTACTTATAAAAATTTATCTAAAGCTTATCTAATTTAAATTTTAGTTTATTACGTATAAATCTAACTAAAATGGGGTATTTCTCTTTTTTCAGCGTCAGCTACCATAAAAGAGGGGCCAACTCCAGCTGGCGGTGTTGAATATAGAGTGGCGCAATCTGGTGACGCAACTTGTAATGGACTGTTTAGCGCGACCGAAGGATCTAGAACCATGGCTTTGAAAAGAGGTACATCATATTGGTTTATTAGAAACTAGCTGTACCCGCGACTTCGTCCGCGTGGAATTTAACAAAAAAGTTAAAAAAAAAGTTCGATAAAATGATCTTTGATATTCTTTGATTTCCTTTAATAGCATGAGCAGGCGGTCGAGCGATGCGGGGCAGAGGGGATGGACTCGCCCGCGCCGTAGGCATCTCAAGGAAAGAACGCTAGCTCGCCAAGCATTAAATGTTTCGCTGCTAATTACTTCTAACGATGATATCTCAAAAACTATTTATCTGATTGATATAATGTAAAGGGCAATTTTAATCTGCATTAAATGCCTAAGCTAAATATCATATTCATTTGGATAAGGATTAATACTGAACTAAAGAAAAAATCTTTAAAAATAACGTAATGTTTTTAATTAAAAATTTGAACATAAAAGTGGTTATTGTAAGTCAACCCTAAGAGATAGAGATATGCTATCGCGGACTTTTTTGTAGCATTTTTATAGATTTTGAATTCGCTAGTACATTATAAAACGATATCTTTGCTAGTTTACGCAGCGTTCGCGTGGAAAGCTCCCCGTTTGCGAGATTTTTTGCGACCTCTTCAACATTTATCGCCGTATTTCTGCTAATTTACATTAAAACATAATAAATTATATACCTAAACCTTCCTCAAGAATCACTCTTTCTATTGTTGAAAACCGTATAAAAATCCGTTGCGTAGTTTTCGAGTTTATCGCGTTCAGACAGACAGACAGGAGGACAGAAAGACGCGGCCGGAGGACTTATTTTTATAATAAGTTAGAAATACTTTTTTACAAATAGTTTTTTTTTTTTGACCGGAGTCGATTACATCATTTCACCAGCTTCGATCCGATCACTCTGGAGGTCAATTATAATATTTTAAACTGAGTAGCTCTGGTGTAGTGGTGCTTGCACAGTGTGGTTTACACACCGGTGTTTGCAGGATCGATTCCCGCTCGGGATGGATATTTGTATTTATAATATACTAGCTTCTGCGCGCGACTTCGTCGGCGTGGACTCCACTCCTATTGGTCTTAGCGTGATGATATATAGCCTATAGCCTTCCTCGATAAATGGGCTACCTAACACTGAAAGAATTTTTCAAATCGGACCAGTAGATCCTGAGATTAGTGCGTACAAACAAACAAACAAACAAACAAACAAACAAACAATCAAACAAACAAACTCTTCAGCTTTATTATATTAGTATAGATTATTCCGGTCTGGTTTTCTGTCCTTGTGGATTTCCCACTGTGCCTCGGAGAGCACGTTAAGTTGTCATAGACACCTGATAACGATCATTACTCATAGAAATGAAATATATCTGCCAACCCGCAGTTAAACATCGTGGTGGATTAAGCTCAAGTCCTTTTCCTACATGAAGAAAGAGACCTATTCTCAGCACTGGGATATTACTGACTGAATCGATCGATCGAAAAATATTATTAAAACATATTTAAAAAAATGTATTATTTAATCTTCCAAAAAGTGCTAGAGTTACGGAATTGTTTAATTTATTGATTACCGTACTTAATTTCTTTATTTGCTATACTTTGGTAAAGATCAGCGTTGATAGAAAAAAAAAATTATTAGAGTTTCATATTATTTTCCAGTATCCGTAAGATTTAACTGCCAGTTTCCATCTTGGATGACCTTCTCCCAAACCTGGCACACCCTGGACTTCAGCAGCAACTACACTTTCTACCAGCGGAATGCGACCCTCCGGATCACCAATCAGACTGGTGCTGAGATCAAAGTGTACTGTGTCAATGTAAAGGCCAGTTCACCCAGTGGTAATTCTGTAGCGCTGGTGGCTCATTGGCAGCATCACTGGTACGTAATGTTTTAAAATCCGTACACTTTATATAACTTGTAGATCATTTTTAAAATACTTTACTGATGAGAAATATATAGTTATTTCTGCAGATTAAATCGTCGATAAAAAAAATTGCGTGCGTACAAAGTACACATGTCAGAAGTGAAACTCCTTTGTCAAACTAATTTAAAAAAAAAACAAATAAAAAAAAAGTCACGCGGTGTTCCCAGGCGGTCACCCACCCAAGTACTCACCGCACCCGACGTTGCCGCGTCACACTTTCTCTCAAATTTTACCAATCATGTGCCTAAAGAAGTTTCCCTTCAAAAATTATTGCAAAAAATTGCCTATTATTAATTTTAATTGTGGTTTTTTCTTGACAAAATTATCAGACTTCGTTAAATAAAAAGCCAAATAATATTCCGTTTGTGCAAGCGGAACCTGTTAATAATTGAAAAAGTCATTTCTAAAAGGTTTATTTTAATATTCCAGCGCTTCCCGCTATGTATGCGTCGTGTTATACAGAAGAGACACCTTTATAGCTGAGCTGCAGCGAGGGTCACCGACCTCCAGACCTGATGAAGCTTGCTCCCCACATCACTTCAACGCCGTCACTGCTCCTTACGTCACTTTAGTTGGTGAGTTAGAAATATAGAAAAATAAAAAAATTTGAAATATAAAAAAAAATAGTATTAAACTTTTAAAAAAACATGTGGAGTCGTGGGACACCAGATAAGAATGAAGTACCTTATTACAAAAATATTAATTTTAAGTTCTAGTCGAAGTAAAAAGACAATAATTATTCGGGTATACATTTTTTATTATGATTTTTTTATCGATAAAAATCAAAAACTACTTTACAAAATTATCTTAACACTTTTATTTTATTCATATTGATTCATAAATACTATATATCAAATACTGTATAGCGAACATACATAAAGTACTTATACATAAAAATCTTACTCCACGCATTTTCGTTACGGACTTTTTTTGCCGGCTAAGCGCATCGTCCCATAAGGAACTTCGTTCCAAAAAATATTAAAACGAAGTGGTTTACGTATTGTGATTTTTTATTAAACTGTTTTTGAAAGAAATATTTATGATAATTAGTAGGGAATATATCCGCCTACCCGCTGTGAAGCAGCGTGAAGGATTAAGCTACGAGTCCTCTCCTACAAGAAAAAAAAAACTTATCCCCAGTAACGGGATATTACAGACGAATTAATCAATGAACCAATTACCAGTGGAGCTCAAAACAACCTTCACGACCAATACATTCTAATTGAATTAACACACCACAATCAATCTATAAGCCTTCTACTACCTATATAGAATAGTCTCTTTCTTAGCTTCTAGCTCTTAGAAAATCACCCTTCGTCGTTCCTCTCAAATTTGAAGGCACTCCCCTAACCGCCTCAGCCAGTATTGGAATACTTGGCGTCGACATATCGAGCAATGTGCAATTTCGTGGTCATCTGGAAGGTAAGGCTAAACTAGCCTCTAAGAAACTCGGCGTGCTCAGTAGGGCGAAGCATTATTTCGCGCCTTCCCACCGCCTACAATTATATAAGGCGCAGATCCGGCCCCACATGGAATACTGCTTTCACCTGTGGGCTGGAGCGCCCCAATATCAGCTCCTTCCATTTGACCGCGTTCAACGCCGGGCGGTTCGAATCGTCGGCGACAAGGTTCTCTCCGATCGGCTTGATTCGTTGGCGCTGCGTAGAGATGTCGGGTCACTCTGCATCTTCTACCGCATCTACCACGGGGAGTGTTCTGAGGAATTGTTCGGATTAATACCTGCAGCTGAATTCCACCACCGGAAATCACGTCAAAATTCCAAATTTCATCCTTATCACCTCGATGTCCGGAAATCTACAACAGCTCGATTTTCACGCCATTTTCTGCCGCGCACTACCACTATATGGAACCAGCTGCCACCTACGGTATTTCCGATCCGATACGACTTGGGGACCTTCAAAAAAAGAGCAGCCGGCAAGGCCGGCAACGCACCCGCTAATCCTCTGATGTAGCGGGTGTCTATGGATGTTGGTCTCACTTACCACCAGGTGAGCCAACTGTCCGTTTGCCCCCTATCGCATAAAAAAAAAAAGCTTTTCAAGTCCCACTAACTTAAATCGCCCCACGCTTCCCGTGGGTGTCGTAAGAGGCGACTAAGGGATAATACAGTTCCACTACCACCTTGGAACTTAAAAAGCCGACCGATGGCGGGATGACCATCCAACTGCTGGCTTTGAAATACACAGGGCGACAAAGCCAGGCCTGCGGTCAAACCCGCCAGCCCAGCGTGGTGACTATGTGCAAAACACATGAGTTCGCGCCATTTTTGGCGCAAACTTGGAGAGGCCTATGTCCAGCAGTAGACTGTGATAGGCTGAAGTGATGATCTTAAATCTGTATGAACAATTGTACATGTATATTAATTTTACTCTATTTTCAATTACAGCTAGTAATCCAGAATCAAAAGATTGTCCATATTCAGGAAAATACGTTATTTCGAATCATAGACACAAGCGAAGTTTTCGTCCGGACAAGCGAGAGAGAAACAGAACGAAACGTGACAAGGCGATGTTCCACAGCCATAGAATGAACCACACGAGACTCTTCAACTTTAATGTTAGGAATATGTCCGACACGCCAATATTACGGAGTAGGAGACATTCTGAAGGCGATATGAGTTGTGTAGGCGCAGTTTATAATAGACTAGAGGTTGGGTGCAACTCGGTTAAGACAATGGAGTTTTATTCTACGTGTGATAATAAAGAAGCAATTACAGGTAAATATATAATTACTTCTCATATTTTATGAATTATTGCACTCAAAATTCAAAATTTGGCTTTTTAATAAGACGTAAAAAGTGCGAACATCTCGTTTTACGTCTCAACAACAGTCGTTTTTAAAAGTTAAATAACCTTTTTAAAACATAAACGATATGTTTCTATTTTATATTGTAAAATTAAAGATCTATTTATATCATATTATACATACTCTATTCACGTTAAGAAAGTAGTGACCAACTTCATATTAGTAAATTTGTACGCCTGTCTGAACATGGCATTTTTATAACTTACTAGCGCGCGTTGCTACGCTTTTTTTGGTCGTACCATCTCAGAAACCTTTGTTGACTCATGCACAACACTTTGCCGATGATTATGACATGATCAAATGCATAGTTTACGATTTTATAAAGGACATGACTTTCGTCACGCGTTCACCAGCTTACTCCCAAAGTCAAGTGTGTATAAAGAAGTTTTACTTGATAGAACAAAACTTATTGATACTACAGATTTACATAAACGAAAAGCGCGAAACCGTAGTTTCAAGGAGGACTTTTTTTTATTACAAGCTTTTATTTAACTTGCAATGTATGTATGTATGTATGTATGTATGTATGTATGTATGTATGTATGTATGTAAATTTAATGAATGTTTGTTCAGGTGAAATCTTGCAACTCAATTTTGAAGCAGATCTCTTCAACCGATTGAGCTGAAATTTTGTATACAGGTTCAATTTAGATGACAATGCATGATTTGTATGTTTTTATGTATGTATGTTTGTTTGTTCGGGTGAAATCTTGCAACTCAATTTTTAAGCAAATATCTTCAAGCAATTGAGCTGAAACTTTGTATACAGGTTCAATTTGGATGACAATGCATGGTTTGTATGTATGTATGTTTGTTCGGGTGAAATCTTGCAACTCAATTTTGAAGTAAATATCTTCAATCAATTGAGCTGAAACTTTGTATACAGGTTCATTTTGGATGACAATGCATGGTTTGTATGTATGTATGTTTGTTCAGGTGAAATCTTGCAACTCAATTTTGAAGCAGATATCTTCAACCAATTGAGCTGAAATTTTGTATATATGTTCAATTTGGATGCCAATGCATGGTTACCTTTGTGACGTCATTCTAAATCCAATATGGCGGCATATCCAAGAGTGCGGACTAGCTATTTTTAGTGCACTTCTACAATATGGGTATCAAATGAAAGGGCTTGCTAAGAATAATTCGAATAAAGTGACGTGATAACCGACTAAAAAGTCAAAAATAAATTAAAAGTAAAAAACCTTTTTAAAAAACAAGCTTTTATTTGAATGCACTAAAACGAAAAAAATAATTTTTTACCTTAAAACTTTTACTATCTACTTATAAAGTCATTACACATAATCTATATGATATAAAAGCTTGTCGCAAGATTTGCTTTTAAACAAGTAAATTAAATAAATTGATGTGATTGATTTTAACTATTAAAATTTTCAAACTAAGGAAATACGAGTACTATCTCGCGACAAGCTTTTCTATCATATAGAATATGTGTAATGACTTTATAAGTAGATAGTAAAAGTTTTAAGGTAAAAAATTATTTTTTTCGTTTTAGTGCATTCAAATAAAAGCTTGTTTTTTAAAAAGGTTTTTTACTTTTAATTTATTATATCACTAAGTCGGCAAACAAGCGTACGGCTCACCTGATGGTAAGCAATTACCGTAGCCCCCCCCCCCAGGAGCTCTGGTCACCTTACTCACCAACAGGAACACAACACTGCTTGAAAGCAGTATTATTTAGCTGTGGTCTTCTGTAAGGTCGAGGTACTACCCCAGTCGGGCTGCTCCATTTTTTGAGCAGGAAACTCCTGCTGTGCCCTACCTCAGATAACTACGTTAATTTGTGTATTATACAGCGTACACGTGTCACGGCGGGTGGTACGAGAACGGGGCGTCGTTCGTGGTGACGACGCCGGTCACGCGCGACAGTACGGCGGCGCGGCGCTACTGCTTCGTGTCGCGTGACGGACGTGACGGCGCGCTGGCGGTCGCGCGGTCCGCCGCTAACTGCGAACGGACCATCTCGGAACCAGAAGCATTACTGTTTGACGCTGGCTTCACTGGTAATGTTTTATATCATCACTCGTATTTTTGAAGTGAAAACTTCTTTTGCCGCACCGCACACACATTTTTTCGTAGGTAGTAAGTTAGGCTGATCCGTCACGCTCTGAGGTGAAAGGCTCGATCGGGTGAACTCGAGACCGCCGAGTGTACCCGAGCGAGTGTAAAGAAGTTGGAAAGATAAAAAAAATACGCTTTATTAAAATAATGAGTATAATATCATACACAACTAATTTTGTTGATAATTTAAATAACATGTTTAATAAAACAATAATCTTAAAACATAATAAGAAATTATTTCCTTTTCGTCTTAAGGTGCTAAGTAGGTATATTGTACAGTGTGCTCAATCAATATTTTTCAATACCTATCAAACTTGCATTCCAATTTCAACTTTAGCCATTCGAATTTTCAAAATGTACTTTTTCATTTTGCAGGTAAATGTCAGGACGAACCGAACAGCCAGCCGCTTCTAAGTGTTTCATCACCTTACATTATCATCGTGGCGCCAATCATCATCCATTACATAATACCGAGGTGATTCACAACCGAGAATTAATCTATATAGGAACCTTTGAACCCCTACCGTTGTAATTATATCGATACAATGCTTAGGTAAATAATGTTCATTTCACTTACATTGTTATATAATTATTTATTATTAGTCTTTGAACTTGCTCATCACATTTATATTATAAGACTTTCTTTTAATTTAAATTTAGTTTTTAAATTATAAAAATATGTAACGTATAAGTTATACCTATACTAAGCACAATGTTTATTACATTTTATTTAATTTATGTACAATCTAATCAAAATTCAAGGATTTCTTTTAGTTTTATCATTATGGCAAATGATAAAAACGTACAGCATGTTTACACAAAAAAGTTTTAGACTAAATCCTGGAATATTAGAAAATGCGTTTATTCAAATTAAATACCTAAAATAATTCTCTCCTATATAATCTCCAATTTTATAATAACAATCCTATATATTTTAATATTAATACTTTTTATATAACTTCATACCAATTTAGTATCTGCTTTAACACATTTTTAAGGATTTCAAGTATGTAATCTAAATAGTTAATAAAAATTTATATGACATGTGTGTAAGAAACATATTATGAGATAGGAGAAAGGCACCTTCGATATTTTTATTATAAAGTACATTATAATTAAGTAATATTGTTGATACTATTTCAAATATTTGCCACATTATTTTCAATGATAGAAATGGTGCAAATGGTTGTGAATTAAATGTTTAAATTACAAATGAAGTAATCTAAATTTTTCGTTCATTTAAGTGTTAGCAACAGCTTGATTATTATATAACGAAGGTTAGTAGTCTAATTCACTATTCTTAAATCTATGATTTTTACTGATGAAAGGCTATTCAAGTTGAAAAATTAACGAAAAAAAATTCAAACCATGTAAGATCTATAGACAAGGCTACTCAAATATTTATAACATGCAATGAGTAGCATAGTTTGAAATTAAAAAAAAATAGTAATAATGAAATCAAACTTTGATTTCACTATTTTTTATTTTATTTTATTTGACAAGAATTTTAATTTACAATGTTATAAGCTGCATACTTGTAAGCATTTAAGCATGACAATGCTGCCATTTCGAAATAATAAACTATAAAAAGAGCTAGAAAAAAAACTTTCACTGCTTAGGTACTGGCAATCTACAAATTAAATACTAAATACATAGTAACCCTGTAAGTAAGGGGTAATTACAAATCAAATAAAATCAAGTTTGTGTTTTTTGTATTGAAGCATGTACGTAATTTTTTATCCAATTGACTCTTGACTGCTTAGATAAGTAAGTATTTTAGTTAAATTTATTTATATAACTGTATGATTGTGATGATCATAATATTATGACAATTATGATTTCTTCAATTTCTGTTCTAAGAAAACTGCCATTATGTTTTGTTTCTTGCATATAGTTATATGAGAATAGGTGGAACGATTGATCTTGATAATTTGTGGAGTATTATTACTTGTGTAAATCATATTAGTTTTTGTTGTGTGCACGTTAATAGCATTTGTTAATTTCAAAATATTATTACAACATAAAAATACTTGACACATACTTGTATGTCTTATACATACATAGAGCTGTCAACCATAGCATTTTTGTATAATTATTTACCTTTAATTTAAAAAATTAAAACCCAAAGAACCAAAAAACCTATTTATTAAATCTGAACCAGGATTTAATAAATAGGTTTTTTATGATCATCACAAATGCCACAAAACAAAACAAAATATACGTAAAATTATAGTCCTAATCTGAACACCGTAAAACTCATTATAATGGAATTTAATTAAATTAAGAAAGTTAAAATTTTGAATGTTGGCAGCTCGTCTTTCATATATTATAATTAAATGATAATTTTTACAATATTTAATATTATATAGCAGTTAATAGTCATAGTCTTTCTTTTAATAATTATTTTATTTATAATTAACAAGATATAATTATTATTTCATCTATAATGTTAATATACACTTAGCATTTCTAATAAATTATAATATACAAAAATGAATTAGCTTTAAATACACAGCATCGAAGACTGTATCAAATATAAATACATTTAAAATCTTTTTCGCTTAAAATTAATCTTATATAACACAAAAAATATGTTTTACATGAGCAAAGGTTTTCATGGTACAGTATTTAATAGAAAAAAACAAAATCAAACACGAAGCTTAGATGATATGTACAAAGTTATTGTAATTTTTAACGTGTTATTATGTAGCTAGAATAATTTAGCGTTATTTTAACCCAAAAAAATACTTGAAATTATTATTTATTTTAAACGTGAATCCAGGACAATGTAGAGACAGTTGTACCCAAAAATCGCTCGTGTGGAGAGGGAGGGAAACACAACAGTGAAACAATAATATTTGTATCTTAGTAGCTTACTAACTAACAGCTAGCGGGTTATTCTTTATGTGATCATATGCCCTTATATTAGCGGGACAATCTTGCATTTAGACTGTTCTGTCTTCAGCAAGAATCGAGCGTCCCGCTTACGCAAGTAAAACTAATTATAACTAATTTACAACAAATTGCTTGTATAGTGTTTTTGATTAACCAATGTCTATAGAGGGTTGATGACCAACCTCTACTCTCTATACAACTGACGATGCGTTATTCTTAGCACAACAGCCACAGTACTGGATAGTGGCTGTTGCGCTGGCGGTTGCGGGTTTGATCTCCGAACATGGAATACATTTGTATTGACCATACAGATGTTTGCCGTGGTCTGGGCGTTTTTGCTTGTCTATCGTATGTGTTTCTGGACCCCCGACACAGGAGTCAATCCTAGTGGGGGCTGTTGAGTGTGAGGCATTTATTAATTTATTTATAAAATGTAAGATGTCAATTCGCATTGCAACCGTATTTATAGATTATGTATACTCTTCGTCAAATAATATGGTCACGTTGTCCACTCAGCAACCCTTCCCTCTGTGAAGCTCGCTTTTAAATTTTTAATTTAAATTAATTAGATATACATATTTCATTTTATTTTCAAAGCAAATATTAACTAAAATGTAACAGTTTTGTTCATAAATGTATATTTATATCTTAAACGTTCCTTGGTTAACCATAATTCATTATTTATAATGTTTTAGGTTAATTTCAACTCATCATTCATACGTAGGATTACCGTTATTGCACTGTACCTTTTGCCGTATTACAGCTTTAGATATAGACTTTGGTGACGTGTCTGGTAGCTCAACCAGCTATATAGCAAGCTATGCCTACCTAAGAAAACAAAACAATAAAAAATAAACGTTTTACTTAGGTAATAATAATTATGTTGATACAACACGTAAATTAACTTTATTTCTTAACTAGCCGACCCGTGCCCACTTCGTTGGGCGTTATAATCCATTTCACATAAGAAGGGTACGGTGAAATTTGATATGTTCCAATACACTCTCACTATTTTCAGCAAATCAGATAAATATAAATGTTTTACAATCACCAATTAATTTCTAAGGCAAATAATAATGCTTGATTAGATTGAATTGTTGACACGGCACGTCAGAGGGCGCAGGTTCAAATCCTACTGATTTAAAATCTTTATATATTTTTATCTTTTTCCTTTTATCTTGTCACTCCTGAATAGTGTAGCTTTCTGTTAGCGAAAGAATTTTCATGATCGGATCAGTATTTGCGAAGATTACCCCGTATATACAAACAAAGTTATAAACTTTACCTCTTTATAATATTAGTATAGATAAATCAATTTCAGGCTGTAATACGGCACCACTTCCTTCGATATAGCATATTCACATTTGTTACAAACGCGCCATCTGATGGTCGCTTCTAGTTAATAAAAATGTATTTGTTACAATTTATCTAAGGAAAGCAACGTTTTCCTTCATCAAGCAATACTAAGATAAATTAGTTTATAGATATACATTTAGTGTAAGTGAAAAAACGAATACTCATTTTGAGATAAATGTATAGTTATCTAGATAGTTAAGGTGAACTAGGTATAACATCGCGACAGCAATAATATATTTGTATTTATAGCTATCGAGCGTTAAATTTTTAATAGGTTAGTAGGTAGACAGTTGTGAATAATTGAGCTAGTGTTGTTATTTTTTATCGTGACAGAGATTATTTCTTTGGTATAAAGAGGTTGAGTCATCTTTGAATATAAGGTGATTTGGTTTACATCGTGTGATATAGATACATTTAATTAAGTATATAGTCGTCAGCATGGATTATAATAAACTGCAAAATTGTAATATTGTGTTTTATTTCATTGCCTTCCTGTCACTCCAGTGAGAAAATAGTAATCATGTGATATTTTTAACAAATTTTGGAGTTTACTCCTTAAGAAGGAATCGATTTTCATAAAAGGCTCCCGATATGAAAAAAATATGAGGAGTAAAATCTACTGAACGAATGACCTCGTTACGTTTTTGTGCGCCGTCTATCTGCTACGACGTTTACGACGGTTCCGGCTACGACGGTTACGATTATGGTATCGGTTACGACGTTTTCTAATAATGCCATCGATATATGGTGTTATTTGATTCATTTATTTACCATTGGATATGGTATTAATATTTTTCTTAGGCTATAAAGTCTTTTTTGTGCTTATTTAGAGAGTCGATCTGAAGAAGTAAACTCCAGTCGTGCGTCGGTGCTGACACAGACACTTTTTTTTAACCCTATACCAGGTGTTTTACGGTGATATATGATCAGGTTTTAGACTAAAATAAAAAATGTGTATTTTTCGTACAAAGCGTATTGAAATTTTCAGAATATAGGTAATCTTGAAATACAAGTATAAGTTAATTAACGTTGGAGAAATAAACGTTGTGACAAAAATTTGCAAACAGACATTAAGATATCAGGGTAAAGAAAGAAAGAAAGAAAACTTATTTATTGGCCTTACATAAATAATATACAGATAAAATAGGGTATTTGTTGTTTTTTGGTTTTAAAATCTTGCGTACAACAAAAAATAAATACACGTGATATCACATTACAACATCTCTCCTCCTTGTGGTGTTTCGCAATTTTTTTTTACTAAAAAGTAGTACAGTAAGGATTTAAGGAATGTATGTGGCAAATGCAAAACATCTAAGCAATAAATTAATTAATATTTACAGGAATCGACACAACAAAAGGAATTACTTCAGTTTACATTTTTTGAAGTGAAACTTCTTTAGGCGTATGAGAGGTAAAATTTGAGCGACCGGTAACGCGGCAGCGTCATGACATTCAGTACTTGGACGGGTGATCGCCTGGGAACACTGCGTGACGTTGTCTTTTAGTTTTTTATCTTGAATCAGTTTTTTATATATATATATATTTTAAATTCGTTTTTTTAATCAGTTTTTTTAATTTTTTTTTAAATTAGTTGCCAAAGAAGTTTCAAAAAATAATTCAAATTAAAATAATTCAAATTCAAAAAATATCATGTGATCCTGAGATCAGTGGGGATTCGGTATTAAATAGAGAGTAAAAACTTACGGCTTACACTGCCAAGATAGTACGGATAATTTAGATATTTCAAACCTGATTTCGTTGAAAAGTAATTTTAAAACAGTGTTGTAAATTGATTAGTTAGGTAAAAAATTCAAAACATGTTCTTTATGTTTATATTTTATTTTATTATCATAAATATTTACTCAGGAACAGATAGACGTATGTCTAATGTAGAATAAACATCTTATTATATAGGAACTATCTAACTGTACATAATCTATACTTTTTGTTTTGAACGCGTCGTAATATAAGGTCTACCAACATAACAAATTAAAAACACAACAGAATTGCCAGCTTTTAAATGGTTTACGTCAAGTGTAGTTTGTAATTGTAAGTGGCAATGCTTGGTTGCTTAGTTGCTTACTTGCTAACTTGTTCTCTTAGTAGTCTGTGTACTTGCTTCTAGGTACTTTCTGCTTTCGTTGATTAACCCATACGCGCGTCGTTAGTCAATGGACTTTTCGGTATTCAGAATACAAAACATAACATAGAAAAAAGATAAATAAACTTGAGTGTACGATTTGTGATACGTGCAAACCGTGAACACCAATAAAACTGTGATGCTTCGGAGATATGTGAAAGTGACAGTCGCATAAAATCGAATTCTTTTTTGTGAGAATTACAATGTTGTAATATAAAATATAATGGGAACTCTGAATGCCCGTGCGACTAGGAAGCACTATGTTCGAAGCGGGATGATAAATACCAGTTCGTGATCAGCAGTTAGAATGCAAGACGACTATTTGAATACGAAGAAGAACATCGAGCGGCGGAGGCCTACGAAAGTGCTGAAGATAGCGGAGAGTTTTACAAACTTGGATGAGACGGCAAAGGCCAGTCGGTTCGTGCGCGGGCCGAATTCGAAAGCCGGGAAGAGATTCCTGGAGAATGGGGGACGTAGTAGACGCGAGTGTTGTGATGATGATTGTGCGGAGTCAAGTGTGAGTGATGGTGAGAAACTTGGTGACCGCAGGGTGACCGGGTCCTCGTGCACGGCGCTCAGGACAGCGGTGGCGGCGCTCTATCCTTTCGACGACTTCATATTGGAGAAAATTGGAACTGGCTTCTTCTCTGAAGTATTCAAAGTGAGTACCTGCTTCATATTACCAGGAATGTCTTGTTTACAAGTGATGTTAGGCCATGATAACTGAAAGTCGTATTAGCAATAAATAATATACAGTTATTGCATGAACTAAACAACAAATTTATCTAAAAATGTGCAAAATGAAATCATAAATAATCATACATAACATTGTAATGAAACCTTATTGGAGTTTAGTGGTAAAAGTATAAATCCTGTTAGAATGAAAACAACTTAAGACATAAGTATTACTTTTTTGGTATCTCTACGATGCCAAGAAAGTATAGAATGTTATGGCAACAGCGTTATTATACATGAAATAACCGAAACAGTCATAAATACTAACATATAATATTAATTTCTTAAAACTGTTAACTAGTGGCTAGTAACATATCTAAAGTAACATAATAAATAAAAAATAAACATATCCTTTTATATGTTTATTACTCAAACTGAAATTAACAACTATAATCTCAGTATTTTTTATAAAAAGTAAAAAAAGACTAACTTAAATGTAAAATAAAAATTAACTTTCTATTTTATTACAAGAAATAAACGGCAATTTAAAAAGTCTCTATATGAAAGAAAATAAAAAAGCGGCCTCTTTATTTTGTTGATAAACAGATAGTGATAAAAGTGTTATCAATTTCTGGCAAGATACATTGCATGGTAAATGTTATATGTGTTATTTCATCGATGTTGGCAACTTGCCTTCCCTACATCCACTGAAATATTTGCATTAGAATGTTGCTAATTTATCGGTGATTAAACCTAATTTCATAACTGTCCATAAACTGAAAATTCATACAAGTAAATAATTAAATCTTTTATCCAATGTTTATTATTTTATTTAAGTAAGTTTCAAAAGCACTTTTGATTAATTATTTGGCAAATGAAAGTTATATTCGTTTTAATTAGTTAATTATAGCAAAACCTAAAGCTACCAATTCAAAATGTGAAAATCATTGATTACAATCAAGTAAGTAATCATAAATATATGGAAACAGTTTATCTCTTATTATTATAAAAAATAATTATTTGTCGATTTGAATATGTCTATCCCAGAAGTGATAAGTCTAAGTAATAACATTAGTAAACTTAAGTTAATTTTACTGTATATTTCATATTTATTACAAAAGAATCAGAACACACACAAGTGAATGTATTATTTACCTTAAAAGTACTTTTCTTATAAAAAAATAAAGCGAGTGAAAAAAATCACCTATAATATACCTATACACTTTCTCGGTAAATGGTAATCCAACACAGAAAGTATTTTTCAATTCGAACCAGTTATTCCTAACTAAACCAGTCTTTATTAAGTAGCTAATTATTTATTTATAGACAACTTAGTTCATACTACCCAGTGCTGTAATTGGGCGGTGCCACCGGTGCCCAGGCACAGGGCGTAGACTCTGGGGGACGCAAGAATTAAATGGCCAGACCGCAGGCAGGACTATTATTTTTTCGGTTTGCTCCTTATAAGTTCCCGCTGCGCCCCTAGTGCTCGATCCCAACACATACGTACCTAAATGCCAGTATCATCAAAAACGTCCTCTATTAAATTAGACAAAACATCGACTTTTATTCCAAAATAATTGGTCCACCAACACCAAGTTCCTTGTACTTTATTTTATCACCTTGAATGAAATATAGTTGGCCTTTTCATAGTTTTGCTCTAGGGTACCCTAATACCAGGTAGTACCTATAATATCTTTAAAAAAAAAACAAGAGCGCAGTTATAGAAGCTCGCACAGGGCGCAGAAAAGGCTATTCACAGATACTGATACTACCATAAGGATGGCTGGAAAATATCACTCTTTAGCCTTTTGTACTTATTTCTATGCTATGCTTATTTTGGTGAATAATTAAGAATAATTTTATTTTTAATTCTATTCTATTTAATTTTAGTGGAATGTCTTTTCTTTAAATTAATGATTTATATTTATTTAATTACAGTTATAAATTATTTTGTTTGTGGTTTGGTGCATAATTATTGTTTAGTTTTTTTTTTTTAATCATTTCTTATGCAATATGTTAGAAAGCTATGTAACTTTCTAGTGTCGCCTTAACGTAAACAGAACTTAGCTTCAAATGTTATTACTAACTATAGTTTTATTATACATATACAACATAATTTCATGTTTACTTACCTCTTTTATTAGATACTAGCTGACCCTGCAAACGTTGTTTTGCCATTTATGTTATTAACCCCCGCAACCCCCTCTTGTGGGTGGATGTTTGTAAAATCCGTTCTTAGCTGACCTCTACTTGGCGAAAGGAATATTCCTACCGAATTTCAAGTCTCTAGGCCTTATGGTTCCAGAGATATTGTGATGAGTCAATGGGTGGAAATCTCTTTTATATACAGGGTGTTGATTATAATACAACGATAACTTGGACAGCGTATATGTAATGACATTCCAAGCCCACATACAAAAAATCAATAAAATACATCCAGTAGTTTAGTCACAAATCATGATTTTTCATTTTTTAAAATTACTACGTATGTATTATACTAAAGACCTGACCTACCCTAAAACCGGCGGTTAACGACTCAAGGACAGCTATTATTATTTTTAAAATCATAGATTAAGAAATGGATATGGCATCGACTGCCACAAAAAGGCACAATTTTTAATCATTGCCATTTAGTGACAGTTCGCAGACCAAATATTATTATAATAACTAATGTTAAAAAAAAATAACTTATTCAGTATCGGCTACTGATCAGTTCTGCATATTTAAAAAAAATTGATGGTTTGAGAAAATTTAAATCAAATAGTTTTTTATTCAATTTAATTTTAAATGCGTAACAATTTATTTTAATTTACTTTTCTAACTTACTATTTTTTATTCAATCAAAATAATGAAGTTTTGTAGGTACAAGCACAAAGCACTTCCATGCGATTATGCCGCGTAGAATGAAGGTCACGCGCGATCACCGCGCGATGACGCGTGTAACAGGTCAGTGATCCTGTAGTTACAAAAATGATGTTATAAAATTTTATTAAATTAAATTGAATTAGTTTGTATGAAAAAATCTTTTTTTTTATTTTGATGTTAGGACTTATCTGATGGTTTTGAAATACTTCTTTATACTAGTACTAACGGTGTTTTCAATTATCGTTCTATTGTCTTCCCCACTCTGTATATAGATTAATAAAGTATACATATTAATCCTTTATATAAAGTGGTTTTATATCACAATAAAGATACATCAAATCAAGCAATAACAGATAACAAACGTCTACCTATCTATACTAATATAATAAAGCTGAAGAGTTTGTTTGATTGTTTGTTTGTTTGTTTGTTTGTTTGAACGCGCTAATCTCAGGATCTACTGGTCCGATTTGAAAAATTCTTTCAGTGTTAGATAGCCCATTTATCGAGGAAGGCTATAGGCTATATATCATCATGCTAAGACCAATAGGAGCGGAGTCCACGCCGACGAAGTCGCGCGCAGAAGCTAGTTAGAAATAATGATAAAAATGTGATTGTTACTTTCAAGTAGGTAATTTTAGTCTGATGAAATTTTGGCGTAGCTCTGACTGTAATGCTGGTGGTTGCGATTTAAATCCTTGGTCATTGCAGATGCTTATCATAATATGGGCATTTTTTCTTGTGTATTGTGTGTTTCCAGACCCGAAAGCAGTAAATCCTACTACTAACTAATCCTACTACTAATAATATTATAGGGATTAAATATTATTTCTCACTATAGCAATTAGGTAGTTATTAATAAATTATAATAGGTCAATAATAAATATATTAATTAATCGTCCTTGTGTCCTTTCATATCTTAATATTTATTCAATTAATGTAATTATAGTATTTTCCTTATCGGGGCTAAAGTTATTTACAATTCATTATTTATTTTTACTGTTTATTAGTCAATGTTAGTAATTTCTGTGATGAGTATTTACTTAATACTCTTAGATTGTTCGTAATGATAATACTGATTATCAGAGTTTGTTTAGATGTGGAATATTAATTGTTTAGTTAAAGTAATTACCATTCTGGTGCCTTGGACCAATTTGTTTCCAGGGACAGATATAAGTATGTGTTTCTACAAATACTTGTATTCTGATCCGTATTTTTATTGTAGCCAGATCTATATTAACATTTAAATATCATCATCACTTTAGCCTATGGCAGTCCACTGCTGGACATAAGCCTCCACAAGTTGGCTTTATTGCACCGAAGATGTTGCAGCCTGTCTTCGGCCTGTTTATTTCAAAGCCAGCAGTTGGATGGTACTCCCGCCATCGGTCGGCTTTATAAGTTCCAAGGTGGTAGGGCAACTGTGTTATCCCTTAGTCGCCTCGTACAACACCCATGGGAAGAGAGGGGGTGGCTATATTTTTTACTGCCATAGCCACACAGCTAAAATGTGTATATACAAGAGTAAAAGTAAGCAAAGTTGATACTTATGTTAGGTTATAAATAAATATTAAATAATAGCAATCAAAATGTACTCTATCCCTTCTCTTAAATAAAAATAAGGCCATAGAAGACTAATGTGGTCATATATCTACTGCCTGTTTATGTCATTACGGGTTCATTGCATTGACATTTATAGGCCATATAAAGAATTTCGTTACACTAAAGGACATTGTTTGTAGTTAATTTTAGTATTAATTTTTAAAATTTAACCAGAGGTGCATTTAAATTAGTAAAATCTTGGTTTCGTTTTTTTTTAAAGGAATCAAATTGCAAACCAACACAATAACACTATAAATTAACACAAAATAATTATGTTAATTACACTTCTAATTTTTAACTAAATCTAGTCAAAGTGTTTCCTCAACTACAACATTATACCTCCACCATATTTTCCAAGATATTAAATCAAAGGCTTCGAGTTCATAATTTGCAAATTTAAATTTATTCATGGGACTATTAAAATTCTGAAAGGTCTTCATGTTATGGTTTTCCTAACCTTGCCAATGACATTGGTACGTTTTTATGTTTAGTACAATTAGTTTTGTTTGTTGAAGTACCTTGAATGAATATTTTGACATTGAGTCCTTAGTAAATGGTAGTAGCTGATAATTGTACTGATGATAGGTACATCCTGTATCTTGGTGTGATTACCTTTTGATAGATATGGAACTAAAACTGAATTTTTTTTATTGAGTTTTGCTCGTTCGGGATATAGTGTCTTTTTATGCTTTAGCCTGTAATATCCCACTGCTGGACATAGGCCTCTTTTCCCATGTAGGGGATGGCTCGCTGCTCCAATGCGGGTTGGCGGATATATTCCCTTATGTTCTGCATTTTTTTTTTAATGTAAGGTAAATAAAAATATCCATTCATTGCCGCATTTTAATGGATCGTTTTCTTACGCGTCGTTTGTGTACGTGCATTCATAATTATACATTATATACAATTTTATTACATGTGCTCGCGCATGTATGGTGTTTGTCGTGCATGCGTGCGATTGTGGATATGTGGCTGTGCATGTATTCTCTAGCGTTTGAGCACATAAACGCATGAAAAAAATGGTTTTTAAACCCTTGTTTAGTGGTATTAAATCAATAAAATAAAATTTAGATTTAAATGTTAACCAAGTCATCAAATCGTCTGAAGAATAAAACAGATTTCACAAACAATTTAAATTGATAAACATTGCTCAAATCAAATATAATTAAGTAAACCTCTGTAACTTCGGCCTTGACTTGTTTGTATAAAGGGATAAATTTATGGCGTTTGCTCACGCGACTTGCCGTTTTGCTAAATGAAAAATACAATTTTTACGATAAATTCTTACTATGAGAAATAAGTGCTCCCATAAGACTTTACCTTTTTAAATCATAGTGTGATACATACATTATTTCAATCTATACGATAGCTATGGCTTAGTGGTTCGAAAGTTACATTAAAGCTGATATGGTGCGGGTTCGATTCGGAGCAGATATTTCTGAATGTTTGTTCTTTATGGTCTCTCACCTTGCTTCGTAGAACACATGAAGGTCGTCGGTTCTGATTGTTATCATTAACATCTAATAACGATTGCCACTCAAGCGAAGAAAGCTCCATTTGAGTAACAAGCTTTGCCCAACAGTGGGACGCGTGTGGGCATTTAAGGCCGTTTCAGTTAAGTTCAAACATTATTTGAACATGTGAAATAGATGTTACTATTGTCTCTACCGTGACTGTATTTGTCACACCTTGTTGTTAACTCAAGTGACGGCGAAGAAAGGCATGCCTCGCCACTGACATCATTCCTTAATTGTTTATTGTAGTTCTATATCATATTTTAAAGTTATTACTGTTGGATTCCTTTTAATACTTTTATTTACTTTATAAATTTTGTGAATTATCTGTCATAAATATTACAAAAGAGTTCAAATACAATATTAATTATGTTATGTTAAGGTATATCATAAGGTATATCTTAATGTGCCTCCAGTAACGCCCCTGTGCCCGTGTCGGGCCGGTGGGAACCCGGTCCTGCTAGACAGTTCAGACTTCAGAGGTGAGCCGGACAATCCCCATGGAAGAGAAGTCTGGCCTTTTCGCCGAGGCCAGCCTGTCGCCGGAGGGATCCTGTTGCCTGCAGATCCGGGACCCTCCAATTAAAGCGGCTGAAGGCTCCCGCAGGGGCTTAGTACGGTATTAGCACCCCCCAAGTGCTGAGTCCGACATACGGTCTATGACTGCCTACCCGGGCGTCCTAGATATCACCCGTAAAAGGGTTCCCCTGCGATATAAAACAAGGTATATCATATACTGTATAGTGCTCATAGCGAACATATACATAATTTAATTTCTATTACAATGACACTAATTAGCAACCGCACCAAACTGTCCTCATTTCTTTTTTAAACTATACGATGCATGCACCTGAACCAGCGAGAGAATTAACTCAAATATTTGCCACTTTGTTTATTTTATTTAAATTTAATGAAAATAATGTTATCTGTAAGAAATATCTAATACAAAGCAAGGTTAACTACGTAGGAAGCTCTTAAACACATTTGTAAATAAACACTCGGTTAAAATATAAACCCAACAAAAAAGTGCAAAAATAACATTTCGTATTTCACAAAGTAGCTGAATCATTTCCTCTGTTTCTTAACAAAGAGGGTGAACTGCTTCGGAAATAAGACGTTTTTCGAATAAAAGTTGTATTATAAGAACGAAAATAGATTAGCCAAACGTTAGCTGCGAGAGACGGTAGAATTTCTGCCGATCGATAGTGTTGGCGGTTTATTAATCAGTAATTTCAAACTTTTTAAAGGTCGATACTCTTTTTTATTCTTTACACTCACTTACCTTTTAAACCCCTTCCATCTTCTGTCTTGCCCTCCTGTAGGAAATTAGTTCTGTTTGTCTTTTGTGGTCTGGAATTACAATATAAACTTCCAGACACTTAAACTTCTGTAGGGCCTACACAAATATTGGTCTGGGACGCTCCGCGACCGCTAATGCAAGATCCAGTTGCTGTGACCACAGCGCCAAACGCATTTTCGAAAACTGCTGTATTGGCTGATATTTATAACTAGCTTCTGCGCGCGACTTCGTCGGCGTGGACTCCGCTTCTATTGGTCTTAGCGTGATGATATATAGCCTATAGCCTTCCTCGATAAATGGGTTATCTAACACTGAAACAATTTTTCAAATCGGACCAGTAGATCCTGAGATTAGCGCGTTCAAACAAACAAACAAACAATCAAACAAACAAACTCTTCTGCTTTATTATATTAGTATAGATTACCACAACGTTATGAATAGAAACGTGATGATTTTTCATCTATAAATTTTCTTTATAAACAGCATATATTTCGTAATAACAGTCCTTAACCCCTATTAAAACTATCTTACATAAGAAAATGAAAGAAACTCCTCTATTTAAACCTAAACTCCGATCTCTATTCTTGTCCAGAACGGAAATGGTACTGTAGCTGCGTGGTCCATTAATTTTCGTCTTAACGTGTGAATGATGATATAAGAAACCTGATTAATCCCTTTCCGGAAATGCGTTTACGGTGCAATTTTGAGTTAAATTTAGACTAGCTCGTAAACCTGAACGTTAGTGATTATGAGTCGATGCAAGATTGTGACGAATTTTGTACCCGTCGCTAGCATGTTTTGTATTTGATTTCTTATTGTCTTTTAATAATATTTCCGGACACATGATAATACGAAACACTGAACCTCAAAATCCATGTCCCATAAAATATTGTGTTTATTTACAACTAGCTGTGCCCTGCGGTTTCACACGCGTTAATTTGAAAAAAAAATAGCCTATAGCCTTTCTCGATAAATGGGCTATCTAACACTGAAAGAATTTTTCAAATCGGACCAGTAGTTCCTGAGATTAGCGCGTTCAAACAAACAAACAAACAAACTCTTCAGTTTTATAATATTAGTATAGATAAGAATAACGTACATACGTATAATAAAATACATCCTTTAAAATATATGAATCCAAATTGATATTATTTTACTGAGTACAAGGAATTTTCCTAATCCATAAATATCGCCAAGGTTACTCTGAAAGAAAAACAACTAAATAATGGATGTCCTAACAATGTTTGTCTTCATATTCAAACGCGATACGAATCGTAATTATGGAGACAGGTAAATGGAATTGTTTTGCCAAAATAGATGTCTGTCGTTTACAGGGCACCTTTTCCCAAAAGACCTGCAACAAACCCGCAACTCCTCTAAAGTTCGAAGGTATCTAAAGGTAGCTATTTAACATCAGACGGTGCTGTCTGATCGTTAGGCCCCATTTTTAATTGCTACTTTTTTTGTCAAGATTCATTGGACAATCTCTGCTCATTTGTCGAGTGTTATTAATTTGATAAATAGATTGAACAGTGACTACATTCGCTAGTAGATGACCTCAAACTGTCATTGTACAGTTAATACGAAAGTCTTCATGTTTTATTTAATGTTGATTTTCTGCGGTTTAATTTTTATGGGTGATCTCTTTAATTGCTATTAATTGATTATGTGCTAGTTTTTGCTCGTTTTTTTTTTTTTGTGACTAGGTAATAGTAAAACTATTGAATATTTCGAGATAATCCTGATTTAATTTTTTTTTATTTTTAGATTTATTTATGTTTTTTTGCTTGCTTTATAAATGGTATTAATACTTTTTGCTTTCTTTAGCCATTGAATAATGGTATTTATATACTTAGTTCTTTTGACAATAACACATTCAATTACAGATAAATTGCTAAGTAACACTTCATAATCCCTATTAAAGATAACGTTGTAAAATTGTACATATTACGTACGCCTTTCTTTTGTAGTTAATTATATCATCGCTAATATGATGCAACTGCTTAATAACTTACAATATCCGTAATTGTACGCATAATGTTTTGGTACAAAATATATTGACGATGTTTTGTAAATTATAAGAATAGTTACAGCGATGTGGAACTACAAATTTGCACCTTTACTTTTAGGCACTTTATGTACCTACATTGATAAAATCTACTTATATTCGGAAATGGAAAACGATGGTGTTTTTTTTTTCGGTGGAACCGCCAACTTTGTTGAATTTTGCCGACTAGTTTTTATACATAATATCATTAAGTATGGATGTATTTATTATCTTTTCTAACATTAGGTTTCTTTAATTTATCTTTTAAGTAATTAAGTATTTTTATATTTATTTTACGATTCGTGTAAAGTTGAATTAACGATCGTGAAGCGAAAAGTAAATGTAAAAACTCTTGTTATTATATCTTAATGCGCAGTTCATAATTCATATAACCTTCATTGTGTATTTTTTCGAAGTATTCTTTATTTTATATTTATAAGAAGGCACTGATGAAGAAGATATGTAAGTACTTTAGGTATTTTTTTTAAAAGCTGCCTCCTAATAGGTATTAGAAAGAAAAATTTAATAATATTTCTTAAACACTGATAAATAAAATATTGAAACAAGATGCTAATTCCATTGTCGTTATACAAGGCACAAATTTGTGCATGTTTCAGTTTTTGAAATTATTTCCTTACTTGTGTTTTGTATACTTACGTTGCTTTCACTCTATTAATAGGTACACGTAAATCCAATCATCTTATCATATTAGGTTAAGGTAACTCTGCTACTAGGTCGAGGGTTGGGTCAACGACGAAAAACAAGAAACGACGTGATGCGATTCTATCCGACATAATACGACAATGACTTGCGCAAGTAACTTGACGCAATAACAACAAAACAAAATCGGTAGGAAAACGTCTCTACTATATGATAATAAATAATAGAGGCTTTGGTCAGCTTCCTCCGTTTTAAGCGATTACTTTTATCTGATTGTACATTCGTGCGGCGTCTAATTATCTTTGGCGATTGTTCTAACTTCTAAGTATAAAATAGTAATGACTGTGTTATGTTATTACCTACTATGTTATTATTGTCTAGTCTTCATGATTTGTTTTTGTTCAGTTTGGTTTTTCTCATAAAATTTGCCAAGTTTATCGATTAAGGGTGGACTAAAATGTCACGGAAATATTAGCGTCTAGATTAGTACAATTATTAAGTTATTTGACTGACTTGGTGGATTATTTTGATTCTAGCGCCCTATAAGTTTGTATTTATGAAAGAAAAACCCAAATATATAATGATATCAGCCGACTGTTACCTAAAACACTGGCGTTAAGTTGCTAACATTAGGTGCATATGAGCGTGTGTGCATTTTAACTTATTTACTTATATAAAAATAGGTACATATCACGCGTACGAAATTATGGGCAAAAGTTTGTTAAAGAAATAAAAGCCTTCGGTACAAAATTTCCTCTATAATTTCTCTTGTATGTATTATCTCTTGTTAATTATATGTGTATCAAACAATCGATTGTCGTAATCGCAACATTCGCTATTTCGCGGAAGAAATTAATAGTACTTTTTGTCCGGCATTGTAAACGACCTACCGAGATCGAATGCAGGAAAATGTTACTCAGGAAGTTTATTAGTTGATGCAGGATGTTACCTTCGTTGAAGGTTCTGGTGGACATTTTGAGAGGAAAATCTAAAGTGCTCTTTATGATTTAGAACTGTACCTAACAGTTTAAATCGAGACTGACAATTCTGAAATTGGTGACTATTTTAAATTTTTATTTGGAACATTTGATTTACGATTTGGGAAAATATAGTTTTAAAATTTTACTCTTGTGAAAAACTAGTTTGAAAAAATCTAGTGGTTAACTGCAAAGGAGCCTTTTAGTGGCTTAAGGTGTGAACCTTTTCCTATAATGAGAAAGCACCCCCCAGTCAGTAGTGGGACGTCACAGGCTGAATTAATCAAAGAGCAATAATTCAGTTTTGATTGGCGCCTGACTGGCTAAGTTGACTAAATTTAGAAGATCACTAATTCAGAATCAAAAAATGACGTAACCAATCAAACAATTTTGTTAATGTGCGGTACAGCATTGTACCTACAGGATGTGGTCATCGGTCCAATTCAACCTTCACGTCTAAACTGGGAACAGATGAGATAAAGGGTTTAATTATAGAAGAGCACGTGTGGTTTATTTGTTATGCACGTTGTTCTTTGTGAAACGTATATTTAGATTGGCTTCTGCAAACATTTTAGCCGAATTAAAAGGAAGGGTTGTCTTATAATTGGAGATGTCATATTAAATGCGATCCTACTAAAATTTTTGGTATATCAAGTTTTAGTATATCAAGTTCAAGTTTAACCATTTTAGTTTTTTTTGAGTAAATCCTCTCCATTGTTATGGAGAGACTAGATATACCTAGAATCATCAGCCCATAGATAGATTATGGAGACCGGTCGTTAGGCTACCTAAGCGATCTAGTTAAGTGTACCAAAAATTCCAAATCAACTAATTCCAATCTCGTCCACTCATTAATGAGACATGTCAACGCGTTGAGATAGAATGTCTGCATCTCAGACTGAGTGACAAAAAAAAAACGAAAACAAGTATATTTATTTATACTAAGCGCCTTACCTCGACCGCTTTTTGTCGACCGAGCAGATGTTTTCGACATTTGGCATAGATATCCGCGCTAATTGCCGCCTGGATTCTGCAATACACCTTTATTTGTCACTAACGAATTACTTGATTGATCTATAATTGAGACTCTTTACATGTGTGCGTATACCTTTACATTGCAAAAAGGTGCTTGACCTCTGTATAATGGTGATATATTATTTCGTTAGTTTTTGTTGCCTTAAATGATGTTTAAATAAGTGAATATGTAATTATTTATATTTTACTGTACACCAAGAATGAATACAGTATAATTATGTAGATAGGTACCAAAATAAGTCTTAACCCCGAGTAGGGTTTACTCCAGTGTCGGGGGTTCGGAAACACACACACAATACACACAAGCACAAACGTCCAGACCACGGCAAACATCTGTATGATCAATACAAATGTATGCCATGTGCGGGGATCGAACCCGCAGCCGCCAGCACAACAGCCAGTGCTGTGACCGTTGCGCTAATGCGTCGACATATAATTTTGTGAATGTATGCGAAATATAACTGCGTATAAATGAATTACAGTTACATCGTGTACATTAAACATAAAAAGTTTAATTTTAATTATACGTTACTTTGTCGATTTTCTTGTACTATCAAGAAAAATACAACTGTTCGATATGTCATTGACCCAGAAATGACCGGTTTTGTATATAAAAAATAATAATATTTTTACCGTATTTCCATCTCAATAATTATTATATCACGCTCGTTAATATAGACGGCCTCTGGTGTAAGTTGTAACCTTATCGATAAAGGCGCCGCCTTTTCGATAAACTCTCGCGACGCGCGTTCATACGAAACAAGACAAGTGGTTTTACTCGTCTCCTATGTTCAGTTGGTGAAATGGTTACGATAATTTAGTGTTACGATGACGTCACTATTTTGATCCTACAAAGTAAATAAAATAAAATTAGCCTTAATTGTTGTTTAAAAAACTTACAAACCATATGTTTTTAGTTATGTTCTGTGTAACATTCTATGCATCATCGGCGTTCGATTTACAATTAATATTTAGAAATGGCTTGTCTTTCTACATAATTATGTTGGTCGCCTCTAAAGATTTCTATTTTTCCCTTTTTTGCCACTCGAATCCATTTTGATCCTAGGTCATGACAAATGTTTGAATAGGACGAAAAAATGACTGGTCAGGGCGTTTCTGTTTGTTTGTGTGCTCTGTGTCTGCTTCTCAAGTCCCAACACAGAATTCTACTTCTACTGTAAGCCGTTAAGTGTAAAGCGTTATACATCATACCAATTACATACTAGTGTGTGTGGTTAAACCTTAATGCTAAAAATACTTAAAATTTAACTAGCGTAGCACCACTAGGTAATGATAAATTGAAGAACTATGTACCTACCTACTCATCATCATCATCTCCCTGCCCTTATCCTACTTATATAGGGTCGGCACAACATGTTCTCCTCTTCCATTCCTCTCTATTATTCGTAATTTCAGCGCATACTCCTTTCTTTCTCATGTCCTCACTCACACAATCCATCCATCGCTTTCTTGGCCTACCTACTATAATTATAAATAGAGAATCAGATGAACAAACGTAATATCTATATTATTAATATATTAAGTTACATTACTATAAATAGCGCTCACGTTCACATATTATCTTGACAGAGGTCAGTTTGGATATGTGATATGACGCGCGGCAGACGAGACCGGAACAGTTGCAAGTAGGTATAAAGAACGTCGCGTGATGCGGAAGATATATTAACGCTAATTTCCGCAAATATACGATTTTTAGGTATTCTTGACTATAGCACGTTGTTACAGTTTGCAGTGACCCTTTTGTTTGTTTCTTTATTTTTTTATATAACTAGGTCGGCAAACAAGCGTACGGCTCACCTGATGGTAAGACCGTAGCCTATAGACGCCTGCAACACCAGAAGCATCGCAAGCGCGTTGCCGACCCTATCCCCAATCCCCCCTAGGAGCTCTGGTCACCTTACTCGGCAACAGGAACACAATACTGCTTGAAAACAGTATTATTTAGCTGTGGTCTTCTGTAAGGTCGAGGTACTACCCCAGTCGGGCTGCTCCATATTTTGAGCAGGAAATTTCCTGCTGTGCCCTACCTCAGTTGAGCAAATATTCGATTTTTAGATATTCTTGACTATAGCATATTGTTACAGTTTGCAGTGACCCTTTTTTTTTCTTATTTTCTTCACTGGCTTTCTCGTCTTCTGCACTGGACGTGTTTGCGGGTTGGATTCCCCGAGTCTGGATGTAATATGCGTATTTATTTATGTATTATTGAAGTGAAACTTCTTTACGCACGCTATTAGGGACTAAGTTGGTGAATGCGTGACGAGACCGTTACGAAAAGTGTGATCGGCCGAGGCGACAGGAGCAAGAGAGAGAGAGAGAGGTGCGAGGACACATTTTCTTTCTCTCTTTGTCTCATAACCAGTTACGATTCGTATATCTCAGACACAGTGCAAGCCTATTGTGCAGAAGTTTTACTTCAGTCGTGTGGTCTAAAGCACACTTTTTTTTTGTATGTATGTATATTTATCGATAACGAATCGATAGCTACATATATACCTACAACAGTTGTCTGTTCCTATAACAAGGAACATTCATAGGAACAAACGATTGTGTGTATTTGTTAAAGATGTTTATTAATTAACTATCGATTAAAAATTATATAATCTTTTTTTAATAAGTTAGGTAACGAGATTATTTCAATGATCACGTAAACTATAATATCGAAGTTTACACATAAGTCGTAGAGATTATTAGTTATTTTAAACTATTAGATAATGTCGGCGATAATCGCATTTAAAGTGTTTTACATTTTACGGTTCGATTTATACCTACCGCGTGCTTCGTGTTGTATAAGGAATCCTTAAAAACACAATTGAATTGAACCAAAGCCTCATTATTTTCTATTGATAGGCAATCCGCAACGTCATTCCAATAAGACTTAATAATTTCCCTGTTAAATAATTCTTTTGAAAAACTATCTCTACAGTATAGGTAATGGTTTACATTTACACCGACCGATTCGATGATTATTTTTTAAATTGTATGTTGATGCGTGTTATGTAGTTTTCCATTTAAATTTAATTGAGATCTGACAAGTACTTTTCGAGTTATCGCTAATAATACGTTTTTACTCTATTTTTTCGTCGATCTACGTTGTATTATACCTCATAACTTTCTACTGGGTGGGCCGATTTCGATAATACTTGTTTTAATAGAAATGGTTGTCTTGTGGTTTTGTTTAAATTCGATTGAGATCTGATGAACACTTTTTGAGTAATCTTTTATAACGTGTATGTTTTTGACTATGTTTTCGTCTACCTACGTTGTACTTGTCGATATAATATTGAAGTCGGTTTTTTTTCGTTTGCGAGCAAACACAATTATATTTTAACTCGGATAAAAGTGTCATACTATAATGTAAGATTATATGATATAATGTAGTGAGAAGAAGACCTTTGTAAAGGCCGATAGCAAACAGGTTTGTAATGATTCATAAGATATAACGTTTGAACTTGAAACACAATGTAGTCGGCTTTAAGTGTCGCTTGTGTTATTGTACTACGTTTTAAATAGAATAAGTAAGTTGAGTTATTGTTACCGGCAGACTTTTATTTTACGGTTGAATATTATTTTTTAATCAAAATACACAGAATAATACAAGTATAACAGATTTTTTAGGGTTGGGCTGTTACATAAAATTCAAAAGAAAACAAGTCACATTAAAATATAAATAGTATTTTCTAGAATTACTCTTTCCCCCCGATGTCACCCGCTTTATGTTTAGGATTTAAATTATATGGAAACATTAATATAGGTACATAATATATGAGCTTGGTCCTAATTTCGAAATTAGTTTTTACAAGAAAAACGACCTAGTATTTGCTTAATCGTAACGTAATAATAAAAAAAAGTATTTAGTCAAATAAGTGCAATGGTACATTCATGAAATAAAAGAACGAATTATTTCTATTTTCAATTGGACGAGGTCTTTTTTTGGCTGCCCAATCCAAAGATAATATGCATACTTGCGTATAAAGGGAACTCTAATAGATAATAGTTATTAATAACGATCGTGCTAAAAGATAAAACTGTCAATTGAGCTGGTTAATTAACAATTACAAAATTGGCGACAGGAGTCTTAGACAGTGCCAACAATGATTAAGTCCATACAGATAGTCCACGAACAGACCGCGCACATCCGAAACGCTCGGTAAATGATTTTGAACTAAAATCCAGGAACAATTCTTTTGATTAAATTAAAAATAAAATGTAGCTTGAAAAGTATCAGCTGTTTATTTAATTATTTGACGGTCATATCAAGTCTGTTATTCAGAGTTGTATTACTTATCTACCACCTAACTTGCTTTTGTTTCACATCAAGACTTAAATGACACCTGAAACAACATCATTTTTAAGTAAGGGAAAATGGTCTTCATTGACCAGTATATAATTATTAATTATGTACCTATTCACGTCTCGTTAATTTTATACTACTACTACTAGCGGACCCGGCAGACATTGTCCTGCCCGGAAAACAGCTACCAAATATTATGATTACTTACATACCGATAGCAGCGCCACCTACTGGGTAGTAGTTTCGGAGTTTATCATTAACATACATCGTGACACGAAATTTTTATGTACTTATATAGAGACCTAGATTTAGCCCAAAACTGTTAAAGAGAACAACACTTCACCCATTCAATGTCATAGTCTCACTCAACAGCATATTTTTAAATATGCAATAGCAATACAACCAGCAGGTTGCTAGCTTTTTAGGTTAATGGTTGCATATCACCCGCAACCTCGCTCAGAAGGTTGCAGTTTATCAATCGAAGGCAGCACTTACAATCAATATGTGTTTAAGTATTGCTCTTCGAGACGCGATAAATTTCTTTTCGATAAGATATAATCGTTGTTTACGTCGAGGATTTTAAGAGTTAAATAGTAATTTATTGTTTAATAAAGATCTTACCTTGGTCTTAAGCTAGGGTTCCTTTAAAGCTTTTTTAATAGCTGTATTTAATAAGACCTTACCTTAAGGCCTTAAGTTGTTATAGTCTTGGTGAAAATTGTGTTTTAATTTTTGTGGTAGATACTTGTTTCATTCTTACTTATTAGTTTAAAAAGTTTTGAAAGAATAAATATGTGCATGTTTGTATGTGTACATTTTTATTTAGTGTTTGTATACCGCGGCTGTATTATTTCAATTAGTGGCCATATATTGTACAATGAAAGAGACGGGTTGAAGATGAGTCCAAAATGAAACTTAACTGCAGATTAATGGACGCATGCATGCCGGTTTTCGTATCGTTTTCATGCGCACGAATTTGAAAAGTAAATTAATCCTTTTAGATATTGAAACTACTAAACTATATCGCCTTCATATTTCTGTTCGATAATGTTTTTATTTTAAGTATTTTTTAATATATTATGACATGAGGTAATAATTTTTAAACGTAGTTTAATAAAAATTTGAATGAAAGAAATATAGCATAAATGCAAGTGTCAAAACCTGAACATTTAAATTGCTACCAACTTTAACACCAATTGTAGTAAGCACCATCAAGTGGGCGTTAGAATTTTGCAAGATTTCAAGGAGCCAGACCGTGGGATAAAATTATTTTAAAACCGGACTAGACCAAATATCTATACTAATATTATAAAGAGGTAAAGTTTATAACTTTGTATATACGGGGTAATCTTCGCAAATACTGATCCGATCATGAAAATTCTTTCACTAACAGAAAGCTACACTATTCAGGAGTGACAAGATAAAAGGAAAAAGATAAAAATATATAAAGATTTTAAATCACCAGGATTTGAACCTGCGTCCTCTGACGTGCCGTGTCAACAATTCAATCTAATCAAGCATTATTATTTGCCTTAGAAATTAATTGGTGATTTTAAAACATTTATATTTATCTGATTTGCTGAAAATAGTGAGAGGCTACACTATTCAGGTGTGATATAGGCTATATTTTATTGTAATTGTACAAAAAAATTCAGTAAAAAAGAAAAATATTAAAATATATTATGAAAATGACAAAGAAACGAACGCCATCTATCGCTGTTAGATTTAACTATTTAATACTCTATTTTATTTACTGTCTATTTGAATCTATCGATGACGAAGTTTTTACGCTTTTTGATAGATGGCGTTGGAGCAACATATTATTTATTTAAGTGGTTTAAAATTTGTTCTTTATAGTATGTTATTTGGTTCTGTAATTTAAAATAATAAATACACGATATTATTACGATTTTATTCATCGCTGTAGGCGCCCGCTGCCGTTTATTTTTTATTTTATATATTTTCTCTTTACTTTCTGTTTTACTTTATCGGTACTCCGGACGTAGTTTTGGTCAAAAGTTTTCTTCAAAACTATTTTTGCATTTTAATTTCTACTAAGTACTATAACTACTTCTGTTTTAATATTTCTTATAGTTATTATTTGTTGTTTAGTCTTTTCAGAAATAGTTCTAATTTGTGTTTATCATAATTTTTTGTTTCTTTAGCTTCAGTCTTACTTTCTTCTCTTTACTTTCTGTTTTATTTTATCGGCTTAGATACATTACTTACAGGTAATTAAAATTTCGGGATATTTATTTCGATTTTTCAATATTACAATACAAATATTTCTCTATTTTATTTTTGTCTAACACTTCGTCGATCTGAAAGCAAATTGCATTATTGAAATATATCGTCACGTGCACTATACCCCGTCCGGCGACTAATTAGCTTTTTGACAGCTCACGCCTATAAATTACAGTTTTTTTTTTCGGAATAACGTACTAAAAATATTACAGTAATGTCATACTTTATTGACGATTTGATTGATTGAGTGAAGCACCTGTGCATAAGAAATAACCACAGACTATGAAACAGTTCTTGAAATAATAAATCGATAATAAATCGATCATATGATAAAAATAATTTTACGTCATGTGATTATCTATAATAATATTATAAAGAGGTAAAGTTTATAACTTTGTTTGTATATACGGGGTAATCTTCGCAAATACTGATCCGATCATGAAAATTCTTTCGCTAACAGAAAGCTACACTATTCAAGAGTGACAAGATAAAAGGAAAAAGATAAAAATATAATTCAAAAATGGTAAATGTACTACCATCTCTTGCCGCCATCTATCGCCATTAGAAGACTATTTATTAGTCTATCGACGTCGTTTTCGGGATTTTTGATAGATGGCGTTGAAGTAACATATTATTTATTTATAACCCGTCCGGCGACTAATGATCTTTTTGACACTTCAAGAAATTTTGACATTAGTGACTGCCTCACACGTTATTTATTCGATTCGAAATAATAATCGATTTTATTTAAGAAGAACTTTCAATCGAATTAATTAAATACATTTAATTTAAAAATATTATTTATTTATGCGATTATTAGTTTTTTTAATTATAAATGAAATACATATATAAATAATAAATAAATGAATTTTTAGTACGTTATTCCGGAAAAAAAAACTGTAATTTATAGGCGTGAGCTGTCAAAAAGCTAATTAGTCGCCGGACGGAGTATAAGTGCTATAACATTTAGTATGTTATTTGGTTCTGTAATTTAAAATAATAAATACACGATATTATTACGAGTGTATACGTCCAATACTTGCTATAAACAATGAACCTAATAGAACTTAGTAAATACTAAGAACTACACAACATAGGTAATGCATCCACAAAGAAAAAGATAATTAACGCCCAACGAAGTGGGCACGGGTCGGCTAGTAATAATATATTTCTAAACATTGGAGGATAGCAACTGTTACTATTTATTGCTATAATTTATTTGTTTAATTTACGATTCATTAAGATACTTCCTTACTGAACTTTGCTAACTCGTCCTAGGTCGATTTTCGATTACCTTAATTATCATGCTTTATATCATAAAAATAAATTGAGATCTCGAAACGCATACCTTCGATTTGTTATCAATCAAATCAAATCAATAATTTCCGTATACAAGTAACCTTCAAAAGCACTTGTGAATCATCACTTTAAAACATGAGGTTACTAACGATTCGATGTACTTTCTGCTCATCATAACTGTCAAGAAACTCAACTGTTCACTTTTAAAAGTCTACAATATATTGCTCGACCGTTATATTTTCAGTCATAAGTCCCGCATGAAAGCTTACGTTAGTTATACCACACGTCTTTGTCTATACTAATATTATAAAGAGGAAAGATTTTATAGTATGTTTGTCTGCATTGAATAGGCTCCGAAACTACTGAACCGATTTGAAAAATTATTTCATTGTTGGGAAGCTACACTGTCCTCGGGTGACATAGGCTGTATTATATCTTATTCAATGAAATTTTTGTTTAATACCCGTGCGAAGCCGGGGCGGGATGCTAGTCATTTATATATTGAAATATAATTAATATCAATACGCTTTTAACTTGTTTGTTTACATCGTAACTGAGATCCAATTTAAATTAAAAGTTTTATAACCCTGGCGTCATTCCCACTTGGCAGAATACTGTAATAGTAAAATTTATGTGTTGAAATGTGTTACACGTTACAGGAATTACATGAATAAAAACGTTTGATTACAAATTTACAATGTATCGAGACTGGTATTGTTTGTATGCCTGTAACTGTCAAGTTCGGTAATTTGTTTTCGCTTTTGACGAACAAATGTCGTTTTTTGATTAATTATGTCTAATTCGTACAATATTACTTGTTTGTTATCTTTACATAGTATAAAACAAAGTCGCTTCCCGCTCTCTGTATGCTTAGATCTTTAAAACTACGCAACGGATTTTGATGCGGTTTTCTTTAATAAATAGAGATTCCAGAGGAAGGTTTATTATATTATGTATAATACATGCATAATATAGTAGAGGAAAACTGATAGTTTCTGCAATCGTGCGAAGCCGGGGTGGGTCGCTAGTATAATATAAATATATGATTTATATTTTGACGATTAATGTAGGTAACTCTCGTCTATTGCCTGTATCAAGGCAGCAACCAGTAAAGTATAGGTACGCAGTTTGTCATCAAAAGTAAAAATTATATGTTAGGATTAATATTTTTATAGTAAGAAACAAAGATCTAAATATATTATACAATAATAGACAATAGATATATTTATTTTATAAAATAATTCTCTTTTAACTTAATTAAAAGTAGTTTGCATGATTTAAGGTAACTAAAGCTCGTGTAGTTTACTCAAGAGTCAAGCGGGACCTTGCCCTATCTTAGGCGATCGTCTAAATCCTCTTTAGTCCTTTGGTAAACTTCAGTAATCCATTTGACTGTCCCTTAGCTCCGAGCACATAGGCGATTGTGATCTCTTAAAATTAAATGCCTTCACCGCCTGCTCATTTGTTACCCGACTGCCAAGGAAGGGTTATGTTTTTCGCGCGTATCTTGTATGTATGTATGTATGTATGTAATATTCTTAATTACCTCATTTCTCTAGAACCGCTGAACGGATTTGCATAATTGAGATATCATTAGATTTGTCATAGCAGCCCAAGTGTTCTTAGATAGGTGACATTTAAAAAAAACAAACATGGCCATTGTAGTTAATGAAGAAATAATTTTTTTTTAGAATACTATAGTATGGGTATCAAATTAAAGGGCTTAATACAAGGATTTCAAAAATGTTATTATGATTATTATTACTGTAATAATAATAAAGAAATACAATAAGAAAGTTTAAAAAATGTTGACTTTGCTCTTTCCGTTTTTTACGCAGGCGGGTTTTTTGTTTTCTTTTAATTATATTACTTGTTTTATATTGTACCTACATTAACAGCCGATAAGTTGTCCAGCTACTAGGCAAAGTCCTAGTAATATGAACAAGATCTTATTCCGGAACACGGCTCCACGATAGGTTAGAGGATGTCTCAAAATTTTATTTAAAATATTCTAGTTTTGTGAACGACATGAATTTAGGGGGAAAAAGAGGGACATTTGAACCCGCTATCATGAAATTGATACTCTACTGTCGACAAAAATACCATACAAGAAACATATTGGGGTAGTACGTCAACCTCACAGAAGACCACAGCTAAATAATACTGTTTTCAAGCAGTGTTGTGTTCCTGTTGGTGAGTAAGGTGACCAGAGCTCCTGGGGGGATTGGGGATAGGGTCGGCAACGCGCTTGCGATGCTTCTGGTGTTGCAGGCGTCTATAGGCTACGGTCTTACCATCACGTGAGTCGTACGTTTGTTTGCCAACCTAATTTTATTTTAAAAAAAAAACAAGCCTTTTGCAATTGGAAAACATTTTATTTTCGTCTCTTGAAATTTAAATATTTAAAAGCCTTTTATAGTAAACATGTCAATGAATAATCCTCTTGTTGTTAATTGTTGTTTAGAACCTTGAACAAATAGTGGAATAATATAATTTATTCATTAGAAAACACGACAGATTTTCTACGTAAAATCCTCCATTTAAATTACCCTTTGTTCTATCCGATGTTACGTGGCGAGACATCTGCGCTGTCTCATTAGAGCGTCTTACGTTTGATGAATTTTATAAATCTTTACACGTAAGTAAATTTCCTTTAAAACCCTTATTTGTTGTATACGAATGATTAAATTGTCTTTTATATTCAACGCTCGTCTGACCATCTGCTTCCAAGTTACGAGCTACAACATATTTTTTAATGATTCCGCGAAATCATTAATGTGTTAATTAATTATTGTCACGCGTTGTTTATTTTTATAGAGATTAAGTGTTTTTACGTCTACGACTGATTTTCATTTGGTTGAAAATGAAAACTTAGTAATAAATCCAGTTTCACTTGTCGTAAACGTTAACTGTTTATCATTTTCCGATTTCGACTCGCCGCTGATTGTAATAATTTTATGTATGAAAAATACAGAGGTAAAATGGAAAGCGCAAATTGTTGTTGATACCGAATGGGGTAGTTTATTAGATATCTCGTCCGCTTCTAAAGCTACTGTCTCTAAATGGGTGCTATTTTTTATTATTATTCTAGTAACCGCCTTGAAAGTGGTCCGAATGTGGCTATTTTTTTTTAAATTAGGTATTGAAAATTAACTCGAAAAAAATAAAGGACGCTGTGTCTTATCTATACATATAATAAAATGATAGGAAAGTCAATGTATATCCGGGATAAACTCAAAAAGTACTGCATAGATTTACTTCAAATTTGGCACAAATATTATTAAGAAGTCGGGTCAGAACATAGGCTACATATTATCACACTATCACCTACGGGGAACGAGCAGTGAACGCACGCAGACGACGTCGCGGGCAGCAGCTAATCATGCTATAAAAAGAAAATTTATACAATTATTTCATTACTAGCGACCCGCCCCGGCTTCGCATGGATGCAATGCTGATACTAAATAATACTATCAACAACAAAAGATACGTTGATAACCTCTAACGGCCAATTTCAATATTCAATCAATCGTTGAATTTGCGTACTAGAAATAGAATTTTGACGTAAGCTCCATACAAATTGTGTCAAAAATCTATCGCTACTAGGCGAAACCAGAGATAGATAGAATATTGAAAGCCGTCGTAAAACTATCAGTGTTCCTCTACTATATTTGCATGTATTATACATACAAACCTTCCTCTTGAATCACGCTATCTATTTAAAAAAAAACCGCATAAAAATCCGTTGCGTAGTTTTAAAGATCTAAGCATACATTGGGACAGACAGACAGCGGGAAGCAACTTTGTTTTATACCATGTAGTGATAGTGATAAAGTCATAGTTAATTTGATATCCGTATTCGGATTGTATATTTTTTAGAAACTCAATAGATATACTCTTAAATTTTCCTCAATACAAGTCAATAATGCGTCAAGGTTTCGAATTCGTTACTTTCGATGTAGATGCCTCCGAAACATTCCAGATGTTTCAACATGATTGTGCATGACAACGCTGAATCTTTCCATCTCGAGCCGGCACTCGCACTTGCCTCCATATTGGAAAGTCAAAACCAGTGAAAGTCGTACTAACGTAACGTATTTTAATAATAATAAGTAATTGCTCTGTTTTCATTCGTCGAGATACGTTTTCCCGCGATTCGATCATCGTCGTCTGTCAGTTGTCATTGTCATTTACTAGCAATGTGGCAAGGGTCGAGTGACACTCTGCCTAATTAATCGTCTAAGAAATCTATTGGTGTAGTTTTTGAGAAAGGAAAATTGATTTTTTTTTATATAATATAGTAAAACATATTATGTACATGTTATATTCACACGTGTATAATTCTTAATTTATCTTTTATTTTTGTCTTTTCAATTTAAGTATTTAAATTTGTTGTACTGTGCGATTTTATTTTATTTTTCCTTTCAAATTGTATAGTTTTTTTTTTCTTTCTCAACGTTTAGTAATGATTTTTATTTGTTATTATTTTTTTTTTTCTTCAAATGTAGTATATAATTATATACATTAGAGTCAGTAAGTTGTTGTGTGTGTGCAATTATTGTTTTAAATCTGCTTCATTTATAGTTTCTTCATTCAGCTGGCAGATTGGGAATATGTAATGATTAGTGTAGTGTTACTTATATTATCTCTTAAGTACTCATTTATTATTCTTATAACTATTGTTTATTTTAGTTATATAATATAGTTTCATTTTATATATTTATATATATAAATTATTATTATTATTATTATTATTTATATATATATTTTTTTAAATGTCGTCCCACAATAATAGCATAGATAGTGATTTATTCTTATCTTTATCTTCAAACAATTCTTCCGGTAGTGATGATAGTTTTTGCAGCTCATCTTTACAACCTCTTAATGTTACTCTCGACTCATATTTCTTGGACTGTAAACAACATTTTAACGTCGTACATATTAATGCACAAAGTATTCCGGCACATTATCCCGATATGCTTGCGTCATTTGATTCCACAAAAATTCATGCAATTCTGATATCTGAATCCTGGCTTAAACCTTCTTTACTTTCAACTTCTTTTTCCCTCCCAGGATTTCAATTAATTCGCAATGATCGCACCGGTAAGGGAGGTGGCGGCGTAGCTATTTATCTCCGCTCCTATATTCCTTTTTCAATAATTAGCTCGTCTTGCCAGCCCCCTCCTGTGGATTCTGCAGAACATTTACTAATTGAAGTAACTATGTCCCATACTAAAATCCTTCTTGGAGTCTTCTATAGCCCATCCCTTCTCGTAAACTATTTTCAATCCTTTGAAACAATTCTTGAAAATTTTTCTACAGCTTATGACCATACAATAATTATGGGGGACTTTAACACCTGCCTACTTAAAGACGATACTCGTAGTAAACGTTTGTTATCTGCAGTAGAATCGTGCAACATGCATATCTTGCCACTAGCAGCCACCCATAAATTTCCAAATTCCACTCCATCGCTTTTAGACTTAATCATGGTTTCTTCATTAGATCGTGTGTATAGGTTTGGTCAGTGTCCTGCTGATTCCTTCTCTTATCACGATCTTATCTTTCTCTCCTACAAAGTTCGTCCCATCAAGGCAAAGTCGAAAATACTTCTACAGCGTAGTTTTGGTGGAATGGATAATAACCGTCTCTGTGATGATGCTCGTCAGGTTGATTGGTCGGTGGTCGCCGAAGCTAGTTCAGTTGATAGTAAGATCAACATTTTTAATTCACTTTTAATTAAATTGTACGATAAACATGCACCTGTAAGACCGGTTAAAATGAAACACCTTCCTGCCCCATGGTTAAACGATAACATAAGAGCACTAATCGCTAAGAAAAACTTTTACAAAAATCGTTATAAATGTCAACCAACAGAGGATAACCGTAAAAAATACCTCAAGATTAGAAATCGCTGCAATACATCGTGTAGAGATGCACAGAGACGCCACATTCACAAATCAGTCGAAAACGGCGACACAGCGAAAACATGGAAGTTTCTGAAAACACTTGGAATTGGCACAAAATCTCATAGTACTCCTTTAAATAATTTGGATATTGAACGCCTTAATCAACATTTTTCTGCAGCTAACGTTATGGATAGCGCTATTAAAAAATCAACTATTAATACTCTTTCTCTTTGCCAAACTCCAGACTATCCTCCGTTTATTTTTAATCAAATCACTGAATGTGATGTTAAGAAGAGCATATTGTCTATTGCGTCTAATGCCGTCGGCGCTGATAACGTTAGCCGTGCTATGATTGTTCCTATAATCGATATTGTCACTCCTATACTGACCCATATCCTAAACCATTCCATTTCTAGCTGTGAGTTTCCTGACGCATGGAAGGAAGCCCAAATTATTCCATTGCCTAAAAAACCCAATGCTTCCATCTATACCGACTTTCGTCCTATCTCCATTTTACCGTTCCTCTCAAAAGTTTTAGAAAAATTAGTCCATAACCAGCTTAGTCTCTTCCTCAATAAATTCAAAATCCTTAACCCTCTACAATCCGGTTTCCGTTCCGGTCATAGCACAACCTCAGCTCTGGTGAAGGTCACCGATGACATACGATGGGGTATGGACAATAAGCGTCTAACAGTACTCACTTTATTGGACTTCAGTAATGCATTTAATACCGTCGACTTCGACTTACTGTTAGGTCTGCTAAGCTCTCTTAACATATCTCCATCGGTGGTTGATTGGTTTCGTAGTTATCTTAAAGGGCGCCGGCAACGCATTCGTATTGACGAGACTTTCTCTTCGTGGTGTGATGTAATGGCCGGTGTACCTCAGGGTGGTGTATTGTCTCCTTTACTTTTTTCATTGTACATTAATTCTATAACTTCCAACATAACTTCTCTCTATCACATGTATGCAGACGATGTTCAAATTTATTTCCAGTCTTCTCTTGAGGGGCTACCTACTGCTATCTCTGTTATTAACAGTGACCTGAAAATTATTTGTGACTGGAGCAGGATGTACGGTCTAACAGTGAATCCTGCTAAGTCTCAGGCTATTGTTGTTGGCAGCCAGAACCTGATTTCAAGAATCGATTGGGTGGCATTACCAAAATTAGAATTCAACGGAACCGTCATACCATATAGTATGAATGTAAAAAACCTTGGTTTGTACATTGACTCTACATTATCGTGGACCAATCACTTTAAAGAGTTAAGCCGGAAAACTATAGCATCTCTAAAATCTCTTCAGAGGTTGCGTTATTTTCTGCCAATTCCTACCAAAATTATGCTAGCCCAATCCCTAATGCTATCCATTCTCGACTATGCCGACGCAAGCTATCTCAATTTAACCGAAGAACAACTGAATAAACTTGAGCGTCTCCAAAACATCGCTATACGTTTCATATTTGGTTTGCGCAAATATGATCATATTTCTGAATTTCGTTCAAGGCTCAAATGGTTACCTATCCGCTTTCGCCGGAATCTGCACGTTCTCTCGCTATTGTACTGTGTATTATTCCATAAAAATGCACCAACCTATCTCAAAGACAAATTTGAATTTCTTGGAACTCACAATAAAACTCTTAGATCAGCAGAGAACCTCACACTGAGAGTACCTGTGCACAATACCAAATTTTATAAAATGTCTTTTTCTGTACAGGCAGTTCAATTGTGGAATACGTTACCATTCAACATCAAAAAAGCTCAATCACTTGTCTCCTTTAAAAATTTAGTTAAAGCGCACTATCTCACTATGATTAATTAGTTTAATTTTTTTTTTCCAACTTCCATCATGTTTATGTAGATATTTTATCTTCTATTTCTTATTAGCTTTTGTTAATATAAGACGACATAGTATGTATGTATATGTGTATGTATGTATGTATATATGTATTTGTTTTTATCATGTAGTTTATATGTGTAAGTTTTATTTACTGATTAAGATTATACAGATAATTATGCTGCCACACCTACCTCTTCATTACATATTTTCCTATTTCTAAAGGTTGTCTGGAAGAGATCGCTACTAAGCGATAAGACCGCCTTTGTACATTACAATTTCTATGTGTAAATATCTGTTTTTTTCGTATATCTTTCTGAGTGGTGTGCAATAAAGTATATTCTATCTATCTATCTATCGATCAAGGAAATTTTCTATAGTGACGATTTTATCTTCGCTCCGTGGAATTGTTTAACTATATAGTTACGCACCCCGTCTGTTACGTACCGTGTTACGAGTACCGTCCCTAGTTTATTGCGATACGAAACGGTCGGATTGGCAGGGAGCTGGCGAAACGGTTTTGATAGCTCCATATTGATAATCTTATAACTGCGTTGGTCTTCCGCCACTAACAGTAATACTCATGAAATGGCTAATTTGTATATTTTTGTGATTATAAATGAAAATTATTATTTATGCATTCCAAAGTATTTGAATTTAATCATTTTATGTTACTAATTTAGTTTAAATTAAGTATGGTTTTGTATCATCATTAAAAACTAAGCATATTTGTTAGACTAGTACAAGAATCATAATTTCTGATACTTTCTCGGGTTGTTTATATTGCAACTAGCTTCTGCCCGCGACTTCGTCCGCGTGGTCTCCGCTCCTATCTGTCTGAGTGTAATGATAAGTATATAGCCTATATCCTTCCTCGATAAATGGGATATCTAACACTGAAGAATTTTTCAAATCGGACTAGTAGTTCCTGAGATTAGCGCGTGCAAGCAAACAAACAAACAAACTCAGCTTTATAATATTAGTATAGATATAGAGGTGTAAAACCTGGCGAAACGATGATCGTAATTAATTTAACAAATTTAATTAAAGCGGCGTATATCTACTGACTACATTTTCGTTTATCAAATAAACAAATAAAAGTCATTAGTTTTATCTTTCAATAAAACAACTTAATTAATTGCTGACTACCCTCAAATAAGTAATGATAAAACAAATAGAAATTAATGTTTGGACACATCAAAGCGTCGAGACTATCTTTGTAAAAATCTTCATTCGTCAATTCGTTCGGCGGTAGCTGTGCGTCAATTACCTAAATTGATGTGTGCACTGCACATAGATCCAGCCATTCAAGCGAGGGGACCTCTCGTTTTAATTCAATCAATGCTTTGCTCGGCTCTACATCTCCCTAACCAGTAATATTGTGTTACGTTTTGCTGTTTCGAATTTTTAACTCGTCTTTGCAAGTTTTTGTATAATTTCTAATGTGTTTTTATAATTTCAAAACTGAAAAATTCAGTTTGTAATAGAAAAAAAAACGGTCGGTGTTGGGTCATGTCCAAGCCTTTCTAGTTCAGTCCTAGGACTGTTGGTCTGACGTGCCACTATAAAAAATGCAAACAAATAAGCCCAAGAAATTGTATGATAATTACAAAAAATATGGTGTATAAAACAGTAGTATATTTAAAAATATCGAACTGGAGGCGATACCAGGATCGAAATTTGTCTTTTTATTTGACACTAGCATCCCGCCCGGCTTAATACGGGTATTTAACAAAAAAAAATCCCTAATTTCTTTTTAAATATAATATAGCCTATGTCAGTTGTCACCCGCGGACAGTGTAGCTTCCCAACAGTGAAATAATTTTTCAAATCGGTTCAGTAGTTTCGGAGCCTATTAAATGCAAACAAACAATCAAATCTTTCCTCTTTATAATTTTATAGTATAGATAAAAATTATGATTGTAATAAGTCTTAAGCAGGATATTATAAAATAAGCAGATTTAAACGAATTTTAAATGTAATGTTTGGCTGATTAGCATGAGATGATCACGTTAATAGAGACAAAGACAATGGAAAGATAAGATTTATTATAATTGTATTGATAAAAATCTGTGCGTCCAAAGTCCACGCTAATGCTTTTATCATCTACTAAGATTGTAGTCTAATCTCAACTTAGTATGAATTGTACATAAACATTTTGATGTTTATGTGATGTTTGTCTAGACCGGTAATTGTAAATTAAAATTATATTTTTCTTGTCTAGAAAAATTAGTTAACCTTGTAACATGTGCATGAATTAAGTAATTTTAGTATTTTTGCATGAAATACGCGTCTTCCGTTTGTATGTTCTGTTTCTTTAACTTGTAAATAATTTTTCTGTAAAATTTATTTGGAATAATAAGTTCGAAATGTTAATTAATTGGTTGTATTATTAATTCGTTTAATTATTTTGGTAAGTGTAACTATTTGTACTAATAGTGAAGTTACAAAAAAAACTGGTAATATCTGTTGCTATAGTCACTTCCGTCCTCGTGTTCTACATGAAAATTAATTGGAGTGTTTGAAAGCTATAGCAAATAAATTAACTTCAACACACATGTACTCTTTATCTATAAAACTTTAATTAAAAAACTTTGTCTTAGATTGTTTGTATGTGTCTGTTAATGTCTGTGTTATTCTTGCAAAAGACCAGTCCAGTTTGATTAAATAGTTTTCATAATCAATTTTGACAGATGGTAGAGATGGTTGAGAAGATGAGATTTCTATGTTATAATTTTTTTTTTGTTTTTTTTTTAAAGCAGAAGTTAAAGTGAAATGAGCCCTAAGTGCCGGTTTTACTTATTAATAAACCTTCTCTGTAATTTTTGTATGAGAGATAAAGAGATGAAAACACACATTTACACACAACAGTTATTAGTAGTTTAGTATATTTGGTTACTACAGAACGTAAAATAGAGTCTCGAATTCTAAGCGTATTTTTACTTCAATCTCCTCTAACAATACTCTAGTTAGCAATGCGATATCCTTGTTAGGACCAGAGCGGGGATTATTTAACGTTTACAGCGCTCAAACAAGTAGGTATGGTAAGTAAAGATGCGATTTAATTGCGTTCACATTCGAGTTATAAAATCTTGTCTCGCTCGTATCGTGAGAAATATTTTACAATGGAAAACGTTGTACAATTAAACTAGCTCTTCATTGTTAATGACATGATATTTTTTGTAATATAAGATACGTAATTTTGTAGCTACACAGCTATAAAAGTAAATCTGTATATTACGAGTAATACGTGAAGCAAAAACTTTGTACCCCTTCTTACGAAAATTGCGCTGACGGAGGAGTATGAAATTTCGCACACTTATAGTTTATATAGAGAAGGAGTGCGGAATGCTAATATTTCTTCGAAATTATACATAAAATATACATTAAATTAATAAAAAAAAAGCATCACACACACTACCACACGCACACACGCATATTATACTATTTTGTTGATTGTCAAAGTCTGTAGTCAAATTAAGGTATTTAAAAGAAGGTTCTTTATAGTCATAATTATTTGGTTTTCTTTAATTTAAAATTTTGATTATGGTTGAATTTCGACCTCTTTGCGACCACTAGTATAAATAAATAGACATCTCTAGAGGGCTATTTACTCAACACCCTACGGCAGGATGTAAATCCTGTGTTTGTCATTCGGTAAGAGACAAGTACAAACACCCAGACTGCGACAAAAGTTTGTTAGTCTTAACTTCAGCCTAGACTTCAATTGAAAATCTACATCTTTAAGTATGTTGTATGAGATTTTACATATAATTAATTACATACACTTAATGGAAAAATGTTATGATGTACATAGTTACTTTTTAAATAGATTTCTTTTCTCTATGGAATAAAAATAGGTGTCGTAATCACAGTTGAAAAACGTGATGATACATTTGTGTCTTATATTTAAGGATTTTGTAACTACAAGGTGTCAACTCTGTTACTTAGACATGTCTCAACTTGTTGTGTAAAGTAACTTGTTATTTTCGATGTATTTATATGGCTATGTTTATAAAAAAATAAACGAAGTTAGAGAGAATCCTATAAAAAGGTGATTTATTCGACCTTTTTTAATTCGGTCGGTAGTAGAACTCTGTATATGCGATTCAAGTGGTTAGCTTTATTACTGTGGTAACTCTAACTTATTATTTATAACTTTAGGGGTAAATTTCATGATAATCAACTGTGGGAATAGTTACAGAAGAAATCCGTTTCGTTACCCATCAAGCGGACGTGTAATAAGATAACTGCGGTTTCGGTTTTATGATCACTAAAATATTAATGAAACTTTCCGCTCTATTCTTCTGAAACTTATAACTTTAGAAAGAGATATAAAAATTTTAATATTCGTTTTTATAATCATCTTATACCATAAAACACTATTTAACTTAACCATCTTAAGTTGTAAACGGCTAGAACATCATATCGCCTCTTTGCTTCAATAATGTGTTATCTCGAAAAACGCAATTTTACAGGAGAGCGTTTTTTAACTTTCAAAAAATTATTGTGTCCAAACAAATATTTTTTTACTGTAAATCTTCGATGTATTGTAAATTATAACTAATAAATTATGTGAAAACTTATCAAAATACTGATAATTTAGAAGTTTAGTAAGAAATTGGCTTTATTTAAAAAAATGGGGAAAACATGTCACATTGTTCTTGCAAATATATAGTAACTGTTACGGTTATATCTGGAATTAATTTAATTGTTTGGCAGTGGAAGAAAATATAAACTTCAGATATTAGTCAACCGAACTTATAGCTGCGTTGCGCAGCGTTGAAAAATAAAACTAATTATTTACCTTGCTTGGAGTCTTCTAAAGATGCGTTGTCCTGGCCGGTGTGCTAAGTCAACCTGAATTATACATTGAAACACAATTGGCCAATCGCGATTTTAAAGATAATTTGGTTGAACTTACGCATGAAGATGTGGTGACGACGAAAAGAAGGCGATTCACTCGGCGATGTCACACTTCACACAACTTTACATTTACACAAATGATTATCTAATATCAATTATGAACACACAACGCGATACAAAAGGCGAAAACAACTTATAACCAATAATATTTTAATTATTCAAGCGCGATGTCGAGAGAGGCGTTGAGACGCACACGCACGGTTTTTCAAGAAGGAAGCTGTCAAGTTTTTACCGGAAATAGTATTGCCCTATGCAACATAGATTATAGAAACTATTTATTGTTAGTACTTTTAGTGTTGACAGCTGATAATTTCAATTTGGTTCATAACATCTACCCGCCTCGGCCAGGACTTACCTGGCCGCTAACTAACTGGTAGTCGTGACAATGTTGATACCGCTCTCCTCAGTATCGCGCCGTCCACCCGGACCTCAGCGAAACGGGGTACTCCATCAGCACCCAAGACAAGGTTAAGAATGCGCCCTCTGCGCCAACACAGTGGCGGTGAGTTAGCATCCTTAACTAAAACGAGGTCCCCTACATGGGGTGGATCAGTTTTATCAGTCCACTTAACGCGCTGCTGGAGGATATGTAAGTATTCTAAGTTCCAACGCTTCCAAAAACTCTGAGTGAGCTGTTGGACCAATTCAAACCGCGAGAGACGATGAGGGTTCACATCAACAAAAGGATATTCCGGCAGGGCGTTAAGCGGCTGTCCAATCAAAAAATGTCCCGGCGTAAGGGCTTCTAAATCGTTAGGGTCTGAGGAGATCGGGCACAACGGGCGTGAATTCATAACAGCTTCAATTTTGCAAAACACAGTTGCGAGCTCTTCAAAGGTCAATACTGATTCACCAATTACTCGTCGCAAATGTGTTTTGGCAACTTTTACAACACTTTCAAATATTCCTCCCCAGTGGGGACATGAAGCGGGACTGAACTTCCAGGTTATTCGGCGACTAGCTAGCCTAGAAGCAAGTTCAGTCTCGTTAGATGACAAAAATTCATATATTTCTTTTAAATAATTATTTGTGCCCTTGAAGTTGGTGCCGCAGTCAGAACGAATCAAGGACGGTAGTCCTCGTCGCGACACAAACCTATCCAACGTAGCGACAAAAGCCTCTGTCGAAAGAGCTGAAACGAGTTCTAAATGGACCGCCTTGGTGGACAGACAGACGAAGACGCACAGATAAGCCTTGACAGTTTTACTGTTCCTGAGAGTCGAGGTCTTGACTAAGAAGGGACCTGCAAAATCCGTACCAACTCCAGCGAATGGCCTCGTCTCCGTGACTCGATCCGAGGGCAAGTCACCCATGATCGGCTGCATGGTTGAAGCCTTGAGTCTATAGCAAGGCATGCAGCGAAAGACCACACTACGTATCGTTCTTCGGGCTGATAAGATCCAAAATTCTCGCTGTAAAATAGCCAATAAGGCATTACAGCCGGCATGGGAATTTTTAATGTGACGATCAGTCACCAACAAATTCACCAGGTGGCCACTCTTAGGTAGCAGGAGGGGGTGACGTGCTCCATAAGGGAGATTTGCGTTCCTAAGACGCCCTCCGACACGTAAAAGACCCGTACTGTCCAGAAAAGGGCTCAATTTACAGATGGCTCCAGACAGCTTGGATTTGCCTTTCCTCAGGATATCGATTTCGTTCTCGAAGTGTGCTTCTTGCACAGCACGAACCCAATGGAGAAGAGCATCCTGGAGCTCTTGTGGCGATAAGAACGCCTCCGAACGTTTGGTCTGTGGGTGCCTACAATTGTTGATGAAGCGCTTAATCCAAGCGGTGACAGCCAGCAACTTGTCTAATGAACTGTAGCGGTTCATTAGAAAATCTGGGTCGAACTGACGGTCCTGCCGTTCAATCGCAAGGGTTCGCAACCCAGGTAATGCGACACTATTCAAGGCCGGCGTTCGCGGCCAATTAGACTCTGACTTGGTCAACCACTCAGGTCCCCACCAGAGAGAGTGCTCAACCAAGAATGGGGCCATACATCCTCGTGACGCACAATCAGCAGGGTTGACTTCGCCAGGCACATGCCTCCAAATCAACGGAGTCTCTGACTTTTGGATCTGAGAGACCCGATTTGCTACAAACACCTCTAATGTGTGGACTGACGTCTTCAGCCAACACAGAACAATTTGACTGTCAGTCCATGCATAGACAGTTTCAATGTTAACTGACGGGCCCAAGGTGGACATGACGTGATTTAAAAGACGAGCAAGAAGAGCCGCCCCTGACAACTCTAACTTAGGAATTGTCAAGGCAGTTCGAAGAGGCGCGACCTTGCTCTTAGCCATGACCAAGGACACCTTTACCTGACCATCCATGGTGACGGTGCGTAAGTATACTGCTGCTGCGTACCCACGCTCGGAAGCGTCCGAGAAGCCGTGAAGGGACGCTGTATGCTTCCCTGGCGGAAGCATAGCACGAGGTATCGAGATCCTGTTGATGGCAGGCAATGATGAAGCGAATAGGAGCCAGTCTTCCAATACAGCTTCGCGGAGTGGCTCGTCCCATCCGAGACCCGCGGTCCAAAGACTCTGCAGGAAGCATTTGGCCCAGAATATGACCGGGCATATCCAGCCATTGGGATCGAACGTTCTTGCGACAGTCGACAGAACCAGTCGTTTCGTCCAGGTGTGAGGTGAATCCAAGTCGACATTAAAGGTGAAGATGTCCTGAACTGGTCTGTACTGAATTCCAAGTACAGTCATCATTGTTGGATTGTCACAGTTCTCAAACAGGTGAGGATCCTGCTGGTGGTCATCCGGTAGTCCCTCCAAGAGCGCCGGTAAGTTAGAGATCCATTTACGTAACTCATAGCCTGCGGAGGCTAGTATCCCAATCAACTCATCACGTAAGAGGAGAGCCTCTCTCTCCGTGGACGCGCCAGTGCATATGTCATCGACATATAAATCCTCCTTTAACATGGCGGCTGAGCGAGGAAATGACATACGCTCTCGATCCGCGAGCTCCCAGAGCGATCGTATGGCCACATAGGGGCTTGATCGCAGCCCGTACGTGTTCGTATTGAGCTCGTAGACACGCATGGGATCTTGCGGGTTTTCTCGCCACAATATCAGCTGATATCTGCGATCGTCGGGGTGAATGACCGTTTGCCTGAACATCATCTTGATGTCAGCCACGAAAACGAATTGATGACGCCGAAACCGCGTGATGACGTCACAAAGGTCCTTGAGTAACTTGGGACCAGAATGAAGACACTGGTTCAAGGACACTCCCGAAGTGGTCTGCGCCGAACCATCGAATACTGTGCGCAGCTTGCCACTAGATGGCTTTATTACCGCATGATGCGGGAGGAAAAAATGCTCCGTCGAGCGCCAGTCAATTTTTGACACAGACATATGTCCCAAGTCCTCATACTCCCGCATGAAGTCGATGTACTTCTCCTTGAGTAGAGGGTCCCTGCTCATGCGCCGCTCCATTGCTAACAGACGCTTCTCTGCAGTAGGCCGCGATGCACCTAGAGGCGGCCGTACGGCGAGAAATGGCAATCTTGTCATGATCCGGCCAGATCGGAGGTAAGTGGTGTTGTTCTGGTAGAACCGTTCGCACTCCTCATGTTCCGGATCAGAGCGGGGCGCTTGTGGTGGCTCTTCCACCTCCCAGAATCTCTGCACAGCGTCAGAGAGGGCGGAGCCCACCATCAAGGCCGTTCCAGTGTCGGCAGGGGGGGAAGTCCTCAAGACTGGACCCATCATAGCGAACCCGAATATGGTCCGAAGGGCCACTAAGCCACCTGGCTGTAAAACACGATCCTTACCGAGTAAAATTTTACCCAGCACATCAGCTCCAAGCAGCAAGTCGACCGTGCCAGGTAGGTCAAACTTAGGGTCAGCCAAGTTCAGATTCGCGGTCAATTTTACCGCGTCCGCAGACAATCTAACTTGTGGGTGGCTGCCCAATATATTCTCCATCACTATGGCTGATGACCCCAACATCGGCCGTGGAGAGTTGGAGGGGGAAAATTCAAACCAAACGCTACCCTCAATTGTGGACACAGGGGCATTCCCAACACCCCTTATTACATCTGAATACCTTTTAATATTAAGGCCAGTCTGCCCCACCAGCCAAGACGAAGCTATGCACCCTTGCGAGCCTGTGTCTAAGATAGCTCGGACTACAACCGAGGCACCCGTCCGTCCCCAAACCCTGACATACGCCGTGGGCAAGAGAACGGTCTCTAAGGGGGGAGGTGCATAGCGGGGGCAGACGCCAACGTCCTAGCGTTGGCGTGGCGGCGAGCGAACGCCGCTTTCCCCTGTCGGCACGTCAAAATGAGGTAGAGGTCTAAACTCTACCTCTTCTCGGTGGCGACTGCCACGAGCCATCGCTGGCGGTTCGTAGCGCCGGGAGCGTCCACACGGCGGGTTCCGCGGCTGTAAGCGGGGACGCTCGGCCAGAGGGGGGGACGGCAAACGTGCCGGACGTGCATCACGGTAGTCGTGATAGACCACCGGAGGTGACCGTGATTGGCCACGCGAGCGAAGTGGAGGCGAGCCGCACACAGAGGTGCGGGATTGAACCCGAGGTCCGCTATCATACCCGCCCGTGGGGCTGCGCATCGACCCCTGTCGGTGCTCAGCGGCAGCACACTCAGCGCGGCGGGGGGGAGGTGAACCTGACTCCGAAGTGCGGAGCTGTTCCCGACGTTCACTCACATACCCGCCCGAGGGCGACCCCGGGTGGTCGCGGCGGGCATTCGCGTTGGCACAGAGCACCCTCAGGTGCTGGCCCCCACAGTTGGGACACAGGTGCGTGTCAGGGCAGTCGCGGTTAAGGTGGTTCCCCAGACAAGAGAAGCACCAGCGTCGGGCCTTAGCAATCCGCCTACGAGCGGCCACGTGCAGCGCTGCGAATTCCGGGCACTGCGCAGTTCGGTGCCCCTGGGACCCACAATAGCGGCAGTCCGGGCGCGGAACCTGAGCGACAGCAAAGCGGGGGGGCGCTCTTCCCGCTGGCGCAGTTTGGGCGGTGCGCCGCTGGTTTGAGGACCTAGTGCTCGTCGACGCCACTGGGGTATCGGCGACCATAACGTCGCCAACGCGACACTCGTCCTCGAGGAAGGTCAGGAGCTGTTCGAAGGTAGGGAGAGGGGCCTCATCCCTAGCGTGCCCCTGTTCGAAGCGTGCCCTCAAGGAGACCGGCAATCTCTTAAGCACGATGCGCACCAACAAGTACGACCACTGGTCGACCGGCAGGCCCAAGCGGCTAAGAGCATTGGTAGCCACGACGAGGGGGTTGAGCAGCTTGGTCCTCAACTGGGCGGTATTGCTCACGACAGGGATGTCCATAATCTGGTCGATATGAGCATCGGCCAGACAGCGCTGATTCTGGTAGCGCTTGGCGAGCAATGACCGCGCAACTTGATAGCTGCCGTCACCTATCGGTAGGTGCTGCACTAATCCCCTCGCCTCTCCATCCAGCACTGAGAGCAGGTAGGCCAGCTTTTGGGAAGGGCTCAAATCCTCCCTCGAATCCACGAGGCTCTCAAACAAGCCTATGAAGCCCATCCAGGCATCGAGTCGACCATCGAAGCGTGGGAGGTCCAGGTTAGGCAGTCGGGTTAAGAGACCCACGGGGGTCTTCATAGTAGGCCTGTCAGGCGGTGCTCCGGCGCGCGAGGCTGAAACTTCCCGCGCGCGTTGGGAGATGGCATCGGCGAGGTCCAAAATCTGGGAGTAATCTGCGTGAGCTTGCTCCCTTTTCTCCTTTGGAAACGAGTCCATTGGCACGTCGTCCTGGTGTAGAAGGAAGCGCTGGTACAAGGTCTCCACCTGTTGAAGACGGGCCGGGGATTTTTCATACCTGTCTAACAAGGCCTCGGTGCGATCCTCTCTATCCACCAAAGCGGCCGCTGAGCTGAACCATCTCAATTGAAGTGCGAGTCCAGAACATGATTCACGAACCATAGCGACAGCGGTCGAAGCCATCTTCAAGAGCACAATTACAACAACGAGAAAATGAAATTAATTTCCCACGAAACTACAGTTAATACTGAGTTAAAATCAAATATCAAATCTTAAGTAACTTGAATAATAATATAAGAAAAAATTAAAACTAAGTTTTTGAATCTAATATTCCGTTAACTAAATTTATACAACGAACACAAATTTACTCAAAATCAATAAATTTAGTTACAAATACACATTTGAACAGCTATTTCAAATCTTATATTAACAACAAGGCATCTATAACAAATTAACCTTTAATAAGTATAAGCAAATATATATAGAACAAAAAAAAAATCAAACGTTCAACGAACAAACAAAATGTGTATTTATTACTAATCAGTTGTTGAACAAAATACAAACAAACAACTACTATTCAAGAAGCTACAAAATGTGTAGGTTTATGCAAACGAGAACAACATAAATTATTAACTTGAAATATGTTTTCTTTTTATTTAAATACAATATGAACTGTTTATTTTTATCTTTAACCAACAACATTCAAGAAAAGCAAATAATATGTAGATTTATGTAAAGGAAAAACAACAATAACTTTTAACTTTCAAAATATTTTTCCCTTTACTTTTAAGTGACAAAATGTTTAAATGCAAGAATACAACAAAACCTAAACATTTTATTTTTATTTACTTTTAACTACAAATGTTTAAATGTAAGGCAAATGTTTTAATACAACAAGAATCCACACAGGTAACTTTAATTCTAAACAAATTTTTAAGTCCTATGTTCAATTACAAAAAATAATTATGAAACATAACCTAGTTATGATTTATTTAAGAGTATTCTAAATACTAATAATAAAACCTTTTGAACAAATATAATAAACTTGAATACAATTATAAAGTTTAACAACTAGTTCCACAAAACATTTATTTTAACAAATAAATATGGATACCTATTTAAACTTTTAAAACAATCTTAACCTGTGTTGTTTACTTTTATTAAATTATTTAAACAAAACATTTACTATAAATGAAAAAAATTATTATTTTTTTTTTTTTTAATGCAAAATTATTATTTTCGACGTATATAACTTGACAAAACTTGGCAATTATCCAAGATCATTAACTTATAGAACAAACAATTATTTCAGTGAAAAAACAAAATGGCTACCTAAGCTAGTCTAACTACGTGGATTTACGATCATGTTACAACAAATTATGAACCACGCTCTTGATACCAGAACATTATGTTACGGTTATATCTGGAATTAATTTAATTGTTTGGCAGTGGAAGAAAATATAAACTTCAGATATTAGTCAACCGAACTTATAGCTGCGTTGCGCAGCGTTGAAAAATAAAACTAATTATTTACCTTGCTTGGAGTCTTCTAAAGATGCGTTGTCCTGGCCGGTGTGCTAAGTCAACCTGAATTATACATTGAAACACAATTGGCCAATCGCGATTTTAAAGATAATTTGGTTGAACTTACGCATGAAGATGTGGTGACGACGAAAAGAAGGCGATTCACTCGGCGATGTCACACTTCACACAACTTTACATTTACACAAATGATTATCTAATATCAATTATGAACACACAACGCGATACAAAAGGCGAAAACAACTTATAACCAATAATATTTTAATTATTCAAGCGCGATGTCGAGAGAGGCGTTGAGACGCACACGCACGGTTTTTCAAGAAGGAAGCTGTCAAGTTTTTACCGGAAATAGTATTGCCCTATGCAACATAGATTATAGAAACTATTTATTGTTAGTACTTTTAGTGTTGACAGCTGATAATTTCAATTTGGTTCATAACAGTAACATAGGTGTTACAAACGAAATTATCACGATTTTGTTGATATTACTTTTAGATTTCAGAACCAATCTTTATTTGAAACACTGCAATAGCAAAATACACTTATTGTAATTTCTATAAAAATATTAAAAAATTAGACTGACATTACGAATAATCACAATTTTTATTGTTCGTTACTTAATGAGAATCACATTTTACTAGGGAAGTTAAAGGCTAAGATTAAGTAAAAGAATATCTATCCATCTAAACAGTTAGATTTTAATAATAGGTATATTTACCTAATTATAACTTATTGGGAAGATCTTGGCTATTAATTAATAGCGCTCTGATTGACGAATAAAAAACTATTATTTAAGTTTGCATTAATGCAAACAAAATACAATTAAAATAATTAAACATTTATATCTAACTCGTCTTAGACAAAACAATAATATAACATTCTCAAATAAACATAAATAAACTATAGAGTTAATAATAATATAACTAATGGCACTGGGAGTATTTACACAGAACAGCTAACTTAACCAACATTAAAGCACAATTTTACATTAAATTTGTCTCTTACAATGCTCACTTTATTTTAAATTATAATTATAACAGTTTTACTTTTGTTTTGGCGTAAGTATTAAAATCAGCCTGTATTTAAAAAAAACCGCTATTCTCAAAAGCTACAAACAATCATAAAATGGCCTATGGTATCTGGGGATAAGATTTTTGTTAACAAAATCCATTAGGACTGCTTTTTTTATTAGATATCCTAGGTTTTTGGCCTTATGCATTTTTTAATTCCAAATTTGAGATTACGTTCCTTTTATTTTTAATAACAATAATTATTAATAATTTTTTAATAAGTATAGCTTCAGGATCGCTTTTTTGAACTCGAATCACCTTTAAACCTGATAGTTTGATTAAATCATTATTTTCATCTTTTAGCAACGAAAAATTCATTTGATTAGTTAAGCTTTTCCAATTATAGAAATCTGCGAAGCACATTTCATTCACATGGAAGAGCTCACTTTTCTTCCGGGCAGCCTTTATAGCACCAATGAATGCGTCCAGATCATAATTGGCGCTTAATTTCTCTCAATTTGAGAATGGGCGGAATCACCCTCATTCTGGGTATGTCCTTTTATCAAATATTTATGAGTGACTGAATTAAGATTAAGTATTGTCTTTACGGCGTATAGCTACATGCAGGTCATAATTTTTCATAGTCTCTATAATGATCGGTGATGGCTTTGCTGCCGTCGATATAATGTCTTATTGAGTTGGCTCTTATGTAATGTGATTCAGTTTTTGGTATTACTTCTATAAATGTTTTTACACCATTCTTTATATTTTCATCTACTTTATATTGATTTCCATGATGTCCCCGATCATCTTTCATAGAAGAAATGTTGCAGTCTTTATTTTTCTTCTTAGACAAATCAGCTTTTTTTTTGCTGCGTTATCCACATTTAAATTTGCTTCCTCTGTGTTAATTATAGTACGACAGAAAAAAAATGTAATCCAAACTTAGTACCTACATTAACTCGCGCACGGAATAGTTAATAGTACAAGTACTTACTACGCGTTAAAGAGTATGTAGATAGGTATTTAACTCAGCCATTCGGTGGCGGAGGAATTTCCCTACTAAGTAGTTCTTTAATGGTTCAATACACAAATAGGCACCTGCACTTATCCCTACAACAGGAATATTTGATTTTTCTGTTGTAAATGCAAGATTAACAAGTCTTTTAATTCGCGATTCCATCTGGAAAAAATAAAATAAGTATAATTAGTTACTTTGTTTTAGCAATAACAAAGTAATATTTATGAATATTACATGTTAAAATTATTATTTTTTTGTTCAATAACGGAACATCGGGAGATAAATATACTTCGATTTTTGTATTACAAAAAGTTTCATCAATTACAATGTTGTATCAGAAGATAACACAAAGCAAAATTCTCATTCTTTCGGCAACAGTGTGACATGAGCATGTACAACAATCAACACATCACACATTTTTTTCAACAACGCTGTGTTAACCCACAATATCACATTAAAATAAATAATAATATTATTGAATTAAAACATACCTTTGCAACCAAACAGTGATATCGTCGTGATGTCTCGTTTTCGCTGCAATTTGAGAGCACCTTTCTCTACACGTGCGTGGTGCCAACTGATTTGTTACCGTGTTACGTTGTCGAAACAAATCTCCGCGCCGAAAGAAACAACGTGATATCGCGATCTGACACAGTCACGCTGTCGTTTTCACTCATAGATTCGCTATTATACACGCAAAAATTACCACGTTTTTTGGAAAAATAAAATCGGCCACGGCGGTTTCAATTATTAAATAAAATTTTTTTTGAATTTTCGGACTTACCACATTGTTGAAGCAAAGAGGCGATATATATTATCCAATATTATAATACATTTTCTATACAAATAAAAAGAAAACGTAGATATGAATCGAATAAAAGTGCGCTACGCAATATTGCATTCGCAATATTAAGATAAAATGTAAGGCCGTAATCTAATTTCGAAGCAGGCGTTAAACCGCAGCGTAACCGCAATAAATAGTTCAGTTTCAATATAACCTCCGATTACCGTCTCGACCCATTACTACTCGCGACTTTTATAAACAACATTCCTGAAATACCTAATAACCGGCTATTCATACAATTAAACGTACTCAATTACATAATTACTTCATTACTTTATGTATATAATGATAAAGTATCGAACCTAAATAAAACTCGATCTATACGGTATCGTCTGCCCCGAACCGGTTACCGATAGCGAACTCCTGTAAGCAACGACTCGTAAATGGCAATCGGTATGTACTTCGATCACGATTCAGCCTGTAATATCCCACTGTTGGGCATAGGCCTCTTCCCCATGTAGGAGAAGGATCGGAGCTTAATCCACCACGCTGCTCCAATGCAGGTTGGCGGATATATTCCCTACTATGAGTAACGATCGCTATCAGGTGTACATGATAACAACCGGGACCGACGGCTTAACGTGCTTTCCGAGGCACGGTGGGGAGACCCACAAGGACTGTACAAACACCCAGACCACGGCAAATATATGTATGGCCAATACAAATGTTGTCGTGTGCGGGGATCGAACCCGCAACAGCTCGCGCAACAGCCAATCGCAATCCATTGCTGTGACCGCTGCGCCAATGCGGTGTCATGTACTTCGCTTTCCTGAAATTAAATAATCGTAACGGCCTTGAGACGTAACACTAAACGTAATAAGAAAATTAACAATACGAAGCTCTCACGTGGGAACGTGTGTGGAGACTTTCACGCACGACTTTCGCCACTAATTAAACATGGTAAGAGAACAATAGCAAGAAGCAGATCTCTAGCTGATGTTGACGATGCCATTAATTGCCGATCACCCACGCTTTCTACCGCGCTGCGAACACTCGATATTCACATCAACTGCCGCGACAACGATTCTAATCACATTATATCATTCGAGGCGATGACATGTCTAAATTATAAATACTAGGCTTTATTACATTATCACTAAGCAAGTGAATTAAAATACGCCTTCAAACGGTAACAAGAATCTGATTAGATTTTTGATAAACGAATAGGAAGTTTACGTATTGAGTATTTTACTGTTCGTTTTCTACGCTCTTTCGGATACTTATGTAGATATGTATATGTATTCGTCTGTGACGTCCCATCCTATTGCATGGATCCATATAATTATATATTTATTTGCATATGCATATGATGCTATACCAAAAGTAAGAAATTTTATTTTTGTCGTCGCAGCCTCGTACATAATTTCACCTTTCAAAACATCGGTTGCCTCATCGTTTTAAACGTTTCGCATTAATGTTATCTATTTATTTCATTTACATATTTCGTATAATTAGTTACGAAGATTAATTATGTGTGACGAATGGAGATAAAAACTCGTTTGATAAATTAATGACATTGACGCATAGAAACTTGGATATAACTGACGGTACAATTACTTTTTACGCTTTCCCACAAATTTTATCGAGGGGACCATAACATTATAAGACGTTCCCCTTATCAGATATAAGAAATGGACGAGCTGAAATAGCTTTTATCCTGTTTCTGCGATTACTGGACTTAATCCAAAAACTAAGAAAATGTAAACACGACTTATTTTACCAATCGTACGTACTCTTAGCAATTATACTATTTTTAGATTAGAAATGTTTGACAAATTCAGCCTGTAACAAACATCCCACTGCTAGGCGTAGACCTCTTTCTCCATGCATTGAAAGGATCGGAGTATTATATTATAATCCACACTACCAATTCATAAACAATTTGTTTGTTAACATTTAATAACAAACAAATAAAAAATAAAAGCTATTTTATGACTATTTCGTAATTATAAAATACAGATAACACTTTCAAATGAATTCGTTATGTAATATCCGTGTGACATTTGACACGTTAAAAAAATAAATCACAAAAAATAAATCGTTTGAAATTTAAACGAATATCGTCAAAGAAAGTTTCTCAATCATCATCGAAATAAAAGCGCTTTCTTCAATTTGTATATTTGAAAGTACAGTTTGAAAAATTGATCAACCCACTCTTTATAGACTACTTCACGCGATTTTATTAATTTTCCCATAAGTCACTCTCGAATCTTTCTATTGAAATAGTTTACAATATAATATAAAGAAATTTTTGAGGTATGGTTGCTAGACGCTAATGTTTTTGCTTTCCAAATTTTATCAGATTTTTTTGTTTTAATATCTTATCCTCTTCGACATCTTTATCGTCAAGCTATTGTTCGTAATGACGTCAATTACTTTAAAAAAAAATAAGAAAAACGTTAACAAAAAATAAGAAGGTCATTTAACGTGGGTATTGTCTCAGAAATAAACTGATTTTAATTACTAAGACGAATTGATTCTAATTAGTTTTCCACTGGTAATAAAACAGTACAAAAACTAAAAGTAAGAGAACTTACATGTTAAGGAAAGAAGCAGATTGAAAACAGGATACTACATAAAAATCATTAAAACAATAAATAATTTTAATAATATTATTAATAATATGGTAGACTCATCTACGTGACCAAGAAGGCGTGTGACAAATCAATTATCTGCACTTGAAAATGATATGACGCTAATCATTCGGTTTATTTAATGCCTTGACCTTGGTATCGTACTAATAGCGAAGCGGTTCGGTTCATAGTATAGAACTACAATACAAGTACAATACGCTTGTACCCGCGCAGCGTCTTACCAGGCACCAAGGGGTCGTTGACCTTCTCGCGGGTTAGCGCACGAGATTTCTTAAACCGATCCGTTTATTAGGTATTCTATATCGTGTGCCGTGTAGTGAGCGAGTTTTGTAACCGTATTCTATTTTTGTAATGTAAAAAATGTTTACTTTACTAAATTCACTTCGATATTGTAATGCGTACATGTAATCTTCATTAGCGCCGCGGCGATGGATGCAGTCCGTTCGATGCGTGTGCATTATACAGTATTACAAATTGAAAGTGTGAATGTTAATGTGCTTACTGTTGATTACATTCAACTTTATTTCACATACTTAACATTGTTTGTATAGAACAAAGTGAATTCTATGACTGATATTTTACGTCAAAGTATTCTGTACAGTAATAAGTGTCAATTGTCGAATCCAAAAAAGTATATGCAAAGAAATCTATGGAGACTAGAACGGTTATAATATTTAATACTCACTGCATAGAATATGGCGTCGACGCCCTTAAATCAATGTTAAGCTTGATGCTCGTTCTATCTGCTATTCAAAATGTCCCCTCTGGCCCTTAAACGCAGATGATAAGTTCAATGCCCCGAAATAAAATAAATTCACAATAAAAACGGCACATATCAAAATAATTGACATACAACGTGACTTTAATGATATTTTATACAAGAATTTGTTATTAAATTGTAATAATATTTATAAAAAGTTAATAGAAAGAAGTTTTTTTAGAAGATATATAAAAAATTTAGGATTGCTCCGTCCAAATAGCGGAAACGCAATAGATAAGGAAAAGCTAGACTGATATTAAGAAATATTTGTACTCGTCTTGATATGACGATCGTCGTATCAATAAATATTTTAGACTTACTAATCTAATCGTAGTGTGCAAAATGGTGATAATAATATTGCAAATATTAAACGTATAGAGCCTTCAAGTTATACAAATAACATACAACACATTTATACAAAGTTATCGTATACATAATATGTATAAGCATTGACATCTACTGCGTCCATACTTGTTCTCTACCATACAATTAATTTGCCCAGAAAACAGTAATAATTCCAGATGTAAAAAAGTGTGTGTGTACTTGCACGTAAGATGTTATACTTCATTGGCTCTAACTTCAGGGTGTCGGTTTCTTGTGACGGTGTGCGCACGCATCATAAAAATTTACTCTCATCATTTTTCCGTAACGCATCAAGAGAAGTAAAAAAATTTATTCTAGAATAGAATAGAAGCCGCTCTCGGTACAGGTTTTTATTTAAAAATTGTTATGCGTGCGCTACTTCTCTTTTTAGCGTAATTGGTGTATTAATACATTTTAATTAATAGGAATATTGTTTATTTACTATTATGTAATTAAATATAATTACTATTGTTTGTTATTGATATTATCACTTTCTCTATATTTGTTTCACTAGTTTCTAATGTAATCCATTGCATCTAAACTTCTAACTTATAAATAAATGTAAATATACCATCAAAAAATTAATATAGTAGGTTTGAGTAATATTTTCATCTATACTAATAAATAAAATTTGAGTGTCTGTTGTAATATTAAAATAACCGCTTTTTACTAAATGCATATGTACATACATACACGGTACATATAACAAGATAACATTTTTTATATTTTTTGTCGGTCTGTTTCTTCCGGCTAATCTCTGAAACGACTGGACTTATTTTGACGGGATTTTTACTGGCAGATAGCTATCTATAGCTAGCTGCAATAAGGAATAACTTAGGCTACTTTTATTTTAGATTTTTTATTATTTTATAACTGCGAACTAAACAATAATTATTTTGTTAAATTCCACGCGGACGAAGTCGCGGGCACAGCTAGTTACAAAAAATAGATAAGTAAACCAAATCTTGTTTAATGAATTGGTTTCGATAAGCGTATCAAAGACGCGTTGAACGTTCTATAACAATCTATACAAGTATCGTGAAAGTAAGTTTAGCGCATCGTCGTTAATTATTGAAATCACGAAGAAGTTAAGTCACACTATTAAAAATTAAAACACGAGTGCTAATACATTACATATCTATACTAATATATAAAGCTGAAGAGTTTGTTTGTTTGTTTGTTTGTTTGAACGCGGTAATCTCTGGAAGTACTGGGCCGATTTGAAAAATTCTTTCAGTGTTAGATAGCCCATTTATCGAGGAAGCCTATAGGCTATGTATCATCACGCTAAGACCAATAGGAGCGGAGTCCACGCCGACGAAGCCGCGTGTGTGATGATACATAGCCTATAGGCTTCCTCGATAAATGGGCTATCTAACAGTGAAAGAATTTTTCAAATCGGCCCAGTAGTTCCAGAGATTACCGCGTTTAAACAAACAAACAAACAAACAACCAAACAAACAAACTCTTCAGCTTTATATAAAAGTATAGATAAATTACACGTCACGTTGTTTGTCCGCGATGGACTCCTAAGCTACGTAAGCCGATTTTAATCAAATTTGCACACCGTGTGCAGTTTGATCCAAGTTGAAAGATAGGCTATATTTTATTTTGATATATTATGTAATTATTATATTTAAGAAAAAAAGATAAGGTGTTACGAAGTTCGCCTGGTCAATTAGTTTATTGTAGATATTATTTAATATTATTAATTAAAGTAATGTCTTAATTATTTTAATTACATTGAGGGAGAGCTCAGAAGAGAATAATCTAGTTAAAAATCTTGAGCAGCCGGACTGGGTATAGTAACTGTACAGAAGGTCACAGCCACTGGATGCGTTTTATTGAAAGCTAGGAAAGGTCCATAGTCTTTTTTTATATATAACTTGGTCGGCAAACAAGCGTACGGCTCACCTGATGGTTAGCGATTACCGTAGCTTATAGATGCCTGCAAAACCAGAAGCATCGCAAGCGCGTTGACGACCCTATCCCCAATCCCCCCCAGGAGCTCTGGTCACCTTACTCACCAACAGGAACACAACACTGCTTGAAAAAGATATTACTTAGTTGTGGTCTTCTGTAAGGTCAAGGTACTAACTACCCCAGTCGGGCTGCTTTATATTTTGAGCAGGAAATTTCCTGCTGCGCCCTACCTCAGTTAACGTCTACTGTAGCAGTTTAACCATCTGACCGACCAAGTAAATTTATTTGCCATTCTAGTATTATAAAAAGTTTATATTTTCTTATAGATATACACACACATTCATACACAGACCAACATATTTAATTGTAACGCGTCAAAATATGAAGCTGTTATTAATTTGTCAATCCGACGGTCGTTAGAATATTAAGGTCGTCTTAAATACATGCAGTATCAATTAACTGGCTTCCTCAATCAAGTAAAGCAACAAATAGCTCGTTGTACTGCGTTAAATAAAAAATAACAAATTGCCACTTTTTTAATTAAAATAACCAACCTCATTAGTAAATGTATTAATTATATCTTCAAACTACTTTCGTGTTAAAGTTATTTAAAACTGTTATTATACTCGTATTATACCGACCGTTCTGGTGTAATGGTGCTTGTGTCGTGTGAGCGGCGCCTAAACACCGGCGGTTGCGGGTTCGATTACCGCTCGGAGTGGATATTTATGTTCATACAAATATTTATTTCCGGTCTGGTTATTTATTAGTCCTTGTGGGTCTCCTCACCGTGCCTCGGAGAGCACGTTAAGCCGTCGGTCCCGGTTGTTATCATGTACACCTGATAGCGATCGTTACTCATAGTAGGGAATATATCTGCCAACCCGCATTGCTGCTTCTACATGCGGAAAGAGGCCTATGCCCCACCAGTGGGATGTTACAAGCTGAAGCGAAGCGCTATATAAATAAAAATGAAACGCTGAAATATGTACGCTTACTTTTCGAGCGACTGCACCAAATAGAATAATTTTATAAGAAAAAAAAATAAGTATTAACGTGGAAAAAAAATTGGATTTAAAAATTAAACTTGTCAGCTAGGTTTAAAATCCGATTTCAAGTTAATTTCCAACTCTAAATTAATATTCTAGACGTCTTTTGACGTGTATGTCGATCGTAAATAATGTAATTAAATTTATCGATCCGCGTATTTAGTGCGCAATTAATGGTAATTATTTAAATAATAATAATAACTAGTTTTATGTTATCATCTGGAAACATGTTCGCCAATGGGTTTATAATTTTCGATGCCTCGGGCGTTGAGTATACAACTTGTATCTCGGATCTTGACCTGAATATACTTATGTCTTTATTATTTTTGAAGTTAATACATTATATAGATAAATAAATAAAAAATATATTTATGTGCCATAAAATTTTAATTACTTTATTATTTACTAGCTTCTGCGCGCGACTTCGTCGGCGTGGACTCCGTTCCTATTGGTCTTAGCGTGATGATACATAGCCTATAGCCTTCCTGGATAAATGAACTATCTAACACTGAAAGAACTTTTCAAATCGGCCCAGTAGTTCCAGAGATTACCGCGTTCAAACAAACAAACAAACAAACAAACTCTTCAGCTTTATATATTAGTAATAGATTTATTAATGTTTGTTATAATATTCTTAGTTATCTTTATATGGAGTAAGCAATGACCTTAATTCTTCTGTATGTAATAAAATTCCGAAAAAAAAGCTATAGGGTTTTGTGAGAGCAATCCAGTACAATTGTTTCTAGATTATTTATTTTTCCGTTTGTCTGTAAATATGTTTGTTTAGGTGTCAAGAAAAATTCGTCACAAGAAATTTGATGCAATTATTACAGGCGCTATCCTAGAGATCTAACTAACAATCTGATGCAGGTGTTGTGTTGTTACATCATCTGGAAGAAGAGTTACTACTCTATAAACAATTGTTAATGAATTCATAGCGATGTCGTTTTATACGCACACAATTATCGAGGCAGACGATGTCGCGAACATAAGCTTGTATAAGGGTGCATTTAGACCAAACGAACAAAGAGCTAGAGCTAGAACAAGAGCATTCTTTCTTGATCTTCGAACACTCGTTTTCATATATATAACAACGAAAGAATGCTCTACGCCTGTTTACACTAAAAGAATTTGATAAGAATTTGATATAGTGGGGATAGAATGAGCATTCGCTCGTCTGATGTAAATCGACCATAACAGCAAAGCTAGCGACGTTTCACCCTGAATGATTACATCGAATAAGAGATCGTTATCTAATTGCATATGGATCTAATTATACACTCTTAGTCTAGATAGACGATAAGCCAGCGTTTCATTTTCGTAATTACAGTTTTCGACATTTACACGCTATTGAGAATTTGCGAAACTCGCCTTATCTGTCTGTCTGTCTAAACGCCGTCAATAATAATCGTTACACGTCGATGGTAATGTAATTGAAGTGTCAGTGTTCTAATCCTGTTAGTAAACGAATAGTAATTAGTCGAATCTGTCTGTGAGCATGCCACTGCTAGGCTAAGGCCTCTTGTAAACGAGATGCCTTTGTGGAAACATAAGAGGCGGGTTGAACCTTAACTGAAAACTGCAGGTTGGAGGTCTTTCTACCTTGAATAACGATCGTTATAATATGTTTGTAAACGACTGAGACCAACGATTTTACGTGTTCTCCGAGGCACTGTGGGAAGATTTACACATTACAAACAATCGAATTGAGAACCCCCTTCTTTTTTGGAAATCGGTTAAAAGGGTACTTATACAATTATGTAAATATCTTAATTAGATGTACGACTTCTTGTCAGCTCAGTGCCACACCGTAACTAGCTGTTGTTTATCGCGGACGAGGGTTCGAGCTCCGCTCTTGACATTTTCTTTTCTTGCGATATATGGAGTTTTGAGTTAATGTTGTGTTTCAGGAACTAAATAACAGGATGTTATTATAATTTCAACTGCTGGCTTTGAACTACACAGGCAGAAGACGGGCAGCAGCGTCTTCGGTGCGACAAAGCCAGCCCCTGCGATCACTAACCCAGCGCAAAACACATGAGTTCGCGCCATAGTGTCTGGCGCGAATTTGGGGAGGCACATGTCCAGCAGTGGACTGAGATAGGCTGAAGTGATGATGAGTGATTATTATAATGCAGTTTGTTACATTTTAGATGATTGTTATAATAAATTGCAGAAAAATCTGAGTATTTAGTACATATCAGCAATATATCCGGTACCTTGTGAAATCAAGGTGCGGTTTAAAAATTACATGACACATCAGCTCCAGTGTCATAGCTGGTGTAATCGTTGACGGTTCAAATGGGGTATTGATATTCATTGCGCATTTATATTGATGTGTTAGTCACCGTAGCGTATTAGATACGCGCGATAGAATATTGCGAGAGACGAGAATAAAATAAATTATGTAGGTATTGTTATTATGTCGATAATTGTATCTCTTACATAAATATTTTGAATTTTTATTATATTTCAAAATCACTTGCAAGTGTATGCTTAATTGCATATAACTAATATTTTGGCAAATTTGCATTTTATAAATCGACATCATCATGACATCGACATGTCATACCAATCCTATTCTTCGTTAATTTTTTTAAAAGTTATTAATAACAAACTTAATAACCTTTTTAATGAAAACCAGCCAAAGAAAATAAAAAAAAAAATTGTCGATACAGTAGAATAAATACAATATATTGTGTACCAACAATTATTGTAAAAAATAATAACATACAGAATTGACCTCGCTACGATTTCATTAATATAAACATGTAAATATAGATGACCCGACCCAGTTTCGAATGCAATATATTGCAAAATTAGTTTATGTTAAAAAGTAGTTTTTTTTTCTTTTATACAATTACGGAAGCAAAATAATTTAATAATATAGTTGTATAACTCGTTCCCGATATCAAAACAATGTTCACACAAAATTAACACAATGGACGGATAATTCGCACAGGTTACGTAAATACATCATTGCGTTTTGTGAATGGTGTTTAATTTTGAAACTCACAACATTCGTATAATTTGTAGGTTGGCGCGTCGGATGCGTCTGACGAATTTTAAGTATATTTCCGCAAAAGACTAGGCCGTTGGCACAGCTTGCGGTTCTCCTTCGAGGCTTCTAGGCTCGGTTCCATTCCCCAGTCTCTGTTCCATTCCCCAGCCTCGGTTCCATTCCCCAGCCTCGGTTCCATTCCCCAGCCTCGGTTCCATTCCCCAGTCTTGGTTGGTCATTAATTCTACCCGGTTTCTATACGGTGTCATGTTATATGGTCGAAATGATGCTAACTTAAAATTTTTGATGAAAAATGTGGTACGAGTAAATATCTCGCTTACAAAATGAATTGTAGTGACGATGAAAGCTAAAAAAGTTTAACACATAAATATTATTATCAACATCATCTTTTATCCTATTTGTAAAAGTCTAATCCAATTTTAACAAAATCATAGTTATTCCTTACCTCCGCATTGCATAATCCCAATAACTTTTCAAGTACCACTAAAGTTTTACGATCGCCATGTACCTATGCATAGTGTCGTAAATGCAATAAGTACTTTCGTAATCAGACTAGATAACACCTTTTTTAACTGTTGCCATTATTGCACGTATCAAAATTATATCCTGTCTATGTTCTGTTTTAATTAACGTCTGCAAGAAGAGGAGGTTCTCTATTCGACTGTATTTTCAATGTGTGTTATTACCTCAACTTTTTAACTGACTTAAAAAAGGAGGAGTTTTCTCAATTCGACCGTATGTATATTTTATTTATGTGTTGGCGGATAACTTCGTCGTTTATGAACCGATTTTGCTGATTCTTTTTTTGTTGGAAAGGAGATATCCCAAGGATGGTACAACGATAAGAAAACCTGGAGCTGATCATGGAATCTCAGAGAAATCGAGGGGAATCTTCGAAAATCGTAGTACAACTACTGCGTTTGTTAATTTGTTTCGTCTACTTGCGCCGTATTGAAGTCGGTTTTTTTCGTTTGCTAGCAAACACAATTATTACTACGGATTTTGAGGATTCTTTTTGTATTCGAAACCTGATGCTTGTCGTGTGGTTCCAATCAAATACGAGATCTGACCATTAGTTTTTGAGTTATCCCTAATAATGCGTTTATGAAGTCGTTTTTTTTTAAAGAATAAACACAATTATGTAAAGTTAAATTACGATATAACTTTCGTTGTTTCGCCTCTGAGTTCCGGACATGCGTACGCCCGGCTTAATGCAGTGATAAAATCTACTAGCACCAAACGACCGTTGCAATTATTTACGGTCAATTTATGGGTGTTGCTGCTTCTTTATGTAACATTTCGTAGTGAAATGGAAAATTTCTCCCTCGAAACTGTTGTATTTTCTGTCGGCTATGTACTAGTTTTTACAGTTCATAAGTATAACACCGATATTGACAAGCATATCTTATTCGGTCAAAATAGACAAAAAACTGAAAAACATTTTAGTAATCATGGGATCCATATGGGCTTACGGCAGGTTTGTGTTATTTCAAATGTTTATTTAATCTGGACTATTATTGTGTTAGTCATACATACTTTTAGTTGATGTATTATTACAACGATAAATACACTACCGTATTTGTGTGATATTTCAAGTAATTTCAAGTAATTTATTCAAGTAAATTACATTTGTCTATAAAAATAGTGATTAATAGCGGGACCCAAACTAAGCTATGCTTGTATCTTGGGCCCCCATAATAGTTATCTACCACAAATATGAAATAAAACACCTCTATTAAAGTCATCTTTACACAAATATTTTATCATCATGTTACAAAATAGTGGTTAAAGTTAGTGAATTGTATAATGTTATTAATATTATCATATAAATCGCATAGTTATTACTTATTATATAATTTTACGACTACCGTTGATAGGCAATAGACGCGATTGAGTGAAATTGTAGTTAATCATGCTATGAATTAAATTGAATATCTTTTAATATTAAGTGTTTATTTTACAACGACCAAATATCTGAGTATATTAAATTATCATCGAAGGATAACACGTAACTATCGTCTCATATTTACGGAACCTAACAAGATGAAATCTCGGTGTTGGAGCAAATATTTGAAAAATGTTTTGTGATCAATTTTGTCTCCCTTCGACTGCTATTTTTGATATTGTGTATTTCATTTTGAATTTCAATGATTAATTAGAAGTGTAATAACTTTTCAACTTAACTATACCCAACGATACCAACTGTTTTTAAACGGCATGTAAATCTTATTACTCGTCGTTATTTTCATCGTTTCTACACGATTGTAATCTCGTTAACATTCGTAAATATGTGGTTTTATTTTTTGTACCATTGACAAAGAAATGTACGGCCCGCCTGGTGAATGGTGATAAGCGCTTACCTTAATGTATGGACGCTTGAAACACCAATAGCATTCATAGCAAACGTTCCACTGACCCTTCTCATGTAGTCGACGCAGTGAATCCCTAGAAACTCATACTACCTTACACATGGGATACAATATTCTTGATAGAATCATTTTTGGCTGTGGTCATCAGTTTATCAGTCGGGCTTTTCGAGATTTTGAGCAAATTTTTCCCGCTGTACGCTACCCCAAATGTATAGTATAGCATTGTTTTGGTTGTAAATTGTTGAAATCGTTGCAGAAAAATTACTTTATTATTCTAACTAAATGAACCCCGACGTTAAAAGCAAAATTCTGTTAAGGAAAAGGTTAAGGAGCTTATTACGCCGCACTGCTGTAATATGGATTTACGGATATTATACATACCTACTTCAAGTTTTTGGAAATATGTATAGCATAGATTTTTTTCGAAGCATAGTAATAAGCAGAAGTCAATCTCACATAGGTGTTAATAAATAAGTAATAATTTATTTTGGACATCTCTGTTTTATCCACTAAGAGACACCCAAAACATAATGGACCGACTCCCAATTCCGTTGCAGAGATAAGAAAATAAACATTATTAAATCAATAATTATAGCACACTTTTTTAAATTAATATATTACTATTTATATTACTTTGATTTTTATTTTATTTTTTATAGATTTTGAAGAAACTGAATAATGGCCGGTTAATTGTGCCGCTGAGTGTTGATGAAAATGCTAGTATTTAATGCTCACCTTTTCAAAAGTAAATGAAATTTAACCTGAAGCGTGTCTCAACACCTTTAATTAGAGACCGCCCACCTGTTGCACTCGCATCGGAACGTATGTATTATACATACGAGTAAAATCTCTTTCACGCGCATTTGTAGTGAAATCGAATTTGTAATCCGTTCAATGTTTCGATGTGATTTATTTTCTACTGAGCGATGACGCTGCAATATTCAGAGTGATAAGAAGCTTCTTTGTGTCTAAATTTTCTTTCTAAATATATAAAAATGAATTACCGAAATATATGCAGATCACAGCGAAATAATAAGTACTGCTTTCAAGCAGAGTTGTGTTCCTGCTGGTGAGTAAGGTGACAAGAGGTCCTGGGGGAGATTGGGGATACGTTCGGCAATGCGCTTGCGATGCTTCTGGCGTTGCAGACGTCTATATAAGCTACATTAATTGCGTACCATTGGGTGAGCCGTATGCTTGTATGCGGATCTAGTTATACATAAAAAAACATCTGTATCTGCGAAAAAAAAAACTGGCTATAGCTCCGTCAAACAAACAAACAAGCAAATATTGTAAAGCTTTGTTTTATTGATGTAGATTCAATTAGCGTAACGCTACAAATTAAAGATTCAATTTAAATTAATTGATTATTTTAAGGTCGTTTTAGTGTCAATTATCACAGTAAATGCATTAATGAATAACCAAAAATTATAGTTAATTAAAGATTGAATTGGTTATAAATTTACAGTAGGCATTTTCAAAATTTCATGTTCGTTTTATTCTGTATACATTGTAATTGCGATGTGTTTGATACTACCATTGCTTTGAAAACAAATAAATAATTTACAACCGACAAATTACGAGTTTGCCTCGCAAATAAAAGATTCAACAGTACCTACAATACCTAATACATGTTTATTAATATCAATTACCTTTATCGATGCACTTAATAATATGTTTATAACAATAGTAACGTATTCGATTCAGCTTGTAATATCCCACTGCTGGGTATAGACCTCTTTCCCCACATAGGAGAAGGATCAGAGCTTAATCCACCACGCTGCTCTAATGCGGGTTGGCGGATATATTCCCTACTACGAGTAACGATCGCTATCAAGAATATATTATAACATCCGGCGGCTTAAGGTGCACTCCGAGGCACGGTGGGGAGACCCACAAGGGCTACACAAACACCCAGGCCACGACAAACATCTGTACCTATGCCCAATACAAATGTTTGTTATGTGTGGGGATCGAACCCGCAACCGCCTGCGCTACAGCCACAAACCAGTGCTGTGACCGTTGCGCCAACGCGTCGTCAATATTTATGTATTGAACCCTACAAATAAAGTTTGAAAATATAAGGGTTTAAAAAAATTGCAAGTGCACACATTCACATATTCTTGAATCATTAACCAACCCTTAACAATTATTGTTTATCTCCATTCATTCATACAATATGGCCGCGGCACGCGATGTCTTTAATTATTTTGACAGTGACTCACAGTTCGCCGTCACCAACTCCCCACACATCGGTAGCTGTTGTGAATCATGTGTTTACAATTCGGGACACGGCATATTCCACGTTACTATTACTAAACTCAAGGTCATGATAAATTTAATGTATCGATGTACTAGAGATTCCTCACGGTTGCTTTAAAATCGAATAATAATATCTAAATTTAATTTTATCCAGAAATAAATTTTAAAAGTATTTTCGAACCGTGATAATAACTTATTAGGTTGATGTGAAGCTATCGCGGTAATGTATATTCTGCTGAAAATGGCTGGCATAAAAATCTACAATTACCTACTCTTTTATAAATTGTCAAATATCTTCTATACTTATTATAAAAATAAGTCCCCCGACCGCGTCTTTCTGTCCTCCTGTCTGTCTGTCCTTCTGTCTGTCTGTCCTCCTGTCTGTCTGAACGCGATGACTCGAAAACTACTGAACGGATTTTTATACGGTTTTCAGCAATAGAAAGAGTGATTCTTGAGGAAGGTTTAGGTGTATAATTTATTAAGCTTTTATGTAAATTAGCAGAAATACGGCGATAAATAAACATTTAAGAGGTCGCAAAAAATCTTGCCAACGGGGAGCTTTCCACGCGAACGCCGCGTAAACTAGCAAAGATATAGTTAAGTAATGTACTAGAGAATTCAAAATCTATAAAAATTCTACAAAAAAGTCCGCGATAGCATATCTCTATCTCTTACGGTTGACTTACAATAACCACTTTTATGTTCAAATTTTTAATTAAAAACCTTACGTCATTTTCAAAGCTATTTTCTATAGTTCAGTATTAATCCTTATCCAAATAAATATGTTATTTAGCTTAGGCAATTAATGCAGATTAAAATTGCCCTTTACACTATATCAGTCACATGAATAGTTTTTGAGATATCGTCGTTAGAAGTAATTACACATGTATTAAAAATAATTATTAATGCGCAACGAAGTGGGCACGGGTCGGCTAGTGATTTAACAATTGTATATAGCAAAAGTCAGACATGTAAAGTAAGTACATTGAAAGTAAATTGTACTAAACCCACAATCGAGTTTTGATACACGTACAGTCTTCTTGACACTATGAACTATGATGATATTTGATAGATACTAAACATAGATATAAGATAGATATTTTCATTTACCTAATGAGAATATTACGCTGGTATCACAGTGCGGATTTTTACCACTCTACACCTACTACTTACTACAAAATACCAGTTTTCAATTCAACATCAGTGTTAAGTGGATTTTGTATCCATAAGTTTAACCTAAATTTTAAAAAGACATTTATAAATTTTCCTCTAAAAAGATGTATTTCTGTTTAAATGTCAAGTAAAATGAGTCGGAAAACAGGTACGTTTTTAATTAAAACGTTAAGTATACCGTCGGTCTGTCGCGACATGAAGTAACTTTCAGTGTTTTAATTAGGAACAAATTGGCGGATCTTGTATAATAAATTATGCGCATCTTTTTTTCTCTTATTGGCTATAAAATCCGCAATGGGACATTACCTACAGTGTTGTATCGTCTCCTGTTTTTATGTTGCTTAGTAATGTTCACATTATTATCATGATTGTATATTTTAGTTTATATTTTTTCAAAGTTCCCATCTTATAGGTTAGTTAGCTTGAACGCGCTAATATCAGAAACTACTGGTCCGATTTGAAAAATTCTTTCAGTGTTAGATAGCCCATTTATCGAGGAAGGCTATAGGCTTTTTTTTTTCAAATTAACGCGTGTGAAACTGCGGGCGCACCTAGTATAATATAAATCGATTAGACATAAATTTAATTTCTGTGTTACACATACTGGGTCCAATTATTCCGACAAAAAAATGTTTTCTTCCTTACTGTTTTGTTATTTTAACAATATAACTCTTTTATAGCCTAGAAACGAGGATGATTTTTTTTTAAACGAGGTACACGGTAATTTTATTTTAATGATTCTCTAAAAATATGAAAAAAATACTGATGTTTTTGAATATCGTTACGGTTAATATTCGCATAATTGCAATGGAGGCTTCGTTAATCAATTATTCGTTTTATTTTTAATGTCATCTCTCACGCGAATGTTCGCGTTATCTTGCGTGTAATAACGAGCACAAATTCTATTTATATATATTATCTGTTCAAACGATAAAATCGTAATGTGAAATAAGGAGTTACGTAATTAAACTTCGTTTATTCAGAACTCCTGGGAATACGCTGCGTTGACAGCAGGGTAGGATCGGTAGCGCTTGTGATACTAAAGGCGTTTGCATACGTAACGTGTTTTTGTCCGGACGAAACGGGACGTGAATTTTTGGAAATATCGTTTCATAGAAAATGTAAGCGAAGGAGAATATTATGTCACAGACGGGAACGTGAAGCGCGTGGGGAGGAAAAAATAATGTCGGCATCGATGTTTAGCACGTCCCGCCCCGCGCGTGCCCCGTCCATTTCATGATTCACTCATTAATATATAATATGTCATAAATTATGGAAGCACGTGCATTTACCTGTGTGGTTATGGCACTAAAGAATGTAGCCACCCCCTCTCTTCCCGTGGGTGTCGTAAGAGGCGACTAAGGGATAACAACACAGTTCCACTACCACCTTGGAACTTAAAAAGCCGACGGATGGCGGAATAACCATCCATGCTGGCTTTGAAATACACAGGCCAAAGACGGGCAGCAGCGTCTTCGGTGCGACAAAGCCAGCCCTGCGGTCACCAACCCGCCTGCTCAGCGTGGTGACTATGGGCAAAACACATGAGTTCGCGTCATAATGTCGGGCGCGAACTTGTGGAAGCCTATGTCCAACAGTGGACTGTGATAGGCTGTAGTGGTGCATTTACCTACTGTTACTGAGTTACTGTCACGATGCGTATGCACTAAATATCCCCGTCAGTGTTAACCACGTTCCGTCCCCATCCCGTCCGCGTTCTAAAGCCGTCCCGTGCACGGTACGTATGCAGCAGCCTTTATAGTGTTGCAGTTGTCTATAGGTATAGCCTGTGGTAACTTACTGCCAAAAAAGTTTACTTTCTAGCAAGCAACTTAATTTAATTTTAAAATAATTGTTATTAAATAACACATAAGATTCGACGGTAGTAAAGTTTCAAACAAAAAAATGTTTAAATTTAAACTGTACGTATTGCCAAATAATCGACACCGCGTTTAATTTTTCAATGGGCTTTCATCGTAAAAGTCGTCCAAGTACGTGCCAATAACATTGCGAGACCGCGACGCTCGGACCGGAAACAAATATAATAAACCGAAATAATAAAAAGTAAAATAAAAATATACGCTCCAAATGTCTTTCGTGCATTTCACCGCCTGCACTTTGTTAAATGTCGTAAGCGTGTGAACAGTACGGGCTTGGCGAGTTTGTTCGTTCGTTTGTTATTAAAAAATTAATTTTGTTTATTGTGAATATTACCACTGCCTTTTCATATGTGTCGTTGCTAAGACCGATGATACAGTACGTTCGATTCTCGTGTGTATTTGTCTTTAAACACATATATATTCTGCTAGTGTATATTGTTTTTGTTACGGGGACTTTATTAGTGTTAAAGTAATCACCAACACACTCACATAATCAGTTCCTCACTAAAATATGCCTGTTGAGTTTATAACAAATCTTCTAAGCAGATTATATTTTCGAATCGGTAGTAAATAGTAATAACTATAATTATTTGTTAAAGAATATTATTATAGTAAACGACTACGATACTTTTAAAGCTTACTTCAATGAAGATTTGAAGTTTTTTTTTTTAAATTAAATTTTTCGATAGCCAAAAAAATATCTGACAAAAACCTAACTTCGAACAGTTCACATGTGATAAATGTTAATGGTGTAATATTTTGAATTCTGTATCAAATAATCATCGATCACGAGTTTTGAGTGAACGTGACATTTCATATGAGTCTAGAAGCCTTCGTCTCATGTCACACAGAATCAGATACGCGGGTATTTCCGCGAGGCAGTTCTAGTGCTCTACAAGTGGGCTGCAAGTGTAAAAACGTAATGTTCGACTCGGCTGCCCGCGATGTCCCACTTGTTAAGAATATTTTCAAAGGTCTTCGAATACACAAACACGGAAATTCTAGTGTTTAACTTACGTAATATGAATTCGTAATTATGGTGGATACGTTTATGCAGATTTTAAGCTATTTGTAATATCTGATACGCTGTTACAACATGTTTCTGTAACACTACTTAAGTATCCTTAACAAAAATTACAAAAGTATGCGTTACGCAATCATTTTAAAATAATTATTACGAGCTAACTGCTCGATTATTATTAAATTAACACGAAAACTATGTCACGTTGTATTATGAAAGTCTCAGTTATTTAACGTTCATTAAAATTAAAAATATAATCGGTATATTAATAGGTGTAAGTGACTTTAATATTCAAGTTTTAAGTAATTTCGTATTTAAGTAAATTTTTATATTAAACTTACAATAAAACCAACAAGTCATGTTAAATCGTTAATTCTTATTATGTTTCGTAACATAATGACGGTATAAAAGTAAAAATTAGAGATGTATAATATATCATTTCACTGGATACCCTTTAAAATTCCAAGTCACGAATAGAAAAGAAAATAGTAACAAAGTTTTACGGTCGCTTCGTATATATATATAAAATGTTTCCGGTGTCGTCCGAATGGCGTGCACGGAAACTCTTGCGCAACGTACTCTGAAACTGAGATTGCGATTTGTTTTATCAGCAGGAAGTCGATTCTACTTTATTTTGTATTATTTTTCATTAAATAGCAATATGTCAAGATATAATATACAAAATATTTTTTCAATGAAATTTCGTTCTAGTGTCTTCTCAAACACTAGCCCAAAGACAACAATTTGTTTTAAGTATATCGTTTTTTTTTTTTCTTAGAAACCTTGTATTGATAAATAACAAACGCAAAAGTTATGTGCCATGCATTTCGGCGATACGTTTTTTGTAGACTAGATGTGCCCGCGGTTTTACCCACGTTAATTTAAGAAAAAAGAGGTACTAAAATATTATATAGCCTTCATAATAACACTGAAAGAATTTTTCAAATCGGACCAGTATTTCCTGAGATTAGCGCTTTCAAGCAAACAAACAAACTCTACAGCTTTATGGTATTAGTATAAGATATAGATTAGAAAATGATTTTTCCCACTTTCTTTGTCTTGTTCGGCAGCATTGTTGTAGCGAATGTGTTACATACACGTGCCTCATAATAATTTCATGTATCTAGACCAGCTTGAGCTGCGTATTATCTAGCAGAAGATGAGTTTTATTATTACTTACAAAAATAAATTATTTTTACATAGTTTTTTAATAATACAGTTAGGATTTTTGTAAGGCGCCCCAATAGCGTTTTCGATGACAGACTACAAGAGTCCAGCAAACTACACGGTTCGGGGTATGGTTATACGGCACAGTGATTTCAATTTTTGAAAATACTCAATTAAGAAGAATTAAGAAGAACGGAACGGATTAAGAAGTCACGGCTTAACACGGTGCAGGTTACATTGTTAGGTATTTTTAAGGGATAACCATCCAAATGCTGGCTTTGAAATACACAGGCCGAAGACGGGCAGCAGCGTTTTCGGTACGACAAAGCCAGCCCTGCGGTCACCAATCCATCTGCCCGGCGTGGTGGCTATGGGTAACACACATGAGTTCACTCCGTTTTTGGCGTGAACTTGGGGAGGCCTATGTCCATCAGTTGACTGCGATAGGCTGGAGTGGTATTTTTGATCCGAGTACCGTCGTTTCGGGGTCTATCCGGTTCAGCTTCGACACTGTATACCGTCGTAAACTCGCATACTTGACGAAAATTCATAAAGCAAAAAAGAAACATCAGGTGTAATTTTACCTGTACGTAAACCTTAAATTACATTATCATGTCGAGATGGTAATCTAAATCTTAATGCTATAATTGGTATGGTTTATTTTTGCATAAATTGTCGTTTAAGAGCTCGTTAGTGTCGCGGGTCAGCTCGATCGCTCTGACCAAAAAATATCGATAGTCATTTCGTAATACTTTCATTTTCGTGTATGCAATTGCACATGGCTGACCGGTTTTGCACGTAATTTCGTCCTTTTTGTACGGACATTTTTATGTAATATTTTTTTTATTACGGAAGAAGTAATTCCCCAATTGGGTCGAACTTTACAGAAGCTGAAATCTCACTATTGTGAGGAGGAAAATAAGATTAGTAAAACTTCGTTATCTTTTTCATACTTTGTCCTCAATAAGTCGGACCAATTTTCTTTATATATTTCACCTACTTTCTCGAATTCAAACGTTTTTATATGATATTTCTTTAATTGGCATGTTATTTTAAAGCTGCTACGTAGAATTATATACTTTCAATAACATTTTGCTCACTCATCTTCAACTGACGATTAAGACACTAGATCTAAATACCTACTATTTCTAGTATTCTTTTTATCAAGAGTTTGTTATTCTTACGAGAGGAAAAGAATTGAGATAGATAGATAAAAACTTTATTCACAATTCCACATTCCACATACACAATTAAAAGAGTAAAAATAAAAAGTAACAAATAAAATATCCTAATGAGTATTTCTCAAAATAATGTACGTAACGAAAAAGTAGTAACGAAATATTGTAAACAAAAAGCTTGTTATACAATGGCAAATATTTCTTTTTAATTACTTAATTTGTGACACTACGTTTAATCAGTATGTAACTGTATCACCTTTATGTTGTACTTTTAATTTAGGTTAAAACCTTATTGTAATAAATCAAGCCAGTTAGTAACATTGTTCCAACTTCGTTTTTAGTGTCATTCAGATACCTAGTACTGAATTTTCTAACCATTAGATTCTAACGAAATTTTTGCACAGTTTTTAGCAGTATTGTCAATTTTTGTACCTACGTTAAAGAAAGTAGGTACTAAAATTGTTGCGTTACAAATTAAATTTGCTAAATAAAAGATAGTATGCAGTGCTACCTCTAATAGAGCGGAAAGGGCCATCGTGATTGCTGCCTCGCGTGCGGACGGGGCATGCTTTTGAACATTTTATATGAATTAAAACATTCCGTTCATGTCATCGAATCACGCATAACTTTTACTGATTTATTTTTTGTATGTAGTTCATATTAACTGGCAAATGTTTAAATAGACCTTACAGAAAATCACAGTTAAATAGCACTGTTTTCAAGCAGTGTTGTGTTCCTGTTGGTGAGTAAGGTGACCAGAGCTCCTGGGGGGAACTGGGGATGGGGTCGGCAACGCGGTTGCGATGCTTCTGGTGTTGCAGACGTCTATAAGCTACGGTAATCGCTTACCATCAGGTGAGCCGTACGCTTTATTGCCGATCTAGTTACATAAAAAAGACCATATTGACGTTTGTCCTGTTTGTGATATGTATAGTTCTGGAACCACGACACAATTTTGTCCAAGGGTTTCGTCGGACGAAAAAGCGCCCGACTTTGCTAGTGATATATGTAATTATATGTAAAATTCTTAACGTGTTAGTATGCAATGCAAATAATCTTATATATACTTATGTAAAAATCAATTGCTGTTCGTTAGTCTCGCTAAAACTCGAGAATGGCTTAACAGATCTAGCTGCTATTTTGATCTGGAAATGTTTGTGGAAGTTCAGGGAAAGTTTAAACGGTGAGAAACATAAATAATATGTAACGTAAAATACTAAAAACGACGATTTAATTTTCTAATTCAAAATGTTCCCAGCGGAGAAATTTAATGTCTCTTGTCAAAAACGTTGTCAATTGGTTGTGAAATATTTATAGGTGCGTTCAGAAAGTGTTTTGTGTAGGTATATTTTTCACAAATATACGCAGGTGATACGAAATTCACCGGGCCATCCAGTATTTAATAAAAATGTTCAAAATAAAGAAACGACTGGATTTTTTGAATAAAACATTGTCATAAAGTGAAAGATGAAAAGCTGGTAATTCCGTCAATTAGAGATTCGCAGACCATGGATAAAGACGTGACATGTTAAGCTCTAAATCCCGTGCATGACACGAAATAAATCTGTTATCCGACGGCCGTAGTGTAAAAATTGTTTTCTCAATGTTAGTTACGTTAAGTTTAATATAAAAAAATTATATGTATAAAGATGAGGTTAATATTGTTGAGATTTTGAATACCTAATATAAAAACTTCGTCTTACCTTTCAAAGCAATTCACACACTACAGCCTATTGCAGTCCACTACTGGACATAGGCCTCCCCAAGTTCGCGCCAGACATCCCGGTTTTCCGCAATCCTCATCCAGCCCACACCGGCAATCTTACGTAGATCGTCGGTCCAGCGGGCCGGAGGACGTCCTACACTGCGTTTGCCAAGACGCGGTCTCCACTCCAGGACACGTCTGCTCCAACGGCCATCGATTCTGCGACACAGGTGACCAGCACACTTCCAACTTCAACTTGTTAATCCTGTGGGCTATGTCGGTTCCTATCGTTTTCTCGCGAATAGTCTCATTTCTAATTCTATCTTTGAGAAAAACCCCAAGCATTGCCGCAACCGGGCTTAAGTTACCGTTTACGCAATTTTTAAGTAACATTGTAAAGGGAAAAGTTGTATATACAGTGATTAACTTTTTTTTCTAAATACATTAAGCAATTAAAGTAACTTATGCAGATAAGGCGATCCGTATTCATTGAGCGTGAACTCTATTTTGTAATGCTACCAAAAATCTGAGGCTTTCGTTGAATTTTTATTCTTGTGTTGTTATAGAGCAAAAACGTCAGTTCTTACAGTTGTATTCCTTTTTCCGTTTTATACTTAATCGTTAAAATCAAATGGAAGTTGGCAAGAGCGAGATTATCTCTTTATGTTAGAAGATTCTTATGTACCTAATATTTTTTTTTTTAATTGAAGTTACTTCGTAATACTAATACGATTTGACTAAAACTTTGTGACTGGAGTCACTCAAGCAATTTTAACGTGTCACTCGATCTGTACTTGAAACAAGATATTCGATTACCATACCTTCATACAGATATATTATAGGGTTCAATGTACCCGAAGGGTGTTCAGACAACCTAAAACTAAAGCTAAGGTTAAGGTTAGGTTCGCTCTCCTTCCGAACGACCATGTTTGGCTTTCTGCTATGAACCATTTTAGGTTTTTACGATTTAAAATGTTTACATATACCTCTATTACAAAAAATGAAATAAAATTATAAATTGAACAAAATGTACAAAAATGGATATTTCTAAAGGTTGCCTGGAAGAGATCGCTACTAAACGATAAGACCGCCTTTTTGCATTAGGTACTAACGCTATGCTGTGTAAATAACTGTTTTGTTTGATGGTAAATCTTTTCTGAGTGGTCTACAATAAATTATATTCTATCTATCTATCTGTTTTTTCTCAGAACTTTACTTAAGATGATTCAAATGGTATAAATTAATTTACGTTAAGAAAACATTTATTTTTCATGTATGGAACTTAAAGATACAAATATAGCATGAGTATTGACAAAAAGACGAGTTTCAGTACAGAGGTTTAGTTATTTTTGGCCAGATATAACCGACAAAAAACCAAAGCGTCGGTCAATTACTATATCTATAACATTAAAACAATACAACAATTATGTTGCAATAATTATATTATTTCTATATTGTTGCGCAATAACTGCGATTTTTCACTCTTTAAATTTATATTTTTAACATTCAGATGTTTTTTATATCACTCTTTGCACGAATACTTTTAACATTAAGTACGTACACGATTGTTTTTTTTGGATATAAATTTTCAAAGTTATAAACTTTCCATGTCTAGAAAAAGTGCGTTAAAATAAAATACGTTTTAAAAGGAACTTGGAGGTCAAATATTGAAGCTTCTTCGACCCTCATTCAGCCGAGCGTATCACCTTATGTTGCGGCAGGTGTTTATAGAGAGGGGAACCGCTATGTGTACTTACGGTGTTCTATTAATTATCATTGTACGGTATAAAATTAAGTTTTAATCCGGGTTTATCATGTTCCCCGCTGTCTTCTATTAAACAACGCAACTCGTCTTGATACGTTCAACATGATAATTATTATGATTTAGATTCAAAATAAGTTCTAGTAATGATCTAGTGTGAATTATATGATTTTGATGATCAAATTGTAAATTTTTAAAGAGTGATTTTCAAGCGCTTATATACGTACAAACTATGCTCAACTAAGTCCCAGAAAATACACAAAACATTTTATCGTCTAAGTAAATGTAGCTCTTAAAAAAATTTCTAATTACATACAAAGATTAGTTTTAAAATATATAAGGAAAAAAATGTTAATGCTTACCTTGAAAAAAATATTACCTATCTTTCATTTAATGAAAATTTTAATAGCAGTCTTTATTGCGATTTATGGGTTTAGAAGATATTACGTTTTTGAAATTACACACAAGCGAAAATTCATTTATAACAAAAACAAGCACGCCGATGTCTCGACCTTCTTATAATGTTATTTGCACCCGCGTTAGGGTAGTAGTATATATGTATATAGGAAGCAGTTATAATTTTTAATAACCAAAATTACGTTGTGGATAGAATACGATAATAGGTGCCAGACATTTGCGGTTTTAAATATGGGTTGGCACTGTTTAGTTTTTTAGTGCCAAATATTTCTAACTTTCGTCTCGTGCTTGGCACCAAATAAAAATGTGATAAGAAAACCGTATTTAGAAAAAATGCTAAGATAAAAATATCAGCCAAAAGGCAGAAGAGCAGCATACTGGATAAAATCCAAATCATCTATTAAATATGGGAGGTATATGAGAAGAAGAAGCCATTGTCCAAAGTATTACTTTTCCAAGGTGTGAACAGTGTATATGGATTTGTCCATTAATAATATTAAAGTAATAAGACTGAAAGTAAACGAACACTGCCAAGTTACAATAAAATACATTTTGAAAACATTCACGAGTCGTCATTACAACTAATCATTTCGACGTCGAAATGAAACTTAATGATTTAATAATAAATTTTCTCTCATTTGCCGTAAAACATAGCATCAATGATCAATTCAATGGTACGATCGAACAGCGTTCTTCCAAGATAGTCGTATAGATATAGCCAAGAGAAAATACTCATTATACAAGACGAACGTCAAGGTAGTTTCTGTCTTCACTGTGCCGTCGTGACTTCACCTGTAATTGTTCTTTGGCATTTTCCTTTACATTCGTAATATATTGCATGATAGTTACGCTTCAAAGAACTATAATATTATATACTTACATACTTGACGTTTTATCTAGAGAGTGATTGATGTTTTGAAATAAGCTTTTGCGACTCTTGTTTACAGTGCTATCAACAATTATCGTGCATATATTTTCGCTAGCTCCGTTTTGCGGTTTCGTTTGCGTAAAAAGTAGATGTAGAAAGAAGATGTGGTTATGAAAGTAAGAAAGGGGATGCTGCATTGGTTTGGACATATTGAAAGGATGAGTGAGAGTAGAGTTATGAAAGGTATTTACAAAAGTAAATTGGCGGGAGTGGTTCAGAAAGGCCGTTCAAGAAGGACTTTCGAGGATCAAATCCGACAAGTCTTGGAAATCGGCCAAGTAAGAAATACGCACAATCGCCGACAGTGTATGAGAAGATGTATGACTGTAGATGAGGCACGAGAGGTTTGTCAGGATCGTGGCAGGTGGAGGGACGTAATCTCTGCCTACCCCTCTGGGATACAAGCGTGAATATATGTCATGTTATGTGTTATGTTTGCGTAATTTACAATCCACATGATAAAAATTAGCCTACGTATCTATTTTTTTAGATTTCAAGTCGTATGCATACCGAGTTTCATTTGAATCACTTCTGTAATTTTTAGTTGTTTAGGAAGAACATCCAATATTCATCCATCGTCACAAACTTTAGCATTTATAATAAAAGTAGGTTATGATGCTGTTATTGTGATTATGAAAATTTTTACGATAAGGAAAATACTACCGGAGTTTATTGTTAAAGTTTTACCTAACAATGTATTGTCTGCTGATCGAGGTACGGCTTGGACTTTGTTCTTTTTACATAGAATATAATTTAAGATAATCTTACCTTACTCGTGGCGTCATTAAAATGTAATAGGATACTTTTAACGGGCAAATAAACCGAGTTTCACTTTTAATGGATTATGTTAAATACACGTTTTTAACTCGTAATCGTTTGCGGTTTTGACCGCATTTTTCCGAGGTCTCAAGAAAATTGTTAGGTATTAGAGAATGACGAAGTGTATTTGTAGTGGAAATGATAGTTTGTAGTAAAGAAAAGTCGTTATCGTTTAGTAGAAAATATAAATTATATTTATGATCAGGTTTTTTTTAGAACCAATTGCTTACTAGAGTTTAATATAAACTTTTTATTTATTACAGGAATCATCGAAAGTCTCTATCTAAAAAAATATCTAAAACCGGAAATAGATAGGCTATTGATACCAGCCGTTAGTAATACATACAACAAAAAAGTAGTAAAAGAATTATGACATGTTTTCAGAGTAATACTTATTGTCCAGCTGTTGTTACAGTATTCTGACAACGCTAACGCAACGCAACGTAGTCTATAGCTCCAACATTTTTTTTTATATTAAAAAGGTGCAACCTTTATAGACGTCTAATAATAAGTTCCAAAGTCCTACCGTTCATCAACAACTAATATATCCTTTGTAATATTACAAATGACATAGACTCTTCCAGCTTATTACGATTTCAGATATACTATACCGCTTAATTAAAAGACGTCCGTTCTGGGCTAATGGTGCGTGTGCCGTGTCGGCGGCGCTTGAACACCGACGGTCGCGGGTTAGATTCCCGCTTGGAGTGGATATTTGTGTTTATACAAATATTTATTTCCGGTCTGGTTGTTAGTCCTTGTGGGTCTCCCCACCGTGCCTCGGAAAGCACGTTAAGCTGTCGGTCCCGGTTATCATCTTGTACACCTGATAGCGATCGTTACTCGTAGGGAATATATCCGCCAATCCGCATTGGAGCAACGTGGTGGATTAACTTCTGATCCTTCTCCTACACCTACATAGCGAAAGAGGCCTATGCCCAGCAGTGGGATATTACAGGCTGAACGTTTATTGAAAGACCCGGCAGATAGATAAGAATATAATATACAGGGTGTCCCGCGATAAAGTGCAACCCCGAAAGGGGGTGAAACTAGACCATAAATTATCGACAAAAAACACAGAAAAAACTTTTTTAAAAAAATATTTTATTTTTTATTGACGAATTAAGATTTTTATATCTTACCTAGACTCTATGTACAAAAAATGATGATTTCTTCCAAAGTAGTGGGTCGATTACTTTAAAATAAAATAAAATATTACGCCACGTACTTGGCGGTAAGGATAAAATAAAAATTAGCTGGCAAAAAAGTGGCATTATGTCTTTAACTATGCTTCTTGTGAAAAAAAATCCATTTTTTATGACTGGTTTTTTCAATGATCTCTAATTTTCTCAGAATTATGCCCCCAATACCAGGAAATTTTATGATTTATTATTATTTCTTACCATATTGCCATTCAAATAAAAAAAAATTTACGCCTGTATCCCAAAAAACACGTACAGAAATCATCATTTTTTGTACAAAGAGGCTACGTAAGCTATATAAAAATCTCAATTCGTCAGTAAAAAAAATAAAAAAATTTTTTTTAATTTTTTTAATTTTTTTCTGTTTTTGTCGATAATTTATGGTCTAGTTTCACCCTCTTTCGGGGTTGCAGATTATCGCGGGACACCCTGTATAGTTAATGTACAATTTGTTAGTATCAAATAACTCTACAATTATTACCGTTATACTTAATATGTAAAACGTTCACGTAACTCGCTCGCGTCTCGCAATCAATTTCTGTTAAGTTTAGGATCTCGGGCCGTGTTTGTTGTGAAATAAACATTCGTAATATTAAATAACAGTAGATAACGTGTGCCTGACCTAGCACGGTTGCCTACTTCATTTATTAATCGACCCGTTACTAAGTTGTGCGTTATGTTGTTAATTATATTCTTAATATTTCCTTACTGATTTATATTGCATATGTTTCGACAGTTATTATATATGTTAAAAAATATGCAATATCGTTTCATAATAGCTGTGTATATAGTAATATTTAGAAAGCTGAAGAGTTTATTCGCATACGCTGATCACAGAGCTGGTTCGAATGGAAAAATTTCTTATAGTGTGGATTAGCCCATTTATCCGTTTAAGCTATAGAGTACGTAAAATTTACCTATGACGAGAAGTAGTTCATCAATCCAAAATGCTGAGGAATCGGAAAAATGTATTCTCTTTAATTGTATAATGTATCAAATGTATGGGATAATATAAAAATTAGTTGTCGCTAACGGCTGGCTTACAATAAAAATTTAACTGACACTTATGTTACTTAATACTAGTGTCATTTGAAAATATAGTCATGGTGATCGAATTGCATATACTTTAATGGAATGTTGTTTTATAGGAGTTTCGACAAGTCTCATTGAACCGAACAGATGGTACAATCGCCTACACTGTATTCCGAATAATTTGTACATTCTATGTGGCAATAATAATGCTAGATAATTAAGGTTCAGGCGTTAGACCAACCATCATAATATATGTTATAAAAATACTTTTATAATCATTAGTAAATAATAAATATAAGTACAAACATGCGTCATTCGCTTTTCCGTCGCTACTAGATAAGAATCATCGCATTTAAATTTATTAATTTTATGCTTTATAGTTTTGCAGTTATTTTAATTTAATAAGTAATTACAAGTCGATGATAATCCGCAACACGTTTTGTAATCGAATTCGCTCGCACTGGCGCCACTACGAGGCCAAGTTTTTACTCGGTTCGGTTTCACGTGTGTAGGTCGTTTACGCGCTGTCGTGGAGGTCGGACACCCGATGTACCAGTCTTGTGTGACTGTGATTATTCAATAATAACTACATGTACTCTCAAGTCTTTCTCAATTTCGTTAAAAAATTTAATCTACTCAAAAATCAAAATAATCCTTATCAATTCTCTAGATGTCATATTAATTTTTAATAAAAACTTCCAAAGAATGTGCTTCAGAAAATGGAGAAGACGAAGTTTACAAATATCGAAACGAATTCGTTATTAAACTTTTCTCATACAATGACGTCCCAGCAATAATAAATCATGACAAGTCCCAAGATAAGACCGAGATGATTTTGCAATGGGATGCGACGAGGTATCTTTATCAATGTCAGATATAACATGTCATGCGGTGCATTTTCTAGAATGTTCGAGTTTTCTACGGAATAAATAACAAGGCACGCTATTGACGCAGCGGCTTACCTAGATTTGCAATTGATAAAACCATCTGTCGCGACATCGTTTCTTTCTACGGACATGCCGACTCTTGCACCTAAGCTGGAATTCAATTTACGATTTATTTACTTACTTGTTCTATAGTAAGCATTGAAATAAATTTTTATAACTGCGATACACATATTAGTAACATTTTTATTCTGCTACTTATGTATCTCTGATGTAGCGTAGTCTAATCTATACTAATATAATAAAGCTGAAGAGTTTGTTTGTTTGTTTGAACGCGCTAATCTCAGGATCTACTGGTCCGATTTGAAAAATTCTTTCACTGTTAGATAGCCCATTTATCGAAGAAGGCTATAGGCTATATATCATCACGCTAAGACCAATAGGAGAGGAGTCCACGCCGACGAAGTCGCGCGCAGAAGCTAGTTTAACATATGTATAAAAATGGGTTCTGTAGATATGTCGATTAATTTATAAGCGAAAGTTCCAGTGTTATAGTAAGCTCGGCTTTATTGATAATTGCACAGTAGTCCTCCACTGCAAGCACCTGTCGTGCAGGTTTTTCAGCTAAGAATTTCGAATCGTTAGCCGACTGCACCGACATAAAAATATTTGCGGCAGCTTTTGTCTTTCATTTCCAGTTCGCTTACAAAAACCAGCTGACCACCAAAATGTATCCCCAATTGTAGATCTAAGAATACCTTTAATAAATGTCTTCGAGGTACAAATGTCTGGAGGAAAACTTGAGCTACCCATAAAATGCTAACAACTTTCTTTCTTACATAAAAATCACTTTTAATGGTAACTAACAAAAAACTGGTAACGTTACAATTTACTTCATGTTGTATATGTAACGTGTTTTCACATGCTTCGATAAATATATTTAGAAAATTTTAAACAAGATCTAGATTTTGTTTCTGGAGAAAAAATAAAATTCTAAATTTATTCCTTTGAATATACCGAGAACATATTAGTGATTGACAGACGGTCTATTAACATACGAATGTTTGATTTTGTTGGTCCATTTAACACGGTTGTCGTTTGAGTGATTTTACGATCAAATATATTTGCTATACATTTCATACACAATGAATGCAAAACATTTTTTTTGTGATGAGATCATACCCACTCCCAAAACCAAAACGAATTTGATAATGTCTTTGTTTTCCATAAATAAAATAGAAGATTTTCGTCTATAACATTTTTTCAATCTTTTCTCTTTAATCATGGCCTCTCAGACAGTACTTTTATAAAATGTATGATACTCAAAAGTAATTATACTTAAAGACTATGACACTAACAGCATCTATTCTACTTTACTTACCATTAATGGTGTAGCGTCTAGCCCCTCTCCCCAGCGCTTTCATGTCCATTTTAATTCGATTACAAATACTAATTGAACATAGTCATATTCTTACTTATTACTTTAAATATTTGAGAAAATTTTGTACTTTTTCGCCGTATATCGGATGTGATAACCAATAATACTGGAAGTCTTAACTATTATATAAATTAACGTGTTCTTGATCAACTGCACTGACTGCTCGATCTAAATATGTTAACTGAAGGAAGTTACACAAATTGTGACACTAATTACTAGTTATAATACTGCGTTCACTTTTACTTTTGAAACTAACTTACGTTCGATACAATGAAAATTTTCCTTGCTTATTATTAGAGCGAGAAAAAGATAATTATCGCCTAATAATAAAAGTATATTCTTACTTCGTTTGCTTCAAATTTTTATGGTAAATATACGCCCAAGTTAGAAAGTCTTAAAAATGAATAATAAAATAATTTGAATATCAATAAAATGAACAACTCACGATTATATAGTTTTTTTTTTGTCGTCTATTAATTAAAAATCCATTATACAAGTTAACTTCGGAATGTCCTACAAGACTCAAAGATCATTTATCGTCTAAATTTGTCCCATATTCAATACACTAATATATTTTGACATTGCTTGTCTATACTTGTTGAATCGACATCGGTGCCGTGACTGTTCCCATAGTTGGCAGTATTGATCTGTATTGACCTCTTAGAAAACATATTTCATGGCCTCGAAGTAATCTTGATTGATTAATGTTTCTATTTATACTGTATCGTATTGTTCGCTTCTCACGTGTCCGTTTGAATGCATAATCGTACATTTACGGTGCCTTTCCACCAGAGATGTGCGAGAGAAATGTGTCGTGCGAGGATGTCTAGCTATGCTGTGGAAATGTGTGGGCGTTTCCACCAAAGCTTTGCGAGGAAAATGTGTCGTACGAGGATGTGTAGCGGAGCTAAGAAAATGCGCATTAATGTGCGGTGCGAACCGTGCTAGGATGCGTTGACAGTTGACTCAAACCTCGCAACGCATTCCTCGCAAGACACATCCTCGTAAAACATTTGTCGCACACTCTCTCGCTTTTTTTGTTCGTAAAAAAACCTCGGTCCGCTAAGCCGTTTCCACCAGAGCTGTGCTAAGCGAGGCTAGGTAAATGAAGCAATTCTATTGGTTCTTTAAAAACACATTCCTCGCTACACATCTCTGGTGGAAACGCACCCTTAACCCTCTCGTCTTGAACGAGGACTCGCATAGCGCAGTCTAAATCATCATTGTCCTCTCCAGTATTTGTTGCTTCATCTATTATATTACTATTGATTTTATTACGTTTTTCGACTATAATACCTTCAATTTTAATTAATTAATGCTATTATATTTTTTTTATACTATCAGGTACTTTCTAAGGCTTTTTATATACATTTTTTTATCTGTTTTAATTTGATGTTTTTCGTTAATAATACCCTATTCTGTTATATTTTTAAGGCTTCGCAATACCTATTAAGTGCTCCTTAATCCCATTAGAAGAGATTTTGTTTGTTTTTCTCAGATTTATTCTCGTATTTTTAGCTTATTAGTGTGTTTCGGTAAATCTATTCGGAAAAAATTATTTCATTATTTAAGCAGTTCATTTTATTACTTTCGTAATTATTTAAAGTCATAAATTAAATTTTATCAAGAGGTTTATTATATATGTGTATTTTATTCGCATGGTTTTATAATTTAATTTAAAAAATCTTGATCAGTATGCGTGAAATTTTATATAAAAAAGTCGTACTCGAGTAACGTGACATACTCGTACATCACCCGACGTGTATTTATTTGAACAAGCAAAAACCAACCGTTAAAGATTGAAGTGTTACCGCTCCGTCTACACTAAAAAATAAATTTTCGACATGACACTTGAATTGTTTTCCGAAAAACCCCAGTTTTTGTATACAATGTAATGACCTTATCGTCGCTTAGCAAAAACGGTTGTGAGTTTTCCTCGAATGGGATTTTCGTGTAATGTTGAATTTTTCCGCAAAGTACTACTTAACATTTCCTCAGTTACAACATGCCCTTAGTTACAACGATCTTCACTGTCTATGTTAACTGTCCTTTGTGCTGTCGTCATTCGCATTCAAAATTATTTCAATCGAGGAAGTCATTATTATAAGAGATAACGTATGATGAACTCAAAGATCTTATCATTTTTCCTCGTATTAAAAAAAAAAACATCAGATTTTACCTCAGTTGGTAGCATTAATTAGAATGTAATATACAAAAAATACAAGTTTCCTGAGAATTTTACGTAAAATCGTAACAATTTATACAATTCAACATTTATTTAAAATATGATTAAGCTTATTATTGAAGTAATTATACGAATTGAATGAAAAAAATAATAATAAAATCTTTTCATTAAAAATACAATCTTTTATATAATTTGTGTAATATTTTTTTCCTCAAAAAAAAAAAAGTTTCGTCTAACATTTTATTTTATTAACGGAAATAATAAATCTTATAACATAATAGAATAAAGTTGCGAAAGTAAAAACTGTGAGAAATGAATATATTTTAAAATGTAAAAAACATTTTCGTAGGCCGTAATTTGCAAACCAAGCAGATGCTAAGTAAGAACATCGTTGACTATTTATTTTCTTTTGATGTATTCCTCGTCATTTTTTCTAAATTCTGGAAGAACGTTTGATGCGATGGAAGATATTCGTATCTTAATCATCTAATGATATTTGAATTGTAAAATATTATCCTATGTATATATATGTATAAAATATTATCCTATGTCACTAAGAAGTATATTCACAAAATCGTATATTTTGTCGCTTTTTGTAATATTTTATATTAAGGTAAATTTGGTTTATTGGTTTAAGATTTTAATTTATAAGTGTTTTTCTACGTTTAGGTATAAATTAAACGCTATATGCCTCCCAACGATAAGTAAATAAATAATAATATACAACATTATTTGATTAGACAAAGTACTTATACAACGATACATACAAATTAAAATAAATTAGCCTTTTTTTCACCAAGACTAAAAATAATGGATTAAACTTCAACTTTACAGTCGATCACACGATTCTAGAAACCTCGAATTTCCCCTAACATTTTAGGTCAATGCCTTTCTTATCCGTTATGGAAACAATCGAACGTTCAATAAACGCTCGCATGTCGATAAAAATATATACGTTTTTAAGAAACATAATAGTTTGCAATTTGTAGTTAAGACGTTAAATGGATCGCACAGTGAAAAGTGCTAACCGCTTTAACGTACATTCTCCGTTGAAAAATTAAAACCGGCACGCGAACAGCGATTGAGCGTTTTACGGGGAATCTTTGGAATTGCATTCATTACATTTGATATGTTTATTAAAAACAATAAAGTTTTTCGTCGTAAGCATATTTTTAAAGAAAAAATGTCATGATGTTCATCTATGTATATAAAAGACAATATTTTTTATAAATATATTTTAAAAGTCATACTCATGCGTGTATATACCATTTATACCGATTTAAAAATTTGGTTTTTCTATTAAATGTATGGTAGGTACTAGGTTCTGATAAAGGAAGGCTTATGCTGTTAAAACTTCGATAAGTTGTACTTAACCCTAAACGTGTTGTGTGTATGTGTGTGCATCTACGTTATTATTTACATACTCAAATAACTATTATTGCTTGTCTTTCTATTGCTAATACCTAAGAGAAATCACGTCACTCGATAAATCACAAAATATTCTTAATAAAAAATCTCTACAAATTCATTTCACACGCTACTTTCGTAAATTAATATAGAAGAAATTGCCCTTGATATACAATTTATCGGTAGACTGGCGGAGGTGAGCGCACGCGATATGAAACGAGTCTCAAATGACACGTTGATCGTCGTGTGGGTTCCAGACTTATACGCTATGTGCTTGACAAAATAGGAAAACTAAAAAATACACACACAATAAAAGACTAGACGCGTTTGTTTAGGGGTTCTAAGTACCATTAGGATGTAACAAATGCGGGTAGAATTAGAAACACACAAAGACCTCGCTTTTTTATGTGGGAACGTTCAATTTTTATTTTTCATTGTATGTAAGCTAGGGTATTAAGAAACGTAATTAAATTTGTTATTAGTATTAATGCTAAATTTATTGAAAATTTTGTGGTAAATTTTAAAGAAATTTTTTCAGAAACTTCTACCGAGAATCAGAACCAAATTAATATTTTCAAACTAAGTCTTATTGTAGTGTAAATTCCTTAAAGAAATTTTCAGTTAGTGTAGGTATATAAAATTACTTTTTAAAATATTATCGGTAAATCAAAGAACATACGACATTAATAATCTTGTTTATGTGCAAAAGTTGTTTTGTTTGTGAGTAAAACTCGTCACTTTTACAAATTAACAATTAGACATACAATCCAACGATAATATTATGTAAATTACGCTTTCAATGTACATAATAAATGATATAAACCGTAACTATCTGCACAAAATTCATTTAGAATGTTAATAACGTATTACGTTCACGAAATTTCACGACACTACTCGTATCTGCTCCATTTGGCAACTGTTAACATAACCTTGGTTAGCTGTAAAATAATGTAAAATATACACATACAAGCAAGATACATTAAATTAAACCTCATAACCTACAAAACATTTCTGGAATACATAAAAGTGAAAAAAAAATATTTAAAAATAAGTATAAAACAATGTCTCTTCCCGCTGTCTGTATGCTTAGATCTTTAAAACTACGCAACGAATTTTGATGCGGTTTTATTTGGTAAATAGAGTGCTTCTATAAGAAGGTTTATATGTATAATACATGCATAATATAGTAGAGGAGAACTGATAGTTTTTGCAACCGTACGAAGCCGAGGTGGTTCGCTAGTTTAAAAATTTATTCATTCACCTCTAAATCTTATAGGTAGGGATCCCTAGTACATATTTTCACCTGATTACTATCAAGCTAATTTTTCATCATCAACTTTGATGACTTCGTAAGGTCATCAAAAATTATTACTAACCAGCTGATTTTTTTTTTCTTTTAGTTAGTTAATATTTATATAATTTGATGATAATATTGTCCTACAAATTGCGTGGTACGTTATCCCGGTCCTGCGCTCACTGCTGCTCTATCTCCTGCTAACTCTATTATCTACCACAATCGAGAGTTTTCGAAGAGGAACTTTTAAGTTCGTCTCATGAAAATGAAGCTACTCCCGAAAAATTAGCTTGATAGTAATCAGGTGAAAAATATGTACTAGGGATCCCGTACTATTAAGACGTTGCGCGTTCAAACGTCATTCTCACTTCACGTCACATTGGTACTGTTTCAGACGATTTCACTCCTCATACTTTTTTATACCACGGGGACTATAATTATGTATAATTTCTTAACGAGTAAATTCTGAAAAAAAAAAACAAATACAAGCAGTAGTTTAGGCACGAGGTAGACATCTAAAACCACGTCGCAAAAATATTAAACATATTCTATTTAATGCCTCTCCATTGTATCACATTCTTTATACTTAGGGAATACTGAAAGTTTCTGGATCTGGCCACTTACAATAAAAGAATTAAAAATACAACTATGGAATTCGAAAATGGAACTCATTCGGAGCATGTTACTCTTTGATTTGCGAGATTGTCTTTTGTTTTTTCATTGTGGCGCCCTTTCGAAAATGGAGTGTCGCTGTCAAAATGAATTTAACTCGTGAACATTTTCGTTCGATGATTTTTTATGACTTTCGTTGTGGTTTAAGTCAGCAAGAGTGTTTCTAGAGACTGCAATTGGCATTTGGGGACGAAGCACCATGTCGCAGCTCGGTGTATTCGTGGTTTGGAGAATTTAGACGTGGTCGTGATCATCTCCATAACGAGATACGTGAAGGTCGGCCGGAAACTGCGGTTACTGAATCAAATATTGATACCGTAAGATAACTAATTTAAAGTGACAAAAAAATTACTTGTCATCAAATTCGTACCTTATTAGGCATTGGAATGAGCCAAGTGCAAAATATTTTATATGTGCATCTGAAGGTTCGGAAGCTTTGCACTCGATGGATACCACATGATTTAACGGAAGACCAGAAACGGCTGCGTGTCCAATGTGGCCGTAAAATGATAAAAAAGTTTAACGGAGGACAGTCATTGGCTGTCTATAATATCGTAACAGGTGATGAAACCTGGGTGTGTTGGGTGCTTTGAACCCGAAAGAAAAAGCCAGTCGGCAGATTGGGTCTTCCCTTTGAAGATTTACCTACGAAAGTTAAGAAGAGTCGAAGTATTGGTAAACAAATGGTTGCTTCCTTTTTCGGAAAATCAGGACATTGCACGACAGTATCGCTTGAAAATCAAAGTGACAGTGAACAGTGACTGCAGATTGGTACGTTAACACTTGCTTGCCTAGAGTCTTGATAAAAGTTAGAGAAAAGCGTCCTCGAAGCAATGTCGTCCCTCACCACGATAACGCATCTCCACACTCCGCGAAGGTAACGGAGGCCTATTTGAAGGCTTCAAATGTGGAATTGATGACGCATCCGCCCTACAGCCCGGACCTCGCACCCTTTGACTTCAAACTGAGAGGTATACGTTTTACGAGCCCTGAATCAGCAGTGAATGCGTTCAAAGAAGCCATCGAAGAGGTCCCTAAGGAAGACTGATCCAACTGTTTTGTACAATGGTTTCAGCGAATGCACAAATGCATTAATTGCGGGATAATATACTTCGAAAAACAATAAATAGAATCTTAAGTCGATATCTTGTCTTATTTATTAGAATCCAGAAACTTTCAGTATGCCCCACGTAGACCTCGATAAAATTACGAATAGTCAGAGGCAGTAAACAAGAGACGTATCTAGATCAGGCGATGCAGCGGGGGTCGACTAGTGTATAAATAAAACGGTTAAAGTGATGTAAAGTCACATGGGTAACGACCTCGAGCTGCCCATCTGTAACAAATAGCTGCTTAAATCGAATCCGTAACGATCACAGCCTTGCCTATACAATAAACTATTCAAACAAACGCGACTAATAAAACTACACGAAAATTAAAATTGAAACTTTTAATCAATCTTTCAATTTATTGATTTAAAAGATTAAAAAAAATGAATACTAATGTAGCCTATACAAGTATACAATGACATTTTTAAATGATCCCGACTTATAAATGTTCCAAATTGTACATTATCGATATAAAATCTACATAAATTTATCTTTTCAAAGGCTTTCATCTTTCAATTTCTTCATTAAAAGAGTTTTTAAAGAGTTATTGCTATAACGCGTGCGTGTGACAAGACTTCCTATAATAAACACGTCTCACATATTTCCTCGTCAAACAATCGTGCCAATCTTCAATCAGTTATGTTTTATATGTCAATTACGTATATTAAGTCACCTGCTTCGACCTCAGTAAATATAGGAAGTGTCGTTCGTGCTCAATATTACCTTGACCTTTGACCATGAAAATTTCGCTACGGCCGCTGACGCTGTTATATCGATGGGTATTTTGCTATTTTGCGCTTACTCAAACCTTTGGGTAAAGAAATTAAACAGATTTTTTTGCTCTCTGAAAATTTATACTTGAATAGTAAGTTTTTATTTATAATCAAGTTTGCTTTGTTACTTAAGTTTGAAAATTAGAAAATCGAATTTTTTCAGCTGTAGATATTTCAATAGAACGTTTTAATAAACAGATCTCAGTTTAAAAAAAAAAAATTCCTAAATCTTTTCATCGGTATAACAGAATTGAAAATCGGAACGGCGCTATTATCAACTTCCATTACATTTTACATCATTGCATCGATCCATAAAACTTAATAAAATTGTTTAGTTAAATGGAACGAAAAATATAAAAAAAATTTATGCGTATAAATTTAGTATTTTTTCGTCAATTTCGTTTTAATTGAGATTTAATGTGCCTATACTTGAATACATTCACGATTCAGCCTGTAATATGCCACTGTTGGGCATAGGCCTCTTCCCCATGTAGGAGAAGGATCGGAGCTTAATCCACCACGCTGCTCCAATGCGGATGGCGGATATGGCTTGAACACATTATAAGGAACAAATAGTAATAAATGTCTGATCGTTTATTTGAAAACTATATCTCGGAAAACATGATTTGTTAAAGACCGGCTATAAAACATCGAGCTGAAACTCTTAAAAGTGCAACAAACTTGAGTGCAAACAGCCTGTAGGTCTACCATGAGTTTTTGTTACAAGCGCACATGACGTAACTACAGTAGTAAACGTAGAAACGCAACTGCAATATTTAAGATTTAACTATACTATACCTATTATGAGTATTTCTAAATTTTACTATAGAGTTTATCGAGCACTCGATAAGACTTATAGTTTTAAATGCGTTATATTGCGTATTAGTTACTAGGTAATATCTTTATCTTTCTTCCAAATAGAAAACTACACTCGCTAACGTGTATCGTCTCTGGAAACTCATGGTAGACGTACTGGTCTTATAATTACAACTGACAATAATAATTACATTTGAAAGTTCCGCACATCTTAGAACATCGTTGATATGCCAATAAAACCATGATTATGATTAAAAAGTATTTTCTTGCAAGAAATAACTTGCACATGTAACGTTTGTATAGATCCAATTTGCAAGCAAAACATGTATGACGGAAATAAAGAGGCAAGGTCATTAGAATTGCACATTAAATATGGAAAATTAATACAGCCATCTGTTCTTAATTTCCTATCATAGTATCTTGACAGCATTGCCACACTTCTGCAACTTTGTCTAAGGAAAAACTGGTACGATAAAACATTTCTTGCGTACAGCTTATTATAAAATTCCAATTTTTTTTTGTTTTGCACAAAATAAACATCGGCTATGTGATCGCGGCCTTCAACGCTTGATTGAATCGGGCAATCAACAAATCGATTCGCTTCGTTAATCCATAAAATAATTCTGCTATTATTAAATTTGCTTTGACGAAAAAAATATTTTATAATATAACAAACCCGACAGACTTTCCTGTCTTGCCAACTGTCCCACGCGTGAAGTTTAAAAAAAGAAAACAATATCTGTATATAGAAATATACCTTAGATATACTCTCATACCTACCAACACACCAAAAAAAAATTTCATAATTGATTCGTTTCGGTGGAGTACTACCACAAACGACACGTGATTTTTTTAAATATATTTGATTATTATTTGTAATGTGAATCACGCGACACGTGATAATAGCAATAAATTATATCGAACGCAGCGCCTCGCCGGTGTCAACGACTCCCGTATAAAAAATATAAATAAACAAATGGTTACTTCATGATGCGAGACTATTATTGTGTAGCGAACGACCTTGCCACCGTTCTGGCCCTACTTCGGGTGCCGATGACTTCTGTGCCCTTAGCACGAACATCTATCGAATTCGAATAGTAAGCGTCATCGTATCGCTATCGAAAAATTTTATATGAAAACTTGTGCAGCGCCACGACTTGCGTAAGGAGAACTAAAAATTTAAAGCACGTACAATTATCGTCTAGCGTTCGTATCGCCTTCGAATCGCCTTCGAATAGCTATCGAACAGTAAAGTACGCAATTGTATGAAAACCGGCAGCACGAACTTTATTTTGACGTGCGGTATCGTAGAGTTCGAAGGCTGGCTATCGAAATCTTTCTCACTGGCTAAAAACACAGTGACAAAATCTTCGAGTAACATCTTTTATTGTTAAATATTATTTCTTATAGTATTTTGTGCCGGAATTGTGTTTAAATAAAATGTTACGAAGCTGGCGAAGCCGTCCTCCTATAAATTATTATTTTGCGTGGCGATTAGCAGAAGAAATTAGAGATGAAGAGAGGGACATTAAAAAGAGAGAAATACATATGAAAAACGAGTATATTTTTATTTACATTCCTATTCCTTTATTTGGTATAAATAATATTCATAATTAATAAAAAAAACTTAAATTAATGTTAAATACATACTCTCATTACGTACTACCAATAACAATGACCTTTTTTATTATATTTTATAAAAATATATTTTTTAAAAATATAAAAATATTCCTATGGGATAGCGAGGGAGATTTTTTAAATCTAAAAAAATATTCCTATGGGATAGCGAGTAAAAGGTTCCTAGGGATAACGTATAACTGGGCATTTCTAAAGTCCACGCGATCGAAGTTGCGGGCAAAATCTAGTAATTAATAAGTATTTAATTTTTCATTATATTACCTTTCCATAAATTCACCATTATTAAAAACTGAGTATAACTTGTCTTCATTTTTTAAAACTTTTTAAAACTTGCGCACGTTTTCGTAACAAGACGACCAAGGAGGCAACTAACATAAACCAAGCAGACTCTAAAACCATTATTACTACAACGTCGTGCCTCAGATTAAACACTTAAAGCACTTGAAATAACAAAATATTTGAGAAATACACCTTATTTGTTTACAAACTTATGAACAAAAAAAGTAATCTTTGGGTACGTTCAAACTACACAGCACAGCTATTGATACAACATCGAAATTCGAAACCTATTTTTATAATCGTTTAATAAATAGGAATCAAAAGAAAAATATTGCGTCGAAACAAATTTTATCTTCTAGAATACCATTAATGATGTAGAATATTTTTTGGAAGCTTGTACTGAAAATTAAATTAAGAAGCATACTTATAACTATGTTTTAGAACGCACCGTTCGCTTTTAGTCATTCAAATTACGCATGTGACGTCACATTCGTGACGTATTACTTTCGAACACTCGATAGCGAGCGCTTTTTGTTTCGTGCTGCCGAATTAAAAAGTAAACGTATCGAGTTCGTAATCGAATCGTAGGTTTTTACGTTTACTATTCGAATTCGATAAATGTTCGTGCTTAGGGCACTGATGCTTTCTACTACTTTTTATACGTAAACTGGCCTATTAATCATTAAGTACATGTTTAACGACTTCAAAAAAAAAAAGAAGTAGATTCTAAATTTGACTTTATTTTTTTGTTACCTCATAACCTTTTACCGATGTACTTATTTTGTTTTTTTTTTTTTTTCGTAAGCTGGTGCGTGTCACGTGGTCCTATTGAAATGACAAACAGTCTTTGAGATATTCCTTAATAATATGAATATCAATGTAAAATAATCTGTTTTTTTTTTCATTTGAAACAAGATTCATTGATCTTTTAAACTGGTATGTCGTCTAGTCTTATACTTGAGACATTTGATGAGATCTTACATTGAGTTCGAGATGAGAATCCGGATCCGAATGAAAAAAAAAATATATTTATTTGTTTGCTTAAATTTCGTAAGAGTTCTGTTTCTCGTTAAATAAGATTAGTGGGTGTTGCAGTTCGAAAGGGGTTGTTGGAGAATTCCGTTCTAAATTATCAAGAGTCGATTTAAGTCGGGTTGTACGTAAATAAACAAGCGCGCACCTGCTCGTGCGTTGGACGTTATCTCTTCTATAATATAATGCGAATACGCCGATGCTCTAAATACTTAGACACAGGCGACCTTGATTCGATATTTTGCAGTTAATTTTATTAGTTTTTTTTTCAAATTTCCTGTTTATTTTGTTTTGTTTTTATATGTAAGTAGCGACCCGCCCGGGCTTCGCACGGTTGCAAAAACGATCAGTGTTATTCTACTATATTATGCATGTATCTATTATAGATATAAACCTTCCTCTGGAATCACTCTATTTACTAAAGAAAACCGCATCAAAATCCGTTGCGTAATTTTAAAGATCTAAGCTTACAGACGGCGGGAAGCGACTTTGTTTTATACTATGTAATGATACTGGATACCTTTTTTCAATAAGTAATATATCTTATGTGCAGAAGAAGAAACGGGAAAAATAATCACTAAAATAAATAAGGGGGAAATCACTAAACACATAATGCATATAAAATCGTTATTTCTTAAACATTAATAAGTTTATTTTATTTAAAGATATCGCAATGTTTTTTTTTAGATATTTTCCAATTGTGGTTTGTATCTAATTGTAAGAAATAAACTAAAAAGATATTGGTATCAAACCAAACGTTTTCTTGATAAGCATTGTTGTATGCTCAGACCTCCATCATTTATTTCTTATATCATGATTCTCATTTTAATTAAATCGATTCTTCTAATAATGTTAATCATATTTATTACTAATAAAGCCCATTTCGCTTTGTTCTCATTTCACATTACAATGTTTTATTATCTCAATTTACTCTCAGCTAACGACAGCATTGCCTCACACATATTATCTCGCTCCACGATTTCTGCACGATTTTCTGTTATAGCCGCTGCTCAAATAACGCGTCATATTGTTATGCATTTATATTTACTTATAGTTCGACGTCTACGCCTCGATACTTGATGCAAAAGAAATTAGTTTATAGGTTACGGTAAACTTAGTAGTCTTATGATTAAATTAAAAAAACTGAATTTATTTTCTTATTTTGTTTTCATGACACAAAAATCAGTAAGATAAAATTCTGAGTTAGAGGTTATACTCGTACATTATTATTTTATTTTATTACGTATTGTGTGGGTTTCAACCCACGATATATATTTTTTTATTTGTTGCCTTATTTTTGCCATATAAATTTGTTATTGTGTTTAAGTTTACAAATATGTCTACTAAAACTGTTCTGCAAACAAATATGGTTAATATTAACACTAGTAATATAAATCATATTGATAATATCGTCATTAAATCACTTCGACAATGTCATTTGAATGATTTATCGACTTCCTTAATAAAAAGAAACTAGTCTCGATTATGAAGTAGGACCGTTTTGTAGGTACAAGGTAAAGGAAGTAAGTCCGGTCAAGGGCGTTGTCCGGCACATTGATGGCTTCTACCTGGAATTGCGCATTCCTTATAAATAGAATAAGTAATATCATAAATCCGTTTGGTCTTCTTTGAACTATTTGACGACGTGTTAGGGCATTGGTCGCAGGCCACAGCACTAGTTATTGTGCTGTCGGTCGCGGGTTCAATACCCGGTCATGGCAAACATTTGTATATGTCATACAAGAGTTTGCCGCAGTCTCGTGGTAAATCCTAGTCGTGGCCGTTGAGTGTTAGGCGTTTGTTATGTTTATTTATTTTTACAATGTTTATCTTCCATTATCTTAGAGTGTCAAAGACCTGATAACAATGATGTAACAAACCAAGTGTTTATCCGTCGAATCGTAAAACGTGCAAGGGACTCCGTAATGTATATTACCTGTATCCTTAGCTGCGTAGGACTGAGGCGCCATCAACGCCCTCGCACTGCGTCCATTGCGTCAACTTGGTCAACTGGCCTATGAAACTTGAAACGTCCAGGGTCTGGGTGCTTTGTGAGAATTATTGCTCGTGACATATTTTTATCGTTCAACCTTAAAGTTTATGAAATGAAATATTATTCAATTTGCAATTGAGCGGTATTGTAAATGAATACCTACGGCAGTTTTGATCGAAATTGTAAATCGATTTACCACAACTGATTAAAGCTATTGTTAGTGGGAATTTAGTTTAACGGTACAATAATTTTATTGTATTATATTTTATGTTATAAACGCGGAAATCGATAAAACGACTGCTGATCCGAAGCTGGACATATTGTGTGTAAATTATTTTGTGCTTAATCTCATGGAAATTTGAGATATGATTACATAACACGCAGTAGAACAAACTAGTGTTTAAGTAGTCCTTTGTCCAGCATGTCAGCAGTTTTTCATAGTTGGGACTTTTGCAAAAAGGTAAAGGTTGGTCTGGGAAAGATGATCTGTTATGGCATTTAGTTCATATGGAATTAAAAATTATACAATTAAAAAAAAGTTACTATAAATGGAATAAACATCCAGATTTAGTTACTGAAAATAGAAGTCAAGTTTTCCTTAATAATTTTGAAGTATTCGTTCATCGATGAAACAGTCTTCGGTATAATTATTATGAACGATGAGCAACTCGATATAGTTATAGATACGTGATTACATCGGCAGGATATGAGCCAGTTTCTTATCTGTCCCCGCGTTACATTACAGAACAATTATCATAAACTCGTATAAAGGTTGAAGCCCTTCTATTGGCAATGTTAATCATTACATAGTTTAAAATAAAGTCGCTTCCCACTGTCTGTATTGTTAGATCATATAAAACTACGCAACGGATTTTGATGCGGTTTTCTTTAGTAAATAGAGTGATTCCAGAGGAAGGTTTGTATGTATAATACATGCATAATGTAGTAGATAAGTAGAGGAAGACTGATCGTTTTTGCAACCGCACGAAGCCGGGGCGGTTAGCTAGTTTAGTTTCATAAAATATAAATAGTATGTAAAAATAATTAAGTTCAACATACGTCAGTTACAAAGGTAAGGTAACTTAATGCCTGTTTTAGGTAAATGCTGTTATGACTACATTATTTTGGTAATCTATATAATAAACTAGCTTCTGCGCGCGACTTCGTCGGCGTGGACTCCGCTCCTATTGGTCTTAGCGTGATGATACATAGCCTATAGCCTTCCTCGATAAATGGGCTATCTAACACTGAAAGAATTTTTCAAATCGGTCCAGTAGATCCTGAGATTATCGCGTTCAAACAAACAAACAAACAAACAAACAAACAAACAATCAAACAAACTCTTCAGCTTTATATATTAGTATAGATATGAAGAACGAAGTCTGTCCGGGCAGCTAGTAAAAAATAAATGGATATAAAACCAGACACATGCCATATATTGGAGAGACACAAATACAAACAAAGTCTGCAAACTATTACTACAGACTAGAGTAGTATAGTACATATGTCGTCCCGCAAGGTTCTGTGCTGTCTCCAACGCTGTTTCTTCTGCATATCAACGACTTACTATCTATTGACGGCATTCGTTGCTATGCGGACGACAGCACTGGGGACGCTTTCTATACAGGCCGTGCAAACATCCCTCGTTCCGCTGTGGTAGAAAGTCGCGAACAACTTGTGTCTCAAATCGAGAGTATTCTTTCCAGAGTCTCCGATTGGGGTCGAGACAATCTAGTACAATTTAACCCATCCAAGACACAAGTTTGTGCGTTCACCGCTAAGAAAACCCCATTCACTGTGGCCCCTCAATTCCAGGACACACCCCTTATCATCTCTAGCAGTATTGGTATCCTTGGTGTCGACATATCCAGCGACGTCCAGTTCCGATGTCACCTGGAAGACAAGGTCAAACTGGCATCCAAAAAACTCGGTGTGCTCAATAGAGCGAAGCGGTACTTCACGCCGGGGCAAAGACTGCTTTTATATAAATCGCAAGTCCGCCCCCACATGGAGTACTGCTCTCACCTCTGGGCGGGAGCACCGGCATACCAGCTTGGTCCTCTCGACTCGGTTCAAAAGAGAGCTGTGAGAATTGTCGACGATCCAATACTGACGAGCGATATTGAGCCCTTAAGTCTAAGAAGAGATCTTGCATCCCTATGCGTGCTCTATCGTTTGTACAATGGGTTGTGTTCCGAAGAATTGTTCGAGATGATGTCCACGGCCACTTTTTACCATCGCACCGCTCGCCATCGACAGGGAATTCATGCTCACACATTGCAGCCCAAATGGTCCCGTACAGTTCGGTTTCAGAGGAACTTCCTCCCACGGACCATTCGGCTGTGCAATGAACTCCCTGCCGAGGTTTTCCCACAATGCTACAGTATGGGGTCCTTCAAGAGGGGAGTAAATAGGTTTTTGAAGGGTCGGCAACGCGCATGTGATGCCCCTGGTGTTGCAGGCGTCCATAGGCTACGGTAGCCGCTTACCATCAGGCGGGCCGTATGCTTGATTGCTACCGTCGTGGTATAAAAAAAAAAATATATATATTTACTGTTAGTTTCATTCAACACAAATATAGTGTACCTACACTCACAAGTCAAAAGTACACCCTGTACACCTACCTAGGTGTACAGGTTGTACTTTTGACTTGTTCATTGAAACACTTTCGTTTTCTCGACGCTAAAAGTATCCTATTTATTTTTTAATTTTCGGCGAACTCTCAGTCTTGTTTTAAATGTTTTAATTCATTCACAATCAGTATTTTTTGCATGACGAGTCGCGAGATGGGAGATATTGGAAATTTTACTGTGATTATTTATTTGATATTATATTGATAGTAGAAGAATAGTTTTTTTTTATTATTATTCAATTTAGATATTAACAATTGTCAAACGATAATAGAACTTACAAAAAAATATAATATGAATAAATTGTCTTTAAAGCATTCGAATTGGATCACAAATACTACATTAGCTACTAAAGCAGCTATTATACTTCTGCCAATGATAGACAAGCGACCTTAAAAACTAATCTATTGTCTGATGTCGTATCCGGTGTTTAAATTCAAATTATACATTTACGGAAACATAGGAGGAAGAAGGTGAGTAGCTTCCTTTTAAGCTAGATTTTTTTTTGCCTACACGACGGCAGTTAATTGCTATTTAATTGCGAAGTAAACGCATCGCGAACTCCTGCACGTAATGCATATTCAGCGATCGATTGCAAAACAGAAGCATTATTGTTTTCTCCATTTATTCTTTCGACAGCCGTGGGTGCTGACTTGCTGAGGAAGTTGCATCAGAACGTAGCTCTTATCCATCGAGCCTCATAATTTACACCCACTGCCGCGCCGGAGACCAATGAGGCTTTGACATGTGAATTCGTCGTAAAATGCAAAATTTATGTCCAATAATCAATATGGGAAGATAGTTGCCTATTAAATATAACTGAATAATATTAAACGGAGTTTACCGTAGTGATAAGTACTAACTATACGCTGTGTATGTGTTCCGCATGATCAAACATAGCCTACTGGGCGTCCGTCCAAATACCTCAGTCTCCAGTTTTCGTTGATACAAGCTTTCAATACGGCGTGTCATCGGCAATGTTTTAAAGATTTTTTTTAAAATTTCAACAAGAAAAATGTTAAAATCTTTTCAGGAGTGTGCTAAGACCACACGACTGAAGTAAAACTTCTTTAGCTCCATCTAACTTATATCTCTCTTTCAACTTCCGATCGCCTCACCTGATCACACTTTTCATAACGCTCCTCACGCATTCACATAAAACTCTTTTCCTGACTACAAGGAACATAACAAAAAAAGAATTATCCGATTGGTACAGTCTTTCAGAAGTTACGCGCGTACAACATATACATACATTAAATATTGATGGCGAATCTTTAAAAAATTAAAACTCCCGACTCATCCATGATTCACGTCTCCCATCAACTGGACCGTCTGTATTAAAATTAAACATATTAATCTTAGATATCTAAATCGTCACACGGAGAAATAACAACGTATTTCTCACTGTTGAAAGATTAAATCTCGTCTCACAATTGCTCTAAGGCAGCCTTTCCCAAAGTGGGCGATAACGCCTCCTTGTGGGCGCTGTTGGCCTAAAGGGGGGCTGGGTAAGAGACCCAGAAAAGAAATAGGGGCGTTGTGTAGAGGCTTAGGGTTTATTAGAATTAATGCTTAATCTCCGCTAATATAGCTCTCAATAATTAATTTAATTTGAAGTTATAGTGGTTTTTAAGTAGTTGAAAAATGGGGGCACTAAAAAATAATTTATTCTCAAAGTGGGCAGTAGACAAAATAAGTTTGGGAATGCCTGCTCTAAGGTGTGCCTATGTTCGCTCTCGTCAACAAAGGGTTTCGAGTTGCTCCTTTGTGTTCGGTTCGTTAAAATGGGATCAAGTGGTCTGTCAATTAAAATCGCTTACTTTTTGCATGGCATTCAAATTAGACCATTGTTTGTTCTCGACAATCTCGACAGAAAACCTATTGAGCTATTATCCTTGAAATATAATAGTACGTACAATAAGACCGATAATATTTCGTATCATGATAATCTATAGTACCTACCTATACAGATTTTATAATAAAAGTCTCTAATTTTCATATTTTTTTTTCAGGTAAGTTTCTCGTATCGATATCATCAGCATGTTATACTATGGTAAGGACTTAATGTTCACACTTATATTTATCTGTAGTAAACAAATCGAACGCTACGGAACCTCATAAAGCTACAAATCAATAGCCATACTTAGATCGTTAAGCTAAATAAATAGTTTTCTCAACAAAATTTTGCTAATCTTGATAGTTGTTGACTTTTTGTTTGATTATTTCTTCACTTTCAAATTTTTTTTAAACTTAAAAAATAAAATAAAGGTTTAATCAAAAATGTTCAAATAAAGATATTCAAGATTTCATATCTTAACAAAAATTTGTGTATGTATATTAAAAGCCGTTTCTAAACAGTACGATAAAAGAATTGAACAGTACATAAAAATAACAAATAATAATTATTCAGTGGTTAACGGCTCTTCAATCAATCAACAGCAGACACAATACAAGTGATAATTCTGAAACGCATAACAAGATCTAATTATAAGTGTTGCTGAGCAGCGAAGGACGTCGACGACGCAGGATGCACCGGACTGACGCACATAGAGTACCGTTGAACATCAATCTCTAAGGCGGTCTGTACTACGACGACCATTATTACAAACTAGCTTCTGCCCGCGACTTCGTCCGCGTGGACGAATACGAACGACGAATAGGAACAATTGAATTCTGTCATACATGATTTTTGCGTAACTTTAACTGTTTACGCAGCGCACACAGCTGAAGCTCTCAAAAGGAAAAAAACCCCGACTTTGAAACATTCTTGATTGGTGCGCCGCTCCTATTGGTCTTAGCGTGATGATATATAGCCTATAGCCTTCCTCGATGAATGGGCTATCTAATACTGAAAGAATTTTTTAAACCGGACCAGTAGTTTCTGAGATTAGAGAGCTCAAACAAACAAACTCTTCAGTTATAATATTTGTATAGATACCTTATGTGCACATTGATATATAATATAACACGCTATGAGCATAAGTGACGTAACGCGCTCATGTGTCTTGAGTTAATGGACGTTTTAGAATATAAATGTGTATTGCATATGCTTATTCGAGCTGTAGTATTTTTTTCAATAATAGTTGGTTATATAAATATTTAATATAATCGTAACGTAGGTATGTATATGACTTATCGTCTATAATCTATATATTCTCCAATATAAATCTATATATTAATACGTGAAGCAAAAACTTTGTACCCCTTTTTACGGAAATTGCGCGTACGTAGGATTATGAAATTTCGCACACTCATAGTTTATATAGAGAAGGAGTGCGGAATGCTAATATTTTTTCAAAACTATACATAAAATATACATTAAATTAATAAAAAAATCATAACACACACTACAGCACTCACACACGCATACTATACTATTTGTTGATTGTCAAAGTCTGTACTCAAGTTGAATTTTTTTTAAAAGGTTTTTTTTATAATTATTTGGTTTTCTTGGATTAAAATTTTTAATCATGGTCGAATTTCGACCTCTGGGCGACCACTAGTTAGAATGAACCGCTAATCTCGTCCGCGGCTAGACCTATTCTAGCCGATTTTTTTTTCTTATACTTTCTAGAACGTTCTTACGGAATGAAAAATTAAGAAAATTGACCTTCTGGTCAATGTGTCAATTCAAATGTGTGTGTGTGTGTAACAATTATTTAAACTTCACGCGTTTGACACTTCGCAAGACAGGACGTCTGCCTGGTAAACTAGTTGTTATATTTAACGGGTAAATTAATTATCGGAAACATTTCTACTGAGAGATTAAAACAAAGAGAGCTAATAATAAAAGTATGTAGCTTTAAATTAATGTTAATCGTCAGTATGTCTGTACGTAAGTCTTCAAGATGCGGAGGGATTTTAAACTAGCGCCTTCGGATCAGCGGCAGGAATGTTATTTATAGTACTCATAAGCCCTTCGGCACGTCGTCGGACGTCCATTCCTCAAGTTCTTAACGTATTTCGTAACGCACCGTTTCGACTTAATATTTTAGTATACTAAAATTCCTTTATCGGTTGATATGCAGTACCTACCTATATATAGCTATGTATGTTTCAGACAAAATACAGTCTGTAACTACTTCTTCGAGGATTATTTTATGTATGGAATTATTCCTTTTTAAAATGATTCGCTGTTGGTACTATGTAGGTACTTATAACACTTTTAAATCCAATGTATGCTATAGTATAAATCCTTTTCAATGGATCCCGCATTTTTTAAAGATTAGCTACAAATTTTGCATGCCGTAGTATCGTAAAAATATTTATTTAATAAATAGATCGTTATTTTGAAATTAAAAAGTGGACACCTAATTTTGTTTTACTTTTTCTAAAAATAATGTATTGGGATTTTTTTCTGTATTTTTTATCTCAGTAATATGAAACACAAAAGTCATTTCCTAATAATGCTATCCGAATGAGCGATAATTTTAATTACCATTAAACTAATTAAATAATAAATAAATAAATTAGCCACCCCACCACCACTTTTCGATAGGCAAGTTATCATAGCCATATTTATTTATAAACTATATTTGATAAAAAAATATGTCTCATCGAGTTATCAGATCGGTGAAGGTCGCTCTTCCACGTCTCTTAGACCATTAAATTAAAATTCGCTATAAAATGCGCTATGCAAAAGTTTGAAAGCATTCACAATAAAATCTCGCTGAGCTTAATCAACTTAACTTTGTCGTCCTAAATGAGTTTCACTCCTGTTTTCCCACACAGTTGGCTTTTTAGTTCCTTCGCTCCAGACGGGTTCAGAAATTCAGCTAATCCAATACAAGCAATCAGGCTAATGAACTTTATAACTCTATGCCTATCCAACCTTGGAGTGTCTGGGTACATTCTTAAAATTATACTGTTTTTACAAAATACGCTAAAATGTTTTGCAAGACAAATGCACAATAAATATAAATATCTACAACACAAACACACGCTCGTCTGTTCCTAAAGTAAGCAACTTAGTATAATTAATGCTTGTGTTATAGGTAACAGCCGACTGGTATAGCTAATTTTTTTTTCGATAAACACATATAAATACTACATATATAAATAAATGTATATTACACCCAAACTCGGGGACCCACAACCCCCGGAGCAGAAAGCAGGGTCACTACAAACTGCGCCAACGGGCTAGTCAAACAATGAAGAAAACTTACGTAAACCGTAGATTTATTATTCGCAATGTGAAAATGTCTTCCTGTATCATCGCGTTCTATTCGAGATTCTTAAAACTTAAACAGAAGCGTGTCTAATCCTTAAATAAGTATTACAAAAACCTATCAATGAACCATCCCCTGATTACAAATCCGTTGAGTACATTAAACAATCAAATCAATTCATCTCAACAATCAAAATGAAATCGAAAGTATTCAAGAATCAATCAATGCAGTTATTGTTTATTATTCTTGCTTACAATTCGACGTCGGCACGAAAATAAACAATTCGTATTTACAATGGGAAGTCATCTGTTTTGTGCGCATTTATTATTGGGAAAGTGAACGTAGAAGCATTAAATCAAGAATGCCAAATTATATTAAATACTTTGAGGTCTAAAACAAAAAAAAATCTAGAAGATAACGCTCTTCTTATAACAATATGTTGCAACGAAGTAGCATAAAGTTACTTAATTGTATCTTACTAACTTTGTCCCGCGGTTTCACCAGCATTCATTTTAGGAAAATATTGCCTACCTCGGTAAAAGGGCTATCCAACACAAAAATAATTTTTCAATTCGAAGTAATTCCTGAGATTAGCGCTATAATATTAGTATGGATTTAATCAAGTGTACTAAATCATCTTAATTATCTCACGTTCCAAAACCAAAAGATTTTATGGAAGAGAACGCAATCTTTGCAAGGTAGAGCGTTGCAACGGATAAGAATATTTTTTTTCTTATTATATACCTACCTCCCTATATTTCGGCGTCTGCATTGTAACAATTTACAAATTAAAATGACAATAGCGTAAGTCCCGTACAATCAAAAGTGTTCCTTGATTATGTTATACTAGCTGTGCCCCGCGGTTTTGCACGCGTTAATTTGAAAAAAAAGCCTATAGCCTTCCTCGATAAATGAGCTATCTAACAATGAAAGAATTTTTCAAATCGGACCAGTAGTTCCTGAAATTAGCGCGTTCAAACAAACAAACTCTTCAGCTTTATAATATTAGTATAGATTTCTTATTACCTACATTATGATCTCACCAAAATTTGTTTTTATTATTCTTATCAAACCGTGAATCATTAAAGTTTATCACGATGACGTTCAGCTACATCTCGCAGAGTTCCTTCAACTCTGTGCTCCTGACGACGCGATATTGACTGAAGTGCTGTTTTTTTTTCCTTTGTATCAAAGCATGCGTGCTTTGAAAAGAGTTTTTGTAGTTTTTTCTACTTTTGTATTTTTGCTCCACGAACAGATAGCTAAGCAAGGGATAAAAGGTCTTAGACCTTGAGCAAAGGATCGCTCCTGGAGAATTACGAATGAGATCAATTATTTAATTTTAATGCTATTTTGTACAAAACGCTTAACTTTCCAACAAAAATAAATTGAAATTTAATTTATGGTAAAATGTTGTTTTTTTTTTTTGTGAAGAGATATTTCACTCATCATACCTTTCTTTATTATAATTTTTGTAATTCTCAAAATAACAAAAGTTATTTGCAATATTTTGCTTGCCCTTTTTCATTCCAAATGAATTCATACATTACTAAATTAACCCTAAAATATAAAGGAAGTCGTACAAGTGTTTCCTCGTTGTATACAGTTAACAAATGCCAATTAAAATCTTTAAAAATAAAAATGAATCGTTAAATGTGTTTCTGAGGACGTAACTCGAGAACAGCTGGACCAATTAGGCTAGTTTTTTTTTTTTTACTTTGTAGAAGATACAGAATAAAAAATTAACGAAATAGTAAGATTTTAGAAAAATTAACGATCATCTTCATGTATTTGACAGTTTGTAAATCAGGGCAGCGACTGTCGGCTATCTAACTTAGCTAGTATCAAATAAAATAAACGAATGTCGCCTACTAAAATATATTTATTATTTTCTCTAAAAGAGCAATATTACGCCGTTTAAATCTCATTTATTGTGCTCTAATTAGCGCAGAGGATTGTTATGTATAAAATATAAATAGAGAACTTTACAGAAGGGAAAATGCATCCGTTACCGGCAAAGCGCATAAGTTAGTCATTATATGGAACACCTAGTTATCCTTTTATTGCCGACTCGTTAGTGAATGAAATATTTAACTCATATTTTTTGAACATTACAGAAATATTACGATAAGTCATACTATATTCAAAACAACGGATACTAAATAAAAACCTCGGTAAAGTAAGTAAAAAATTAGATTAACACTGCTTGAACTTGCAGGAAATGGGCGTTTTATCGATTGTCTTGTTATTGCATAAAATACCGGATAACGCATTGTCGGTAACATATGTTACGTATAAAAAATTTGTAATTTAAAATTAACAAAATCATATCAAAGCTTTCCTGACTCATTTATAATCTTCAATCCATCACGATTTACTTTTAAATCTATTTGTCATTCTTAAATCTTAACCCACTTTCGAAATTTAATTTTAACCAGCAGTTACATTTAATTATATGAGATGTTTCTTAAACCTTCCGCGACTTTGTTGCTGAAATTCTCCCGATTCTATTTCCTCATCTCAAATTTATTTTTTACTGTTTATTTATTTATTTTAATGGAAATGGTGTTACTGAATTCGATATGCCGGTAAACTCTTTGAACATAAACTGGCTCTTCTCTTCAAGGTTTTGTTATAAAATCACGTTGCAATATAACACCTGCGTTGCTATTTTGTCTGGAAAATAGTTTTTTTTTTTAAATACATAAATATTTTGTCATGACGAAATGATGCTTTATGTTATTAATGAAAATATTATAAGTAGAAGTAAAATATTAAAATGTTTGAATAATATAGTTTGTTCCAAATTTATAAAGAGAAGTGCATTATTTTGAAATAAACTTGTAAGAATTATTTACAAGTGTTATTGTTGTTTTAAATCGAAACATGTGAACAACTAGGTCAGTAGTCGAAGTCCAAATATTTTCAGTTTCGAAATTTCTAGAGCGTTGATAATGCAGCTCGCTATACGATACGCAGGCCCACACATTGTAACAAATTCCTACGAAATATGATCCATAGAAAACGCCTGCGATGCAACTAAACTATCTATTTGTTGATCGATGTTACAAGAATACCAATTCAAAATCATAAGGTTTATTTTAAAGTTTTTTGCAATCTACTGAGTGTAGTTACTAATGTATTATACTTAAAAAATTTCGTGTCCTGTACTGTTGTGTAGCACAATATGTATGTGTGTGTGTGTGTGAATTGCAATGCAGTCCTGTACTGCGCTGCTGGGTGCTGCGCAGTGGTGTACTATACTGTAACATCCTGTAAACTAATAAAACTGTAAATTCACTGCGAGGCTAATTTGTCCTATGAAAGAGAATGTTTAGAATTTAATCCATTACGATGCGCGAGTGTGGGTTTTTTTCATATGATAAATCCAAAAAATACATATAATGAAGACTACACGAAACCTAATAAAGTTAGCATTAGCTTTGTATTGAGAACAAATTAACAAATATAAATTACATTTTCATATCAATTTGTCCAAGATAATCCAGTACCAATTGAAGTTAATATCTTAAAAGAAAATGAAACAAATCTATGAAAGAATTTCTTCATAACAATATTGTCTAATAAAAGGTACATCAAAGATAACTATAATAAATATCAATAATTACAAAACTCGAAACGAGTTCAGAACGAGTTCGAAACTCAAAACAAGTTCACGTATTGAAGCTTTTTTTTCAAAAGTGTGTGAACGTTAATTTGGAGCTAGATTAAATTGCGGACGACACAAACAGATGTTACGCCCGCGGAACTCATATTACGGAACGCTTTATATAATTTCTAAAACAACAATTTAATGAACGAACACTTTTTAGATAATATCCTTTTACAATGTATAATAACTTCCATCGCTCTATGAAGAAACGTGAGAATCATTATTAGAAAGGTATTTTTTTTTGTAATTTTTCTCATTATCCAATTCGAATGTCGTTTCCCTTTCCGCGATACTATTTAGGTTTGTATACTGTTTAAATGTTTATTTATATTGTTTTACGTAATTATTTTGAAATAGTTGTTAATATTTCGTATGTGAACTCGCACTGGGATGTTAGTGGCGTAACTGTTGTTCTCGTTTTAATAATTTAATAAGTTTGTATGAAATATCGTTTAAATATGAATTAATATTGTAATTTGTATTAGAATATTATTACAAATTATTCTATATTCATCATTATTTATAGACAAATTTTTTTAAATTGATATAACTATGAATTGTACAGTGGCCATAGACCATAGTTATAAGATAGTCCCAAAAACATTTGTATGTATGTTTGTCATAGTCTGGGCGTTTGTGTTTATAGCGTGTGTTCCTGGATCGCCGACAAAGACTTTCAATCTATTGGACATTGTTGAGTCTGAAACGTTTATTTCTAAACATATATATACTAGGGGACCCGACAGACGTTGACCTGCCCGGAAAACAGCTACCAAAATTGATTGATTACATACCGATAGCAGCGCCACCTACCGGGTCCAATTGAGATAAAAACTACCCTATCTCCCAAGTTCGACCAAATTACAGATGTTTACAAAATTCGATAAAAATTGGTTCTGTAGTTTCGGAGTTTATCGTGAACATACGTCGTGACACGAAATTTATATATTCCAGCTTTTATTAAAATCTATGATAATATTTCTCGAACATTATCCATAAAGATAAAACCCGTTATAAAAAAAGGTGTGTGTGCGATTCACACACGATAGAAGTGAAACATCTTTGTCAAACTAATTAAAAAAACAACTAATTTAAAATTAGCGGCTTGTAGCGCGGCTCGACCTTCCCTGTTGTTGCCTTCCGGTTTGAAATCACAACGATTCTAAAGAAGTTTCACTTCAAAAAAATCAACCAAAACAAATACGATAACGCATTGCAACGTCATCTATAAACTCCACATCTAATCGGTATCGATTCAATGCTAATCGATATGACTGAGACGATGTTCCTCGATGGCTATCGACAAAACCGCAACCCACTATCGATAGAATGGCAAGGAGTACGGCGACCGACAGGCGACAACGAAACGGTCGGCCTTGGAACGAATTCCGGGCCATTTACTGTTACCGGTCCATCTCTATTAAACTGTCGACGCTCCCGCTGACCCGACGTGATAGTGACGAGCCTGGTAAATACTTGGTTTGATTAGTCGATAGAAAACTCTAAAAAATTATTTTCAGTGACTTTTTACAGGTACTATAAATAGGTAAAAAAAGTAAATATTGAATTTTACTTTGTTAATCACTCGGTCGTTGTTGATATATTTTTCTGTAGAATAAAATTAGTTTTAAAGTATCGTATCGGTCTCGTATCGTGAAGTGAAAGGCGCGGTACACCATACCTATCCGCTGAAATTAACTTGAGATATATCGGCATGTGATGGCTAACGGAATCGATTTGTGCCATTTCTTTTACCGTCGTCCGCAAAGATTTACTTAATGTGATGGAGATAATACTAGGGCAAAGAATATTCAATTAAATATTGATAGTTAGCCAAAAATATTGAAATATATTGTACATGTCAAACTAAGCTATCAAAGTTATTTTTCTATATATTTGGCAATCGATTTTATAGCAATTATTGTGGATTTACCTTAAATAGACCGCGAAAATGTTTATGATACTGCAATTTATATAATGTGAGCATTTAAATAAAGCACCGCCACAATGCACTCCATACCATTCGTTACGCAAAATATTTCAATACTTATTAAAATTGTGAAAGTTTTTTAGCGAGGCATCGGCCACCAGTACAAATTTAACGACCGTACAAATTTCTGCACACGCCGACTTCAGCCAAGCGGCAGATTGAATGAAACGTATAAATAAACTTAGCTTAGGTCAAAATAACAGAAATCTAGATAATAGCTTTCGTCTATAAAACGGAATTTAGCCGATAAACGAGTACAAATTGCTTTGACAATAAACATAATTTAAGGCAGAAACATCGAGTCTAATCTCTTGATCTTTAGAAATTTTACAAAAGCAATTTTAGCCGTTATCACAAGAGTACTAGGTATGTAATCGTGTGATGTTTAAGTATACTTGGTTAGGATGAAGTGGATTCTGAACATACGCGCAGAATATCCTCCTTATAGCGGAATGCGTGTCTATTACGGTAAGGTGGCGGAGATGCCGTCAGAATAGAAAATGGACAACGGGATTACACTAAAGTATCAGACTTAATGATATAACAAAATATCGCTAGAGCCTTTACCATTTGCAAATATAGCTGTGACTAGCTTCTGCGCGCGACTTCGTCGGCGTTTACTCCGCTCCTATTGGTCTTAGCGTGATGATACATAGCCTATAGCCTTCCTCGATAAATGGGCTATCTAACACTGAAAGAATTTTTCAAATCGGCCCAGTAGTTCCAGAGATTACCGCGTTCAAACAAACAAACAAACAAACAAACAAACAAACAAACAAACAAACTCTTCAGCTTTATATATTAGTATAGATAATCCAAAGTCAATTCAAATACAACTTTGATTTCAAATACTACATTTTATTTGCGAAATCATAGTAGACAGTTTATTTTATCCACGTATAAGGCAATAACAACTATGCATTTGTTGGCAGTTGGAGACTGGAATACTAAGTCCTAATAATAATCAAGTAATTAAAGCCACGATAACGATTGTCTCTATATTTTCGCAAAATTAAATTTAAATATGTGCCAAGCCTCATATTTCGGTCAGACATTAAAAGCAAAGACATTTTCTCGCTCAATTTTTTTTTAAGAATTCAGAACGCATGGGGGTCTGTTTTTGCAATTTAATTTTACGACGCGAGTCGCCTTTAATGAACTATTAAGAAACGATTTCAACGAAACAAATTTAAACGATGCCGTATATTTTATTGGAATATGTAAATTAATCGTCAGCTTGTACCAAATCCCAATATTAATAGACAAGAATAATTTGCAGTATAATATTATTGCAATATAAATGTAAGTGCGCTTATCGATCAGCATAATCCCAGATTTTAAAAGAAAGTTCTGCAGTAAATAAATCCAACTTCTTAGATGGCTCTTACTCTTAATCGAAAGCTATTTAACCTTAAAAAAACCATACCCTCGCCAATAAAGAAAAATATATCTATGGAATCAAAGTTCCGCTTAATCAATTTGCAACGAAAATTACTCGGAGTGAAGATAATCCGCGCCAGACGTGGTGGACTGCGATCTTACCCGCAAGCCATTTTAGCCCTTGCGCCTAAAGCGTTACTTGCGTCGTCGGTAGAATATCTCATCTAAAATATTTAGCGACATGCATAAAAACTGCATCACAGACGGCGCCATGTTGGATGCCTGTATTTTTAGTTGGACAAGAATAGCTGTTCTAAACCGCTGCCGGTGCATCTGAAACACCTTTCCGTGAATATTCTTTATGATGTCCTCCTCGAAACACGCGTTTTAAAATGTGATGCTGTTGATTTCTTTATTATAAAATTTTATTCTAAAGAATCAATTATTTCTTTCTCTTTCTTTATTCTGTCATTATTTGTTAAAGTTATTATTTTCATGTTTTAAAAAAGGTCAATTTTCTCTTTCCAAGTTTCGCTTACATGTGCGAATTCCTTCTTGGCAGTTGACATCTAACATTTAGCATTCAAATATAATCAAACATAACTATTTCACACATTCCATATCGTACTTAACACAATTCGAAGTGTCTTCGACGCTAGGAATACAGTGGTACATTCCAACTGTGACAAAGCAGTTTTGATAATAGTGATTCATATCGACCTACATACACGGTAATCTTTTATCTTCCCATTGTGTTCCTAACATATTGTGACCGGAACTTGTAGAATCTAATAAACTAGTTCAATCAAAACTAACATTTGTAAACCTGCTGTATATGGCTCTAAAATCGCTGTCAGTTTAGTTTGTGTTTTGCTCGCTGTACGAGGTTATCTGCTATATAAAAAATGGTCTGCAGAAATTTCAAATCGAAGACCTGTATTAGCGTTTCGTTCTGTAAGGTCTATTCTAATAATTTATTCCGGTAACACCTTCGCGATAGTGATTAGTGGCGTGGTTAAAGCGTCATGGAGTCGGGAATTCACGTTATTGTCGGCACGATTCGATACCCGTTATTTGAGGACCTTAATACAATACCAGCTTTTCCCATTAAACGTAATCAACTTTACAGATTAACCTTTTCCGATTGTTGTATTATTTTCTATATATTTTTTATTTTAAACAATGGATTACCATTATTTATTCCGGTATTTCTAAATGGGCGAGCTCGGCTATCGGTTATCGTCTTCGCGATACACAACCGTTACTCGAATACCTTCAAGACATTCGTTTTTCCAATAAACATAATGAAGACGGAAGGTTATCCTTCACGATTTGGTTTTGCTGTTTATTTATTACTAGTTTCTGACCGCGACTTCGTCCGCGTGGAATAGTTACTTGAAAAAAACACCGATTTTGAAACATTCTTCATTGATGCTCCGCTCCTATTGGTCATAGCGTGGTGATATATAACCTATAGCCTTCCTCGATAAATGGACTATCTAATACTGAAAGAATTTATCAAATCGGACCAGTAGTTCCTGAGATTAGCGCGTTCAAACAAACAAACTCCTCAGCTTTGTAATATTAGTATAAGATACTTTTAATATAGACAATTTCGGTATAAACTATAACATTTCCTTGAATGCCGTAGTCTCGTCGATTCGTGCGTTTTTTTTTTTCATCACGATCCTGTACCCTTTACGTGAAAACCTTTCTAATACTAGAATTTTCTAATACTACAAAATTAATGCGCCTTTTATATACTTGAAATATTTTCTTAAATGAAATACGATTATTTTACGGAAATGGATCTTAACATAATCTTCATTAATATCTTCAGTAGGACATAATTGTATTGTAGTTTTCGTTTCGTGACAAACATTCCAATCATCGTCAATACCAATTTCTGTCGGAAAATAAGTATTAATTTCTTAAGTATGTGTTGTAAGTTCATGAGCAACTGGTTATACTGATATAACAGCTTCTACAGCAAATAATTTGGGTGTGCTGGAAGAAATCTCCTAAAGGGATAAGCACACCCATTATACGTGAGTCTCCACGACAAATTTATTATGTAAGTTTTTTTACGTATGATAAATTTTTAAATAAAATAAAATAAATAATTATTGAAATTCGGGTATAGAAAGAAAAAAAAAGTTTTAAATTAAAAAAAAATCTAAAAACACAATCTCTTCCATTTTATTATGTGTATAAGTAAGCATACATGCAGGAAATATATTATACTTTTCGAGTGTTTTTGTGTTTAACAAAGAGTTTACGAAATTAAATACGCAAACATTACATTAAACTGCACAACAAAAGATCAAGTATTGAAATGATTCATAGTAAATATAACAGAATACAATACCAACATATACAGCTATAAAAAGGACGGTACAAACACAGATAGGGCTATCGCAACGAAGATAACGAGGTATTAATTCGAGACTCAATGACACGATTTGTATGCATAAGTGTGATTAATATATAATGAAAGTATATGTGTGTATTTATATTGTTATACGGTTCTGTGAGACACGGACTGCAGGATCATATAAAAATCACTTCAGATATTTTATATCAATTAACATATGTATATGCTATAAATGTAGCCTATTTAAATATTCAAGAACGCTTAACTTCTGATTTTAAGAAGGAGTAGAGGGTATCATAATAGACTCGTGGACGGTTTTCTAATAATAACAAAAAAAAAACTACCATTCTCTTCTTTTGGCTTATAGATTTCTATAGGGTTTGTTTCAAGTATAATTATGTCGAAATTGTACTAATGCCTCTAGTTAGCAGAAGCAATGATAAATTATATTGACAATAGTGGCTAGACATTACCTTGTAAATTGAAACAGGGCCCAGAACTGCTCTTAAAACAACATAAGCCTGCTTTCCAAATTTAACGTAATATAGTTGTATATTTCCAAAAAATTATAATATAAGCCCATAAACGACTATCTTCGCCACTAACATACTTTGTAACTGAAGATTGTAAGTGTATGTCCTCACTAACGCCACATAGTTGTTGTCTTTTTTTTTTCTAAAACCATATTTACTTTACATTTTTTGAAGATAAAAAATTTTCGCCCGAGTCGTTTTTTTTTTAATAAATGAATAGAAATTATGAAGCCGATTTCATATTTTGCGTAGTTATAATATGAAAAATTCCGACTAGTTTCACTTTTTTACATTAATAATTTATTTGCATATTGAGTAAGTAGGAAGAGGTTTTCCGATTTAGAGATACCTTGGCATACTGGCATACTTGACACTTGGTAGACTAGCCATATATTTATTTATTTTACAGGAAAACTTACAGCTAAATAACATAGATTTAGATATACAAATAGGTACAATAAAGGCCAATAAAAGTTTCCACATATCAGGATATACATACAGGACAGACACGTGCACTAATGCGCTAACACCAGACTAGAGGACTATAGTTAATACAAAATAAAAATAAAAAAATTTTGATTCCCTAAACCAACAAGCCTGCCTACCTATCGTTGAAAAATTGATCGGCCATAAGACGTATATGGGGTTATATGCTACTTACGAGGATATAAATTATACATATAACACATAGTTTTCTTTTGAGCTCTCAAATTAAAATGTTTCATAAGATTTGGTGGTATACAATGTCACGATCGACAATATAACGGATATTTAAATATACGTACACCCACGCGTCTTTATCTGCGTTAGCTATCAATTTTTGATTCTTATTTATGTCATTTTTAGTTTTTTCTATTGGGAAACTTGGCTTAATGATTTATGGTCAACTTGATGACCAGATATTAGCTGTTTTTATGATTATTACCTCGCTTCCGAGTGTCATTAGGTGATATTTTGTAGCCTATAACCTCGAGGCCTCAATAAAAATTCTTTCTTTGTAACACAAAAAGACAAAAAAAAAACAAATTGACCCTATATCTATTAAAACATTACTCTTAAAAACTACTGCTGTTCGTAATTAAATACTTAAATGTTTAAATTACTAAAGAAGAAATTCTTACCCTTTATTACTAGTAGTAGATTAAGCTCCATAAAAACCCTAACAATTAACTTTTGAGTTTTGAAAACAATCAAACTCACCAACCTTGTATAAGTATGTGTATTCGTGTGTTCGTCTTACACTTTATGTCCTTGCATACCTCGGTCACCGACCCTCGTACAGACAAAAACCCAATAAACACAAAATTCTTACTACACAATGTCATTCTTGACCCCTCAATGTCACATAAATTTTCAGGACGCTTTTACATTGTAACGAAAGGCTCTCGCATAAAATTTTAAGACTTAAGAAAATAATAGAACGGGACTTCCAGAATTAAAAATAATAAATAAATAAAAAATTCTCCTCTCTTTTTTACTTATTAATGATTGTCGAAAAATATTTAGGTACTGATAGAGGCAGATTACGCGTTTATGCTATCTATTGAGTGAGAGTAATTTGGATTCTTATTAATTTTATATTTGTCCTGTCATAATTCCCAAGAAAAAGCATCTAGTCTAATTGCCTAATTCTCTGAATACGTTTTTCTCATTTTTCTTTTATACTAAATTTTAGTCGAACACGCATAGTAGGTATAACATCTATATGTATTAGAATTTGTCTACGATTATCTATTGCCATTAAAAATATATAAATTCTTAAATTATATTGTGCAAAAAAAATTAAATATGTTATACTTTCATAGTAGAAGAAATAGAAATTAAATTTTTTTTTTTCTTTTTTTGGAAGATTTCTAATAATTATCTCGAGAATCTTTGTAAACCAAATTATTACGTATTCCAGTGATTTACGATATACACACACTACTATGTAAATTATCACTAATATCCAAGTCTATTATATTTCGTGCTAGTGTAGTCGCATGACTATAGCCACGTGCTGTCTGCACCAATGAACTTATTAAGCTTATGAGTCACGAATATAATGTTTTTAGCGTCTAATCGTGTTCCCGGCGAACATTATCAAGGGACGGAGTGTGTTAGTGTACCAATAAATTTATAGCATTCTGTGATACAGTAATAAAATTATGGTTTATAAAACCGGTGATTTTAGAGGCTTTTTAGCTAAAAATAATTGTGTTTGCTCGCAAACGAAAAAAAAAAACCGACTTCAATTACATCGACAAGTAATACAACGTAAGTAGACGAAAAAATTGTCAAGTGAATACGCGTTATCAAAGATTACTCAAAAAGTTGCAAGCAGATCTCGGTGAATTATAAATGTGACAACATGGTAAGCATCAGCTTTCGATTAAATTAGAAATCAAATTAATAATAATTATATAAAAGTACAAATTGAAAAGAAGAATATTCTCCGTATTTTTATACGAAATCGTAATCGTAAATCTCAGATATAAATTCTCGAATAAATCTCGATGACAAGTAACGTCTATCACTAATTCACTAACAATCCCAATGGTGTCGTGATACCCGTATCGGGATGGCACATTACGGTAGTTGGGGTCAACTGTACCACACCGCGGCGGCGACAGTGTTGAAAGAGTTCAATTATGGAAATTACTGGAAAACGTGCCTCGCTTAAAATTGCTTTCGAATTATTGCCCGATAAAGACACCACGGCACGTTAGAGTCCCATATCAAATATAATCAGATATTCTCGCTTATGGTCTCCGTAAGTGTCGAAGAGATAGGCTGAAATTATGTTTGTTTATTAGTTTAGTATTATGGGCACGTAAGAGTTTCCTATCACGTCTAAGAAGGGAAGAAAATTGTTTAAATAATTGCATAACTATATCGGTCCAAACTTTGTTGAGAATCAAAGATGAGTAGCCAAGTTTATATTCAACTTAATCGAACTAAATTGACTACTGGGGCAGTTGTTAATTTATTAAGAGTAAGTTAGTGTTGTCAACATTGTTTCAGGAATAAATACAAGTACTTCTGTTCAAGGACAGTAATAAAAAAAATGTTTTTATTTTGCTTAAAGTATAGATCATTTACATTATCTAGAAGCCCTGTGGTAGCCCTTAAAAAGCTGTGTTACAGGCCACAGTGTCTTCCCCAAAAATTAGTTTTATGGTACATAATCAGACTTTGCGTTCAAATAGCGATAAGTCCTGCAATGCACTTTGGGTTAGTTCTAATGAGCGTTAGTTTTATTTTAGGCTTCAAATTTTTCGACACTACATTTATTGACATGTATAGGTATATATTTGCTCAGTCACTTGAATATACTCGTATGTTACAGCGCTATAGAAAAACGCATTTAACAACGACGCGCGTCCTGCACTGCACGCAGTTCTACGGACTTAGCTCCACGCGCGATATAATCTTAAATTCAATTATCATTAATTACCTTATTAACCTTATATAACTGCTTCGTAGTCCGATAAATTAATGGAATTTATTTTATTATATAAGCGTCACGTGTTTCTTGCTAAAACGTTCAAATGTCAAGGTGGCAAACAAATTGCGTCTGTTTATATTGATAACTAGCCGACCTGTGCCCACTTCGTTGGGCGTTAATTATTTTTGTGATGCAACTGTATAGTAAAGTTTTCATCTCGCTCGCATTTCACCGACTTGATTTACATACCTATATACTATTATTTTTCACTGAATTTTTTGTTCAATGACAATAAGATATAGCCTATATATCACTCCTGAATAATGTAGCTTTCTGTTAGTGAAAGAATTTTCATGATCGGATCAGTATTTGCGAAGATTACCCGTACAAACAAACAAATTTAAAAACATTACCTCTTTATAATATTAGTATAGATTAATAGCAAATGAATAAGGCTTAATTGAAACGTATTTTGCGATGATAGCAAGCGTGTCACGTGCTTGAACAACTTCGCAACTATGTACGAGGTGTACTAAGGCGAATGAACTGAGGGTAGATTTTTAGGTTCTCTTCCGGTTCTCTCACTTGCCTTACTAAGATAAAGTAGTCCAATTATGCAAATTTTCTATGTCTAGTCTAGTGCTACCTCGAGATGAAGCTACGAGCACAAGCCCTAGTCTATATTCTATATGGCTACTCATATTACTCATATACGATAAAATTTAAATATATAATAACGTTGTTTATCCAGTATCCGTTTGTATGCTGTATAACACGGACTTTTGTTTGGAATTTAATTGACTGTAAAGGTTGTATTGAGAAATATGCCCGTTGAGTCTAACTTTGATGAAGAGTTAGCGCAATGGTCACAGTAACTTATGCCCTAGCGGTTGCGGTTTCGAATCCCGTGTCACTGTGTGTTTCCGGACACAGGATTTACATTCACTTTTTAATTGCAATATAAGACTTAAGGAGTCGGTTTAAAATAAATATAATTATAAAATATTCATATAAAAAAAATAGAAAATCTTCCAGTGTATTTGCTGAAATACCTTTAGTAATATAAAAAATTGGTTGTCTGTAACGTTGGTTTACGGACGATAGTTTAACGTGACAACGTTATAACAAAACATCTCCTCGGACGTATAGGTCAATCGAGTGGAAGAGAGATAGATGTGGCGCAAGCGTACAATGAGCGTAACGCTACAATGAGTTATCCTTTTTCGTGCATGCCGCCGACGTTCATCGATTTATTAGACGTAGTCACTTGTCACGTCAAAAAAATGTATTTTTTATGGTACATGACAAACACAAATAAAAATAAAAGAAGAAGAAGAACAATATAGACGAAATCCTTAGGGATACGAGTATGCTTTGAACGAGAAACGTTTTGCAACAACGACGCGAGCCAGAGCGAGTAAATGATGAAAACAACTCAATCAAAGTAGAGTGATAATAACGGTTCATCAAGAAGATATTTGTAATGATCAAGTTCATATAAACTTTTAATAAGCTAGTCTTGATATTGTTGCATTCAATTCAAATAACACGATATTATGACATGACATTATTGTAATGTTTATAACGAATGTCAGTGGCGTTGAATAATTAAATGTTTCGTAATCAATGAAGTGTCGGTGGTCCGGAAACACGCGTCCCAAACGCCTACACTACTATATAATATAAACATCTGCATCGCCTATGCTATTGAATATGAATACGAACTATGTACACCCAACACACAACACTACATAATCAAAGTATAAAACTCTCAAATAAGTAAAAAATTAAGTAACTCCCAAATTAGAACGATAAAAGTAAAAAGAATAGCAGAAGGGTATTAATTACGATCCATATGAGTAGGAGTTACAGTCATGGTACATATATTATACCCTGAATGACTATCAAACAAGAATCACAACATTCACAACGTATCATTGGGCCGTCCTCCGGCCCGTTGGACCGACAATCTACGTAAGATTGCCGATGTAGGCTGGATGAGGATTGCGGCAAACCGGGATGTCTAGCGCGAACTTTGGAATAGAATTAATAAATTGTAAAACATAAATTATGAAAAAGAATTCGAAATACAAATTCTTGAGATGTATAAAAAAAATATTTTTATAAAAAATATAAAAACATGAAATAAGGTATGATTATTATTTTGATATAAAAAGTTTGTATATGTATGGAATTATGGATACGCCACAATACAAATACAAAACTTCGATGGTACAAAACCAGCAACTGTTGCAACAAATAAAATATATTTGCATTAAAATATTATTCAATGCGTTATCATAAATTAATGCAACAAGAAGAAAACTAGATAGCTATCCTCGCTAGGTGCGCTGAATTCTTCTTATCTTATCAGCTCATGACCGTCGACTTCATTTCTGACGTTGAATCTTTATTTGTTAATACTTATGACATTCCACACATTCTTAATCTGATAAATGCAACTTACATAAATACTGCTAGAGTTGAATTTAAATAAATACAGTTTTCTTTTTATTTATTGACTTGTAATGGTATAATGTTATCTTATTCTTGATTTGGAAAAAAAATATTGTTATACTTACATAAAATATTGTTTTTTTCCAAACCAACAATAAGATATAAGAGACATTTGCGCGAGTAGCTATTATACCCATTTTTTGTAAGACTGAGAGCAATGAGCAATAAGCTGTTATCTTCTCTGCCCCTTTTTCACACCCTTTCCTTTCCCTACTTCTTTATACCGTTTGACTCCTCTCGCTTTGCAAATATTTAATGGAAACTCATATTTGTTATTTCTCGTTTGCTAGTGTTTGTCAATAGAATGGAAACAAAATCCAAGAGAACATGTATATATAAAATATCATCCCAAAGTCAGTTTCTCACCTCGCGCTTTCCCCTTGTTAGTAAATTCTAGTAACGCAGATAATAATGTTTTACAAACGTTTTTGATATGTTTTTATTTCCCCATCAAATTTTACTTTGTCTGTTAAATATTTCTACTAGCAAGCTGTGAAACTAAAAACTTTTGTTTATTATTTGCGGCGAAACACTAAGGGGCTCCTACTGTTAAAATCTTTGATTACCTATCAGCTGCTTATTTGCTAGCTATTAACTTTTTCTACAACTGGTTGATCATTTACTCAATCTACTCAAAAATCAAAATCAAAATCAAAAACAACCTTCATTAAAATAGGCTTTAAAATCACTTTCGAATTGTTATACTAAATAATAAAGAATCCTTTTTTTGTATTTGATTCTCTCTCACTCTACATTTATCCAATTTTAAACATTGCGAATAAAAGCACTAATGATTAGTTAGAAATAAGTTACAAGATCGGACGAATAGATAAAATCGTTTACAATACCAACCCAGTGACCCATATCGGTCATCTAATTGGTTTTAAAGTTCAATAGTTCTCACCGCACAAGACAATGGCGTTTCGTTTCAAAACGTGTCAAGTGATCACTCGAACTCGCAGGTACGTCGAGACGAGCTTACCAACTTATTAGGTCGTTGACTTTTTTATTTAAACACTAGAAGAATCTTGTGTTTTCTGAATTTCGCAGAAAAATATCTTAAATATTCGAGCAATTTTGTTATTTTCTTGACAATTCCATTTGATCAAAAGTTAGAAGGAATTATTACGCTTACGCTTCAGCCTGTTATATCCCAATACTGAGTATAGGCCTCTTTCTCCATGTAGGAGAAGGATCAGATCTTCTTAATCCACCACGCTGCTCCAATGCGGGTTGGCAGATATATTCCCTACTATGAGTAACCATCGCTCTCAGGTGTACATGATAACACGGGACCGACGGCTTAACGTGCTCTCCGAGGCACGGTGGGGAGACCCACGAGGACTGCACAGTGAAGGAATTATTCTAAGTCTATAAATAGACTAGGTGGACTTTGGTACAGCTTTATTTGCATTGATTAAATACCGTTTATCTCACGGAGCTGACGATATGGACCTCTTGTATTTATTCGGAAATACTTCTGTAGCGTCTAATGATTCCAGACACATGGACACAAAGAGCAGAATACGGAATCATGACTTTGGTCGGAATCTTTGCTAGTTAGTTATTGTTCCGCTTGCATGAGTCCTAACGTGATGTTTTTACAGCCTCATGACATTCTTAAGTAAACTATTTAATGTAAACCTTTTTAGTGATTACCGTTTTAAAAAATCTTCAATTATTTAGGCCTCACTGTTTGTATTTAACATAGTAGCTTGTCTAAATATATGTATTTCAAATATGGTTAAGTAAATTGGCCGTGATTTTTAAATATTTGCTTAAGTTACGAGGTCGATTTTTTATTTTCAATTTACTGTTATTAATTCAAGCGTTGCAAAGATACGGTGATGAGCGATGAGCAAAAAATTGTGAGTTTTAACTGAAAGTACCTGGGTGACCGAGCCCAGCTCGGTATTTTTTTTTTTTTTTTTCGGTATTTTTATATTTTAATTTTATTTAAATAATAAATCACGAGTGAAATTAAAAAAAAAAAGAAAAAAAAAGTAATCTGGAGACTGAGATTCGAACCCGGGTCAAAACGATTTGAAATCCGTCGCTCTCCTAATTACGCTGTTACAGCCATATTAATAATGGTGAAATTAAGCTTCGTATTCTAATGATATTTTTTCATTGACTAAAAACAGGGATAAAACGACATTTTTTTAAAATGAATCCTAGCTAGATCAATTTTTCACCCCCGAAATCCCCTGCATACTAAATTTCATGAAAATCGTTGGAGCCGATTCCGAGATTCAGAAAATATATATATATACAAGAATTGCTCGTTTAATAGTATAAGATTATTTAGTACTCTAATAGCATATCCTATCATCTCATTTAAGTATAAAAATATTTTTGGAACGTTACAAAATTTAAAAAAATTAGTTTTTGGTAAGAAACTAAAACAAATTCGGTGTTTACTAGTGTCGATTAAATCGAAAATATTTTGAAGGAGACATACTAACAACTTGCGCCACAGTGCCACACATACGCTTGTCTACAGACTCCAAAAAATTATAATATTAGAATGAAGGTAAAAGTTAAGGGAATGAATAAAACGTTAAAGAGCAGCAGCTATTTACAATGTTGTTATATACGTATTTGAAGTACCTTTGAAATTACTCAATAAAGAGGCTACATCGGAATAAGACAGTCAATATTTTCAGCCATTTTGGTTTCTTAATTTTTAATCTATCTCTTTTTTCTATTTTTCAAGCCCAATTTATTAGTTGCATTACTATGCACGTATTGATGCAACGTTATGAGGTTCGTGGGCGTGGAATACTGTTACGGTCCCACTTGGAGCTCGCCATCATTTCGTAAGACCTGGCGGTCGCGTACTACACACTATTAATCACTTTCCTAGTGTATTTGGGCGAGATACTCTGAGAAACATCTAGAAGGAACCAGACAAATATACGATGTTTTATCTTTAGAATCTTATCTTAAATATATGAATATAATTGATTGTGTATTGATACCGGTTGTGTGGAATATATTTTTAGTAGACCTTTCGATAATTTCAGCTTTGAACGGAACCGGAAAAACAGGGAGACGCGTAGACGATGTGTACAGACGTTTGTCTAAAGATCCGATAGACGGCGTTTGAGAGTGAATAAAATTAAGAAATGTTGTGATCTAAATGTAGAAAAGGAGTGGGAAATACATATATTTAGAACAGATATAGTATAGGTATGCGATATAATTGCTCACTTTACGTTTTTATATTCAAAATTTCCAATTCTATCTAAAAAATAAATTTGATGTATATTGGATCAAGGTACCAACTATCGACTTAAAATTATGTTTGTTTTATGTGTTATTGTAAATGAAAGTTTTTGGTCCAAGGATGTTTGAGATAATTTTAATGACAAGATATTTAATTTTGACGAATATTTAGAAATATTTTTTAATTCTTATTAATTATAAATGCAAAATTAAAGACTATCTGCGTGACATACATTTTTTTGTAGCTGCTCTTATAAAGCATAATGTATTGACAATTTTTGTAGCAATATCTATTATGATTTCTATATCTATATAATGTTATAATTTTTCTGTTTCTAAGAAGATGGAATTTTTCATAGTTACGATTATGCTGATAATCTAATCACGAAGCCTTCCGAGAATAAATTTTTGCATATAAACATGTTCATAACATTTAATCGGAAGTCGAAACGAGCTTTTTTATTCAGTTACATTCTCCCAAATATTACTTGGAAGTCAGCAAACATGACAATTTATCTTATAAACATTTAATAAGCATAAAAGTAAAAAAAAACTTTTTTAAAAGCTTTTATTTGAATGCGCTAGTTGTGTTGTTGTTTGCGCAAATTGAACTTGTATACAAAATTTTAGCTCAATCGGTTGAAGATATCTTCAAAATTGAGTTGCAAGATTTCACCCGAACAAACATACATACATGCATACATAGATTGCAAGTTAAATAAAAGCTTGTAAATAAAGCGTTTATCAAAAAATAAGCTAATATGTAAAAGAGTACTTTACCGCGCGCGGCTACGCTTGCGTGAATTACCCGATTTTGCCTGAACAGTATACTCCCTTGAAAATTATAGCCCACGTCACTCAGTCTACGTAGCATTATCCTGACAAACCATTTTTAAAATAACTCCAGTAGTTTTTTAATTTATCCATTACAAATTCGCTGAATCAATTCAGTTTCTTTTATATACTTACATCGAATGAAAACAAATCAATATATAATAGCATAGTAATATTTATCAAAGTTATATGAAACCTAACAAGTAGTGTATGCTATTAATAAATTTACGTTCCTATAAGTTTTGTAACGCCGTTGACACGTTCATTATTTCGACATTGACCTTCAATCACCTACAACGCTCGTAATACCATATCGTGATACGGAGAACTGAACGATGAAACGTAGTATGTTTCATCCAATTTAAATTCCTTTGTGTATCTGAAAATGATTTTTTATTTGGTTTATTTTTATTTGACATTGAAAATTGTTTTCTAACTGATATTTAACTGAGGTAGGGCACAGCAGGATATATATCCTGCTCAAAATCTGGAGCAGCCCGACTGGGGAAATACCTCGGAACTAACAAAATATCACAAATAAATAATACTGCTTTCAAGCAGTGTTGTAATCCTGTGGTGAGTAAGGTGGCCAGAGCTCCTGGGGGAATTGGGGGTAGGATCGGCAACGCGCTTGTGATGCTTGTAGTATTGCAGGTGTTTATAGGCTACGGTAATCGCTTACCATCAGGTGAACCGTACGCTTGTTTGCCGACCTAGTTGTATAAAAATAATTTCTTCGCCTTGCAATTTTATTAAAGATTAAAGATTTCACTTTGGTATAACACTTTGGACTGTAAATGTATTGCTAGACATAATAAGCCAATTCTCATATTAAGGAGGAAGATTGAACCAATTCCATCACGCTGCTCAAATAAAGATTAGTGAATATTCGTCAAAATATCTTCAGATAAAGTAAATTTTCAGAATGTTTTTCTTTATCATCGAATACAAAATTGAATGACAAAAAAGCACATGTAAATTAAATCTGCTCGAATTTGCATCAGTGACCGCCTGAACTTAATTCATGCATTGGACCATTTAAAGTATAGTGTGTAACAGATATCTCTTCTTTCTTTTAGGTGACCCACAAGACTTCAGGCAAAGTGATGGTTCTGAAAATGAACCAGCAGAGGGCGAACCGCCCCAACATGCTACGGGAGGTTCAGCTCATGAACAAGTTGAAACATCCCTACATCCTTGGGTGAGTTATGTCATTGGCAAGCACAAAATGAAATAACTCCAGTTAAATTCAGGGCCGGATTTAGGGAAGGGCAACCGGGGCTACAGCCCCGGGGCGTCCGCGACGACACGGGGCGGGGCGGTGCGACTAGTAAACAACTTTTTCTTTCATTTTTTTTTCGCGTTTTACCTTTCAATTTTTTTTTTTTTTCATTTTATTTGGAAAATAATTTGGGACCCAGGAGCTTACAATCATTGGTTTGCCCGAGGCCTCCAGACCTCTAAATCGGGCCCTAGTTAAATTACAAAAACAGAACCACCAGGCCACCGTTGCCGTTGGCTTTAAAAAATAATATTTTTTTTTTTTCGAAATAAAAGTACATTCGCAACCAAATCGCTCGAAACCGGTAATATTAACAACGCAAAGATAACAGTATCATGATTGCATGAACGTTTCCGAGCCAATATCGGTACCTTTATTTATTTATCGTTTAACGAACTCGGAACTCTGTCTCACATACCACAACATAATTTGTGAAATCATCCTAACAGTAACTGTGTACTTGTTACTGGTACTGTAAAAGGCTTTGTACGGTACACTGCTGAAGTGAGTACTCTTCGAAAATTTATATTATCATTTTCTAAATATATACAAATTACGCGTCACGTTGTTTGTCCGCTATGCACTCCACTACTTAACCGATTTGAATCTTTGCACACCGTGTGCAGTTTGATCCAACTTGAAAGATAGGCTATATTTTATTTTCATATATATAACTATTATATTTAAGAAAAAAAAGGCGGTACGAAGTTCGCCAGATCAGCTACTATCTCATATATCCTTATAGGGTAGGATTTGGGTTGCAATTTGTAGATAATAACCTTTTATAATAAACAATAATATTTAGAAATTAAAATATTTTGTATCAGTTTTTAGTTTACCACACAATAGTTTCATAATTATATATATACCTCTTGACGATCCCAAACAGTCGGACATTTCAGGCGCTTTGTGGATGTGAACTTAATTATTTGTATTAAGGAGAGAATCGTGCGATTTATCAATGTCCGTAAGTTATGACAGGGGTTGTAACTTGAACAAATTACTGCGGAGTGTATTTACTTGTGTGATGAAATATAATGTAAATAAGGAAGTACATGCGCGTGTAAGATAACAATGCGTTTATCTTGAAGGTGCGCTAATGTAATTATTAAGAGCTGTTTGATAAAATATACCTTGATTTCAGTTGTTATTTTTAAGACTGTCTTTAAATAATGTACAATTATATTTGTTTTTGTAGTTCAGAATAAAAAGCATGTTAAAAAATTATATTTGGTATGTCGTAAGATTTATAATGACAATTACTAATTTGCTTTAAAAGTTAGATTATTATTTGTTTTAAAATTGTGTAAATTTTATGCAGTTAATTAATTTTATTTAACGTACAATTTCTTCTATATATAAAGATTGCCAAGACATAGGGCAAATTGTTTTCATCGCACTGTTATGTATATTTCTAAAGTTACAATACTGCTATTGGACTGTTGTTTTATACATATAGCTTATGTTATGTGGTGTGACTTGGCATGTGTTTAATGTAACGCCTCTTGTATCCAGCCTATATATAAAGTAAACAAGGAACGACTCCTAGCAGGCGTGCCCTCACCGGCCGGGTCAGTACGCGAAGCCTCCTCTAAACTAGAATCCGCTACACGTAACACGTTACGAAATTACCAACAAAATACCGAACAATGGCGCGTCGTTTCAGTTCATTTCCTGCTCGCTTATCTCGCATCATATAAAAACAATGCACCTCTTTGATGCGATTGTTGGATAATATTATTCTCATCGTCTACATTCTTGGCTTTCGTCAACATTTCTTAGTTTCTTTTTGTAGTGACGCTATTTAAAGAATTAAGTAATTACTGTGTGATGTGTCGACAAATTTTAGAACATCTTTAATGTGTTATGTATTTGATTATAATGGTTATAAAAAGGCGATAGTGCATGTTCCTCCATACCTGCCTTTTGTTCAATTTGTAACCGAATTAGAAACGGAAAAAACGCCTAAACCCTAACGATATAACAGGGTAGTAAAAAGTTTGAAAATCGATATTTGTTAAATTTTATTATTTTTACAGTATTTAATTAAATTTAATATTATATCCGGCAAGCCGCATTGGAGCAGCGTGGTGGATTAAGCTCTGAACCTTCTCCTACACGGGGAAAGAGGCCTATGCCCAACAGTGGGATATTACAGGCTGAACCGTAACCGTAATATTTGAATGTTAATGAAATATAACACAGTTCCACTACCACCTTGGAGCTTAAAAAGCCGACGGATGGCGGGATAACCATCTATGCTGGCTTTGAAATACACATGCCAAAGACGGGCAGCAGCGTCTTCGGTGCGACAAAGCCAGCCCTGCAGTCACCAACCCGCCTGCCCAGCGTGGTGACTATGGGCAAAACACATGAGTTCGCGTCATAATGTCGGGCGCGAACTTGTGGAGACCTATGTCCAACAGTGGACTGTGATAGGCTGTAGTGTGTGTGTGTGTGTGTGTGTGTGTGAAATCTTATAGTGTTAAGTGTAAGGTAACAAAATGTGGCCTCCTATACCCCGTCCGGCGACTAATGATCTTTTTGACACTTCAAGAAATTTTGACATTAGTGACTGCCTCACACGTTATTTATTCGATTCGAAATAATAATCGATTTTATTTAAGAAGAACTTTCAATCGATTTAATTAAATAAATTTAGTTTAAAAATATTATTTATTTATGCGTTTATTAGTTTTTTTAATTATAAATGAAATATATAAATAATAAATAAATGAATTAACTGAGTTATTGCTCTATATTCTTGGTTTGCAATTAAATTTCAAGATTTCGACTTAATTCCTTGCAAGTAATCAATCTTGGGGTCATAGATACTATTTTTATTTCCTTTTTTGTATTAAATTTGTAGAAACAATAATCACATGACGTAAAATTATTTTTATCATATGATCGATTTATTATCGATTTATTATTTCAAGAACTGTTTCATAGTCTGTGGTTGTTTGTTATGCACAGGGTACTTCACTCAATCAATCAAATCGTCAATAAAGTATGACATTACAGTAGAATTTTAGTACGTTATTCCGAAAAAAAAACAACGTAATTTATAGGCGTGGGCTGTCAAAAAGATCATTAGTCGCCGGACGGGGTATAGTTAATAAAACAACTTAAGAAATGTTTTATAAGAGCAGTATTTTAAGATAACGTTGATGCAACGCGACTCAACAAACAGAATGAACGTTACAGACCGTTACATCATCTCAGCGGTGCATGGATGCAGTTCAACTGTGATAAAAGATGAGCTCTCATTTTTACGTTTCTTTAGAATAGCAAATGTTTAATCTTAGACTAGAACGCTTGTAGGTTAAATCCGTTACTGAAATGAAATGTAATAAAAATGAAGTGAAAATATTTATTTCAACATAGGGATTATACAAACTTAACAAAACGTTTTGTTTTCTAATGTTTACGGGAATTTCACTGATTATAATTAAACACCTTTTTCGGATTTTATCGCGTTTTATTAGGTTTTTTAGATGCCCGACGTTTCGGATACTTTACAGCAACCATGGTCACGGAGGTCATGGAGGACCGTCCTACGATAGAGTTGTTTCATAATAATTAACAAACGTTCACTTACTCAAAAATTACTTTAATTATTAACCTACGACGCAAAAGAGGGGTACTATAAATTTGACGCCAATGTGATCTAGGCATATTTGTGTCGTGTTTTCGGATCTAATATAAGTTATCTTGAATTAATATGTATAGTGGTGGAGAATTGCACGATAACACTCGCTTCTATGCTTCACCGCATTCGTAGCATTTTTATAGCCTAAATGTGACTTTGTAACATAATAATTGTGTTTGCTAGCAAAAGAAAAAAAATCGACTTATATTACATCGACTAGTAATACCAACAACGTTAGTAGACGAAAAAAAATTATCAAAAGCACTAATCACCACTACAATTTTCGAATGTTCCCCTAGATTTCTCTAGGATGCCATTATCAGATCCTGGTTTCCTTATCATGGTACTACCCTTGGCATATCCTCCTTTCCAACAAAAAAAGAATCATCAAAATCAATTCATAAACGACGAAGCTATCCGCGAACATACATTAAATATAATATATACAGTCAAATTTAGTAACCTCCTCCTTCTTTGAAGTCGGTTAGTAAAAAAATTAAATTTCGTCACACTAGATACCACCATATCGACTGGCGATATATCGAGGTACTAAGATGTATGTACGACGCGGCGAAGATGACCGTTCATATCCAAGACCAGAGAACAAGACCCATTTTCCTCCGGCGTGGGGTAAGACGGGGAGATGTAATATCACCGAAACTGTTTACCACTGCGCTGGAGGATGTTTTTAAGACCTTGGATTGGGGGGAACGAGGCATCAACGTCGAATACATCTCTCACCTTCGTTTTGCCGACGATATCGTCATCTTTGCGGAGACTGGATGAGCTAGGCCAAATGCTGACCGGCCTAAACGAGTCCTCCCGACGAGTCGGTCTCGGTATGAACTTGGACAAGACGAAAGTTATGTTTAACAACCAAGTCATACCGAGACCGATATCGGTTGACCGTAGTCCGTATCCTTCTCGAGGTTGTTCAGGATTATGTCTGTCTTGGCCACAGCATTCAACTGGGCCGAAACAACTTCGAGAAGGAAGCTAATAGGAGGATTCGGTTGGGCTGGGCGGCGTTTGGCAGGCTTCGTCGAGTCTTCACTTCGAAGATTCCGCAATCCTTAAAGACAAAAGTTTTCGGAGCCGAGACAGACAGACATACAGAGTGGACATTGACGAAGGGACTGGTCCACAAGTATAAAGTCGCTCAACGCGCAATGGAACGGGCTATGCTTGGGGTTTCTCTCAAAGATAGAGTTAGAAACGAGACTATCCGCGAGAGAACGAAAGTAACCGACATAGCCCACAGAATTAGCAAGTTGAAGTGGCAGTGGGCTGGTCATCTATGTCGCAAGACCGATGGCCGTTGGAGCAGACGTGTTCTGGAGTGGAGACCGCGTCTTGGCAAACGCAGTGTGTGACGTCCTCCGGCCCGTTGGACCGACGATCTTCGTAAGATTGCCGGTGTAGGCTGGATGAGGATTGCAGGAAACCGGGATGTCTGGCGCAAACTTGGGGAGGCCTATGTCCAGCAGTGGACTGCGATAGGCTGATGTGTGTGTGTGTGTGTGTGTGTGTGTGTGTGTGTGTGTGTGATACCGCCAATACATCAGTTAATTCTATCGTATCGAAACGAACAAATTAATTTGAACCTATTAAATATTATAAAACAGTTACCAACCGCAAAGTCAGTTTAGTATCTGTTAAATAAAATAACGATAACATTGTATGTTTTCGCGGAATTGCATAATGCATTGTTGTTGTACGGTTACGTTATATAAAAGTTAAGAGACGAAGACGGCCGAACTCGAAACAGTACGACTAGTAAAAACATCCGTGTGCCTCGAGCTGACTTCCTAGGAAGGTACCTATCGTACTTTCACTCTTCGCGTGTGCTTCTAACGTTTTTACTCAAATATCTATAGCTTTTTGTGTAGGTACTGGAGAGTCCGCAGATAGAATTTTTACTAACATTACAATGATGAATAACCCCCCTCCCAGGTGAGATTTAGTGAGATTTGCCTGGACCTCCCCTCCCCCCTCCCTCTACTTGAGATTGACGCTGAATATAATAGAGATTGACGGGAAATAATAAACTGCTCAAGTATACTATAGTATATTTATATTCGCCCCCCCCTCGGTTTAAATAAGATTTCATTGGACCCCTCCCCCCATTCTGAGCTCACGTAATTAATGGATGTAAGCTTGAAATTGCTTGTTTGGAATAGTTTGTTTAGTTGAACGCGCTTTGAAGTTAGATAGCCCGTTTATTGAGATAATATTAGTGGAATGTCAATGAAAAAACAAGCGTTGGCGCAGCGGTTACAGCACTGGATTGCGATTGGCTGTTGCGCGGACGGTTGCGGGTTCGATTCCCGCACACGACAACATTTGTATTGGCCATACAGATGTTTGCCGTGGTCTGGGTGTTTGTGCAGTCCTTGTGGGTTACCCCACCGTGCCTCGGAGAGCACGCTAAGCCCGGTTGTTATCATGTACACCTGGTAGCGATCGTTACTCATAGTAGGGATTATATCCGCCAACCCGCATTGGAGCAGCGTGGTGGATTAAGCTCCGATCCTTCTCCTACATGGAGAAGAGGCCTATACCCAACAGAGGGATATTACAGGCTGAATCGTGAATGAAAAAACAAAGGAGGTAAATTTAATATTTTTTTTTAGTATGTTGATATTGGATAATATGAAAAGTTTTGCCCCGGTTGTAGCCATAAATACATACCTAATAGTAATTGTTACTCATAATAGGCATAATAAAAAAATTATCGACTAACTCGCGATGGAGCTGCTGGGTGGATTAAGTTACAACCTTCCAATAACGAAAGGAATCCTTCTCCTAACAGTGAGTTTCAGTTTAGATTTTAACTGAAATCTCACAGTATGTCAAGTTTAGTAGTATACAGAGTTCAGCAGTTAACATCATAGGACTTTTAGTTCAGCTGTAGTAGATAATAAATAATTAGTAATAATTTGACGAGACGGGTTTTACGCTTTTCTTCCTTAATTTTTACAGCTTTGGTTCTCTCTAAATATGTTTACTTATAATAAGTAGTTTCACTTTCATGAGTCGTAAAGTGATTTTTATTACCGTTTTTTACGATCAAACGTTGCTTAATAAACACTTTCTGACACAAAAATATATTTTACATCAGACCAATAATTCTTGAGACCTGTTCTTATGATGCCACAGTGTTCTGTATTATGTACTAGCCGACCTGGCCTACTTCGTACCGTCTTTTTTATCCTTGAATATAATAATTATATACATAGGCTATATTTTATTTTCAAGTTGGATCAAACTGCATACGGTGTATTTTATTAAAATTGGTTGAGTAGTTTAGGAGTCCATCGCGGACAAACAACGTGACACGTAATTTTTATACATTAATATAATATACTCCTACTCAGAAATCGAAACGAAAGCAGTGTCAATAGAAAATATCTCGCAATAATTTTTTTTTTTTCATTCTTTCACCTCATAATGCAAAGGTGTTCCAACCCCCGAGCATTTCATGCCCACTGTTTTGTAAAACAAAAGGGTTGAACCTCAAAATGTGTTTCGAATGTCGTCTCAAGTGGAACGTTGTTTCTGCTTTTGACTTCCCTGCATATTTGTTACGTCACTCGCCGTACAAGTGCTTTGTACTTTGACACTACTTGCATACTTTTACCACTACGAACAATGACGGATGTGCTTAGTTCCTCTTCTGTTATTTTTTTTTTATGTTTATACCTGTTCATGTTTTGTAATACGATTTTTAAATAATGCTGTTATGAAATAGAAGCTGACTAGCTCACTAAAACGGCACATTTCGTTTCTTTTTCATCTCCGCCTAGAATTGAAAACTAATCGCGTTTTTAGTATCGAAACATCGATAATATGTACATATATATTATTTTACACGTACTAGTTATTTGACTATATTTTATGGAGACTTTTCGTTTACTTGTGTCTTGAACACAACCGGAACTAGAAACAGCGGTTTACAGATAGGTACTTGTACACAGACTCCTGAGGATGGTGTTTGAGTGACTACTTGAAAATAAGAGACTAAATGGAGAAGATTATAATTATATTCGACAGATAGATATTGACAACACATACTTAATAATTATATAGGTACATAATTGTTTTAACGATGATTGTCATTTTAATTTGGAGGATGACGATTCGAAGGAATTATAATTATAAAATTATACTAAATATGTATAATGTTTAATAAACTATGTTCCTAACTTATAAAAAAAAAATTCGAAGGTACTTTTTTAATAAAGTCATTTTTGATTTTGATTTAATATAGAGCTGACAAAACCAAAATCAAAAATTATACTTTATTCCATTAAGTTTCGAAATCGCACACAAAATAAAACTATATTTGTTTTAATTAATTAATTATAGATAAAAGTGATGCTATCGCCGATTCGGAATGTAGACTCTGTACAGAAGAATTGGCAAAGAACGCTTCAGTAACCCTTAAGAATATAATTTTATTACAAAAATAGTAAAACCTTTATGTGATTTAAGGCGCCATTAAATCCACATATCTAAACTGAGATGGAACACTGATTTATGACGTAAAACTTATTTATTAATTTATATTTCAGATTTATGGGTGCATGCGTCCACGAGGGCCAGCTGCACGCCCTCACAGAGTACATGGAGGGCGGGTCGCTGGAGCAGCTCATCCTCGGGAGGCCGCTTCAGCCGCTGCCGCAGTCGCTGAGAATATCGCTGGCCACTGACGTCGCCGAGGGGATGAAGTACCTGCATTCGTTAGGAGTCTTCCATAGGGATCTTACCACTAAGGTACGTGAAACTTTAGAACGGACTATATTCTGCGCGCGACTTCGTCCGCGGTGAATAGGACCAATTCTGTCATACATGATTTGTGCTAAACTTTAACCGTTTACGCAGCGGAAGCTCTCAAAAGGAAAAAAAAAACCGATTTTGAAACATTCTTCATTGGTGCTACGCTCCTATCGATAAATGGGCTATCTAACTCTGGAAGAATTTTTCAAATCGGACCAGTAGTTTCTGAGATTAGCGCGTTCAAACAAACAAACAAACTCTTCAGCTTTATAATATTAGTATAGATATGTGAAGCCTCTATAACTAAATGTCTAATACGACAATCGCTGGGGTGTTGTGTTGCGTGCAATTACAAATATCCGTTTTCAGTCTGGGTCTGCTGTCGTCAGTCCTGGTTGCTATCATAGACACTGATAGTAGGCAATATATCCGCCAACCCGCAGTGGAGCAGCGTGGTGGATTAAGCTCCGACCCTTCTCCTACATGGAGAAAAAGCTACGGAGGCTCAGCAGTGGAATGTTAGAGACTGAATGAATCAATAAATGAATATAATATATTATTTTGGATAAGTTTAGTAAAATAAAAACAAATTACACATCTCCTCAAAATGTTACGAATCGTATTGCTGATGTCGATCTTTTACAGTTAGTCTTTTCAATATGCTGTTAGATTTATTGGAAATATGAAAGCCAAAATCTTTTTTGAAATTGATTTGATGAAAAAGTTTTTGGTCTTTTAAGGTTGTATTGGTCTCAAAGTAAATTATATCTATATATATACATTTATGCATATATGTTGTAAGCAGCGCCTTCCCTAAGTTTAAGCACCATTTTTTATAAAATAATTCAAATTTCTACATCTCTGACATTCGTAACACCTGTCTATTAAGATATCTGGACTAAAACCTTCAAATTAGCATTTCTAAAAACTTGTTTTGTACAAAATAGTAAAATTGAAAACAATCTATTATTTTTTCGCATTTTTGCGCACAGCCCGGGGCAATTGCACCACTTACCACCCTCAAAAGCAACCACTGCTTGGTTTAAAAACCTTTTATAATAGCACAGCATGAATACCCTCTTTTGTTTGCATGTACTATGTTTAGGAGCTGCGACGTCTAAGTCCAAGTTGCCCTAACGAACCCTGTACTTAAGATGAAATCCAATATAAATTAGTATTAGAAAAACATTATTAAAAACAGGCATTCATTTCAATTCACTGAAAAAAAAAAGAAATAAACTTAGTGGTAGTCAAACCCGTAAGTGAAAGCTCATGGATTAACAATATTGTTGTTAATTCAAAATGAGCTTTAAATTATGCGTTTATTGGTCATTATTTATGACTGCATTATCATAAAAACTCAGGGTGTATTCCAAATTTTAGCTCAATCAAATTTCAAAATTTGGTCTATTATTTTAAAAACATTGCAAGATAAATAAAAGCTTTGAAAAAAATAGTGCTATTGATTTTTCGTAAATAAATAATTATTAAGAATTTAATTTTTTCAGAATGTATTATTAAGAAAGACTGGAGACGGCGGGTACACCGCCGTCGTAGCAGACTTCGGTTTAGCTGCTAGAATACCTCATCCGATGTAAGTCGAAAATAAATACAAAATGTTTTATTGATTAATAAGTGTGACCAAACAAGTCGCAAGGGGCAAGTGTACTGGGTGGTGTCCCGTATTACTCGGTACGCTTCTCATCTACCGAGGCTTACAATATTAATCAATATCTGTTATATGAAATATTAGACTTTTCAGCATTTGTGTGTCTGTGTGTGTGTGTGTGTCTTTCTATGTATGTATAAAAATGATAAAGTGAGCGCGTATATAAAAAACCCTGCAGTTCGGATGTGGGACGGTTAAAATAAGATGCTGAATATGAGAATTAATAAACTAAATATTGAAAGTACGCATTATAAACTTTTTTCTGTTTAATAAATTTTCAGTTTCATAGCAATTTAAAGATAGCAAAAGTTTTGTAACCACATCAGTTGCTTTAACTTTAGTTAGTGGGTAGACATTTAATTCGTTATCTATTTTATTATACAGTATTGCAGACTGACATGCGAATTGGTTCTGTTTAAATTTAGTTGTATGTAAAGGTATTTGGCAAGCAATTGGCATTCTTCGTTTATTGAGAGATATTTTTATATCTTAATTCTTGATGTAGTTTCTGAATTGCCCTTAAGATGTATAATTGTCGGATAGCTAGCAAATTTTAAGATTTACTGTACTGGGGAGATTTGCTATAAATGCAAATAATTACAGATCTAGATGACCGCAACAGTTCTAAAACCGAAAAGTTAAATTGCTTTAGAAACCCTTAAGTTTATAATGTTTACTATTCTAATTTTTTGGTTCTTAAAATTTCTATATTTAATTGTCTCCATTGAGGCACAGCAGAGAATATCTTGCGCAAAATTTGGAGCTGTCCGTCTGGGGAAATACCTCAACCTTAAGAAGATCACAGCCAAGTAATATTGCTTTCAAGTAATGTTGTGTTCCTGTGGTGTGTAAGGTGGCCAAAGTTCCTGCGGACGATGAGGAGTAGGGTTGGTGACACGCTTGTGATGCTTCTGGTTTCGGAGTCGATAACCGCTTACCATCAACTGAGCCATATGCTTGCTTATAAATCTAGTAATATTTAAAAATATATAAAGTACTCGAATCACAGACGAAGCTAACCCAAGTGCATTGATAATAATTAAAGGCACGTACGCAAGTAAGAATGCGTCTCGTCACGCTATTTCGCGTGCACAAACCGATACCATGTGGCGGAACGGGTCATTTGTCAAGTTTAGGCAATTCATCAAGGTGCCGTTTCACAAGACCTACCTACCCTTCACTTTTATTTATGCGTGAACATTTCCACTAAGAGACTTGTCTATTTTATTATTATATTATGATTTATGCGTAATAGGGGATAGTTACCTTGTTTTCTGTTGATAATTTTGGGTTTCCGATATTTTGCCAATCCGTGACTATGATTCGAACCAACGAAAAACATTGTAAATATCCTAATTACATATAATTTTAGTAACCATGAATGTGTAAAGAGTATCTTATATTACTTACTGTAGGTACCTATTTTGATAATATCTAGAACGTTACCTTTGGTTTTAAACTGTCCAGCTCAAAGCACATCTGTTAACCGAAAATTTGGTTTAGAAATACCCAACTAAAACGTTATTGTTCCGCAACCAAATATACTGTCGCAGAAAATTTAATGTAACTGATGCTGTAAATGTTATGTAGCTATATTGTAATACAAATCCCAATGTCTTGGAATCAAGAGCTCATCTCAAAATCAAAATAAAAAACAAATTTAATCAAATAGGCCACAAGTGCACTTTCGAATCGTCATTTTACAAATTAAAATTTTAAAATGATTATTATTTTTGTAAAAGTAAAGCTACCACCGATTCGGAATGTAGATTCTGCAGAGAAGAATCGGCAAGAAACTCCGCAGTTACTCTTTTGAAAATAATATATTTAAACTGTGTTTTAGTACAAAATTAGTAATATCTTGCATGAAACACAGCGTCACTAAGTCCACACATCTTATGAAATAACTGCGATCGTGTCTTTGTTTGTGCTTGATAACCACTACGTCTGATAAACTGAACAACAAATAAACGGCTTAACATGTATTGAAACCTTTCATGCCATTTTTATTGGAGTTGTGAATTTATCTTTCACTAATTAGCTTCGTCCAGGAGGAACCCAACTTATTTTTTTTTTTTTTTCAGTAACGGTTATCGGTTACCGAGCGTCGGTTCGCCGTGGTGGATGTCACCAGAGTGTCTACGAGGCCGGTGGTACGACAACCGCTCAGACATATTCTCGTACGGAATTATTTTGTGCCAGCTTATAGCGAGGGTGAGTTTGTTTACCGATTTACATTCCTTATACGATAATATTAACTATCTATTTTTCGCTCCTTAACGTTATGAGTTATGTTTTAGTCGCATAGATTCTCTAAAATAATGATTGTTTTCGTAGGTGGATGCCGATCCAGATGTATTGCCACGGACAGACAATTTCGGTCTCAACTACATGGCTTTCGTCGAGCTTTGCGACGAAGATACTGTACCAGATTTTCTTCGGCTCGCTTTCAATTGCTGCATTGTAAGTATATTTCAGTCGGTGCCCCATAACATTTCAAAAAAAAAAATCAAAATCAAAATATTTATTTCGTTATAAGGTGGTATTACACACTTAACGAAAGTCAAAAAAAAAATCATTTACAAAAAAAAAACTAAACAATACAATAGAAAGTTAAGGCAGCAAATCAAACAATAAAATAAAAAATAAAAATTTATATCTTAACATTAGGTACATTACAAACTTACGTAATGTACCCAGTGTTATAAACAACCTTAACTTAGTCAAAATATTGAATTACTAATGTCTCGGTAGACATTACCTACCTACTTTAACCTCGGCTTTATTAAATATTACAATAAATAACATGTCTCTTATATATTTACCCCTAAAATATATGCAGAGAGAAAAGTAAGAAATGTATGTAATTATCAATTTCAGTACGAGCCCAAAGCTCGGCCGCTATTCCCGGAGATAGTGAGCAAACTCGCCGAGGTGAAGGAGGGCCTCGACGACGCCGCGTGGGAGTGCAACTCGCCCATCAACTCCTACGACAGGTCCGTACTCGACAGGGGACGCGTTTCTGTCTGTCGACTTCACAGTATGACTGTAGTCTTAACTAGGGCAGAATTAATCATTTTTGAGAGCAAAACAAATATTAGAACAGGATGAAACCCATAAGAAAATATTTTTTTTACGTTTGTAATATTGGTTTCAACCTGTACAATTTTTTTAACGAAGTTTCTTATCGCGTTGTACACGCATTGAGCGGGATAGGAGCGTGATCTAAAAAAGCGAAACAAGACATTTTCTCGACACTTCTTCCTATAGTATAAAATTAGATCTCAATAATGTGTCATATTTTAGTTACCACAAACCAATTATTACTGTGTACGAAAATGATTATTAAATATAATATCTTATCTTTTGTTTATTTTTATAATGAATATTTGAAAGGCAGTGGCCTAAACGCAGTAGTGTATCGTCCCACAGCGAGGAGGCGGACTCGTCGGGGCCGCGCTCGTGCCCCGGGCTGTCCGCGTGGCGGCGGCCGGCGCGCGTGCGCTCCGAGGGCGCGCACCGGCGCTCGCTGTCCGAGCTGGAGTGGGCGTGGCGGCCGGCCGCCGCGCCGCCGCACCGCTCCGCCGGCGCCCTGGCCGCGCCGCCGCCCGCGCCGCCGCGCCTGCAGCGCCTGCAGCGCCTGGCGCACATCATGCTGCTGCGCGACACGCACGCCGCGCCCGCGCCCGCGCGCCGCGCGCTGCACACCTTCCGCGGCGTGCACAAGATCCTGGAGCCCGCGCCCGCGCGCTCGCCGCCGCGCTGCTCCAGCGGGGACGCGCCGCCCGACCCGCCGCGCACGCCGCCCCCGCCCTCCGCCGAGCCGCGCTGCGCCTCGCTGCCGCCCTCGCCGACCTTCGCCCGCCGCGCGCCCTTCGACGACACGCCGCCGCCCAAACTGGACTATCCGAAGAGCGACTCGAGCGTCGAGCTCCGCCGGCGCGCCTCCTGCGAGAGCGGCATCTTCTCAGTCGCCAACGAAGACCTGTGCGCGCCGCCGAGCCTCGACGCCGTGTGCCCGTGCTCGCTGATGGGCTGCCGGCGCTGCCGCTGGTGGCGGCGCGACGCGGCCGAGCGCGACGACGAGCCGGACGGCGAGCGGCGCCTGCGCGTGTGCGCCGACTGCCTGCTCGTGTACGAGCGCCTGCTGCGCCGCCGCCCCGCGCCGCCCGACGACTCCGCGCTCTCCACCGCCGTCAGCTCGCTGCGGAGCCTCGACGACGAGGCGGAGGCGGAGGCGGAGGCCGAGGCGGAGGCGGAGGCGGGCGGCTGGTCGCCCTTCCTGTGCGAGGGCTCGGAGGAGCGCGAGGCGCACGTGCTGGCGCGCTGCTGCTGCGCGGCGGGGCGCGCGGGCTGCGGCGCGCTGCACGCCTTCCCCGCGCACCTGCTGGCCGCCTGCAAGCGCACCTCCAGCGTCTACACCGACAGCTCCGAGGACGTCGCCTCGCTGGGCTCCGACAGCCTCTACGACGACCGCGTCCCACGACACGTGCGCTCCGCTCAGATCTCGAAGATCGTCGACTACTTCGAGCGGAAGGGTGCCGACTTCCGGTGCGACGCGTTCAAGGGGCAGCGGCTGAAGCTGGGCGGGTTCGGGCCGACGATGCTCGGCAAGGAGTACGTCGTGGACGTGAAGCACCGCGGCACGCCGCCGGGCGCCCCGAGCGCCCCGGGCGCCAGCGGGTCGCGCGCCGCGCAGCGCCTCATGATCTGCGAGGGCGCGGTGCGCTCGAAGCTGCCGCTCTTCGACAAGAAGTCGTAACGGCGCCCGCGCGAGTTCGAGCGGCGCAGCTCCATGTACCGCTGAGCGCCCCGTGGCGCGCCAACAACTCGACACGTACTAGTCACGTGCTCGACACGTACTAGTCACGTGCTCGACACGTACTTGTCACGTGCTCGACACGTACTTGTCACGTGCTCGACACGTACTTGTCACGTGCTCGACACGTACTAGTCACGTGCTCGACACGTACTTGTCACGTGCTCGACACGTACTTGTCACGTGCTCGACACGTACTAGTCACGTGCTCGACACGTACTTGTCACGTGCTCGCCGCTCGACCGCTCGCGCCCGCTACGTTTACAAGACCGGTGTCGCTTCAGCTCGAGAGCGAGAAAACTCTCGTCCGTACGTTTGACTGAGTAAATAAATTAAGCATTCGTCATAATAGAATATTAGGCAGACAATTAATTAACCGTGGCCTATCATTTTTAGGCCTTTACTATAGGTTTTTAGCCAAAATATTACTCGATATCGGTTAAGTGAACCGGATATTGTACTTTTTCTTTGCGGCTGTAAATAGTAAACTTTAGATATTTCCGTTAACATATTTATAATTTATATACAGTATTATATTATTACTTGCCAGTTCTTTATAAGTTTGTAAATATTATTTGGAGTAAATGTAGGTTGGAACCATCATAATAATTTCGTACTTTTCGCAAATGGCAACGTATTAAATTTACCTATAAAGTTTTATCTAGAAATAAATTTATTATTAGACTCTATTTGTATAAAATGTACGTCGATCTTAAAACAGAGCCTTAGATTTTTGTTAAGTTCTTATCATAAAATATTCATATATCCTAATTTATTTTATAGAAAAAATCAACCACATGTGTACTATGTCGGGCCGAATTCGTCCTTAAGAAAAATATATGATGAAAAAGACACACTACTAGTCTTTTGAGCGTGTCTTAATCCGTCGATTTACTATATAAAAATTTGCGAGTATATTAAGTGCAGCTAAATATATAAAAATATTTCAAAAATGTTTGGTTCTAATAAAGGTATACTTGTAAAGTCCGGCTCGAAGGACCAATTTCTTTTTAATTGGACCATTTCAGTTACTTTAGAAATAGCCAAATTTACAAATCGTTATCAGTCGTTTAAAAGCGACGTAATTAGATTTTGTCAATTTTTTAGATATTTATTTACATTATTAGTAGTATTCATTTGGATGATAAAAAATATAAAACTGCTATCTTTCAGAAAATATTCTAAATATATCAGTACACTTAAACATTTCGTCACTCAAAATGTTTTAAAGAACTATCCAAAAAATATTTCTTCCAAACCAAATCCGTGTTACAATTTAACCGTGTACAAATATGTGTCAAATCGATTTCAAGAAAAGATATAATGCACGTTCGATTAACTTGTACGTATCGATTATTTTGAATGGTTTACGATTTAAATGATTTTAGGTACTTTTTCGCAAAAGCAAACAATCGTAAGCCTTTATCGAAATAATCGATCCATATCGATTCCGATATACATATATTTTTGTATATAAAATTTATTTTATATACATTGCTCGTCATAACATCTAATCGTGTGTGCGTCAGGGTATTCGAATCAAATTGTAAATAAATAAAAATCATTCATATAGAATTGTATTCAAAATTGGAGTTCCCTATTGATACAAATATAAAGTTGATGAAACAGTGCCAAATAAAAATAACAATAAATTATATTTCAAATCTCATATAAAAGATAACATATTTTTTTTTAAAGCTAATAGATTGAAGATTGTAGATTTTGTTAAATGTTTTCTTTCAGAACTATCGCGAAGAATATCTTAAGAATTTAGGGTGTAAAGAGAATGATAGCATAGACAATATATAGACACGATGTTAACATTAAAATATAATTTCCCTGAAGTGTAATCGGATAAAAAGCAATTTTGCGTCCGTCCAGTGCGTTAGTTTTATTTTGCACATTAATTTTTTACCATTGTTTGAAAATAATATTTTTAAAACATACAAATATCTAATGTCAGATTTTTTCTCACAGTCCACAAAAAAATCTTGGATTTTTTTTTTTCTTTTTTTTATATCGAAAACTATAATATATAGTATATATATATAACTAAATTTGTTGCCATTATACACTTTTATTATATTTATTGAGCTGTATTATAAAGAAACTCGATAGGGAATGTGTCAAACATTTCTAGATTTATTAGTGTGTTTAAATTTAATATCTATGGCCGTCAATAAAATTAAGTTTAAAACTGTGTCAGAAACACTTAAGAGTATTGCCACTGATGATCCATTACAAATGCAATTACAAAGATCAATAAAAAAAATCAGAGAAAAGAAAGAATTACAAAGAACTTACGACTTATAAATTCAATTATTAATCATAATCATACTTAACTGTATCTTTGACAATGTATAAAGTTTTAATAAAAATCAATCATAACTGAAAACTAGAGTTGATTATATGATCATGTTATACTGGATTTGAGAAAGTCATTTGAACTCACTGTCAGTATTAAGACAATGTAAATCCAAATTGTACACATTGGATCAATATTTCAGGCCAAAGCCACATAAGAATTTATTTTACATTTTTTATATTGGCGGCATTGAGAAAAATTAGTAGATAGGATTATAAGGATTATTCTATCCAGGTTCTTCTTTAAATATACTAATTAAAAATTTATTGTAAAAGTTCTCTCAGTATTATTCCATATTTGGACTTATATTAATTATTCTATTGCATGTTTTACATTTCAAAAGAGGATTTTTTTTTCACAACATGAACATGTTGGCCCAATGTGTGGAACTCGGAAGCAAATAAGCTTTGTTTTTATATTTGTCTAATACTTGTTTATATTTAATTATTTCTTATTTCAATGTTAAATCAAAGGTGTTAGTCATTGTTAGAAATGTCGTGTCGCAAACGAATGACTATAATTATTATACCCCGTCCGGCGACTAATGATCTTTTTGACACTTCAAGAAATTACACTTCAAGAAATTTTGACATTAGTGACTGCCTCACACGTTATTTATTCGATTCGAAATAATAATCGATTTTATTTAAGAAGAACTTTCAATCGATTTAATTAAATACATTTAGTTTATAAATATTATTTATTTATGCGTTTATTGGTTTTTTTAATTATAAATGAAATATATAAATAATAAATAAATTAATTAACAGAGTTATTGCTCTTTATTCTTGGTTTGCAATTAAATTTCAAGATTCCGACTTAATTCCTTGCAAGTAATCAATCTTGGGGTCATAGATACTATTTTTATTTCCTTTTTTGTATTAAATTTATAGAAAGAATAATCACATGACGTAAAATTATTTTTATCATAATTATGATCGATTTATTATAGATTTATTATTTCAAGAACTGTTTCATAGTCTGTAGTTGTTTGTTATGCACAGGGTACTTCACTCAATCAATCAAATCGTCAATAAAGTATGACATTACTGTAAAATTTTTAGTACGTTATTCCGGAAAAAAAAACTGTGAAAATGTAATTAGTCGCCGGACGGGGTATAATTAATGTTTATTGACAATTTTTTTTATGTGACAGAGGCCAATGCATGGAATATTTCAGGCTGAACTAACCAATCATATACATTATACAGTATTATATTTAAAAAAGAGCAGCTATAAACCTGTATGCTTTAGAAAGTGATATTGTTTTTTATTTTAATTTTGGTAGGTACTGTAAGTTAAATAATAACTAAAGCAGAGATCTCGGCTGTTTTCATAAATATAGTATAATTACTTGCAAGTGAATTCTTGTTACAAATAAACTGCGCTTTAGTTGTTCGGTGCGACCGAAATATGATTGGCGCCTTTATAACTTGTTAAGGCCCAGTTCCTATATTCAATAAACTACTGGTTTTGCGAATATAACGTGTTCGAAATTTAACGGTTCGTATGCAAAACGAGTCGTTTTTTTAATATAGGTACAGAGGTTCAAACTGAACTTATCAAACAACAGTAACAGATTTTTCTGTTAAATAATTGAATTTATATTCGTATAATTTTGTGTCGAAATGGGCTAATGGCTTTATACTTATATTGATATAATAAAGCAAAAGTTCTAGAACAAAAGGATATTTGTTTGTCAGTTGTACGGTTGTACCTGTTAAAACAGAATAAGCGCCAAGCGGTTTCGACATCGTGCAATAACAATCGACTGATGTGGCTTTGTGGGTGGTGCGTATTTAATCACACCCTGCTGATATAGTCTCTGATACCCTATCTGTGACTAATCCGCGAGATAAACTACAATTTCTCGTTTCACTTGTGAATATAATTATCCGATACACATAGTTGAGTCTGATGTTAAATTACAAAAAGTGTCAGATAACTGTCGGTTAAGTACTCGGTGAAACTGGACCTAAGACGGTTCTAATATCAAAACAATAACCTAGCACTTCTAAAAAAAATCTAAGAAATTATTATGGCTAATGTTATAGTACAAAAAAAAATTTCATACCTGTTATAAAATAATTTAAATGCAAGATGGTCTTGTAATATTATTGCAGTACAGATTATCGTTTACATATAATTTACTTTTGGATATAAATACGCCTATACACAAAACCGCAGCCACAAAATAAGGTGTAACTCGTGTCAATTATAAAATTATTATTAATTATATAGAATGAAAAAAAAAACGACTTAACTCTACAAAGACATAGTTACACCAAGTTAAGCATATCAGTTTCAAAACATTTAGGTCTAGTTATTTTTATAATGAATAGATTAATAAGACACGGGCGATTTTAGACATTTATAATTTTTTTTTTTTTGTCTGAGATAATTAAAAAATATCCAAGCTGTACTGGTGTATATTTTATTCAATTAAATATAAGAGGCTAAACGTTACTTCTAGAATCACTCGTGTTTTTAATGTTTATTGTATAAGTTATCGTACATAGAGTTCGTATTACGTATTCGATTGTAGTACCTTGTTAGATTAATCTAAATAAATATCGTTTTTAAAAATTCGAACGTATCTATCGAGGGATTAGTGTGACAGGGTACTAATTTAGAAACGTATAGTTGACGTATGTACAATAGATGATAATGTTCCTTGTTTTAAGGCACTAACGTCGAAATAGGGACATATTGTTACAACGGTTGTGTCTTTTTACATACCCGGTCTTGCGATAGTTATTATTAACCGATCGAAGCGGTTGAAGAAAATAATTTGTAAATGAAAGGTGGTATTAATAAATATATTTTGTTTCAATTTGTTGTATTTTTATTTCGTTCCTTTTAAACCGTCCTAGGTTATTTTATGTTCTTTATTTGAATACCAACAAAATTTCATACCAAACAATTAGATACATAAATATTAGGTGCAATAATATAAAGTGTTATCTCACACTAGCTTCTGCGCGCGACTTCGTCGGCGTGGACTCCACTCCTATTGGTCTTAGCGTGACGATATATAGCCTATAGCCTTCCTCGATAAATGGGCTATCTAACAGTGAAATAATTTTTCAAATCGGCCCAGTAGTTCCAGAGATTACCGCGTTCAAACAAACAAACAAACAAACTCTTCAGCTTTATATATTAGTATAGATATCACAAAGATAAAATTAGATAACAATCAAATCAAGAAAAATAAAAACAATTATAATTATTATATGTATATTAAAAAAGAAAGGGAGGGAATGCAGGGATTTATTATAAGTGCGAACGAGATGAACGATACGAGAGCTCAAAATACAGTCTGAAGTTGATGTCAAATTTAATCTAAATCATTCATAATGGTTCTATTCATCTACTAAATTACAGCGCATAAATTTTCAGTAGACGCCGACTGTCTTATTACAAAGCGGATAATATTTTTTTCGTGGAACCCAACTTCATACGCAACGGGCCATTTGTTATTCAAAACGATAAGTTATCTGTCTTTCAAAGAATGTGTTATTATGAGCTTATATTAGAACACTAACGATGTTAATATTTGGGAATAGCGGAAGCCGTCGTCGGAGGAATTAAAATTAAACTAACATAATAGTTTTAAAGATTTTATTAAAACTATTATATTATAATGAGTATTATATATTTCGGCTGGCCCTTTTTTTTAGGTTACCCCTTCCATCTATTCATCGTGTAAAAGGCAATTAGCCAATTAATATCCGCAATATATTTTGTACCTACGTATACTTGGCTTGAACTGCCCCTTGTGCTAATAGGCTTGCGCCGCCCTCTCAGGGTGCCGCCCCGGGCCATGGCCCTTTTAGGCCTAGACCTAGAGTAAATACTCCACTGTAGACAACACAAAGCAGAGTATTCTTTTTATGCAGTATCTGAAGTATTTGAATAATATTAAGGTATTTAAGTAGTGTGTAAGGTAATAATATGCAACAGTGCTCTAGCCTCAGCGACTTCTGCAGTTGATCGAATAATTAATAAAATAGCTGTAACTATAAAATATTTGTATTTTAAGAGGTGTATAATTTAGTTTTTAACGATTGAGGTAATGTGGTCACTGTCTGACAAATCTTTCTATATTTTTTTTCTCAAAGAATATTAAATAAAAAGAATGTGACCAGATAATTATTATATTATGTCCATGCCAGATATAGACTAAGAAGAAATAAATAAAAGTAGGTAAATAAATTAAACATATCATATTTATTATTCAAACATTGTTGCCAGTTGTTAATTTAATCTTTGCAAATGCAGAGCTTGATTTTTTCTACAGATGGTTTCTAAAACAAAGGAGACATACTTATACTTATTTAGACTTACTATTCTTGCATACTTGAGCTCAATTTTGTCCATAGCTAGGACAAAAATGTGTATAGGAGTTTTTTTCAAATTGTAGTTCACTCATACATACAAATAAAATTAATCCGTGCTGTTACAACTATTAATTAGTAGGTAAATTTTGACACGTGTTACATGATGGAGCCTGTACAGCTACGATTTTTTACGAGGAAATAGCTAATTGAAAACGGACTAATTATATGTTTAAAATAATTAGGTTTGCAGTTCCATTACTTCGTGTAACGACTAGCTATAGCAATTCTTCAACACTCCTGATTAGATTAGAGATTGATTAAATTGATCCTGATTAGAGAGAGATCAAAGAAATAGGTATTTTCTGGGACCGACAAATACAAACTTTGTCCGCTCGTCTACCTATTCCGTAATAAAATACTTCACACAGAATTATACTATTTTGGACTCCTCCCTCCCTATATCACGCTCTAGGTCACACTTTCAATGACTACCTAACAAATATTACGTCACAAAAGCTAGGCCCTCCGCCAAAATGATTTCGCCATAAAAAAATCGTAAACAGATTAATAATTTAATTTACTTTGAAGATACGAGTATATAAAAAATCTTCCTCATGTCATATATCTAATCACGCAAAGACCCCTCCCTACGATCTTTTACTACTTAATACTTAATATACGTACACTTTTGACAATCTTAGTTTCGCATGTTTTCGTTTTCCACACCAATGTCTTTAATTTATCAACATTCTTATACAAAAAAGTTATTAGGCCCATGAGTGCGGCTGTGCTGCCATACAGCCACATTTTTGATATGGCGTCACCCCCTTCCCCAGAACTCGCCCACCACTGGCCCCACCATGACTGTGAAGACTCAACGTCTGCACCTGGAGGCGATTCTCGAACAGCTGCGTTCCGTCTCTCTCGCTCTTCAGCACTAGAAGGATTTTTATTTTAATCCGATTTTAATAATTGAAAGAATATTTTAAACCGGCACACTACTACTGATCATCTATACTAATATAATAAAGCTGAAGAGTTTGTTTGTTTGATTGTTTGTTTGTTTGTTTGTTTGTTTGAACGCGCTAATCTCAGGATTTACTGGTCCGATTTGAAAAATTCTTTCAGTGTTAGATAGCCCATTTATCGAGGAAGGCTATAGGCTATATATCATCACGCTAGGACCAATAGAAGCGTAGCACCAATGAAGAATGTTTCAAAATCGGGGTTTTTTCCTTTTGAGAACTTCCTAGAGAATTGGTCCTATTCCACGGGGACGAAGTCGCGCGCAGAAGCTAGTCTCTTATATTTCACTTAAAAATGTCAACCTCTAACGAAAATAAATTATTATTTTTATTGTTAACTACAACGGAACGCATTTTAGAAATAAGGGCAAAATATCATTTAGGTAGGTACATTAATACTAAATACCTACACTCAAATACCGAGGCACTGAAATGAAAAGGCCATTTTAAAAAAGTAACTCTCGAATATAATTATATAAAAGTAACTCTCGAATATAATTATATAAAAGTAACTCTCGAATATAATTATATAAAAGTAACTCTCGAATATAATTATATAAAAGTAACTCTCGAATATATAAATATATAATTATATAATTATCTTCGGTGATTAATATACAAGTAGACGACGCGTTGGCGCAACGGTCACAGCACTGGTTCGTGGCTGTTGCGCTGGCGGTTGTGGGTTCGATCCCCGCACATGACAAACATTTGTATTGGACATGCATGCATACATATGCCCAGCAGTGGGATATTACAGCCTGAAGCCAATCGACTAATATACAAGTAGCGTATCTTAGAGCATGTAAGTCTTTAGGTATGTAACACTTCTTTCTTAACTACTTACATTTAAATTCTCAATACTTTAAAATGAAATAAAAAACTAACCAGTCACACATTTTCTATTTTTCTTTTTCAATTATCTTTATTGAAAAATGTAAATGAAGACGTTGATTTACAGTAAATAATAAACATATTTGTATTTTTTTCCATTTAAGTAAATTTGTCGTTCAATGACATTTTTAAATGACAGAAATAAGACAAGAACCGCATTCACCGATTCTGCATTTTCCCGTGGAGTTGGCACTGAAACAGTTACAGAATAAATAAAACTTTAAATCGAATAATAGCGCTCAATCTATACAAATAAATAAAATTGGAATGTCGGTTTGTAATATTAAACTGACCACTTTTGACTAAATGCATATGGATCTGTACATTAAGTACAGTACCTGGGTGACCGAGCCTAGCTCGGTATTTTCATTTTATTTTTTGTTTTTTTTTTCTCGGTATTTTTACATTTTAATTTTATTTAAATAATAAATCACGAGTGAAATTTAAAAAAAAAAGAAAAAAAATAATCTGGAGACTGAGATTCGAACCCGGGTCAACACGATTTGACACCCGCCGATTTCCTAATTACGCTGTTACAGCTATATCGTCAGTAGTGAAATTAAGCTTCGTATTCTAATGATATTTTTTCATTGCCTAAAAACAGAGATAAAACGACATTTTTTTTTAATGAATCCTAGCTAGATCAATTTCTCGCCCCCGAAATCCCCTGCATACTAAATTTCACGAAAATCGTTGGAGCCGATTCCGAGATTCAGAAGAAAAAAAAATATTATATATATATATATATATATATATACAAGAATTGCTCGTTTAATAGTATAAGATATATCAAAATAACATTTTTTACAATTTTTGTCTGTCTGTTTGTCTGTTTGTTCCGGGTAATCTCTGAAAAGGCTGGACCGATTTTGACGGGACTTTCACTGGCAGATAGCTGATGTAATAAGGTGTAACTTAGGCTACTTTTATTTATTTATTTTTATAACTGCGAACTGAACAATAACTTTTTTGTTAAATTCCACGCGGACGAAGTCGCGGGCACAGCAGCTAGTATTTTATAAAGTTTAGTTAAATCAATGAATCAATGAATCAAAAATTACTTTATTCAAATTCAAAAGCTATCAATCTAGAATAATTTGTTGTCTAAAAATAAGTAATACTATAATACTGTAGGTAGTAATTCACAAATTATTCAGAAAAAGTATGATAAGTATGGTTTAAGAGACGTGGAAAAGCGACCTTCACCGATCTGATAACTCGATGAGACATATTTTTTATCAAATATAGTTTATGAACAAATATGCCTATGATAACTTGCCTATCGAAAAGTGGTCATAGCTACTTTTAATTTAATTAATTTTAATTAAATGTTTTTTCATCACCTTCACTCATATGATAACCGAATGAGTTTTATCTCAATTGATAGTTTTTAACACACAGAATATGCCTAGTTAGGCTTGCCTACTTATTTTTGGTCATGGCTACCTGGCAAGTAGATGTGAACAGGTAGGTCAATATATACATAATTATCAGGGCCGGACCGTGAGGTCAGGGGGCCCTGGGCTAATACTAATTGGGGGCCCACCAAATTTGACCACGATTGAGATGAATGTGTAATGGCAGCCGAACATTTTAACTGTCAGTTCGAAGTAATATAAGAATAAAGTTTAAAGAATTTAATAAAATTATTGATTCTTTCGCATTGTCGTTTATTTTTGACTTTGAATCGACTTAGCTGGGGCCCCTTAAATCCACGGGGCCCTGGGCTGAAGCCCAAAAAGCCATATGGTAGATCCGGCCCTGATAATTATATTCGATACTACATCGATCTGTTCGAATCGAAATTGATATCATAGGTAAGATATTGCAATTACAAAACCAATCATAATTATAGGCAAAAAAAATATAGCCTTGACCACTTCATAGGATCGACCGATAGGTACCCCGTACTTGTTTCGGTGACTTTTTCGTTTTGTCCAAATTCATACCGAGACATCATTTAGGCCGCCCAGCGTTGAGTCCAGCTCCTCCAACGTCTCGGCTAAGACGACGATATCGTCAACGAAACGAAGGTAGAAATATATGTATTCGCTTCGTTGACGTTGATGCCTCATTACCCCAGATCAAGATTCACCCCAGATCAAGGTCTTATCGACATCCTCGAGCGCAGTGGTAAACAGTTTTGGTGACAATATATACTCGTGTCCTACCCCGCGACGAAGAAAAATGGGTGAGCGAACAACGCTTGTCTTGGTTATGGACGATCATCGTCGCCGCGCCGTACATACATCTCAGTACCTCGATATATCGCCAGTCGATATGATATCCCTGCAGAGAATCCCGTACTGCCCAGGTCTCGACTGAGTCGAAAGCTTTCTCGTAGTCCACAAGTGCCAAAAACAGCGGCTGATTTTACTCTTCAGTCTTTTGTATAATCTACCGAACAGTATGGATGTGGTATACCGTTATACGGTGCTATAGCCATTTCGAAAGTAAGTCTGCTTCGGTGGCTGGAATTCGTCGAGTCTTGTGGCGAGACGATTCGTAACGACCCTCGAAAAGTGCTTATAGACGTGGTTCAGAAGTGAGATCGGTCTGACGATTCAAGTGAGACTAATCGCCTGTCTTGTAAAATAGCCACCGTACACTCCTGGACTATGCCTTCGGCGTGGTACCCCAGTGGATGACGGCGTTAAAGAGTATCACCAAGTCTTTCAGAACAGGTTGCCCTGTGGCTTTAAGGAGCTCAGTTGTAACTCCGCCATCCCCGGGGCCCTCAAATTTATAAGCTACTAGAGCGCCGAACTAATCTCATTGACTTCAATATCAATATTTCGGGAGTTCGTTCATTAACCATTTTAAAAATGAAATAACTCCTACGGCTATAGGCCTATAGACAGTTGATGATATTGTCTTTAAAAATAATAATATAATCAAATCATATTCGATTAGTTGCTGTATATAAAATTCTTTTTGACGACGCGTTAGCGCAACGGTCACAAAACTGAGTCATGGCTGTTGCGCTGGCGCTCTTGCGTGTTCGTTCGCCGCACATTGCATATATTTGTATTGGTCATACATATGTTTACCGTGGTCTGGGCATTTGTGCTATATATTTTTTATACACAACTAGGTCGGTAAACAAGCCTATCTGGGGATACACTGTCTGAAAGCAGTTTTATTGAGCTGTGATCTTCTATACGGTCGAGGTTCTTGCTCCAGTCGGGCTGCTCCAGGTTTTGAGCAGGATATCTTCTGCTGTACCCTACCTCAGTTGTCTGTGTTTCGGAACCCCCACACAGGACTAAATCCTAGTAGAAGCCGTTGAGTGTGGGGCGTTTACTTATTCTATTTAAAAAAAATGCGTGTGTACAAAGTACACATGTCAGAAGTGAAACTTCTTTGGCAAACTAATTTAAAATTATTTACATAGATTTACAAAGTAGCGCGACGTGCAGCGCGGCGCACCCTTCACTGTCGATTTTCCGTTGCATCCGGTTTCAAATCACGATTCTAAAGAAGTTTCACTTCAAAAAAACTTTTATTTACGAATTGGCAACTTACAACACTCTCACCGTCTTTCCTGCAAGAACAAATATATCTTGACGCTCCGATGTTCTTGTTGGTACCTTTAGTGTAACTGGAATTACTCGTAAGGAATACTTTGTATACCACGGCTAATGTGCCCGCGCCGAGCAACAAACCCGCAGCAATCGGCAACCAAGCATCACGGCTACTCATTCTTTTCTATTTTAACTTTTATAAACGCTATGAGTTAAAATTAATAAAAAGTATTTAATAACCAAAATTTTAATAAACCAAATCGTTGTTCAAGAATTTCTTTAAATTTAGGTACGTTTATCATTATAAAAAAATGCGTGCGTACAAAGTACACATTTCAGAAGTGAAACTTCTATTGCAAACTAATTCAAAAAAATTAATTCAACAACCGAATTTAAAATAAAAAAAAAACGAATTGGAAAAAAAAGCCAACGTCACGCGGTGTTCCCAGTCGGTCAACCAACCCAGTACCTACTGATTGCCGTGTTGCCGCGGTACCGGTCGCTCAAATTTTACCCCTCATGCGCCGAAAGGAGTTTCACTTCAATAATAATTATGAACTTGTGACCCTTATATACTCGGTATTACAAAAAATATCTTACAAAGCACAATATAAGTACATCACAAAAATATTTGACAACTGCGTCAGTTTATTTCAATATAAAGTATTACCTACATAATTTAGCAAGCTTCTTTTAGGCCGGAATTACATTATACATAATTATATCAATGTACTCTGTGCCATTTATTTTCGCCGTCGAGAAAATGTTTATACCTATAGTGTATTAAAAAAATTTATGAATGTTATTTTCTACCGGACTTAAAAAAGGAGGTTCTCAATTACACTGTACATACTTAGTATATATTAGCTCATAAGTTTTTTTACTGGGCGTACCGATTTTGATTTTTCTTTTTTTAATTGAAAGCTGATGCTTGTCCCATTTAAACTTGAGCCAGTAGTGCTATTCTGTAAGAACATTTTCGTGTCTCGACAGCGGAATCCGCGGTGAGAAATCAAATTCGTATTCTCTAAAACTCGACAGTCCCGGTAGCGCCATGCGCCACACTGGTGAGTGTAGCGACGAGTCGAACCCTGTTGCGTGAGAAAGTTGACATTAATAGTATGAGTAGGTTTGAGTATGAGTATCGGTATTCTGTGTTTACAGAATTCCAAATCAAGGTCAAGTGGGTTTGCTTTCGAAGTGAGGTCTGTCACTCAGGTGAAGCTCGATATCGAAATGGTTTTTTACAGAATAGCACTACAGATCTAATGTAGAGCACTCTCGCAGAGAGTAGAGCAGCGAGCTTCAAGATCGTAAATGCCACGAATAGCCCTTCTTTGCAAAATGAATACAGTCTCAAATCTCAACATCTGTAGCATTACCCACAGTAATAGATCGTAAGACAAGATACAAGATAGTCTTTGTCACTATGGAAATAGCTTGCGTAGATATTAGAGTAGATATGTATGAGATACTTGTTCAAATTATGGTTTGTTTATGTGTATAAAAAAACTTAGTACATTATAAAGTTTTGGGGAACTATTGTTATTGAAAAGTCCACAGTATAAAGAAATACATTTATTGCATAAAATAAAATCCTCAGATTCAAATATAAATAATCCATACAATTCGTACATCGATATATTATTTGTATATATGTGAAGTGTATGCTGAGGCTCAAGGACTCAAGTACAGTGCCAAGAAGAGCGAAGTCATGGTTTTTAAGGCTGGTCCAAAAAGCTATAAACCCGTACCTGAGGTATCACTTTGCGGATCACCGCTTCTTATTTTGACCAGTTTAAGTGCTTGAGTCATTGAGTAGCCGAGAACTTAGGAGATAATAAGGACAGGGAGCGAAGGTTGCTGTCAGTTCGCTGCAACATGCTGGCTCGCAGATTTGCACATTGTACGGAATATGTAAAATAACTCGATTTAAAGCCTACTGCCAATCATTTATTATACGTGCAGTCTGTGGACCAGCTGTAGCTTGCGTGCTTACAGTGACCTTCGCATACAATACAATAATGCGTTCAGTTCAGTTGGTGTTCGGGGAAAGGCGCATTGATGACTTAAAGCTATCATGCGCGAGAGGTGCGAGTTATTACTTAAGCGTTTCCGCGGGAGCCACAACATGACAACAGTATTCTGAAAACATTTGTAGATGTAGATGTAGATAAATGGGAGAGTCCAATGCTGCGGTATTGGATGAAACCCCAAGTGATATTACGAATCATTTAAATTGTACATATAAAAATGTAACTACATATTTTAAATTTCTTATTGTACTAACACTAGGTTATAAGAAACATTTTAGTTACTAACACTATATGGGCTAGTCCCGAAATAAAGGTTTATAAGCGATATTTATAGATTACTATTATTATTAATATTATTCTATTCCGCCAACCCGCATTGGAGCAGTGTGGTGGATTAAGCTCTGATCCTTCTCCTATATGGGGAAAGAGGCCTATGCCCAGCAGTGGGATATTACAGGCTGAAATGTTATTTTATAACCATACTAGCTTCTGCGCGCGACTTCGTCGGCGTGGACTCCGCTCCTATTGGTCTTAGCGTGATGAAACATAGCCTATAGCCTTCCTCGATAAATGGGCTATCTAACACTGAAAGAATTTTTCAAATCGGCCCAGTAGAACCAGAGATTACCGCGTTCAAACAAACAAACAAACAAACAAACAATCAAACAAACTCTTCAGCTTTATATATTAGTAAAGTATAGATGATTATGATAATATGGCCATATGTATAATAACAGTGGGATATTACAGGCTGAAGTGATATGATATTCAAAAAATGTATTAAAATAGTTCATTTATATCTATACTAATATAATAAAGTTGAAGAGTTTGTTTGTTTGTTTGTTTGTTTAAACGCGCTAATCTCAAGATCTACTGGTCCGATTTGAAAAATTCTTTCACTGTTAGATAGCCCATTTATCGAGGAAGGCTATAGGCTATGTATCATCACGCTAAGACCAATAGGAGCGGAGTCCACGCCGACGAAGTCGCGCGCAGAAGCTAGTTTGATAATAAATTCGAAAACTTAAAGGATTTAGATTTTATTGATTAAAAGAGGAATGTTTTATACTCCTCGTATTCGTCATAAGTCAAAAGATATTTCGCCACTTCTTTATATCTCCATGAATCATCCATTATGGATAATAGATTTGTAACTTTGTACTTATACTCATTAATTAAACTCTGATGAACATTCTCAATCAAATTATGGCGTTTATTCCAAAAGTAGGGAATTTCCTTCTTATCGAGAGCAGCATGGAACCTTTTTAACATGTGCTTGAATAACGTCGTAATATTACTCTTTTCCCACATGTCGCTTCGACCACTTGCTTGTAACTCTACATGCTCCCATAAGAAAAGTGTTTTAATGTAGTAACTTGCTATTTTATCCATTTTTTGAGCATCGCGAAATTTCTTCATCTGCGAAAAGTTAAAAATAGGTATTAATTTATTAATTAGCGTTATAAAGTATTGATTTGTGACAAAATATTTTGTTGAGGTGTAGACGCGCTGTATCTTGTTAGAAATTTTAGAGTACCTGAATATCACAGCCGAATAATATAGCCCTCAAGTATGATGATGATTATGTGTGTTCTGTTATGTGTGATGAGTGATGTGTTCCTGTGATACCTAAGTTAGCCATAACTTTTGGGGAGGATCAGAAGTAGAGTCGGCAACGAGGTTGCAATATCCTGGTATAGAATATTAACTACGGTACCCGCTTACCGTAACTTTGCCCACCGTCCCATCGCAAGCTTGTATGCCACCCTAATGGTATAAAAAATAAAATAAAAAAAAACTATAATAAACTCAAATTTGCAAAAGAACGCACCAAGCGAATTGTCTGCCGCAACTGGTAAGTATTCTTCAGACACTGTTTCTCTTGGTCCTGTAAGGCGACACGCCACGAGCGCTGTTCGTCGTGTACAGTGTTACCACCCTTATTGGGCTTCGGCACAACCATCCAATAATCTCTCCGCCACTCCGGTGGAATAGAGCGATACGATTTACCCTCCAGCCAACGATCTTCAGGAAATCTAATAGCGGGAACGAGATCAACGTCCAGTTTAAATCCTGGAGCTTCGATTAGTAAGGTCCAAGCTGGTCCACTCTCGGAGGTGCGGATAGTGTAAGCGACCTCATCAACATAGCAAATTGGGTACAATCCTCTCTTCGGGAATTGATTTAAAGCTCTGTTTCCAACGCTCTTGAACCAACTGGTAAATTTAGATCGAAGAATGTATTTCCTGTCATCCAGCCATTGGTACGCCGTTTTATTGATGTCACAGTCGACTCCATCTCGCAACAATATATTTTGATACTGGACCCCAGCTCGAAGTTGTACAAACCCTGGACTATTTTGTTCAATTACAATATCACTCTCCCCGGGGTTGAACCGGTCAACAGAAAAATTAACTGGCATACCGATCACAATGTCTACGTCGAATTCATCAGGTTTCTTAATTTGGAGTCTATCATAATGACTACCAGCAAATTGGACCTAAAATAATTTTCATTGACATTACAAATAGGTTAAATAATGGATACTTACTATAAAAAAAACAGACGGTTGCAAGATTTGCATAAATTATTTGAATTCGTCAAAATCAAAGTAAAAAAAAAGTAAAAGATTGAAACGACGCATTGGCGCAACGGTCACGGCAAAGCACTGGTTCGTGACTGTTGCTGTTGAATATTTGTATTGGCCATACAGACGTTTGCTGTGGTCTGGGTATTTGTGCAGCCCTTGTGTGTCTCCCCATCGTGCCTCGGAGAGCACGTTAAGCCATCGGTCCCGTTTGTTATCATGTACACCTGATAGCGATCGTTACTCATAGTAGGGAATATATCTGCCAACCTACATTGGAGCAGCGTGGTGGATTAAGCTCTGATACTTCTACATGGGGAAAGAGGCCTATACATAACAGTGGGATATTACAGGCTGAAGCGATAAAAAGATTGAGTCAAAGCAAAAATATCCACATGTTTTATTAGAAATTCTAAATAAATTATTAACTAATATTGAATAATAATTTGAATAATAATTTATAATCTTTATACTATTAAACGAGCAATTCTTGTATATATATATATATGTCGGAGAAACATCGGTCCTCTCGACATCAACATTAGTGGTAATAGGTCTAGTGGGCGTCATAGGGTTAAATGCCAGCACAAAACAAAGCATTCACTATATTTCATTTATTGAATGTTTTTATACAAACGATTAATTCGAGCAGCGGGTTCAAGGTACCGATCTGACTTCACTAAAGTATTACCCCACAGCACCGTAACAACACCAATTTTATAATAATGTAATCCACCACGATCAATCTCCGTTTCTTCACTGTCACTCAACGAACGTCAAGATGGCGCCTCGACCCCGCTCGAGGCCTAACCTCCGCTCTGACATAATGTGCAACAAAAAGGTCTTTATACAAAATTACTTTTAAACTAAATTGAATTAACACAATAGGAAATCTAACAAATCATACTAATTAAAATTAAGATTTAACAAGGTATTTTCTAAGCTAATTGATATCGTCTTCATGTAACCAGCATTCAACTCCATTCTCACTACTTCCTCCGACACGGCCGTCCTGACGTTTCACACGTCCTCGTGTGATGTTGAAGGGCGAACATCATCATTATCTGTAAAAAGAGAAACAAATTTGGGTAACATGGTTCGGCCACTCCTGACCGAGTAGAATGTCGTCATTATCATCTTCTACTCAAATATAGTCTGATAACAAACGTCAAATTCTCAATCTCAACGATCGTCAAAATTTTTCTAATAAATTGCTTCCACGCCGTTTACTAAACTGACTCCATATTAACAAAATAGCCGTTTCGTATTACATTGTCTACGTAGCCACCTCACCACTTATAATTCATAGAGCCACCTCGCTCTTTATATAGTTCATTAGGCCACCTCGCCTCTATATAGTTCATAAGGCCACCTCGCCTCTATATAGTTCATAAGGCCACCTCGCCTCTATATAGTTCATAAGGCCACCTCGCCTCTATATAGTTCATTAGGCCACCTCGCCTCTATATAGTTCATAAGGCCACCTCGCCTCTATATAGTTAATTAGGCCACCTCGCCTCTATATAAATCATAAGGCCACCTCGCCTCTATATAGTTCATTAGGCCACCTCGCCTTTTACTGTCTGTTCGGCCACCTCGCCTTACAGACAGTTCCTCTTTAACTATCTAAATGGCCACCTCGCCACTTAGATACCTTCACCGCAACACTGTTAAAATGTTTTGCATATGGCTCACACAACCACTATCACCCCCTACATCGCCATCACCTCATGTGGTACGACCAACACACATCGTCATCACCTCATGTGATACGACCAAATAGCCATGGTATGTGCTCTATAATTTACTCATCAACATTAAACAAATTTAATTCAGCAGGTACATCATATACATAGCGATCGCCTTCAAGCAATTCCACAACTTTAAACGGTTCCTTGTACTCGTATTTAGGATCTATAACTTAGTTTGTTTCAAGAACTTTAATCAGAATCATAAATGTCGTCAAACCAATTATAACTAATTACTTCACACAAATACCACAGCCATGTACCATCGACGTCATCCCAACCAAAGCTATAGTCGTACGTCTACTTCTACAACAAGTTACAACCAAGCTTGCAAAAACCTCGAGTAAAGACCTCTAACAACACGGCTCTCTAGACAAAGAGCAATCACAGTACATGTGTCAGTCACATACATCTCAGTACACATATCCACTGAATAAATCGCCCGTGTCAGTCACCCCTGTGACTACACGCTACGCTCTCAACAGACCACGATCTCCGCCAGAGTTAAACATACACCGCGCACCCTGGACTCTTGGGTTGCCCCAAGAGACAATTCTACCGGGCTACGACTACGAATAACTACACTGGTACGGTTGAACACACTACGGTCGATAGAGTCATTCACTCGAGTCTCTCCATCTACGTAAACTTGAACATCATCATTGTCAACAAGATCATAAATTACATCAATAGCTCTTTCCTTACCTTTTGTGAGCAAATTTGTAGGTACGTTTACAATTTAGAGCCTTAAGGGTATCACGATACGATCACGATACAGCCTGTAATATCCCACTGTTGGGCATAGGCCTCTTCTCCATGTAGGAGAATGATCGGAGCTTAATCCACCACGCTGCTCCAATGCGGGTTGGCGGATATATTCCCTACTATGAGTAACGATCGCTATCAGGTGTACATGATAACAACCGGGACCGACGGCTTAACGTGCTCTCCGAGGCACGGTGGGGTAACCCACAAGGACTGCACAAACACCCAGACCACGGCAAACATCTGTATGGCCAATACAAATGTTGTCGTGTGCGGGAATCGAACCCGCAACCGCCCGCGCAACAGCCAATCGCAATCTAGTGCTGTAACCACTGCGCCAACGCGGCGTCTTAAGGGTATACCGATTACTTTCAAGAACTTTTATTACGCGAAAAGGGCTTCGATATTTCGGATCAAGTTTCGTTGATTACGCTCCTCATTTTGTAACAGAACAAAATCACTGATAGGATATTAAAAAGCCTTACTGTCCCTATGAAGGAATTATCGAAATCATATAGTTCCATTTACAACCCTTGCTTCCCAAAGTTACTCAATATTTTTTTTTTAGCATAGATGGAAACATAAGAATTTTAACAGTTACCAACAACAAGACAACGACTGCCTTAAAATGTTACTACTCACGCGTTAGTGACATTTAACTTTAAAACGCGTGGTTAATAAAGTCTAAATCAACTTAGAAAATCTCATACCTGTCTACTTATTTATTTAACAAACTAGCTACGTAAGTAACTAAAATAACTAGTAAAGGAACAATTATTTTTTTTTTTTTTTTAGTAATAATCTGATACTTGAAAACGTTTACTTGCTAGGTCTAATAACTCCGGTACTTAATAATTCGCTATACTTATTCCGTACTATAGTTAGTTCTTCGGTGCTTAAGCGATATGACCGACGTTGCACGATTTCACAAAGATCTACAAGTTTAATTTCTAATTCACCTGTCGTTAGGTACTCTGCTGATAGGCGTGCCTTCAACAAACAAGTCCTTAAAGTAATTTTATTAAAGAGACGTAATAATTGAGGCTTGAAATCATTTCATCATTTTTTTAAATGTTCGTATCTATATTGTTGAAATCAGCCGTAACTTTTCATCATCATCTTCATCTCCCTGCCCCTATCCTACTTATTTAGGGTCGGCACAACATGTTCTCATTTTCCATCCCTATCTATTATTCGTCAGTTCAGCACATACTCCTTTCTTTCTCATGTTCTAACTCACACAATCCATCCATCGCTTTCTTGGCCTGCCGATCGCTCTTCGTCCTTCACATTCATCCTTAACATTCTTTTACCAAAATAGCTTTCATCCCTCCTCATTACATACCCATACCACGCTAACCTTCTGCTTCACATTTTCTCGATTACGGGTGCTACTTTTAAACTTCCCCGTAGCCGAATCTTTTCCTATGGCACAAACATTTACGAGAGAAGACCTTTTTGATTACACTAAGTTTATCACTCGATATATGCACAGAAAATCCCAAAGCTAATAAATCACGTCCAATTAAAATATCACTACTTAGGAAATCATAATAGTAGAATGTAAAATAAAATTTCTTTCATGCCCACAAAGTGTAACCTAGGAGAGAACTTGCAAATCATACAACACGCTAGCTTTTCTCACACCTTCCAGAGTAACAACTGAATGTTGTAATATATCAACTATTTTACGCGAAATAACTCTCTTTCATAAGGGAACAATAAGCACCAGAATCAAAACAAAATGAAAACTGCTCACCAAATTGAGTGATCATGACAGTGACAGGCCTCACGTCGCATAATATGTCCACTCGTTTCACCAAGCTTGTTTTAGCAGCGGGTATTGCGCTGCTGCTGGTAGCCGGCACCGTTTTTACACACCGTGATGCTACGTGACCCTCAACGCCACACTTGTAGCACGTTACTGAGGGCTTAGTCACGGCCATGGTTGTGTTGGAGCGACCGAAAATTGTTTGCTGCTCATCATGCGTGCGACTGAAACATTCGTAAGATCTGTGACGAAGTTTTCCACATGCATAACATTTTATGAAAGTAAGATTTAGTCTAGGACGTTTGCTATCCTAATTATAAGTGAAGTGAATAAACGACTTGCATATACAGCGAGACTTTCACCGGTTTACCACTAAATTTTTTTTTTTAAACTATAGCTGCCCATGTTTCTAATGCACCAAAACGAGACAGGAATACATCTTTAAATTCTACCCATTTCATATTGGGAAAAGCTATCTGAGAGAACTATGTCGTTGCTGTACCTTTCATAGCCTTACTAAGTATAATGATTAATTTACTTCCCTGTATATATGTCGCGCCCTGATAAGCAGATGTCTGCAGTCGCCAGCCAAGCCTGGGCATCCGTGTCTGCGTTCTCCGGTTGTAATTCAGGCAGCGTAATTTTCTCGTCTTCAGTAGTTACCAGATTTCGAAGCGCTTCAACAAGTAGTCGCAATATTCGCATGCTATTTTGTTGTGCCTCGAATAAGGCGTGCCAACCATCGCTCGCGTCAACTGATCTGTTCACGTTTTGTGCCTGCACTGATCCCACTTCTGATGTCGGAGAAACATCGGTCCTCTCGACATCAACATTAGTGGTAATAGGTCTAGTGGGCGTCATAGGGTTAAATGCCAGCACAAAACAAAGCATTCACTATATTTCATTTATTGAATGTTTTTATACAAACGATTAATTCGAGCAGCGGGTTCAAGGTACCGATCTGACTTCACTAAAGTATTACCCCACAGCACCGTAACAACACCAATTTTATAATAATGTAATCCACCACGATCAATCTCCGTTTCTTCACTGTCACTCAACGAACGTCAAGATGGCGCCTCGACCCCGCTCGAGGCCTAACCTCCGCTCTGACATAATGTGCAACAAAAAGGTCTTTATACAAAATTACTTTTAAACTAAATTGAATTAACACAATAGGAAATCTAACAAATCATACTAATTAAAATTAAGATTTAACAAGGTATTTTCTAAGCTAATTGATATCGTCTTCATGTAACCAGCATTCAACTCCATTCTCACTACTTCCTCCGACATATATATATATATAGAATCTGAATCTCGGAATCGGCTCCAACGATTTTCGTGAAATTTAGTATGCAGGGGATTTCGGGGGCGAAAAATTGATCTAGCTAGGATTCATTTTTAAAAAATGTTGTTTTATCCCGGTTTTTAGGCAATGAACAAATATCATTAGAATACGAAGCTTAATTTCACCGATGTCAACATAGCTGAAATAGCTAAATTAGGAAATCGGCGGGTGCCGAATCGTGTTGATCCGGGTCTATGATGTTCAAATCTGCTATAAACTATAAACATGCTATAGACTAAATGCTAAATTTTTTTAGCATGCTATTTTATATGCTATAATTTTAGCACATTGTTACAAAACTTGGCCGCGCTGCTCGATACTCGATATACGGTAATCTGTCTCAGTCACACGTTAGTATTCGTGCCACTATCTCTGTCTTGAGCTCTATCGGCTACAAAAGTTTTCGTTTTTATTGTTGTTAATTTTTATTATTAGTATTAGAAATTAGTTTATTAGTGTTATAGTATTCAGTTTGTTTTATTTAGTTTTAATTGTTTTATCTAGTGTTAGTATTAATTTTGTTTTATTTAGTGTTAGTATTAAGTGTGATTTGATTTTGGGATTTCCCCCCTCAGCGACAGTGATTAAATAATAATCTATATATATATAAAAGAGTTACCCACCCATTGACTCATCACGATATCTCTGGAACCATAAGACGTAGAGACTTGAATTTTGGTAGGAATATTCCTTTCGCCGAGTAGAGGTCAGCTAAGAACGGATTTTACGAAATTCCACCCCTAAGGGGGTTAAACGGGGGTTGGAAGTTTGTATGAAAGTCCTATGTTTTTGAAGTAAGAGACTTGAAATTCAAAATGTATGCTCTATAGATGGTGTTGAGGTGTACTAATAATGTATTTTGAGAAATAAACCCCTCCTTGGGGTTAAAACAGGGGATGATAGTTTGTATGAAAGTCGAATGAAAAATACACCTACGAACTTGAAATGAGGCAGGTAGGTCCCTTATAGGGAGTAGATATCCGCTAAGAACGGGTTTTACGAAATTCCATACCTAAGGGGGTTAAACGGGGGTTGGAAGTTTGCATGAAAGTCCTATGTTTTTGAAGTAAGAGACTTGAAATTCAAAGTGTGTAGTATATTTAGTATCGGCATTTCACCCGTGCGAAGCCGGGGCGGGTCGCTAGTTAATAATAAGTGTAAATATGTGTTAAATAATAATAAGTGGTAATGTGTATAAAAAGTATTAAGTGTAAATATTATTGTGTTGTTTGTGATAAAAATCTGCCACTATCGAAAGGTGAGGTATTGAAATTGAATTTTTAATTTATAATTTTATAAGTTATTTTTGTAGCATCTTAAAGTGTTATGATGTTTATTTTATTGGTCACTGTATTAGGAAAATTTTATTCGTACATTGATTTATAATAAAAATAAAAATGGGTAATGACAGTTTTTTTTCGTGAGTGGACATACGCAAAAGTTCGCAGAGATGAGACGATAAAACGCTAAAAAGTAATGTTATCCCGCTCTAGCCTCGCTGCAGCGCACTGTGTACGTTTAGCGTTTGAGACGTTATAGATTTAGCACGAAGTCATAGTCAGTATAGCAAATGCTATCTGCTATAAACATTTAGCATGCTATACTTTTATGCTATATGCTATATTAACCACCACTAATCCGGGTTCAAATCTCAGTCTCCAGATTATTATTTTTTCTTTTTTTTTTTAAATTTCACTCGTGATTTATTCTTTAAATAAAATGAAAATATAAAAATACCGAGAAAAAAAAAACAAACAAAAAAAATAAAAATACCGAGCTAGGCTCGGTCACCCAGGTACTAAATAATTAATTTGAATAATAAAATTTGACAATGTGCAAACATTTAAGAAAATAATTATTATTATAAAACTTACATTGCTGGAATACCGATTGTAATACCTATCGACTTCCTTCATTTTGCTATGAATTGTTAAGAAGACTTCGTTAAAAACCCGGTAGTGAAGTTGAAAATCCTCTCTTTTAAGAGCGATGTATCGTACATGTATGTCTTCGAGAAGAGAGTTTAGATTCGTGATACAAGGAAAACTCGGCACTGAAGACTCTGGAACCGTGCTGTAATAAATATTAAACAGTTAGTCAATCAGGTCGTAAGTCGTTTTTTTAAAGTAAAATAAAAAAAAACTTTTTTTGTGTCAGATCTGACACGCGACTGAAATGAACAATTACTATAATATTTAAAATTTAAAATGTTCTGAAAAATTAATTAAATTATTATTAATTAAAACTAACTAGACTTTTTGTAGTTAGAGACGGAAGTTTTGAAAACATATGGACCACACTTGTGGCTGATCTTCTTTTTCTTCGTCTACGTGGCACCACAATACTTACCTATACCTAGTTGTTTTTTCACATACAAGTTAATGTATTTTTTTGTATTTTTCACACAAGAGTCAAGAGTATTATATTTACTCCATTACTAAACAACATTGATATTGTTATTATTACGATGACATTTACCCATGGGCGTACCCAGGTTCTGGGCCAGGGGGGGGGCAAATAAAATTTTATAAGCACCTAGTCAAATAAATAAGCATAAATTAAAATAGGTAATGTTTTATTTAAATACTTTAATTATTTCTCTCTCTAATAATTAAAGAAATATAATGATAGGAAAAATAAATTACGGGCGATCTGAGGTCGGGAAGTGGTAGGGTAGGATAGTGGTAGGGTAGGGTAGGGTATTTGAGTACCCTTAAAACGGTTCATCTCGATTTCCGGCTAAACGACAAGTTCATTGGCAAAGTTGTAGGTACTAAAAAGGTCCACAACTTTTGTATTTATATTTTTTTTACATAACCTCAAAATTCATGTGAAAAATTAAAAAAAAAAGTTTTTGGTCTAAATCTCTTACAAAATTCTTTTTTTTTTACAAAATTTGGTGATAACTTACCTTTATATGTTCCAAACACACTGTAATTTTATTGATTTAAAATATTTATTTTTTCACCTTATTTTGACCTCAATATCGAAAAAGCATCCTCACTCAATCAAAAATTCTCACGTCAAAATATCAGGTTTTTAAAAAAATTTGGTGGCGTTTTTGTTCGTTGAAATCTCTACTTTCTGATGGTGTAAAAAATATACATTACTATCGTAAATGTTTTCAGAAAATGCAAAGAAATGCTCAGAAAATGAAAAGAATATTTAATAAGACATCTAATATATTTTGACAAAGTTATAGAATCTTCATTAAATTATATACGTAGATGCTTATTTATTGCTATTTTAAGATAACTTATGTACCTGAGTAACCTGCGGAAAATTTTTGACCATCAAAAGCTATTTCATAGAGAAGTGAAAAGGGGCTAGGAGGGTCTGGGCCTTACTACCTGTTATTTCTTTGCATTTTCTGAGAACATTCACCGTATTAATGTGTATTTTTTACACCTTCAGAAAATAGAGACTTCAAAGAACAAAAAGCCAATCAACTTTTTAAAAAAACTGATATTTTGACGTGAAAATTTTCGATTGAAAATGAGGGTACTTTTTCGATATTGAGGTCAAAATAAGGTGAAAAAATAAATATTTTAAATAAAAAAAAATTACAGTGTATTTGGGACGTAAAAAGGCAAGTTTTCACCAAATTGCGTAAAAAAAAATTCTCTAAAAGATAAAATTAAAAAACCAAAAACTTGATTTTTTAGTTTTTCACATGAATTTTGAGGTTATGCGATAAAAGTGTGGATACAAAAGTAGTAGATCTTTTTATTTGCTACAACTTTGCCATTGAACTTTTTCCCATAGGATTGTAGTTTAGCCGGAAATCGAGTTAAACCGTTTTTTATCCTTTTTGTAGTTTAGGAGCTATAATTTTAATTATCTGAGCAAGGGGAACAATGAAATAGTAAACGCTGTTGAATGGTCTTTGCCGAACCTCTCCTCTAACGAAGATGATAACGAATCTAAATAGGGCACGTATAACGAGCGACGAAAATATTCGCTAAGGGAAGCAGCTGGTTGATTTGCCTTATGTTGTTGACGGCTTGCTGTTCTAGGTAAACGCTGCTCAAGGTTCAAAGCCGTAGCAATTTCTTCAGCTGATTTTATTAAATCTCCACTCCCTTTTTCCGCAGAACGCCTGTGTTCTGCAACTGCAGTGGTTTGTATATGTTCTGCAAATCTTATTACGTCCAGCATTTTAGACTGTAATATGTTTGCGACTGGTGGTATCACAACAGTAGATAGTATAGAGAGATATACAAAATTCACTTATTATACTGGATTGAAAATAAGAACTTTTATCGACAACAGTAGATAGTTAGTAGGGAGGTTAACGAAATCCAGGGGGGGGCAGCTGCCCCTCCTTGCCCCCCCCCCCCCGGGTACGCCCATGCATTTACCTACACTGTTTATTTGTTATCTACTTATTTATTACGACGTATTTAATTAACTTTTGATTTGGAAACAAACATTATTACAGTATAGTAGTCTAACAAATAACAATCGATCGATCACGATTCAGCCTGTAATATCACACTGTTGGGCATAGGCCTCTGATTTTTTATATTAGTCGTATATTGAAATATGTAAATATAAATAAAAACTAACTCTTCTCTAGGAGTATCTTGATCTTCTAGAAGGGGTTGTAACAAGTCTCCAATTCTGCTGAACATGCTACGTTGCTCACTGGTCGGTCCTTGAGCACTGTTTCCGTAACTATTGTCCTCGCTACTGGAGTCGTTGCTATTATCTCTGTTAGAGTTATTGCTGCTCGATAACATGTATATGCCCCCTCCTACAACAGCCGCAGCCGCTGCAGCAGCTGCTCCGTATTCCCACCACGACCAATCACGTCTTTCATTATTATCGTTACCACCGTTATTTCTGTTTGGGTTCATTTTCGGGCGATCCTAAGAATTGACAATACATGCATTAAGTTTCTAACGTAAATTATTTAGATAATTTTTAATATAAAATAATAAAAAGTAGATATATACGCGATTAATACTAACGCTGAAAAAGAAAGAGACATCTCTAAATGATAATAGTAAAATATTTTGAAGAGTTGAAAAAAAATGTTTCCTTGTGTTTCCTAATCAGTTGTTTGCGTCACATTATTTTTTGTGGACTACACCACTAAGTATATTAAATTTGAAAAACCCCCCACGTAATATTTGTATTTTATGCCAAAAATACCTATGTTTACATGATTTAGGCAAAAAGCCTGAAAAAGCTGATATTCTTCAAACTGCTTTATCGAGTTTTACCAAACGTAGATAAGAACCATAGAATGACAACTCACTATCACATCAAAAAACAAAATTGGAAACTGTTTATCTGTTCGAGAGTTACGACAACTCACTATCACATCAAAAAACAAAATTGGAATCTGTTTATCTGTTCGAGAGTTACGACATAACGACACCACAGTCGGACACACAGAGGCTTTTGGTGTCAAGCTTATACACTCTCCTTTTTGCGTCGGTAGTTAAAAAAAGCTTTCGAGTCAAAAAAATCATCGAAATCGGTCCACCCAGTCAAATGTTCTGACGTAACATACGAGTATATAAAAACATTTAAAAAAAATACAATCGAATTGAGAACTTCCCCCTTTTTGGAAGTCGGGTAACAAAAGAGGAGCTAAGCAGTACGAAGCCTTATGAATTACTAGCTTCTGCGCGCGACTTCGTCCCCGTGGAATAGGACCAATTCTGTCATACATGATTTGTGCGAAACTTTAACCGTTTACGCAGCGGAAGCTCTCAAAAGGAAGAAAACCCCGATTTTGAAACATTCTTCATTGGTGCTACGCTCCTATCGATCTTAGCGTGAGTGATGATATATAGCCTATAGCCTTCCTCGATAAATGGGCTATCTAACACTGAAAGAATTTTTCAAATCGGCACAGTAGATCCTGAGATTAGCGCGTTCAAACAAACAAACAAACAATCAAACAAACAAACTCTTCAGCTTTATTATATTAGTATAGATGATATACCTTGTGACTTGACGAAATACACTTTAGTAAACGTTAACTATTCGCTTTGAACAATGCTATCGTTAATAATAAGCGGGAATATATGGGACCGATTAAGTACCTTCTACTTCAGATGTTTAGTAATTTTATAAACACTTGTTGTTTCTTGTGACCTCTTTCACTAAAGCCTGATTTACACCAAGGCAACAACGTGCGGCATTGTCGCATGCGACATATTGTGGCATGCGCCATCTTGTGGCATGCGACAAATTGCGGCATATGTGGCATGCGACAGCGTATTTTATGCCAAGGCAACAGTTTTTAAGCGTCGTTCTGTCAAATTTTAGTCTGCCTACTTGATTGATAGAGATAGGTTAGAATTTCTTCAGACAAAAACACAAAAAAAGTAGATTTTATATATTTCTTTTTTAGATTTTCTGTAGTAAGGGTACAATTTCTAGAGATACCAGACGATTAGTGAGTTTGTTAATTTTTTTCGTCTACGTCGGTACATTGTATTTAGGGTTGCCACCCGTACTTTATAATAAAGTATTGTACGTTATTTTAGGTAAATGTACTCTATACTTTATGAGAGCAATAAAGTACACGAAAATACTTTATAATGCATGATTTGATTTCTTTAGGATTTTAAAAAATTTTGCTGTCATAGATGTCTCTTCTCACCAGCGCCACATCACCTAAACACTCATTTTTAACAATTTCTGATCATATCTGATGATAATTATGATTGAAATTTATTTGCATTTTTGTAGTCATTTATTAATTTTCTATACGAATATTATAAAGAGGTAAAGCTTTTAACTTTGTTTGTTTGTAGGGGGTAATCTTCGCAAATACTGATCCGATCATGAAAATTCTTTCATTAATTAAAAGCTACACTATTCAGGACTGATATAGGCTATATTTTATTGTTATTGAACAAAAAATTCAGTGAAAAATAATAATATATGTAAATCAAGTCGGAGAAATACGAGCGAGATGAAAACTTTACTATATTTGCTTCACAAAAATAATTAACGCCCTACGAAGTGGGCACAGGTCGGCTAGTATTTAATAAAGCTGTTTAATGTCTAAAAGGCAACTGCATAACAATTTACGATATTTATGGGATTATGGTTAGTCTTAGAGATAATATTGTTAACATAATTGAAAATTTAAATCTGCGAAAACTTAATTTAAATATCGATGATCTTTATGGAGAAATTGCTTTACATTAATATTATATATGTACTTCTAAGGGTTTTGCAGAACTTTCAACTGCACAAAAATGGCAGCAAGTATTTAATAAGAGTGATGACAATTTCATAAACTTGTATAAAGTACGACGACGCCGCGTTGGCGCAGCGGTCACAGCATTGGATTGCGATTGGCTGTTGCGCGAGCGGTTGCGGGTTCGATCCCCGCACACGACAGCATTTGTATTGTCCATACAGATGTTTGCCGTGGTCTGGGTGTTTGTGCAGTCCTTGTGGGTCTCCCCACCGTGCCGCGGAGAGCACGTTAAGCCGTCGGTCCCGGTTGTTATCATGTACACCTGATAGCGATCGTTACTCATAGTAGGAAATATATCCGCCAACCCGCATTGGAGCAGCGTGGTGGATTAAGCTCTGATCCTTCTCCTACGTTGGGAAGAGGCCTATGCCCAACAGTGGGATATTACAGGCTGAATCGTGTATAAAGTAATTTCATTCTTATTACCTATTCCCACTACGTCAGCAATATTCAAAGATTTTTTGTTGTGATGAATAAAAAATGTCGAGACGAACGAATTCGATAAAAAATGAGTTACTTATTTAATTTAAATAAAGACTGTAAAGATGTGGCGTGGGCTGCTGTGTGGTTGCGGCAGTAAAGAATATAGCCTCCCCCTCTCTTCCCGTGGTTGTCTTAAGAGGCGGCTAAGGGATAACACAGTTCCTGCACTACCACCTTGGAACTTAAAAAGCCGACCGATGGCGGGATAATCATCCAACTCCTGGCTTTGAAATACACAGGCCGAAGACGGGCAGCACCGTCTTCGGTACGACAAAGCCAGCCCTGCGGTCACCAACCTGCCTGCCCAGCATGGTGACTATGGGCGAAACACATGAGTTCGCGCCATTGTTGTCGCGAACTTGTGGAGACCTATGTCCAGCAGTGGACTGCAATAAGCTGAAGTGTGTGTAAAGAGGTTGTGCAATTGTTTAGTAGAGATACTAATTTGATACAAGCTGCAAAAAGCAATAAAAAATATGTTTTCAAATTTAATAAAAAATAAAAATATATTGTACTTTATGTTAATACTATGTACTTTTTTTTTCTTACCTATAATACCCAATGTACTTTAATTGAGAGAAAAAAAGGTGGCAACCCTAATTGTATTACTTGTCGATGTGATCTAAGTCGGTTTTTTTCGTTTGCTAACAAATATAATTATCATTACACCACTCCATGTCCGATTTATCTCATTTTGTAAATAAAATAAATAAGTACAATCAAAACATAACCTAGAAAAGGCTTGACGCATCAAAAATTGTCGCACGGAATCCATCGTGATCGGATACAAGCTGCGACCATGGACGTAATACCTACCTAACAGGACAGAGTACTCTGAAAATATGTATTTACGAAAATGAACACTAGTCCAACGACTTAAGTATTATATTCGGTTGCGCATTATACAAATGCAAAAACGAGCCGAGAGAGATAGTCACAACGGAGGCCTTGTGTCTCGTTCTTTCATATTGCCAGCATAAAAATGTTTCTGATCAAAAATTATGGCTGACCTAAAACTCCATTGAAACAATTGTATTTTAATGTTATTTTACCAATTGTAAGTCAGCAAATCATAATTAAAATTAATTTCTTTAAATTTATTCTTAAATAAAAAGAAAACATAAATTATTATTTTGCCTATTTCTTTTTTTTCTTACGGTAACTCTCGTAAACATCACAGTGGACATTGTTTAAGACTGTAATAAAACTGAATATAATGCTTAACACCTTGTGTTAGTGTTCATTTTCGTATAAACAAATTTCCATCTACAACTATGGTGACCATGCGTCACTTTATTCACTTTTATTGATATTAAAGAAATGTTTGTGTTATAAATACTATTTTTTGTTCAAATAAAAATAAAATATTAAATTTAAAATAATTGTAATGACATTATTTGGACTGTATTTACTTGCCAACTGTAACAAATATAGCATTAAGGTCTAAGATTAATAAATAAATAACTCGTACTATTTGTATTGTTTACTAGCTGTGCCCGCGACTTCGTCCGCGTGGAATAGTGACTTTGGACAGCATTTTTTCAATACATGTTTTGGTTTATTTTGGATTATAAGCACCGTCGTTTGGTTATTTACATGTTCAACGTGATTCTTTAAATTGGCGTAACTTTTTATTTATGAACCGATTGACATAAAACAAACACTAAATGTTAAGTGCAGCCTAGCACAATATATTAGTGAAAACTACACCTAAATTGGATAAGCCGTTTCTGAGATGACAGACAAACACATTTCTGAAACAGACAAAAATTCTAACAATCATTGTTTTGAGTGCTATTTGCGTTGATAAAGGTCCCAATAATATTTTTTCTATATATCTTCCATTTCCATTCATACAGAAAGCGATCTGTTACATTTTTATTATATGTATTGATTTTGTAATCCATCCCTTGTGCAAATGTCTGTATATTGACACACATGAAAACAAATAATAAATATAATAATATAATATTTATTATTTATTCATTATAAATAAATCTAATAATATAATAATAGTCGTCAATACTGGTGTCAGATTTTTCAAGTTTCCAAATCTTAATGTCACCTTATTAGAAAGGGACACAAGGCCTCCGTACTAACTATCTCTGTCGGCTCGTTTTTCAGCTGCGAGTGCTCTGTCCTTAGTTACTATGTCCATGGCTGCGACACTCTGCCACATGACGCAAGGTGTTGCCGTGCCGCAAGGTTCTTGCCACAACGTGCGACATTTTTCATGCGTCAATGCCGCATGCCACAATGCCGCACGTTGTTGCCTTGGTGTAAATCAGGCTTAAAATTTTTACATAGTAGGTATCTAACCTACCTAAGTTACCTAACATAGCCATATTTTTCTTGGCTCAAAACGAGACACCGGTTCACTACGTCTACGCTATACTCACGGTAGTAACCGTACATTTTGCTTATTAGTAGAACAGGACACAAAACATTTTCATACAAACTTTATATTTGAACCCCTTATTGAATAACATTATATAAGAAAATCCTTAACACGTACTGTATTATATTTCCTTTATATGTATAATTGTATATATGTTACCGGAAATGTATGTAGTCCGTCACTGTATACAATTCCTAGGAAATGTATATAATTCCTAAAATCGCACGGAAACGTGTAAAATAAATTATGTTAGACACATTTCCTAGGAAATCTATACATTGCCTAAATAGCAATCGGAAATTTAAATACATATTTGAGATAATTATATCAATGGGTATGCGGGGATAGCGGGGGACCCTTATGGAAATTTTTCGGACTTTTTTCAGAAAAAGACTTCTAAAGACTTTTTCAGAGTTCTCATGGTTTTTTTAGAGAAAAGTCCGAATTTTTTTCACAAGGGGAGGTCTAATTTTGAAGTTAAATAGGTTAGGGTAATTTTGTTTTTGTTTTTGTCACAAAATTATGCCGTTAAACGGTCTACGGGTCTTAATCTAAAGACTTACCAAATAACCTTAACCTATCTAACTTCAAAATTAAACCGACGCGGGTCTTAATCTAAAGACTAGCCATTAAAGTAGTTAATTAAAAAGGGTTAAAATATAAATCTTATATTTATTCTAATATATTACAAAGAAAAGACTTGGTGTTTTATTACAGAAAGCATTATTTTTATACATTTCCTAATACGAAACGACGAAACGACGAAAAAATAGTCAAGTAAATACGCGCTATCAAAGATTACTCAAAAAGTAATAATCAGATCTCGATCAAATTTAAACAAGACTACCAAGTAGGTATTAACTTTCGATTAAAGTAAAAATCATCAAAATCGATAAACCCAGTGAAAAGTTATGCGGTTTAATACAACGTAGGTTGAGGACAAAATAGTCAAGTAAATACGCATTATTAGATATAACTCTAAAAGTACTTGTCAGATCTCAATTAATTTTAAATGGGACCACATGACACGCTACACCTTCAGTTAAAACAAAATTCATCAAAATCGGTCCACCCAGTCAAAAGTTCTGAGCTAACATACATTTAAAAAAAATACAATCGAATTGAGAACCTCCTCCTTTTTTGGAAGTCGGTTAAAAAGTAAACAAGTACTTATAAAGTACTTAGGTACCTCAAAAATATTACAATCACATTTAATATAACACTTACCTATTCACTTTATCACTTATATTAGCAGATAATGCTTATCAAAACACTTTGCTATAAATATAAACAAAGAAACAAAAAACTCGACAGAAACTAAGTAAGGTTAAAAATTCCTGGCCAAAAGATTATTTATCACTGTTGAAGTGTTTAGTGTGACTTCTATATTTATACCCGTATACCGATTAGGTATGCTATCTAGTATCTACAATAAACGACGGGGCTGTTTTAAAATTTCTCTTGCAATATTGCCATAACTTTAAAATTCTCGTTACTTTTCTTACTTAAATAATAATTAAAAACATTTTATATTTGTTTTAAGGTTTGATTAAAAGCTACATTTTAACGACGGACATAATTAAATTTTTACATGATTGATTGGCTTATTTTTTAAGTTTTTTTTTATACTTGTAACATTAAAGTTTGAAACGGGGAAATTATCGAATATTTAAACAATCTTGTCAATGGAACAGCTCTAGAATCTAGAAGTTATGTTTATCATTGTTTCCGTTTGTGATAAAAAATACAATTCAGGGAGCCAAAGTAAAAGAAGAAGAAGATAAAAAATACAACCGCGCTTTATTTAAAACAATGCTTTTTGTTTTTGTTTAATATGTAATAATACTTGTACCAATTTTAACGCTTATATTTTTAGATAAATACAAATATAATTTTCAGATTTAAACATTTGGTTGTTTTTAAATGTTGCCATGTAAAATTTATATTATTTTAATATGTTTTGTAATTTTCTACCAAAAGTACTTTGAAAATTGAAAAATGACTAGAATGGATATATTCCGTAATCTTTCAAAGTAAATATATAATCTGTTATACTTTTTCTGAAATTTTAAGTAAAGAACTAATTGTGTCCCGCAGTTTCGCCGGTTTTATCATTTGGAAAAACCTGACTAAAATATTATATAGTCTATAACTATACAGCCTTCCTCGGTAAATGGACTATTAAAAACATAAAATTTTTTAATTCGAACCAGTAGTTCCTGAGATAAGCGCGTACAAAAAGTCTCAAAAACTCTTCAACTTTATTGTATTAGTTTATTAAATATTATTGCACGCGTAAGGTTCAAAGAAATGAAAATATGTTTATCATTATCAATAGATAAAAATATTATCGTCTTAAAGATTCAAATCTTTTTAGATACACATCTAGAAATGATCTACATTAAAAAAGTATTTACATACATAAGTATTATTTATGTAGTTGTATTCGCCTCAAATTGGAAAGGCACTTTTAACGTTTTTTTGTACTAATTTTATATAAGGTCAGTGTACTTAAAAAAGAAAAAAGTGTGTGTGTGTGCAATTCACACACGGTACAAGTGAAATTTCTGAAAAGTAGCCTACGAGAGATTTTTTTGCCGTGAAGACAAATTACTGTGTGTATTCTATCTCATTCTCTCTTATACATTTAAAATGTGTTTGTTACTTTCTCGTTTCGACACATTTTCGTTTCATCGAGTATCACACGATTCACTAAGATTCTAAAGAAGTTTCTATTGAAAACAAATTTAGTGTAGAAAAAGATTATTTTCGAAATATTTATATAATAAATATATATATTATATACACTGAAATTGTTGAGAGAACAGTATATTATTGATTATCTGTGAAAATATCTATGGACGGAAGTCAGTAAAAAAAGAGTCGGCTGTGTGAAAGCTGAAAAGTGCACTAAAGTAGTATCCTTCATCTATGACTAAAGGTGCATTTTCATGTGACGCTTGACGCTGGTTTTGAGCGTCAAATTTGAGGCCGGCTCCACACGTTGGCCCCAACGCTCGTACCAACGTTGGACTGCATATTCGGAGAGCCGTACACACGTTGGCTATCAAACTAGTTCTGTCCCGTCAGGGCCAATGTGAAGACGTCCGATATAGAAATCGAAATTGCTCTGAGCGCTTTTATAGTACTGATTGCACATTTATATTTGTTATTGAGAAAAAATAAAAATCCACGTCAAAGATCGAGTAGAGTCACTAATTTTTTTTCTGTAAAGGCGATATGTGCTCATTAATGATTCTCGCTTTTTTTTAAAATCTTCAATTGAGAAATTCATTCCCATATTCTGTTGAATGGTGCGCCATGCATCAGCTAATAAATTTTTATTTTTATGATCCTTTCGAGTAGCGTCCCATATTATTAGATGTGAAAAAGTCATGGAATTTATTGAACTTTATCAAAAGTTCAATAAATTCTATGATTTTTTCATTTGTCCATGCCGGTGGCGATTTTGTGGATGAGGAAGCCATTCTCGCTCGACGTACGCACTCGCTGCGTGTTGCAACAGAACTGAGCAACGCGCCAAGCCGCCAACGTGTGGACGGATCGCGAACGTTGGCGCAGATTCCTTTGATAAAACCGACACGAGCCGGCGAACTACCAACGCTCGCCCCAACGTTGGGACGGATGCCATTTTCTAGCTCCACACGTTGGACGAGTAACGTTGGGATCTATGTTGGGGCCAACGTGTGGAGTCGGGGTGACAATTGAACTATGCGCCATCTTGAAAAAATTGTAGCGCAAAAGCTAAACATGGTTTAGCTTTTTTAACGGGTGCTTTTAGCGTCAGCGTAACTCGAACAGTTATATCGATAATCAATAGTAATCGATTCTTATAAAACAACAACCAGCTGTTACTTTGTGATTTTATTAATAAAAATAGTGAGTGTAGAAATAAATAAAAACAAATACTTAAAAATACCACATACAATTTTTTGATTAATATTACGAGATGAAATATAGGCGCATAGATCTGTAAAGTTATTTATTTATTTATTTATTTATTTATTCAATATTTGGGAAACAAACAGATGTACATAATAAATAACATTAACACAAATTAATTTTACAAAATCCAGCAAAGTTTCCACCAATTACTATCACATAAAAGCACTCTAAAGCAATAAAATGATAAGCTATAATAAGTTAATCAAAATTATAAATTCAAAACAAATACAAATCACTACTAAAATCCATTCAACATTAAATAGTTTTTATCGAATATATTATACAATAAAAAACATCAACACAAATTAATTTCACAAAATACAGCAAAGTTTCCAGCAATTACCGTTACATAAAAGCACTCTAAAGCAATGATAAGCTATAATAAATTAATCAACATTATAAATTCAAAACAAATACAAATCACTAACAAAATCCATTCAACATTAAATCGTAATAATCGCATTCGATATTTGCTTTTTATATTCAGCTAAAGATAAGTGAAACAAATCAATATTACAAAAATGCTCATTATACTCACGACAAGCTCTGATCAAAAACGAATTAGCGCTATAGAAGGTACGACAAGTTGGAGTATGAAAACACCTCGGATGACGTGAACCAGATCGTGGACAGTTCAAAAGTAGATTACTAAGTAAAAATAAAGAGTCCGCGTGATTATTAACAATTTTAAATAAAAAGATTTGGTCTCGAACAGAACGGCGTCTAGACAGACTCAATGGCTCGTTTGGTAAGTCAGTAAATTTATACGACAAATACTTCAAAAACTTCTTCTGAATATTCTCAATTCGATTCTTATAAACGTTATACTGAGGATTCCAGACCGTAGATGAATACTCAAGTACAGAGCGAACGTAGGAGTTGTAAAGAAGATTAAGTGTGGAAGGTCTCCTAAACTCAGATCCGATCCTCATAATGAATCCAAGCAAACTATATGCCTTTGTTAAAATGTTGTTTACATGGGTCCCAAATGTTAGTTTACTGTCCAGTGTAACACCCAAGTCTCTCACCTCAGATTTCCTCGTTAATAAAGTACTGTTAATAGCATATTTATAAATAAAAGGTTGGCGTTTGCGTGAGAAAGAAACTATACTACATTTAGTAATATTCAGATGAAGAAAATTAGACTTACAGTAGATTTCAAGGCGATTTAAGTCTGTTTGAAGATCATAACAATCAGCAAGTGATTTAATAGTTTTAAATATTTTAGTGTCATCAGCGTACAAAAGGAATTCAGAGGACACAAACACATCGCTTATATCATTTATAAATATATTAAATAGTAAAGGACCGAGGTGAGAGCCCTGGGGCACACCTGACGTAATAGGTACAAATGACGATAAGTAACCCTTAATAGATACAGCCTGACTTCGGTTGCGAAGATATGAATCCAACCAACGAAGAAGATCACCGTGTATTCCGAAACGCTTCAGCTTAAGAAGAAGAAGACTGTGTGAGACCCTATCGAAGGCCTTAGAGTAATCCGTGTATACGACGTCAACCTGATGTCCCTGGTCCATAGAACTAGAAACCCGATGTATGAATTCACAGAGATTGGTTTCCGTTGAACGCTTATTGATGAATCCATGCTGTTGATTTAGCAGATAAGAACGTATAGTTGGAAACATAGTGTCGTAAATGATTTTCTCAAACAACTTTGCAATGGAACAAAGTTTTGAAATAGGCCTATAATTTTGTATATCATGTTTATTGCCGGATTTTAATATCGGGGTTATAAAAGATTTTTTCCATAAAGTCGGTAAGCATCCGGTGTTCAAAGATAAGCGAAATAACAAAAATATAGGTAATGCCAGCACATCACGAAATTGCTTAAGAAAACAGGGGGCTTTATAAACAAAATTATTCATTTAATTTTTTTTAACAAAACACAATCCCGTATCTCAGTTGAAAAACAATTGCGCAACCTCTTGGCAACCTCGTATCTTAAAATACAAGATGGCGCATATAAATAAACAAGTTCCCTCTCAGCAGTGTAGTGATAATTAGTTCAATACTATTAATATAAAAATTATCTTTCAGTAAATTTAATTGCCATTCAAAGTGAATAAACAATAGTTAATAAACACATTTTTTATTATACTGAAAAAATACACAAGTAATAAAAATTAAAATATTACCTATCAAACTAAAAAAACGTTTGTATCGATCAAAGAGCAACACGGAGGGGAGTAGCCATACACAGGCGTTCCCCTCTGTCAAAGTACAAGTCCACGCGGTCCTATGCGTACAATAAAACTAGTTGTAACCGTACTGCTCACTAGACTGAATCTAGTTGCGCTATGGAAACAACGTCCTTCAAAAAATGCCAAATTGTTCTGTTTTTTGCTGCAAAAAGTGATCTGCCACGTCAAATTAACAAAAATATGCCATTACCTTTCATATGAAAGTATTTTTTAATCACATTATTACTTTATACTTTTTTTTAACCTTTTTTAAACTTAAAAATTAAAAATATTATCGGTCGTCTTGTTTCGGATTTGTTTATCAACACCGGCCGCTTGCCTCATACAATATGCGGATCGGTCGAGCGACTGATCCGAGTCTCTTACCGAAAAGTAGTGGTTAGTGTTGTAACCGGTTTGTTTATAGATAGTTATCGATAAAAATGGCAAAGGCAAAGAAGGAGACAGACATTTTTGAGATTTTGATTTATTTAAAATATTATATTGCGAACTTTATTAATATAAATAGTTTTATAATAAAATTGCATTAAATCTATACTAATATATAAAGCTGAAGAGTTTGTTTGTTTGGTTGTTTGTTTGTTTGTTTGTTTGAACGCGGTAATCTCTGGAACTACTGGGCCGATTTTAAAAATTCTTTCAGTGTTAGATAGCCCATTTATCGAGGAAGGCTATAGGCTATATATCATCACGCTAAGACCAATAGGAGCGGAGTCCACGCCGACGAAGTCGCGCGCAGAAGCTAGTTAAATATAAAACAATACTTAACACATTTTACTAGAATTACTTAGTGTGAACCTCGACCATAATGTTTTATATTAATTTTTGGCAGGTTTCCTAAAAATCCAAATTTAAGGGATACATGTTTTTTTTTAAATAACAGACTAAACTAGACGCCCACAATAAATAGTGTCATTTGCTCCAATCATTAATTTCAATACCTCTGACTTTCAAGTGTTGGCGAACAATAGAAGGAAATTAGTCGAGGGCACCAAACCAACTCTTACGTCACACTGTATTTTTGAAATGATGACTATTGTAGTACATAAAATAATTGCATGCGTACAAACTACACATGTCAGAAGTGAAACTTCTTTGGCAAACTAATTTAAAAAAAAACTTAACGCTTCAACTTACAATTATTAAAGTTTTTTTGTTGGTTTTATTTTTACTCCTGGTTGTTTTGGACAAGGTTTTGGAAATTAACACTAATTTAAAAAAACTAATTAAAAAAAATGAATTTAAAATATTAAAAAAAAAACTAGTTGAAAAAAAAACAGAAAGCTAACGTCACGCGGTGTTCCCAGGCGGTCACCCATCCAAGTACTAAATGTCATGACGCTGCCGCGTTACCTGTCGCTCAAATTTTACCCCTCATGCGCCTAGAGAAGTTTCACTTCAATAAATAAAGTCCATTTTTATAATAATGTCTTACTTTTGTATCACTTTAAAAAATAATTTCCCTAAACGAGTACGAAACGAGTTTATCGATAACGCGTATCGACAGTTGTTACAACCATGGCTGTACGAAACTTGTCAGTGTAGTTGCGGCATATCATTATACTGTTATGACACAGAATGTATCTATGCGTGTGTGAAAATGTGAGTGTATTTTTTAATTTAGTATAGTGTGAGTTTCGTAGGGACAGTGATTATTTTTGTGTGTGAATTTGAGAAAGTGTGCGTAGCACAGATTTCCCCCCGCAAAAAATGACAGACTATTTTGTATCGGTAAAATACGCTATGGCTACTCCCCTCCGTGTTGCTCTTTGGTATCGATTATCGAAAGTCGTTTCGATAATCGATATTAACGTTCTTTATTTTTCGCTTGAATTTGACGCTAAACGCTGAAATTTAACGCTACAATTTTTTCAAGATGGCGCATAGTTCAATTGTGATCACGTGACCAAATTTGACGCTCAAAACCAGCGTCAAGCGTCACATGAAAATGCACCCTAAAGTTAATAATATCTTAGATTGTAACTATAGTTTAATAATATATCATAAAACAAGTAACTATATGTAGTTTTATTAATACATCACAAAACAGAAATATTTTTATGTTCTTTGTGTTTATCGTTACATTTGGATGACTATTTAAAATGTGTATTATGTTCATTACTTATTTATTTTTTGGCATAATTGATAGCCAATAAACCCAATGTCAGAAGTGAAACTTCTTTGGCAAACTAATTCAAAGAAACTAATTCAAACAAACCAATTAAAAAACTAACTTAAAATCCAAAAAAAAAACTAATTGAAATAAAATCAAAAAGCTAACGTTACGCGGTGTTCCTAGACGGTTCCTCAAATTTTACCCCTCATGCGCCTAAAGAAGTTTCACTTCAAAAAGAAAATAATTACATATTTCATAAACAGTACCTACCTAATATCACTGCATCGCAAGGAACATACCCAATAAGTTCCTTGCTGTCATCATGGGCTGTCATGGACTTAATAAGTAGTATTAAGTCATGATTAAGTCCATGCTTGAAGGTGCATTTTCATGTGACGCTTGACGCTGGTTTTGAGCGTCAAATTTGGTCACGTGATGACAATTGAACTATGCGCCATCTTGAAAAAATTGTAGCGAAAAAGCTAAACGTAGTTTAGCTTTTTCAACGGGTGATGTTAGCGTCAGGCCGGCTCCACACGTTGGCCCCAACGCTCGTACCAACGTTGGACTGCGAATTCGGAGAGCCGTACACACGTTGGCTATCAAACTAGTTCTGTCCCGTCAGGGCCAACGTGAAGATGTCCGATATAGAAATCGAAATTGCTTTGAGCGCTTTTGTAGTACTGAGTGCACAATGCACATTTATATTATTTTGTTACCGAGAAAAAATAAAAAGCCACGTCAAAGATCGAGTATAGTCACTATTTTTTTTCTGTAAAGGCGATAAGATAATATAATAAATATAATTATGTGCTCGTTAATGATTCTCGCTTTTTTTTTCAAATCTTCAATTGAGAAATTCATTCCCATATTCTGTTGAATGGTGCGCCATGCATCAGCTAATAAATTTTAATTTTTATGATCCTTTCGAGTTGCGTCCCATATTATTGGACGTGAAAAAGTCATAGAATTTATTGAACTTTATCAAAAGTTCAATAAATTCTATGACTTTTTCATTTGTCCATGCCGGTGGCGATTTTGTGGATGAGGAAGCCATTCTCGCTCGACGTACGCACTCGCTGCGTGTTGCAACAGAACTGAGCAACGCGCCAACGTGTGGACGGATCGCGAGCGTTGGCGCAGATTCCTTTGATAAAACCGACACGAGCCGGCGAACTACCAACGCTCGCCCCAACGTTGGGACGAATGCCATTTTCTAGATCCACACGTTGGACGAGTAGCGTTGGGGCCTATGTTGGGGCCAACGTGTGGAGCCGGGGTCAGCGTAACTCGAACAGTTATATCGATAATAATAATCAATAGTAATCGATCCTTATAAAACAACAATCAGCGTTTACTTTGTGATTCTAAAAGTAAAAAATAGCGAGTGTAGAAATAAATGAAAACAAATAGGTACTGAAATGAAATTAATCAATTAATATAGGCGCATAGATCTGTAAAGTTAAACAAAATTATTCATTTAATTTTTTTTTTTTTTTTTTTATTTAACAAAACACAATCCCGTATCTCAGTACAAAAAAATTTGTCAAGCGCAACCTCGTATCTTAAAATACCAGATGGCGCATATAAATAAACAAGTTCCCTCTCACCAGTGTAGGTAGTGTTATTTAGTTCAATACTATTATTATTATAAAAATTATCTTTCAGTAAAGTTAATTCTCATTCAAAGTGAATAAACAATAGTTAATAAACACATTTTTTTATTATAATAAAAAAAATTCACAAGTAATAAAATTAAACAATGGGCATGAAGAAAGATTTTGAAAACCTCTTCCATAATGTGGGTACACATTTACTATTTAAGAAAATACCTATATTTCGGTAATAAACTTAAGTTTTAGGAAGATTAAAACTATTTTTCTAATATGTTTTCAATTAAAGCGGCAAAACGGCTGCAGGTGTCATGGCGTCGGCTTTGACGTCACAAAATAATGTGGGCCTTACTTTTTACTTCACTTTTTGGAGCGCGCCTGACGTATTATGTTATGTTCTGACGTCATGCGCTGTATTTACATTTGTGTTTCAATCAAAATGGCCGATTGCAGTATTTTAATGTTTTATTTTATTGAAAATCACAATAATCTTATTATATTACATAAAACTAAACCAGTATTTTGAATTTTTTTAATATGAGTGTTCCCCTAAAATCATTAAATTGACGATTTTTTGATACTATCGTCATGCCCATTCTCAAACTAAAAAAACGTTAGTATCAATTAATTATCGAAAGTCGATTCGATAATCGCTACTAACGTTCTTTATTTTTATTTATCAAATATTTTGTCAAAAACAACAAATACTGAAGTTACTGAACAGCAAATACAAATAGCCAAGTGGGGACGCATCATTAATCGACAAATTCAAGTCATAGAGTAAAGAATAGCTGTTGGTTTCTAAAAATAGGGAATCCCCTAAAGTCTTTTATTATCTTTCTTTAATCTGTGAATTGAATTTGAATCTATAGTGCGTTTCACGAAAGAGTTCCCTTCGTTGTTATATTGGCTAAACTGATTTTAATGTTGCTATATCTTGATATAAAATTCCCTTACTAATTATTTAATATTAATACCTACTAACATTAAATTTTAATTTTACTAAAACCTAATTAAATATCAATTGGTTTGCTATATTTATTTATTCTAAAATGTTCTTAGTTATTTAAAAAACTAAAACATTAATGAAACATGACAGGCATATGGTGATTAAGAAATTAAAATTTGTATATACTGATGACTAACCATGCTACTGACAAAATCTACTAACTACTAAAAATATTTTGTTTCTACTGTTCAAAAATAAAAAGTACTAAATTTAGTGGTAAAACTACTGAGTTGGCAACGCTGACAGTACAACAACCGACAAACAGAGCTACCAACATTAAAAACAGAAGGGAACTCTTTCGTGAAACGCACTTTAGATTTGAATACAATAGGTATTGAATTTAATTAGGTTATCCTATCATCATCAGGCAACTTAATTATTAAATTATATAGGTATTTATAGTCTTTGTGCCAGTTTGTGCATTCTGACTTTCTGAACAAGTGAAATGTAGTGAAACTTTTTGTCAGTATAGACAGTATAATTAAACCGTTCAATCCACCAATACTGAAGTAAAATAATTAGAATTTTTAATCATTTCAAAGGGTTCAACTCAAGATTGAATTATTGATAATAAAATAATCAATATTAGTTTTATCTTCTCCTACGCGGAGAAAGAGGCTGAATCGATCGATCGACTTTTCTTTACATTCATTTTTACGGACGTGTTTAAATTGGTAATCAACGTTTTTATGTGTTAATGAGTAATTGACGACATTTGACGAGAGATAAAAATACCAAGGTAATGTATTAACACAGATTACTTTAGATACTACGTATTTATGTAGGTAATAATGTCATAATTGTAACATATTCTGTTTTGTAATAAATAACTGAATAAGTTAGTAATAGTAAGTAGGTACCGATTTACATGAATAAAATAATGTAATTAAGAAGAAAGACGAAAAATCTCAATGTTGTTTTCAATATAGATTAATAAAGAAGTTACGTAGGTATGTATACAAAACTAAAAGTGTATATAAAGTTGATAACTGTAAATGATGTTCAAACATACATATCTATACTTACTAATATAATAAAGCTGAAGAGTTTGTTTGTTTGTTTGTTTGAACGCGCTAATCTCAGGATCTACTGGACCGATTTGAAAAGTTCTTTCAGCGTTAGATAGCCCATTTATCGAGGAAGGCTATAGGCTATATATCATCACGCTAAGACCAATAGGAGCGTAGCACTCATGAAGAATGTTTCAAAATCGGGTGGTCCTATTCCACGGGGACGAAGTCGCGCGCACAAGCTAGTTATATATATTTCTACTGATTATTGTTAATGTTACTTATTTTTAATTGGTGTACAGTGTAGTAAAGTGTTACTATGTTTTATTTTAATGTATAGGTACCTACTTAAAAAAGAGAACGACAAAAAAAACAATATTTAATAAAGGTAATTGTTTTTTATTTTTTTAAAGTATTATCTACTTTCTGTAAAAAATACTTGGTAAAAACTTAAAAAGAATTACTTATTCCTAAAGAAATTTTGTTCTGTGTCCCTTAGATGAACAATAAAAACTATGTAACTCGGACTAAGAATCAAAGGATTGATTCTTAGTCCGAGCTAGGTATGTAATGATTTTGAATGATAAATATTGTAAATCATACACATTAATTAAATTAAATATTAATTATCATTTTTTATGTACCAATGCATTGTAAAATATAAACAAAGTATTTTAATGATTTAATTTCATGTAAAACTGTATTGTTTCATCAATCTTAATTTACAGCTAAATATCAAAATATGGCAGCTAAAAAGAAGAATTTAGATGTTTATTTGAGTGAAATATTTAAGCAGTTTATTGCTTTAAAAGAAAATGACTTAAAAAGATCACAGGAAGTGTTTAAAAGTGTCTTCGAGTCCTTTAAACAAAAGATGGGTGAACAATGCAACTATTTCAATAAATATGCTAGCCAGGTGAGACTAAACTACCATATATTTTACGTTATAAATGTTTACATTTTGAAGATATTATTTTATTCGAACTCGGAATTCAACTGAGTAATTTTATTTAGGAAGGGCACAGCAGGAAATATTTTGCTCAAAGTTTAAGAGTAGCCAGACCGGGGATCACATTTTAATAATACTTCTCTCAAGTTAGTGTTGTGTTGTTGTGGTAAGTAAGGTGGCAAGAGCTCCTGCGGAGGGTCATGGCTAGGATCAGCAATGTGCTTCTGATGCTTTTGTTGTTGCAGGCATCTATAGGCTACGGTGACCTCTTACCATCAAGTGACAGCACGCTTGTTTGTAAACCTAGTCTTGTAAAAAACCTAATTTGTAACACTAATTTTAAATTACTATGAAAAACTTATGGTAACAAATTTGTTTATATGTATTAATATACATATTATAATACATATCTATCTTAATATATATAAATCTCGTGTCACAATGTTTGTCCTCAATGGACTCCTAAACCACTTAACCGATTTTAATGAAATTTGCACACCGTGTGCAGTTTGAGCCAACTTGAAAGATAGGCTATATTTTATTTTGATATAGGTAATTATTATATTTAAGAAAAAAAAATAAAGCGGTACGAAGTTCGCCAGGTCAGCTAGTATATTATATATACATCATCTATAAGGGTGTTTCTCTACTAACGGGAAAATTGATGTCCCAAGCAATTTACACAGTGTTGTGGATTTTATTTTTTTCATTAGAAAATATCTACAATTACAGTACATTTTAGTATGTTCTAGGCTACCTACTTGTTATCAAAGTAAATGTTTAAGTATTATAAAGATTTCAGATCTTGAAAAACAAAGAAACTATGTATGTTAGAAAGACATTGATCTCAAGTGTTATAGTTGATCTTAAGTGATTTGATATTATAACTTTTAATATCACTAATGTTGATGAATATTAGGCTTTAGAGGTTGGTGAATATTAGATTTTGACTGAAATAAATGCACATAACTGAATATAAATCATAATTTTAATTGAATATTATATTACCGAGCCACTGTGTACTGTTAGAGTCACTGTGTTGTGTACTATAGGGTCGAGTCACAGTAGACCAGTACCGGTACAAAGTGGCTTACAAACTTTAATATTGTCCTTATTGGAAAAGTGATATTGCAGGGAGAAAGATTAGTAACCAAAGTATGTTGTGTGTAAATTTCAGCTCGTTACTTTTTTTTTTCTTCGTAATTTCAACACCCGAAAAAATCCGAGTCACTGTTCCCGACCCTACCTACTTGTATATTTGTAATTAGTAGAAGTTGGGATATTTAGTTATGGCCTAATAACACTCATTCACTTTTCACCCTGCATTAGCGGCCCACTTCGGGCGCTTCCAAGAATACCGTCTTTTTAAGGAATGTAGATGATATGAAAATATGGATAGAATTTTGGATCGTGTCCACATGATAATAAATTTATTCATGGAATTTTAAAGTATTTTAGTCTCTCCTTATAAACGAACTACTCTGCTTGCATCTATAGCTAGAAACCGCCCGAAAACAGTGGCGCGAACATAATACGTGGCATAAATCTATTGCGAACAAAAAGTTTTCATGGTTAACTTGGCTGAAGAGCTGACTTTTTCATCAAACTAAAATTTTTAGGCAGCCAGTCGTAATTGTTGGCCCATGGCTTTTACTATCTATATTCATATGTCCTCAACCTTTTGAGACGAAAAAGCAAAATTCATCCATAATTAGTTTTTTTTTAACAATTTCAGAAAAAGGAGGAGGTTCTCAATTTGACTTTTTTAATGTTACCCCAGAACTTTTGACTGGGTGGAGATTTCGATAATTTTCTTTAATCGAAAGGTGGTTCGTTTCATGTGGTCCTATTTAAATTTAATTGAGATCTGACAAGTAGGTACTTTTTCATTTATCGCTAATAATGCGTATTTACTTGACTATTTTTTCAGGCGGGTTGGTGACCGCAGGGCTGGCTTTGTCGCACCGAAGACGCTGCTGCCCGTCTTCGGCCGGTGTATTTCAAAGCCAGCAGTAGGATGATTATCCCGCCATCGATCCGCTTTTTAAGTTCCAAGGTGGTAGTGGAACTGTGTTATCCCTTAGTCGCCTCTTAATACGACACCCACGGGAAGAGAGATGTAATTTTAGTATATTCTAGTTCATTCAGTGGAAATTACAAACTCAAAATACTTTCTCTCCAGGTACTATATGCAGGCAGTGTCTACGATGGTATAAAAGTGAGTAAGCTCGATGAATTCGATATGGACATAGTAATCCGCCTTCCCATCAACTACGACGACGGCGAAAATGGCATCATCATAGAAAACGACGAACCCGGTTTTGTTAAACTGAAAATTATTAAAGCATTCGACAATTTGGACAAACAAAAGGTATGTTTACATTTATCCTTGTTTTTATTAATATAACATGTTATTGTGATCCAGGCACAACACTGTTACGTATTTCATTTTAATAACAACATTTTGGTACTATTTAACCGACTTGCAAAAAAGGAGGAGTTTATCAATTCGATTGTATTTTTTTACAGACCTTTTGACTAGGTGGACCGATTTCGATGAATTTTGTTTTAATTGAAAGGTGTTGCGTGTCATATGGTCCCATTTAAATTTAATTGAGATCTGACAAGTACATATGTGGATTTATATCTTCGACTTCGTCGGCGTGGACTCCGCTCCTACTGGTCTTAGCGTGATGACACATAGCCTATAGCCTTCCTCGATAAATGGGCTATCTAAGTTATCTAACACTGAAAGGATTTTTCAAATCGGCCGAGTAGTTCCAGAGATAACCGCGTTCAAACAAACAAACAAACTCTTCAGCTTTATATATTAGTATAGATAATGCGTATTTACTATTTACTTGACTTCTTTTCCGTTGACCTACCTAGTATTAAGCCGCATAACTTCACTTCTCTTCACTGGGCTTATCGATTTTGATGATTCTTACTTTAATCGAAAGCTAATATTTGTCATGTAGTCTTGTTTAAATTTGATCAAGATCTGATTACTACTTTTTGAGTAATCCTTGGTAGCACATATTTACTTGACTATTTTTTCGTCGTGTGCGAGCAAACTCAATTATTTAGTTCTTCAAGTTTCGTTAGTATTTTTGTAACAGGTGGAGGTTTAAACGGCTTATCATTCTCCATAATAGAAAAGCTTCCCTCTACTATGAAAAATTTTTAATTTATAATTTATAATAAAAAAATAAAATGGTTAAAAAACAAAATAATAATTAACTAATTTTAACGGAATTAATTTAGTTGTTTAAATTGACTAGCTTCTGCGCGCGACTTCGTCGGCGTGGACTCCGCTCCTATTGGTCTTAGCGTGATGATATATAGCCTATAGCCTTCCTCGATAAATGGGCTATCTAACACTGAAAGAATTTTTTAAATCGGCCCAGTAGTTCCAGAGATTACCGCGTTCAAACAAACAAACAAACTCTTCAGCTTTATATATTAACTAGCTTCTGCGCGCGACTTCGTCGGCGTGGACTCCGCTCCTGTTGGTCTTAGCGTGATGATATATAGCCTATATAGCCTTCCTCGATAAATGAGCTATATACCACTGAAAGAATTTTTCAAATCGGACCAGTAGATCCTGAGATTAGCGCGTTCAAACAAACAAACAAACAAACAAACAATCAAACAAACTCTTCAGCTTTATTATATTAGTATAGATATAGATTAACATATCTAATGAGGCAGTTTATATGTGCAAAGAATCTAAATCAACATGTCTCCGAAATTATTGTCCAAATGACTTCAAAAGTAGTTTGTACATTCTTGGGTTCTTTTTAGGAATGGGAAACATGTCATAAAGTGACTCGGGATTGGCGTGATTCAGACAAATACTTGTTACAAAATAAATTTAGGCAATGGTTGCATAAAATAGTTCAGAGGACCCTTAACGAACTCGACGGGAAGATAACGGTTTTGGGAGTCACGTACCTGATGAAGTTCAAGGCCTCGGGACCGGCTTACACTCTAAACATAAGGAATGTTGACGGTGATGAAGACTTTCTATTAGATGTAGACCTTGTTCCTGTTATTAGATTCATGCTGCCCAGATGGCCAGAAGGCTACAGGTATTCAAATTTTCATGTTTTAAAATTTAGTAGGCTTTCTCCATGTAGGAAAAGGGGCGGAGTATAATTCACAATGTTGTGCCAATGCGGATGGTGGATATATTCCCTGCCATTGGTAACGATCGCTATCAGTGTCTGTGGTAACAACCAAGACCGAGAGCTTAGGGATCGTCCATTAATCACGTGAGGCCTAAATGGGGAGGGGGGGGGGGGGGTATCAGAAGAACATCACGAAACCGCACGAGGGGGGGGGGGTTACATTGAGATATCACGTGTATTTATTTTTCGTTAAACGCGCAATTTCAAAATCAACAACCTTGATGCCTGCCTAGAAATTTCTATCACATTTTTTATTTTATTTTTTACATTGCTTATTTTTTTCAAAATTTTATCAGATTGTAGTTATATTTAAAGGCAATATTCTGAGAATTAAAATTTACTTTGCTGAAAAATACACGTGATTTCTGGGTAGGGGGGGGGGTAGTTTAAAACCTCACCAAATATCACTAAGGGGGGTAGGGTGGTCAAAAAAGTTGTTAAAAACATCATGTGAGTAATGGACGACCCCTTAACTATATGTATTTAACAATAATTAATAATACTTGGGTTGTCTGGAAGAAATGGCTAAATAGCCATAAGTCCGCCCATTGTACTTCACAGTCTGTAAATGATATTTGTAGTTGTGATGTACAATAAAGTGTAAATAAAATAAATAATAATTTCTAGACTTCGTACGATTACCTCGAACGATACTCAAACTAGTTTAAAACAGCGCGCTCTTTGCCCTCTATCTCGAAAACGATTCAAGATATAAAAATGTTCAAACAAAAGTTATAGACAATTTAATCATCTACAATATTTACAATATTCAAACAGCATAAAACCTGTAGGAAATGAGATATTTACAAAAAAAAAACATCGTTTTTTTTTACTTAGATATCTGTAGACGCGGACACCTTACAATAGTAGGTTTTGAGAGAAGTTTTAGTATATCAAAAGAAAGGTTTATAGATGACTATTTCAAATTCCGAGGTGAAACCCTTAATCATATCAAAGTGGTATATTTCAGAACCGTCGAAAACAGTCAAATAAAGGAGTGGTTGGTGGTACCGAAACCGAACAAGGCGATTCAAGATGAAGCTCAGAGGAACCGCTTGTGGAGGCTTTCGTTTCAGGATTACGAGCGGGACATGATAAAGGGCTGCCAGCAGTTGAAGACTACCATACGTTTGGTAGGTTTTGTATGACTCTACCGCCTTTTTACTATGTACAAATTATCTTTAAACTTGTTAAGTTTTTTAGTATCACATGCTTTCCTCAATAGTAAGTTTTGTGTGAAAGATTGTTTCAATTGTAAATGCATGTTGTTATTTTGATTATTTGGAAAGTAGGGAATCTTCGACGCAAATAAAAAAATAAATTAATTTGTTTTTACTAAAGTATTTAAAAATACAAAATAAGCTAATTAATATTTTGTTGCATAACAACTAAATTTATTTGTTGTTGCCGAAATTTACAAATGATTGAAAATATAAAGCTCTTGAACGCATTAAATATGAAATAATTAAGTATATATAGATTTAATCAAAATTGTTTCAGATAAAAAAATTACGCGATTCTTTAGGTATGAAAGCCATCGCAAGTTATTACATCAAGACGCTATTTCTGTGGAAGGTGGAATCGAACGACAAAAAATACTGGCAGAAGAAAATCAGCGTTCACTTTCGCGAAATGGTCGAAGAACTTTACAACGCGGTCAACGATGGAAAAATACCATATTTCTGGAACGAAAACAACAATTTAATACAAGGAGTGAGACCGTCACTACTACAGTTATATGCAAAGAAATTAAAAGAAGTACTCGACAGTATTGATTCGAATGATGTCGAGAAAACTATATTCTCTCTCTTAAATACGGAAGAGATAAATGAGTTTAAGAATTCTGAATTTTACAAGACGCAAGAAGCTAATAACATTAATAACGTCAGCCGGCAAGCGTCAATTGTAAGTACAAGCAGTTTGCCGAGTGAAGTTGATTCTCCAAAACCAGAAAAGTCGAAAGACGATAATTTATTAAACATTGTAAAAAGTCTGATGGGGAAAGTAGATCGCTTGACAATGAAAGTCGATCAACTTGAAGAGAAGGTTTCTGAACTTGAAAAGGAAAAGCAGAGAATTTATTGTATAAAATATTCTACCATATCTGATGATGAAAGTTTAAAAGAACCATCCGGTGAAATAACTACAACAAGCAGAGAATCCGAAGACGCAATATCAGATTTACTGATACTTTAAACATGTTTACCGCAGTTGTAAAAGCGAAAATCCCAAAAATTATGTACGTATATGCAACATCCAATATTGTGTAACAAACGTTTTTGACAACTTTTGGAGATCTCATTCTGTTTAGGATTTGGTCACTTACATCGCTCGTTAAAAGAAAAAGTCATAATCATCCTCATATTAAGGAAATAATTGGTAACTAACCGCAGATTAGTCGTGCCTTTATCTACTTTTCTGTGTGTAATAAAAATAAAGTTAAGACTTAAACTTTATAAATACTTATAAACCGTGTCCTGATTGACTGATAAATGTCTTAAAATAAATCATTTTTATTAAACTAAACTATTGGTTACACACATAAAATTTTGAATAGCCCATTGGCGCACTTTGTAGTGGCTCTGCTTCTGCTCCATGGGTTGCGGGTTCGATTCCCGCCAAGTTTGGCTGTAATATTTGTACTGGGAGCGAAAATTTGCAATATGTAACATTGTTCAAATTCTAAAACTATTTAATAACGGGATATTTACCATGTTTTTTATTTTAATTTTGCTGAGCTCGATATTTCGACATTAACTGCTAATATCTCGTTCACGAGACTTTGTTCAAATGAATCTCGCGAACTCAAAAACCTATTTTGACGAGCGCTTATTGCAGAAATTAATAAAAAATTGTAAATTGATAATTTTCGTTTCTCTTCTGAATATCTTATTACAAAATGGTGCTTCAATTATTATTATAGTTATTATTAAGACATCACACTATAATTATATTTCTACTATAGTTTTATTAGACTTAAAAAGTTAAGACTATTACATACTTATACTACTTGTAGTAAGAATTAGAAGTTTATAATTATTCCTATAATTTTTTAAACTTTTTTTTTAGAATACCTTTTTATTGTAATGATATTTTAACAGTTTTCTATAGAATTTATATAAAGATATTTTTCTATATCTGTAATAGTGTAAAAGGCTGTTTTATTTAATGACATATTTAATCTGACATGGAACTGCATAAACATTTCATCATAACATGCACGTCATAGTAAAATTTCCTTCAATATCTTTCTTATATTTTAATCCCAAACCTACTATAGCGATTAAAATAAATATTGTGGCTATTAACGATTTTTATTAAGGTTCATTTCATTGGATTATTACTTTCAATAGCTTTTTATACATAGCGTTTGTGTTAAAACTGCTTACTAATAAAATCGTAAGAAGTACAATACGACAAACAACCAGAAACTAGACTAGTTTTTCTTTCTAAAATAAATACTGTGGCTATTAACGATTTTTATTAAAGTTCATTTCATTGGTTATTCGAAAAATAAATATAATTATGACTTTCAATAGTTTTTTATAGCGTTTGTTTGATAGAGACAGACGAAAATTCTAGAAATTATATTTTAGGCTATGAAGATCCTTTATATGTATATTTTTCGTAAAAATCTATCTATAGATAGATATAAACCATTTATACCCCGTCCGGCGACTAATGATCTTTTTGACACTTCAAGAAATTTTGACATTAATGACTGCCTCAAAATAATAATCGATTTTATTTAAGAAGAACTTTCAATCGATTTAATTAAATACATTTAAGTAGTTTAAAAATATTATTTATTTATGCGTTTATTAGTTTTTTTAATTATAAATAAAATATATAAATAATAAATAAATGAATTAACAGAGTTATTGCTCTTTATTCTTGGTTTGCAATTAAATTTCAAGATTTCGACTTAATTCCTTGCAAGTAATCAATCTTGGGGTCATAGATATTATTTTTATTTCCTTTTTTGTATTAAATTTATAGAAACAATAATCACATGACGTAAAATTATTTTTATCATAATTATGATCGATTTATTATTTCAAGAACTGTTTCATAGTCTGTGGTTGTTTGTTATGCACAGGGTACTTCACTCAATCAATCAAAAAGTATGACATTACTGTAAAATTTTTAGTACGTTATTCCGGAAAAAAAACTAATTTATAGGCGTGAGCTGTCAAAAAGCTATTTAGTCGCCGGACGGGGTATAGTCCATCCAAAAATAAAAGAATTAAAAGGTAAACAAATATGGCGGAATGTGTAACCATAGACTACTATAGTGCTGTGATGTATGTTGTTAAATGTCGATATCGGTAAATTTAATATGATGCATTTCTGATGGTGCTTGCAAGGCCATAGAATTAGTGTACTTCCACAGATTAAGTAATAGGTACTACCTCTAATTGAAAATAATATGAATGTAATATGGAATTAAACTAAATGAAACATTAACATATATTTATTACATTTAGCACACCATACTATAAGGGGGCGTTCAAGTATTACGTACCGCAAATTTTGAACATTTTCGTTGTCGAACGTAGGAAATATGTAACTTCTTACAGTGCATAGAGTTCTGTCTTACTAGATACATGGCAATACTAGTTGTTACAGTGACTGTTATTTTAAAATATCAGTGACAAAATACTAGGTACTCGACTACTCGATATTAGTATTCTAAAAATACTACGTTTATCTCACCTCCTCTTAGCGTAAACGCTTAAGCACAAGCGAAATGGAGATGATACCGATTTTACAGACAAACAATTATTTTTTTGCTACTCTGACAAAGTGAAATCTGTATCTACCGCATTTGAAATCTGTATCTACCGCATTATATTATTGGATAGTGTATCTAATTTAAATATTTTCTACTTAGAAACTAATGAAAGTACAGAGAAATGTTAATGAAAACAAAAAAAGTCTATTTGTATTAGGGGCACATTGCCTTAGCCCTAAGCTGGGGCTCCCCACTATCGTGTAACAACTCCTTTAAAAAAAGTATAGTATTAGCAATTTGATGACAAAGATACACTATAAGTATTTTCAATAAGATTTAAAGCAAAAGTTACCACAGAGAAAGACATACGGTCTTATTGTCAAAAAACGAAGTAATCAAGTAAATAAGTAACACCATCTCTCAAAGTCGCATTAAGTATGACACTATTTAACTTTAGTGGGCATTTTAACTTTTTTTTTAATTATTTATAAAAAGTAAAAATAAATTATGATTTATAAAAAGTTCGAGTTACTTTTTATGATTTATAAAAAGTTCGAGTTACTTTTTATGATTTATAAAAAGTTCGAGCTAAAACGCTTTTTTTTTAATATCATTGACCTCGACTTTTTATCGATATGAAAGAACAGAAAGCCCTTAACCATAAACACAAGACACAGTAATGACAAATGTCACTTATAAGTTTGAGGTTACAGCGAATTCGGTTTTCTGCTAAAAAATATTAGTTTGACGATGTAATAGACGTATTATTACAAATATAATGGCAGTGCATGTGATTACCCAGATGCTACAATAATTATCTAGTAGCTATTGTGTGTGATTACACAGGGATTGCGTATTTTTCATCCGGTAAGGTGTTTGTTTACATTTTAATTCTTTTATTTTTGGACAGAGTTTATAGTGTTATTTTACGTATAGATTTTAAAATTATTTAGATACGTGATTCGTTGATATGTGATTTATTGGTACTGAACAGATATTTTTTTATTTTAATTACTAGTTTTAAGCAAAATTTATTGGATTGTGATACATTTTTGTACTATTATTTTTAATAAAATTTGTAATAAATATTGTACGTAGTTTTGTTTTGTTTCCTTTCTAATTAATTATAATTATTTGTATTAAAATATGTGCTGTGTGGTTACGGCACTAAAGAATGTAGCCACCCCCCTCTCTTCCCGTGGGTGTCGTAAGAGGCGACTAAAGGATAACACAGTTCCACTACCCACTTAAAAAGCCGAAGGATGGCGGGATAACCATCCATGCTGGTTTTGAAATACACAGGCCAAAGACGGGCAGCAGCGTCTTCGGTGCGACGGCGCCAGCCCTGCGGTCACCAACCCGCCTGCCCAGCGTGGTGACTATGGGCAAAACACATGAGTTCGCGTCATAATGTCGGGCGCGAACTTGTGGAGGCCTATGTCCAACAGTGGACTGTGATAGGCTGTAGTAGTGGTGGTGGTGGTGGTGGTATTAAAATATACCATATCCTTAATTCCCTCTGCTTTAATCTCTTCATGTTTTTTTTTTCTCTATCCTCTCACCTTTTGTACATTCGTATAATTTGTTGTTTCATTCTTTCTTTGTTTATATTTGTATAATAAAGAATATTTGTAATATCAGTTAAAGACGTATCTTATTATATGACAAATAAAACACAATTTCAGAACATAATTTAATATTTTTCTTTTCACCGCTATACTGATTTGTGTCGTCATAGAAAAGAATGATTTGTTACAGCAGAGTGATTATTACACAATTACAAAAATAATATGGATATCTCAAATAACACTGAATTATACAATAAAAATTGTAATATATTCTTCACAGCCTTTTTGTCATTGATATTTTTCTAGTAAGGTACAATTATAAATTATGAATTTTATACATAGAGATGATTTTATATTTAATTGAAAATATTATTAAAAAATTGACAAAGTACATAATCCCATCAAATAAAATATTTTTGTTTTTCTCAATAGAAAGTAAGTTTTCCAGGTATAAATAAGTAAGTACGTAATAAATCAAAATCTCTCCGTACGACTTTTCATTGAAATTTGTCAACAACTTGTGCTGCCATTTAACATTTTGGCTAATCGCAAAAACAACATGGCTGCCTTAACGACTTTTTTTAGTGAACTTTGAATTTATTTCAGATTTAATTTGTTATTTGAGATATCTTTATTACAAATGATAAATAAGAATTTCGTGATATCATACCTAAAATTAAAATAAATCTAGAGCCTTAGCGACACCCGCTCGGCGGGCAAACGTTCATAATATCGTCGTTGATACTCCAATACCGCGCAACCAACAGCGGTCGGCAAGAAGGTCGTAAGTACACAGTGACGAATTTTACACGAGAGAAAAATTATTACCAATTTTATAGCATTTATTAAACCCGATATACTTTTTTCCTAGTATCGTATCCTTCTTGTTTATAGTTTGTCCATTTTATTATTAATCTTTTGACAGCTCCCGCCCATGAAGTTTCGTATTGTTTAACTAAAAAATTCATAGATATAATATCATACTTCATGGACGGGTACCGCCCCTTTAGTGATATGCCACACATAACGATTACTATGATTGTGCCACAGATTACAAATAATCGGTAGAAATAAATGCTAATCTATATTATAAACAGGTAAAGTTTTTAACTTTGTTTGTTTGTAGGAAGTAATCTTCGCAAATACTGATCCGATCTTGAAAATTCTTTCACGAACAGAAAGCTACACCATTCAGGAGTACCATAGGCTCTAGTTTATTGTTATTGAACACAAAATTCAGTGAAAAATAATAATAAGTATATGTTAATCAAATCTTACAAAAATATACATTATATTAGCTGCTGCCCGTGACATCGTCTGCGTGAACGCTATACAGCACGAAAAATACCCTTTAAAATAACATTCATTTACCCATTTCTTCTTTACATTTCATATCTATAGAAAGTGCAGTAACAGAGAGAGACTGTCTATTATAAAATTGACCTTCAAAAAGTGCTTATTTTCAGCCTGCTTTGAATAAATGACTTTATGGTGATTCTGCTGAATTAAGTCATAAGTTGTGACTGAAGCAGATGGAGAAAATAATGAATAAGGAATACAGAATAGGGTAAAAGTGTACATACTTATAGGCCTTCTCGATGAACAACATTAGTGGTTTGGCTACCTATCATGACATTTGTTTGGCGTTCGCGTCGGCTTTCTTCGTTATTTAGTTCAAATTGCGTACAGCAATAGCGTGCCGTTTTCGAGTTTAAATTTTGTTATAAATCTATACAGAATTTTTAAGAAGAAAATGCACTACTCCATCTATGACTTTTAAATTTAACCATTAACCTCGCCAACATCATCAGATCAAATTTAAATTATTTATATCCAAAAAGGGACTGATGATGATGTTTTTGAAATCTCATAGATGGCGCTGCTTTAAAATTGTCTTGATACTACTTATATTCATTGAATTATGTTTATCGGCCTAAGTTACTTATATTGCGTGATTTTTATAGAGTGAAGCTAGCTTATAGCATGGTTATTAACATAATAACAACAACATTCAAATATGCGTCGTTAGATTACACGTTGTTACAGAATGCTTTGAAGAAATAAAGGTTCACTGCTCGTTCCCCGTAGCTGATAGCATGATAATATGTAGCCTATAGTCCATCCAAAAATAAAAGAATTAAAAGGTAAACAAGTATGGCGGAATGTGTAACCATAGACTACTATAGTGCTGTGATGTATGTTGTTAAATGTCGATATCGGTAAATTTAATATGATGCATTTCTGATGGTGCTATGCAAGGCCATAGAATTAGTGTACTTCCACAGATTAAGTAATAGGTACTACCTCTAATTGAAAATAATATGGATGTAATGAAATACTACGTTTATCTCACCTCCTCTTAGCGTAAACGCTTAAGCACAAGCGAAATGGAGATGATACCGATTTTACAGACAAACAATTATTTTTTTGCTACTCTGACAAAGTGAAATCTGTATCTACCGCATTTGAAATCTGTATCTACCGCATTATATTATTGGATAGTGTATCTAATTTAAATATTTTCTACTTAGAAACTAATGAAAGTACAGAGAAATGTTAATGAAAACAAAAAAAGTCTATTTGTATTAGGGGCACATTGCCTTAGCCCTAAGCTGGGGCTCCCCACTATCGTGTAACAACTCCTTTAAAAAAAGTATAGTATTAGCAATTTGATGACAAAGATACACTATAAGTATTTTCAATAAGATTTAAAGCAAAAGTTACCACAGAGAAAGACATACGGTCTTATTGTCAAAAAACGAAGTATTGCCTCTCTCAAAGTCGCATTAAGTATGACACTATTTAACTTTAGTGGGCATTTTAACTTTTTTTTTTAATTATTTATAAAAAGTAAAAATAAATTATGATTTATAAAAAGTTCGAGTTACTTTTTATGATTTATAAAAAGTTCGAGCTAAAACGCTTTTATTTAATATCATTGACCTCGACTTTTTATCGATATGAAAGAACAGAAAGCCCTTAACCATAAACACAAGACACAGTAATGACAAATGTCACTTATAAGTTTGAGGTTACAGCGAATTCGGTTTTCTGCTAAAAAATATTAGTTTGACGATGTAATAGACGTATTATTACAAATATAATGGCAGTGCATGTGATTACCCAGATGCTACAATAATTATCTAGTAGCTATTGTGTGTGATTAACTGATTACACAGATTGCGTATTTTTCATCCGGTAAGGTGTTTGTTTACATTTTAATTCTTTTATTTTTGGACAGAGTTTACATGTTGACCTGACTTCTAAATAATATTCGTGCCAAATTTGAAAATAAATTCATGCAGTACTTTTTGAGTTTATCCCGGACATACATACAGACAAACAGACAAAAATTCTAAAAACTATATTTTTGGCTTCGGTATCGACTGTAGATCACACCCCAAGTATTCTTTAAAAAAAAATATTCTATGTACAGTTTTGTTTTTCTACCATTTTATTATATGTATAGATATTGCCTAGCAACGATATCGTTAACAGCAGTGTATAAAATTGTTAGTAGAAAATATAAATACATTTTATTAAATAATTACCAATTATGGTACCCAACGTTTACGTCGTAATATTTTCATATTAATAAATATTATATTTTTTAACAAAAAAATTAGCGATACCGATTATTATTTAGGACATCACTAAACCTTGTCAGTCGTCGATCTGTCAAAAGACTAATAATAAAATGGACAAACTATAATTGTCTTTTCTAGGTTTCGAATATAGCCGTACGTTTTCCTTTACTGTCAGTCAGACTTTTTTCAGTCTTTTACTGTCTCTTTCCCGGAAACCAATTATAATTACTACATCCCATAAGTTGTACGTTTATTATGTCGGTCGTACGTTAATTGTGTTACTTACCACTCAAAATGCATTTCCTTATTTATATCCCTGATCTTTTAACGTTTTGTTAGTTTAATGTTAAAAACTCATGATTTCATGATTCCGCATAACAGTTATTAAAAATTTACACAAGCTTTTGTGATATACCTAAGTACTATGGTTTTTAAGTTTGTTAGCACTTTCAGTGGGTAACTAACATAATGACAATTCAATTATTAACATTTAATTAAATTCAAGTCGAATAATCCTTTATATTGACGAGCAACGAAGAAAAGAGGCATTCTTTATATTATGACGTGATACGACGATAAGCGGTTTTGGAAATATTTTTGAATGACCATTGCGGCCGCGGTTTTGACTTTTATCATTTAAAGCATTTTTTATTGAACGAAGGACTCTGCTGAACTATTGAGCTATTATTACTAACGTATAGAGAAGTCATCGCCGAACACTACTCTGTTCCGTTCAACTGCGGTCGGCCGGCCGCACCTCACTCAGTCGCTTGCGAATCTTAAAGCTATGCAGTCGCAATTTGGTCGTAATATTTTAAAACGAAATCGTGTAAAATCTCTTTAAATATGCCCTCGTGTGTGCTGCGATATTGTAGTAATAACTCAACCAATACGTAGAAGTGCAAAGGGGTAACTTTCCACCGGTAAGTAACTTTTAAACAAAATGTTTAGTGGACGCCATGTTTCGTCATTTGTCATTGAGAAAAATAGCATCTCTAAGCAGCTAAGCGCTGCATGTTTTAACAATTTGTTTAGACAACAGTCGCTATGTAGCGCTGCAGCACCTACCGGGGAAACCGGAGCTCTCGCCACGCCCACCCCCCGCGCTCTTGCCGTCAAGATGTGACACGTTTTTTGTTTGGTATAGTTTCTCTATTCTATACGTTAGTAATAATAGCTCAATGTGCTGAACTCATGGGACGACGCCAAGTGCTATAAAGAGCCTCTACGAAATCTCAAATTTAATTTTTAAAGTGAAACATTTACTACATCATCTCGAACTTTTTCGTCTGTGTGTTGCATGTCGCGTGACGGTCGGCCGCGCAGTAAGATTGTTAAAGCGATTTTGATACCTACCCTTAATGGAATATTATTCCGATTTTTTTTAGTTAAATGTCTATGTGAAAGATAGTTTCACTTTTACCGTGGTTTCATAAAACCACACAGGTTTTTATTTTGTAGTGACGCGGTATTGCAGTATCACCGACGATATGATATTTCAACTCATTCCAGTCGAAGAAACGCGCTCTTATTTCAATACAAACAATAATTTTAATGTGTTATTTTTTAATTATTGGCAGTATCGAAAAATAAACTACATTAAAATAGTGAAAAAAATATAATAAACAAAACAATTTAGAATGTATTTTTATCACCAATATCACGTTCAAATGTACATTTTTAAAACATTTTCGTTTAGCGCCAATTTTGACGCGTGTAAAACAAACACAGCTCCGTTTAACAGATAACACAATGTGCAAAAAGCAAGTTATAAAATGATCTAGTGACTGATTTTATCGTAAAAACCTAATGTAGGGTTACCATATTTAGTATTTAATTATATACCTAGGATACGTCTGGTTAGTGCATAAGTTTTAGCAACATGAATAAAACGATTTTTATGAGATTTAAATGGAAAATATTCTCTTTTATATTCCAAAATATACAAAAATGGCAACCCTAAAATATTTAGATAAATACAATATCTAACCGATAAACTACATATATATATAAACAAAATTTTATTGTTTTTTTTTTATACTTTATATACAGCTATCATCGAGCAAAATTAGTCTCACACTATATAATTATTATAATATTAACTTATTTTAACTAACAATATGAGATAAGTATATTTATAATGTATATATGCTAATATTATTAGAGAATCTAAACAATCTAATACAATACAAATCCTTAATATTGCGACTGATAGATCATTTTTGATATTGCAACACTTTTATACATTCGACAAAATTAGGCGTAATAGGCTATTTTACAGTTACGATCATGTTTAAAGACTAGGAGAACTACTGCACGCCAATAGTGAACTTGACTCGAGTTGAAACTTGTAGTTATTTTGCCAAAAATTGCAATATTATCGATTAGTATTTTTGCGAAAATTTTATTTGTAAGATGAATAGTGATAAAGTTATATTCTTACAAAGCGATATGATTTTTAAGCGAAAAATTGAGCTAATCTGATGACTCATTAGAATCAAATTACTAAGACGTCCTTCGTTTAACACACAAAAGTATTTCAATGAGAGATATTTTGTATTTTTTTTACAAAAATCATCACTATGGGCACTCATTTCGGTCTACAATAAAATTATAACATTCTAACAGCCGCTAATATAACTCGGATAATATAATTTTTCAATGTGGCAATACCTTGCTTTCATACTAATATTTACGTAAACAAGCGCTCAAAAAATTCGGGCGCGTATAAAAACCGCCAAAACTTCAATGAATACAAAATAATGCCACATAATTTAGAGAGTTCACCGACTCAAGCTAATTAGATTCCTAAGTGTTTAATTATATCTCATCGATTTACAAACAGACTAGACTTGTATTTAAGGTGCAATTTTGATTCGTAATTCATAATTATGTGGTTAGAGAACCAATTTTAAAGTTAAGTTCCATTTTTGCGCAGAAAACGAACCGCGTGTCACGAATTTGAGCATACATTAAACTAGATAGGTGGTATTAGACATTAAGTTAAGCCTTTTTGTAACTCAACGAGAGAATAACACCAAGATGCGTATCAAAGACTGACAATATCATACTCTTTGATACGTACTTTGATGAACTTTATTTGTTTAAAAGGCGCTCACGCAATAAGACCAGTCGAATCCCTCACAAGACGGCGCTAAACGGTCCGAAACGAGTTAATGAATTCATTTATAAAACGAGTGATCTATTTCAACAGACTATATTTATAAACTAGCTACCAGAGTTATATCTATCGCGGAGTGCGGAAACCGTTTCGCGTTCGAACGATGAACGATCGCGGTCGAGGAGTCCGCATCCGGCGGGAGACGAGGCGACTGAGCGGGACCGACGGCCGACTGGTTGCGGACCGATTGCCGACCGATCGCGGACCGATTGCCGACCGATCGCGGACCGATTGCGGACCGACTGCGGACCGAGTGCGGACTAGCGCGCGCTGCCCGACTTACTGTGCGAAATGAGCCACTGCAGCGTTATGTCGATGTTGTCCTTCTCCTTGCACGAGATCGAGTAGCAGCAGATCTCGCGGTCCTGGATCGCCGATAGATTCCTAGAAATGACAAATTTTACATGAGTCATCGTTGAGGGCACAGCTGGAATTATACTGCTCAAAATCTGGAGCAGCTGGTCTAGGGAAGTACCTCAACCTTACAGAATATCACATCTCAATAATACTGCTCTTAAGTAGTTCACTTTGTGTTCCTGTGGTGAGTAAGGTAGACAGATATCTTGGGAGGGTCGTGCTTACGATGCTTCTAACATCGCTGGCGCCTATAGGCTACGGTAACCAGCTTACCATCAGGTCACGTACGTGAGTGCAATAAGTAGCATAATTGTGTGGCACGCATGGATGGTGTGGACTACGTCCGCATACGCGAGAATCCACAACACAAACAACATTTTACACTCACGAGACAGACTTGTACTTATATCATATTCTTTAGCAATGTGTACATTATAATGAAAACCCTCTCCTCCCGTGACCATGGTTGCTGTAAACTTGTAAAGTATTCGCAGTCATTTAAAAAATTTAATAAACCGCGATAAAAATCCGAAAAAGTTGTTTCATTATAATGAGTTAAATTCGCATAAACATTAGAAAACAACTGTGGACTGTATATTCATAGGTCGCTGGTTCAGATCCGGCTCGAAGGACCAAAAAATTATTGTACGTGTACAAACAGTTCCGTACAAAATAAAGATGCCACGAATATTCGGCAACTATTCGGTATTCGGCTATTCGGCCTCTTTTTTCCGTTATTCGGTATTCGGCTGAATATGGTTAACCTTTTGGCCGAATACCGAATAACAATTTATTATTATTTTTTATTACTAATTGTTTACCCGCGACTTCGTCCGCGTAAAGTATAGCCCATGTCCTTTCTAAGGCTCTAAGTAGAAACTCTAGAGCCTTAGACAGATGTGTACCAAATTTCATTTATATCGGTTCAGCAGTTTTGGCGTGAAATCGTGATAAACAGATTTAATTTCGTATTTATCTATACTAATATAATAAAGCTGAAGAGTTTGTTTATTTGATTGTTTGTTTGTTTGTTTGTTTGAAGGCGCTAATCTCAGGATCTACTGGTCCGATTTGAAAAATTCTTTCAGTGTTAGATAGCCCATTTATCGAGGAAGGCTATAGGCTATATACCATCACGCTAAGACCAATAGGAGCGGAGTCCACGCCGACGAAGTCGCGCGCAAAGGCTAGTGATAAAATATAGTAAGGATTACCAAATAAATTATGAAAATAATATTTAAAAATGTACTAAGTGTGGCCGAATATTCGGCTGCCGAATATTCGGTGCTTCGGCCAAGAACCTCACCGAATATTCGGTATTCGGCCAAATTACTATTCGTGGCATCTCTAGTACAAAATGTGTACATAGAAATAATGTAATATTGGTTAAATACGAATAGCTCGGACGTACATGCGCTCGATGAGGCCGTGCTCGTCGAGCGCGTGCGGCAGGTCGCGCTTGTTGCCGAGCACGAGCACGGGGATGCCGGTCAGCTGCTGCTTCTCCAGCAGGCTGTGCAGCTCGTTGCGGGACGCCTCGATCTTGTCCGGGTCCGCGGCGTCCACCATGTACCTACACGATTCATTCCTTTACTTAAACGTGACGAGAGCGTTACGAAAAGTGTGATCGGACGACGCGAACGGAGCAAGAGAGAGCTCACATCACACATGCTCCTATCATATACATTTCCTTACAGATATCAATCAGATTTGGTCAAACCATAATATAATTACACAAAATATGAAGGTAATGTAACCCAAACCCCATCGTATCATATAGTGTGTACCCTTTCTAATTAAAAAAATTAAAAAAAAATCTAACAATAATCTGACAAATAAGTTGTTATCGTATGAATTTACATGATCAAAAAATTAACAAACTTTTCTGTAGTGTAACACTAATACTAATACATAAAGATAAAATTAAATAGACTGTAATAGTCATCTGTAATGTATTACCTAACATTGTCAACAAGAGTTCACATCTATAATTTATTCAAACAGTTCGGTTTAACTTCACTGACTTCATTAGAAACTATTGAAAGAAATATGATATTACTATAAAAATTAATTAAATAACTCCAAGGCGACTTCACCAAATTTAATAATTTCTACTTCAAACTTGGTTATTGTCAGGACGTTATGTAAAAAAGAAAATCAGAAAAAAAAACTATCGGGAGATCATCAATATATTATCTATTCGCAAGAAAAAAAAATATATGGCGGTACCAAGGCAGCTAGTAATAAAATAATTAAATTTTATCATGAAAATAGTTTTTATAAGAAATAAGTTATTCGAAAATATTTATAATTATATTTAAATATACTTACACTATAGCGTTGACTCCTCTACAATACCTTTCCCACATGGAACGGAACCTTGGTTGACCGCCTATATCCCAGACCTGCAGAATTATAAAATAATTTATTAATACACTATTAGATTTTAACAAAAATCATTAACTATGTAGTTAGTACATTAATAATTCCCTTTTAAACATAAAGAAGTATCAAACAATGCCGGCTGACAATCACTCTGGTGGTTACACATGGTAGGGAATATAAAAACCAACCAGTAGTGCAGCAGTGTGGTGGATTATGCTCCGAATCTATACTAATATTATAAAGCTGAAGAGTTTGTTTGTTTGAACGCGCTAATCTTAGGAGGCTTATCATTACGCTAAGACCAATAAGAGCGGAGCAGGAAAATATTTCAAAATCGGTTTTCTTTTCACTTTGAGAGCTTCTGCTGAGTGCGATGTGTAAACAGTTTAAGTGCAGGTTAAAGTTAGCGTTAGCCCAAAGTAAATATTCCACGCGGACGAAGTCGCGAGCAGAAGCTAGTCTTCTTATAAATGGAAAAAGGGGCCTACTAGCAGTGAGACTTCATAGGCTAAATCAATCAATGAATGATATTCATATTTCAAAATAAATTACAGACCAGCATATGTTTACTTTTATACTTTGATAAACAAAGTAGGAAACCTTTGTGTAGTTATCTGCACAAATATTATTAAACTGAGTTCATTTATATACAAAACATTGTTTTTTAATATTAGTCATAAACAAACCTTGTATTTACTCATCTTAATTAATATTATAAAACTGAACTTTTTGATTGTAACAATAAAACACTCTTACTAAATTACACTTGTCATTGTCAAGTTAGCTAACATAAATGCCTCTTGTCTCAGTCCTCAGTCTTGGAGTCATACTTTATAGCATTTATTTCTTTAATAATAATCAGATTATTTATTATAAAGTATATTTTCCATTTGCTTCCTCATAACATTGATACATCTGTAGTACATGTGTATAGCTATAGCTTTTCATATATGCAAGACTGTTTTCTTGTTGTTTTCAAATGAATTTGTATTTTTTTTATCGGCAAACAAGCGTGCTCACCTGATGGTAGTTGATTACCCGTAGCTTATAGACGTCTATAACACCAAAAGCATCGCAAGCGCGTTGTCGATCGTATCCCCAATTTCCCCAGGAGCTCTGGTCACCTTACTCACCAACGTTATGTTCCTGACACATCACTACTTGAAAGCAGTATAATTTAGCCGTGATCTTCTGTAAGATTGAGGTACTACGCCAGTCGGGCTGCTCAATATTTTGACCAGGAAATTTTTGCTGTTCCCTACCTCAGTTAAATTGTTGTATTTGTGAGAGGCAAATAAAATATTATATATTTTACACATATTTTCCTGGCAGATAAAACATGAGGTATAAATAATCAAAGGTCACATTGAGATTTGTGTAATCTGTTACAAATATTCAAATGTTCATTTGCTAATATCAGCAATTTCCCCGCCCCTCATTTATACTCGCTCAATGGAATTTGGAAAGTAAATACATTTTATTCATATTGATATATTTATATACTTTTCACATAGTCGTCTGTTCCTTAGCCTGGTTAGATAAGGTAACTTAATACCTATGGAAACAGCTGATTGATTGAGCTGATGAGAGAGGCGCATTAATATAATTTTTGTTTTAAATGTACATATAAATATAATAATTGTGTTTACTGGCAAATGGAAAAAACCGACTTGAATGAAATAAACAAGTAATACGACATAAACAATCAATTCACTTAATACACGTTATTATTAACTCATAAAACATCAAAATCAGTTTAAACAGTAAAATGTTATGAGGTATCATACATAAAAAATACAGTAAAATTGAGAACCTTCTGCTTTTATTGAAGTTGATTATAAACAGACATATTAAATATGTACTCCAAGACGGACGAGAATCGAATAGGTACACTATACACAATTATTTTGGTAACCCCATAAGATCAGTTGACTCTTACTCCTACTATGGTACTGACCATTGTCTTAAAGCCTACGTATTATTTTAATGATTTAAACATTACATACAACTTAATGAAAGTATCATAGGTCATAAATATACCTGATGTCAACAAATATACATATATTCCATCCAGACACAGCACAAGAAATGGGAATATTTTATCATTTTAGTGTATACATGATTTTTTTAAATAATATATAACCGATTAATCAGAAATTTTCATTTCTCATTTCGTCCCCTTAGTAACACAAAAACGTATCTCGATTTATATCAATTTTGAGTTAAGTATACCACCAATCTCAAAATACCAAGTTCTATTTAGTCACAAAGACACGTATCTCCGTCAGTTTTATTTCTAAAATGGAGGTTAACGTACCTAACTATACTATGCGTAAAACAGAAACTAACACAGAAACTTATCTGAAGATATGTCTGTGTGTAACTAACAATATCCGTAAAACAGAAACAGAACTAATATCGAGATACGTTTTTGTGTTACTAAGGGGACGATTTGCAAGTACAAAAAAAATTACATAGTAATATATATTATTTAATTGAACATTATAATTTCAATCTTGACAATTTATAGGTAAAGTGACGTAAAAAATTCTCTCTTAAAAATGTTAAGCATCAATTCCTATTCTAAAACCTACCTTCGAACTAACAAAAATAATTTTACCCTGATGTTAGTTGTTTTTCCTGTTATTCACAAACTAACAAGATCTTACCTACTTTTTTCTTTATTTTGAAAGAGGCAATGATCACTTTGCAACTTTCAACCCTGCTTATCTACTCGACATGATTTTTAGATTGTCTTTATAGCTAAAAATGCTGATAATTTCTACATCTATTTTCTCATGTAGGTAAAATATATGGTTTTAGACTAATTTAACTAACAAGCCAAAAAATGATTTTGAAATTGTCTTTTTTGCGTGTGCGAAGCCGGGACAGGTCGCTAGTAAGCAATAAAAATAATAGAAAAAAGAATTATGTCAGCAGTAATACGTATTGTTACTTATCTAAGGAACAGACAAGTGTATTTACATCAAATAAAAATGAAAAATACTTACTTTAATAGTAACATTCCCTTTTGTTATTTTGCGCATGTTGAAACCAACGGTTGGAATCATGTCTTCGCTGAATTGTCCCGACTGAAATTAAATTAATAACATATAAGTAAATCTTAATATAATGATAGTCTCATAAAGCAAAAGAAAAATCATATTTTAATATTAATTTACGAATTAGTTATAATATTCATTAACAATCACTGAAAATTTTGATTGAAAATAAATCCGTACCCGGCGTGAAGAACTTGATAAGTCCAAAATGGCAATTTTACAGGGGAGCAATTTTAAAGTTTGACATTTTCTCCAAACTCTATTTTCATCTTGAACTCATCTTTATAGCTTGATTTATGGATAATTTTATGAGATCTATCGAATTATTTTACGTATTCTTGTAAAATCTGCTTAGTTTGTAAGGTATTAGACTTATCAACATACGTTTCGGGGACTTATCAAACGTTCCGGAGACTTGTCAACTTATTCCCCATACATTAGTGGTCAAAGCTGTGAAAACACTCTTTAATTTAATTCCTAAAAATCAGTTTTTTAGTGTATTTGAAATGTCTAAATTGATTTAAGAGTAATTTTAGGTGGTTTTTCAAATATGGCTATGCATTTATTTCTAATTATCTTATTATTCATTATAATTGACTTATCAACATGTTCACCGATGACATATCAACTTATTCACTATAGAATTGGGTATCAAATTATCAATAATACACATTTACTATATCAACTAACTGCATCAAATCCATTAAATCTTTTTTTCTTTTCTGCACTGATTGACAATGGCTGAGTAGATATCTGAGTCAATTTAAAAGAATGTACAGTAATCTTTCTTCTTTTCTTAATACTGACAGATTAAAAAGGAGTTTCACGATTAAGGTTGTGTTTGAATAGTATTTTTTCGATTCTGTACTTATTATATTACGTTTCAGCCTGTAATATCCCACTGCTGGGCAATGGCCTCATTCCCCATTTAGGAGAAGGATCAAAGCTTAATCCACCACGCTGCTCCAATGCGGGTTGGTGGATATATTCCCTACTATGAGTAACCATCGCTATCAGGTTTCCATGATAACAACCGAGACCGACGGCTTAACGTGCTCTCCGAGGTACAGTGGGGAGACCCACATGGACTGCACAACACTGAGACCACGGCAAATATCTGTATGGCCAATACATATGTTTGTCATGTGCGGAGATCGAACCCACAATCGCCAACGCAACAGCCACAAACCAGTGTTGTGACCGTTGAGCAAACGCATTCCTTATTATATTGTAACAATTTAATAGGTTGCCAGAGGAAAGCAAGAGAAAAAGGCCCTTTTTTAGTTCTTAACTCAGCGTCATAGCCACAACCTTAAATGGTTTCTGAAATTTACATGTACCAACTGAATCCAAACGTTTAAATGGTTTATTTTCATCTAGGTCTCTCCGGAAGTCGAAATTCATGTTTAAAGAAATTTGAATTTGGGACATAAGCCTTGTGGTTTAATTTTCTTCAGACTTTACTGACGACTTATAAAATTATTCACGCTGTGCACGAATAGGTATCCGTATGATTTACTGTATTTACCAAGCTAAAAAAGTATAAATTGACATATCAAGGTACGTTCGTTTTAGCGGTAGTTGAATATAAGTAGATAAAACGATATATTCATTTGTTAACGTAGTAGTGTGTTAGTAGTCGCTTTGATATCTTGTTTTGTCAATTTAGGTACGCTAGGTCGGTTTTTAGTATAAGTTGATATAAGGATATATTACGATATTATATTTTTTTTGTGACTCATCGGGTAGATATCTCGTTTTGTAAAATAAAACAGTAAAATATGGACAATTTCATAAACTTTCACAGACAATATCTTTAAAAATAACGTAGATATCGATGTGTAAAATTTTTTCATAAAAAACCAATGCCGTAGGAACCCATTGCGCCGATAAAAAAAAAATCACGTAAGTGGAGTTATCAAGTTCTTCACGCCGGGTACGGAAATGTTTTATAGCAATCAACTAAAAAAGAGTATTGATTTATTTTTTTATTATCAAACTATTAATAGAACTGACAGTGACTCATTAAAGTTTATTTACAAATAGTATTAAAAAATCGAGCAATTAATAAAATGAAAGCTGAGTAGATGCCATTTCATTTGATTCATTGAAAAGCAAAATAAGCTTAGAGGAAAAATCATTATCGGTAATAATCGTTTTATAAACATCCCAAACAGTTCCCTATATCAACATACAAAGGAAAAAGACTATTTTAATGAGTAAGAGAGTAAGTTAGGTTCGTAATACCTACACAATAAAATTAAATCTTTTAACTAGAAAAAAAAAAATTCGATGTATAGGTACGAAAAATAGATATACATTTACTGATAAATGTTTTCAAACGCATCATTTTAGTACAGAACAATTGTTTTGTGATAATACATACGGCAATGACGTTAACAAAAGTTGTTTTCCCCGAATATTGTAGGCCGACCAGTGTTAGTTCCATCTCTTCCTTCCAGAACAAGCTTTTAATCCAATCAAGGATACGATTGATTAAAGCTAACATTTTTGATAATAATCTATCGTTTTATGAATGAAAAAAGTAAAATTTAATACGCCTTTTAGAAAAATTGCTCGTCTTTACAATTTGACAGTCACCGGTTGCGTTCAGTAACTGCTTCGTTCACAGATTACTATAAAATATAAATGTAAAATGTATCTAAACTATTTCTGTTTTCTATTTCCTAGTTAATTATTTAATAATATATTCATCTGAAAGGTATGTTTTTCGAAATTAAAAGTTTAAATAATTTAATATATTTTTATTGGTTAATACTATAATCTTGTTTTTAAAAAAAACTGTTAGATTAATACTCATGTTATTCGTTTAGAATTTTTGTATGGTATGATTGCTCGTTTAGCCTCGTTTACATTACCTATATATTGTTTTACTTTATGTCAACAATAATTTAAAGACGCGTTAGCGCAACGGTCGCAGCACGGGCTTGTGTCTATTGCACTATAGTGGTTGCTTGGTGGTTGCGGGTTCGATCCCCGCGTATGGCACATATTTGTACTGCGGATACAGATGTTTGCACTTTGCCGTGGTCTGGGCGTTTGTGCTTGTATAATATGACAAAGGAGTAAGTTCTAGTGCGAGCCGTCGAGTGCGAAGCGTTTTTAGTCGACTTCCAAAAAAAGAGGTTCTCAATTCGATTGTATTTTTTTTTAAATGTATGTTACTTCAGAACTTTTGGATGGGTGGACAGATTTCGATATTTTTCTTTCATCGAAAGGTGGTGTGTGTCATTTGGTCCCATTTAAATTCATTTGAGATCTATAACAAGTACTTTTCGAGTTATGTCTAATAATGCGTTTTTACCTGACGATTTTTTCGTCGACCTACGTTGTGATATACGGTATAACACAACGTAGGTCGACGAAAATATATATTAGGTATGTATAACTTATACCGCATAACTTTTTACTGCGTGTACTGATTTTGATGATTTTTAATTTAATCGACAGCGGATGCGCTATGTTGTCCATTTAAATTTCATCGAGATCTGACTACGACTTTTTAATAACGCGTGAATCTTTGATATTGATAACGCGTACTTGACTACTTTTTCGTCTACCTACGTCGTATTACCTACTTGTCGATGTAATTGAAGTCGGTTTTTTTTTTCGTTTGCAAGCAAACACAGTTATACTTATTTATTTATTTAATACAAATAAATTACAGATAGAAAAAAATATTTATTAATTATTTCACATTTTTACTCTATCCTTTTCATTCACTGTACAAAGCAATTACTTAAATTAAAACGTCGACTTTCTATGAGAGCGTGCTTCTACCGTCGAACTGGTAATAGTATCTATAGTAGGTATAGTCACAGATTAGTAAATAGTATAGTCGTTTAGTTTCATTAATATTTTTTTCGGTAAATATTACGATTAGTTTTAAGTTCAAACTAGTCGTATGCTTTACCGAAAATATTAGGTATTATTAGTCCGTTTGGTAATTTTCTATTCGATTTTCTATTTGATTGAAAATCGATTTCCTTTTCTCTCTTACTCGAATCTACTCAAATCTACTCTACTCTACTCAACTCTACTCAACTCTACACGAGTCTTCTAGTCGACTCTACTCGACTCTATTCGACTCGATTCTATTTTATTCTATTCGAGTCTCTATTCGATTCTACTCTACTCTACTCCACTCTCCTCCACTCCACTCTACTCCACTCTATTCTGTTCTGCAATTCCGTTCTGTTCTTATCTGGTCTATTATATTAGTTAATCTAGACAAATAAATAAAATGGAGTTTTTTTTTACTAAATGCGTATGGATGTATAGGTACAAGGTAAACCTAAACCTAAAAAACATAATATACAGAAATAACATTTTTACAATTTTTGTATGTCTGTCTGTCTGTTTTTTCCGGCTAAATTCTGAAACGGCTGGACCGATAGCCGATGTGATAAGGAGTAACTTAAGCTACTTTTATTTTAGTTTATTTATTTTATAACTCTGCGAACTGAACAATTAACTTTTTTGTTAAATTCCACGATGAAGTCGCGGCCCGCGGGCATGTTAGTCCTTTAATAAATTTAAACTTTTTATTATCAATTAGTATTAATAACTTTCATTTCAGACATAAAACAGAAACACAGAAAAAATATATAACCAGGAAAGACTATAACTTTACACGGCGTGCTTTATTTTCTGCGAAAGAATCTATTAGCACCTCAAAGTCCGTGGCATAGGCAGTTTTGTTTTCAATGGCTAGGATCGCCAGGCCAGATAGACACTCCTCCTGATTCATTGTTGAACGTAGATACATTTTAATTATTTTTAGTTTGCTGAAACTTCGCTCACAGCTTGCAGATGTTGTTGGTAATAAGTATATAAAAAATAAATAAAACTGGAGTGTCTTATTGTAATATTAAAATAACCGCTTTTACTAAATGCATATGGATGTATACACGCTACATATACCAAAATAACATTTTTTACCAGTTTTGTTTGTCTGTCTGTCTGTTTGTTCCGGCTAATCTCTGAAACGGCTAGACCGATTTTGACGGGACTTTCACTGGCAGATAGCTGATGTAGTAAGGAGTAACTTAGACTACTTTTGTTTTAGAAATCCATTTATTTTCTAACTCTGCGTACTGAACAATAACTTTTTTGTTAAATTCCACGCGGACGAAGTCGCGGGCACAGCTAGTTTGCAATAAATCCTTAAAGGTAGATATACAAACATTTTGAAACGCTTCTTGCAAGTCATGCTTTTACAGATGTTGTAACAGGTCGAAGGCACTTGATTTTTCTTGATCTTTGGAAATTTACTAGATAAGAATAATATTAAATGAATATTCTTTATTGTACCTACACCAAAACACAAATTAAATATACTTAGATTCACAACATAGTCTTAGCTTTGTACAATTGGTGGCCTTATCCAAAGATTCGCTAAAAAGCGATCGCTACCATGCATAGGCAACTGTGTGGCGGAGGATAATTATTATGACCAGTTAAGAGCGTGCAATCGTGCATAAGGCGAGCAAAAAATCAGATTTCACCCGTGCGCCCGATGAAACAAAATATACACAAAGCCTCGTGTCAGAGTGCGATAGACGATATAGTTTTGAGCGCATTACGAATGTAAAAAACGACAAATATGTTATTTTGTATATAATTCCGAAACTAAAAGTAATTACATTAAATGCCTTGGCATAGCCTTTACTCATATTTAAATGTAATTAATTATCAAATTTTTGTCTTAATGGTCATAACCATATCGAGTATAAATAGAAAAAATATAAAAATTAGAGGTTACTTCGTGATTATATTTTATCGAGGAAATTTCCTTATTTTATGTTTTTGATATGGGTCAACCCTTGCAAATATCACGTAGTTTGTCATATATTTTTATTTTAAGATTTGGTCTGGAACTTTTCATGTCAAAACAAATAGAAGATGGTAATTTTGCATTATGCGCACTCTTAATACAGTCAGGATAGGTGTACCTACTTGGCTACTTATAATAAATATAATAATATTATTGTATATTTATGTAGTTTACTTTTACTAGCCTCTTAAATGTTTGTATTGACTGAGCGCAGAGCGCGTCTTATATGTAGCAGCGAGGAGTTCCATAGCGAACAGCTTCTATGGAAAAGGACTTAGAATAGGAGGAAGTTTTGTGAGATGGAATTTTTAGGACAAGATTTTCTAGATCTTTTAATATGCGTTCATAGAGTATGTATATTAGTATGTGTTCAAAAATTTACTGGGCGTATGGAAATAAAAGGGTTTATTTTTCAAACATATTATATTAAGATTTAATGACTTACTAAAATTTATGATTTTGTAAGAAAAGAGGCTTCATTTGTTCGATATTTCAAAATCTTGTCTCAAGGATTTGGCGCCCTCATGAAACTGTCGCCCGGGGCAAGCCCCGGTTTTGCCGCGTTAGATCCGGGGTTGTGTAGTGTATTAAGTGTGAACAAACACAAGTTAAAATTTTTTTTTAACTTATAATAATCGCCACAAGTTAGAGATACATACACACACCAGGCATAGAGCCATAGATGAAACAAACAATATTCGTTGCGCAATAATTAGTTAAATATGTCATTCCAGCAATGAACCTAAAACATTCGGTGCCGACCCTTATTTTAAATGAAAACGCAGACGTGTTTACGTAAATGTGCGTTTGCGTTACGTAAAGAGGTTTGAAGTGCGCGACGGGGCGCGCGGGTCTATAGTCACGTGTCGGCGAGCGTGGCGCTGACACAGACTAACTTCGATATAGACATACAAAATTACACACATTACACGCTGTGCCTCGCTCCCGTTAATTTAAGAAAAAAAAATGTACTAAAATATTTTTAAGCCATTACTGTTTAACTCGGGTGACTTACACCAGCGAACATCGCGACGCGAGTCGCGACGTCGTTTCATTTAATTTTATATTGTCTCCTAAATTATGCGTCCAAATTAAATGCTATAGTAGTAGTAGTTCCTAAAATTAGCGAGTTCAAACATACAAACTCTTCACTGCTCTCAAGAACCTGAAATTGCAAATAGAATTATTATCAAAACAGTATGAGTAGATTGAGATGCAGCACAAAGACTTTGCTTGTTCATGGAATTCCAGAATCCAAGCTGGAGAGCTCTTCGTCCCATGTCTCAGAACAGATGAGTGATCATCTTAAAATCCCTGCGATTACTCCTAATTCCATCAGTCGCTGTTCGCGCTTAGGACGAACTGACTCAGATAAGCCTCGTGCTGTGGTACTTAAGTTCTGAGATGTATCATTTAGAGACAAGGTATGGAATGGCAAGAAGAATTTAAAAGGCACAGGAGTAACAGGAACTCATCAGATCTCGATCAAATATTAATGAGACCACATGACACGCAGCACCTTTCGACGAAAAAAAAACCCATTAAAATCGGTCCACCCAGTCAAAAGTTCTGAGGTAGGTTCTGAGGAGGTAGGAGCTCCTCGCTTTTTTGAAGTCGGTTAAAAACTAGCCTGTGCTGTGTTATTCTGGATCTTCAGCTATCTATGTATCAATTTATTGCTTCAGTGGTTTTTGTTTTAGAGCAGGGGTCGTCAACTGGCGGACCGCGGTCCGCATCCGGACCGCCGACCCATTTTGTGCGGACCGCAAGAACACAGGAACTTACACTACAGAGCACATAATTTAATAAAAATATATCCCACGCAACTTCAAACTTTAGACAGATTGTCTGCAATAAAAACAAAGTGATAATAACCCTATAAGGGTTCCGTTTTTTCCTTTTGAGGTACGGAACCCTAAAATAAATATTATTTTCCTCATTAATGTGTAAAAAAATACGTTTCTTATTTCGTTTGTTTAATAAATATATTTTTTTTTATAAAATTATGTGCGGACCGCGACGGTCATTTCATTTCTTCAAACGGACCCCGAGCGTAACTAATTGGCGACTCCTGCTTTAGAGTACTTAATAAAAAATATAAATACAAACTCTCGCATTTACATTAGTAAGATTTTGTTGGATGAATTTGATTGTATAAGGTGAATTGTCTGTTTTTTTACATACTCTATGTCCCCGAGCGGACGTGGACTGCCACGTTGGTCAGGGATCTGATGTTAATAACACAGATCTTGTTATCGATTCGTATATTCGATATAATTTCATTAATAAGTACAATCTACGCATCGATGCATTAAAAAAAACTAACAGACATATAGACCTAATTAAGCCATTATTTCTATGAATTCACTATTTGCAACTGATACAACAAATGTGTGTAGGTATGTCATCAAGTAGGGGTAAAAAATATTATCGTAAACCGTATCATATTATGTTTATGGAAACGATTCTCATAGTAAATATATATTTTTTTATTTTTTTAGCTCGGTGCAGTGACCAGTATAGTACCTATAGCTTTCTACAAAGAACCTACAAATGAAATTTAGGAGTTTGAGGTACAGTAAATTAAACAAACGACTAACGAGACGTCTTTTTATTTTCTTCTTGTATGCAACAACTCTCTAATTATTATTATTTAGTAAGTATCAAGTTTACCTACCCTTAACTTCATAAGTAATAGTACATACTTAACATACATAGCAGACACTTTTATATAAAAAAAGTGTGTGTGTACTTATGTACGCACGTAAGAAGTTATACTTCAAAGTAGAGTATTAAAATACTTCCAAAAAACCTAGACAATAAGTCCACAACGCCATCTCTTAGGAATGATAAAGACTACTTTCTTGTTTTAGTCCACAACGCCATCTCTTAGAAATGACGCGCATTGTAAAAATTTACTCTCATCATTTTTCTCTAACGCGCCAAAAGAAGTATAACTTCAAAAAGTGTGTGTGTCAGCTCCGACGCACGACTGGAGTTTACTTCTTCAGATCGACCGTCTAAATATGCACAAAAAAGACTTTATAGTCTAAGAAAAATATTTATACTATATCAAATGGTAAATTAATGAATCAAATATCGCCATTTCTCGATGGCATTATTAGAAAACGTCGTAACCGTTACCATCGTAACCGTCGTAGCCGGTACCGTCGTAAACGTCGTATCAAATAGATGGCGCACAAAAACGTAACGAGGTCATTCGTTCAGTAGATTTTATTTTACTCCTCTAATTTTTTCATACCGACCACCGGGGGCCTTGTATGAAAATCGATTCAAACTCCAAAAATTAGTTGTCTGTAAAGTTGGTTTACGGACGATAGTTTAACGTGACAACGTCATAACAAAACATCTCCTCGGACGCATAGGCCAATCGAGTGGAAGAGAGATAGATGCAACGCAAGCGTACAATGAGCGTGACGCTACAATAAGACAATGAGTCATCCTTTTTCGTGCATGCTGCCGGCGTTCATCGGTTTATTAAACGTTGTCACGTCAATAAAAAGTCGTTCTCCATACTAAAAAATTATTCCTCTCTTAAAAGAATAGTATCAAAATACAACATTTCTATTTAATACGCTATGTGTAAACCTAATTAGAATTACCTCTCTCTTATATTTGTATATACATTTTGATTCATTGCAATCTAATTTTAACCAACTTCCAAAAAAGGAGGAGGTTCTCAATTGGATTGTATTTTTTTTTCTATGTTACTTCAGAACTTTTGACTGGGTGGACCGATTTCGATAAAAAAAAATTTAATCGAAAGGTGGTGCGTGTGATTTGGACCCATTTAAATTTATTTGAGATCTAATGAGTACTTTTCGAGTTAAATCTATTTTTTCGTCTACCTACGTTGTATTACTTGTCTATGACGTAATTGAAGTCTGTTTTTTTTCGTTTACAAGCGATCACGATTCAGCCTGTAATGTCCCACTATTGGGCATAGGCCTCTTCCCCATGTAGGAGAAGGATCGGAGCTTAATCCACCATGCTGCTCCAATGCTGGTTGGCGGATATATTCCCTACTATGAGTAACGATCGCTATCAGGTGCACACGATAACAACCGGGACCGACGGCTTAACGTGCTCTCCGAGGCACGGCAAACATCTGTATGGCCAATACAAATGTTGTCGTAGGCGGGGATCGAACCCACAACCGCCCGCGCAACAGCCAATCGCAATCCAGTGCTGTGACCGCTGCGCCAACGGCAACGCGGCGTCGTTTACGAGCAAACACAATAAATTATGTATTACGTTATTATGCATTTAGATCATTATCAAACCACATACGTCATCAACGAAAACCTGCACATTCCTATACCCGTGCTGCCTGTGCTATATTTTGACGGCAGTGTAATCAATCACATGACTAGGCGGCCGGCGCGGCGGCGGCGTCGACTCGTCGAGTTCACGAGCAGACACTCAGACAGACCGACCGCGAACGTCTCTCGGTGCTGACGTACTTGAATTGCGTATAACAAAAGAAACAACAACAATCAAAAGTTTTCTATCTCAAAAATATGGTAAGCGAGGAGCTCACCTAAATATTAAGTGCTCAGTGAAGTGTTGTGCCCAATACGGGAACGATGTGACAGATAATCAACGACTAGGTAATATTCGGTGATAGTGTTGACAAAGTGATATTTATTTATTGTTGTGACAGAATTTTAACATGGAAACACGTCACTGTTGGGAAGAGAACGGTCATGCCGTTAAGTATGACAAGTGAGTAGCATTGTTATCTACCGGATATAAGTAATAAGTTAGGGATTGTACAAGTCAAATAAAATTCTAAAAATATATTAGTCAACATATTTTGGTACATACATATTATGTACGATATTTCAATTATATGCTCGAAAATATTGTTTTGATCATAGTTCAAATGAATTTCTTGTTTTGTACTTAATATAATTATAGTTAATCACTAGTCTTCAAGGTCGTTCTTTCACATACATTACCGATGAAATACCCGTGCATAGCAACTGCTTTTATTATTCTATTGTCAACACACTTCCTTTTCTAAATACTGGTATAGTAAGTTCAACTCATCTTTGCGCGCGGCGGTTTGTGTGGGTAAACCTTGTATATATACAGTGACATTCTGTGCGTGACAAGAAGTACAGTGAAGTACAAAATATAAATACAGTTGTTTCAAAAAAATTAAAATATAAAAGTACACATAGTACATATGTCTTCTGACATGTGTACTGTTTGTAAAATACAAAAAAAAAAAAACTAGTTAAAATTCAAATAATTCCTTAAATAATATAAATTATTTTTTAAATGATGATGGTGATGATGATGATGTTTATTGAATATATTAATCTGTATCGCTACTAAAAGAATAAAATGATGAATTTTCGGATTCGCTGCTCTCACCAAGGTTAATTATTAATTCAGACTCCATTTCAAAATGTCGATAGTATTCTTCTTCTTTTTTTTTACGTGTTGACAAGTATTACGCCACATCTCTTCATCAATTTGACTGAAACGTTCATTTATTAATTTCATTATTCCCGTCACATTTTGTTCGATATTATGCGAAGCAATGTAATTTTTTAAAATTGCCCATGTAGTTTCTATCGGGTTTAGTTCAGGTTGATACGGTGGTAGTCGAAGAACTTTTATGCCGTGTGGCTGAAGTATGTCATCAATCTTATAACAAATATGGTCTTCTTTATTTTTTTTTATCAAGTCATATAGTTCAATTTTTTTCATATGTGCATTATAAGCAATTTTTTTTTCTGTCAACCATCTCTGCATTTCTATTTTTTTTTGCATTAGAATTTGGAGCTCTATCAGTTTGAATATTGTGGTATGGCGCATTATCAAACACAACCACAGAGTTAGGTGGAAGATTCGGTACCAGACATTCTTTTAGCCACTTTTCATAGTTCTCTGAATTCATGTTAGAGTGGTAATCACCGGAAACACTACTAGCTTTGTATGTTAATAGTGCGTTAGGTACGAAACCTTGTTCTGAACCAGCATGCACAATGATAATTCTTTCTCCTTTCGACAGGTTTTTCTTTAACGGTGGTCCATCTGAATTTCCCCATCCTTTGTTTTGCACATGATTGGTTAAGATGTAGCTCTCATCTGTATATACGATACACCGATTTTCTTGACGGTATTGGAGTAAATTTTTCAGGTAATAAAATCGTAGCTTTTGAATGTCATGCCTCTCTACAATTACACGTCTGTTGTCCACCGTTTTTCGCCATTTATATCCCAATCTTAGCAAAATTGTACGCAGAGTCGAAATACTTCCACCATAGTTAAGTTTATCTTGAAATATTCTTTTTAACTTTAGTAAGGTAGGTAACTGGTGATGTTCCAAATGGTAATTTTGAATAGTTGAACGTATAACATCAATGTTAAAATTGTCTAATTCCAACTTTTTTGCACGTTTGTTGCGGCCTTTATACGGGGAACTAAATTTGGAGTCACTTTTTTTTCCTTCAGCCAATATATTTGTTATTGTTCTCTCTGATACCCCTACTGCCATTGCTGTTCTCTTTCGCACACTGTTTGAATGTTCATTTAATTTTGATATTAAAATTGGACTTGCATTGCAAACTGGATCACTTACTAGCTGCAATATAACTGTGTTTTCCTTTTTTAGATATTCGAACACTTTGGCAATCGTTTCACGAGTCTAAAACAATAAATAATACGTTAAAGTTAAAAATAATATAATTTTAGAAGACCTAAGAAGAGTTTATTTTATTAAGTTTGTTTATTTATTTAAGAAGAGTTTATTTAATCATAATAAATATTTACTGTGGCGTCTCCATATATGTATATAGACTTTATTAAGAAATAATAATGAAACCTCTTTTATGTTTTATATTTTGTATGAAAATATTTTTTTGATAGACGTCAAAGAATTAGATTAGAAATTCTTCTTGATAATTTATGTTTTACATTTTATGAATTCTATTTTATATTTTTCTATTATATAACGTTATATGTATTCTATTATATTAATATATCTATTAGATTAGATAATATAATTATTTAATAATATTATAGTTCTATTATATCATTATCAATGTGGATATTGTTTTTTATATCTTAATAACTAATACGTTCGCTAAAATATTAATAAAATCGAAACTAGCACATTGAAAATATTTACCTGACTCCTTAAACACTTTTTTCGTGAAGAACTAGACATTTTCTTTAACGAATGTACCGGTGAAAAAATGACCAATAAGAAGACGTGTAGTTTGAAATTTCGAATGACGGCGGTTGCGTCACTGCTACACAAATTAAGGTTAAGCGCGCACTAGTGACTTTTGTCACCGTGCCAATAAATTCTTTAAACAAAAGTCACTAGTGCGCGGAAAGTGTTATAATTACAAGCGCACGCACACATAGAGCCCCGCGCAAAGATGACTTGAACTAACTATATGTAACTATGTATAATATATAGCAATTCCATAGGGCCCATAGCCCATACCAGCTGTTTCCCGCGGTTTGAATATACAAATTTGTTCGTAAAATAAAAATATGGTATAGGCTCATTACGAAATAGGAATAAAAATAATACCTCCAAGCACTCTACACTCAACTAAACTACAGTCACTACCCCTATTATTTTCCCTACTATTACAATGTACTCTGTGACTACAGTCAACCGCATTTTTGTTCAATCAATAAAAGATAATAAATCGGCCAAGTGCGAGTCGGACTCGCGCACGTAGGGTTCCGCACCATTGGCTAGGTAAACAACAGTAGGTACTTACATTGATTTTAATATCGGGCAAAAAGTGGCAAAAAAGTCACTTTTGTTGTATGAGCCCCCTAAATATTTTTTATTTTATTTTAATTTTATTATTTACTAGCCGACCCGTGCCCACTTCGTTGGGCGTTATAATCCATTTCACATAAGAAGGGTACTGTGAAATTTGATATGTTCCAATACACTCTCACTATTTTCAGCAAATCAGATAAATATAAATGTTTTAAAATCACCAATTAATTTCTAAGGCAAATAATAATGCTTGATTAGATTGAATTGTTGACACGGCACGTCAGAGGGCGCAGGTTCAAATCCTGCAGATTTAAAATCTTTATATATTTTTATCTTTTTCCTTTTATCTTGTCACTCCTGAATAGTGTAGCTTTCTGTTAGCGAAAGAATTTTCATGATCGGATCAGTATTTGCGAAGATTACCCCGTATATACAAACAAAGTTATAAACTTTACCTCTTTATAATATTAGTATAGATTAATAAAGTAAACATACAACTAAATATTTTGTGAATATTTCAAGTGCCTACCTGTTACCATTTATTGATATTGAGCAAAAATAGGCAATAAATCGCGTTTGTTGTATGGGAGCCCCCCTTAAATATTTATTTTATTTTGTTTTTAGTATTTGTTGTTATAGCGGCAACAGAAATACATAATTTGTGAAAATTTCAACTGTCTAGCTATCGCCGTTCTTGAGATACAGCCTGGTGACAGACGGACGGACGGACGGACGGACGGACGGACAGCGAAGTCTTAGTAATAGGGTTCCGTTTTTACCCTTTGGGTACGGAACCCTAAAAATGACTAATTATATTTATAAATAAATTAAAAAACTACTATTTAGTACCTAAATGTTACTATAAAATGAGATTAATACTTTAATAATAAACTATAATAGTAAGGATATTCAATACTGTAATATATAAATTTATTTACCTAAAAGAGCTTCCCTCTGAGGTAAGGCACCGCAGGAAATATCCTGCTTAATATCTGGAGCAGCCCGACTGGGGAAGTACCTCGACCTTGCAGAAGATCACAGCTAAATAATACTGTTTTCAATCAGTATTGTGTTACTGTTGGTGAGTAAGGTGACCAGAGCTCCTGGGGGGATTGGGGATAGGGTCGGCAACGCGCTTGCGATGCTTCTGGTGTTGCAGGCGTCTATAGGCTACGGTCTTACCATCAGGTGAGCCGTAAGCTTGTTTGCCGACCTAGTTACATAAAAAAAAAGAACATAGGCATCCTCTCTTACCGTGGGTGTCGGAAGAGGCAACTAAGGGATAACACAGTTTCATTACCACCTTGGAACTTAAAAAGCCGACCGATGGCGGTATCAAGGGCGGATCCAGCTTTGGCGCCAGGGGGTCACAGTCATGGTCAAGGCGCCAGGGATCACATAGTCGTGGTCAAGTAAAAGGAAGTTATAATTTAATTTTTATAATTGTAGATACAGGGAAAAAGTAGGTATTTTATTAATTACCCGACTGCCAAGGAAGGGTTATGTTTTTCGCGCGTATCTTGTATGTATGTATGTATGTAATATTCTTAATTACCTCATTTCTCTAGAACCGCTGAACGGATTTGCATAATTGAGATATCGTTAGATTTGTCTTAGCAGCCCAAGTGTTCTTAGATAGGTGACATTAAAAAAAAACAAACATGGCGGCTGTGCGAAGCCATTGTAGTTAATGAAGAAATAATTTTTTTTTTAGAATACTATAGTATGGGTATCAAATTAAAGGGCTCAATACAAGGATTTCAAAAATGTATATTATGATTATTATTACCGTAATAATAATAAAGAAATACAATAAGAAAGTTTAAAAAATGTTGACTTTGCTCTTTCCGTTTTTACGCAGGCGGGTTTTTTGTTTTCTTTTAATTGTATTACTTGTCTATGTAGGTAATGTACTTTAAAATACCTATATTGTGACAAAAATCTTGTTTAACAATTTTAATTAGTGGTCCAACTAGGTCCTGGACACAGCCCAGGGGGGGATCATGACCTCGTGACCCCCCCCCCCCCCCTGGATCCGCCAGTGGGCGGTATAACCATCCAACTGCTGGCTCCGAAATACACAAGCCGAAGACGAGTAGCAGCGTCTTCGGTGCGACAAAGCCAGTCCTGAGGTCACCAACCCGCCTGCCCAGCGTGGTGAGTGGTGACTATGGGCAACACAATGGCCTATGCAGCAGTGGACTGCGATAGGCTGAAGTGAGTGAGTGAGTGGGATCTATCACCTTTTGTGTCTAGGTTTTTTAAATACATTGAGACTTACGGAAATGAAATAAATAAAGAACAACACACATACGAAGTACACAATATATGTAATTATGTCACAATACAACACAATATACGAAGTACTCAAATTAAACCAGATATATCTACCTAAACGTAAATGAAATTTTGCTCAACGGAAAGTGGAAAGGCATTTTCCTGTTTCCGCTTCTTATTATCTACTTAATTATATTTCATATTGTGTATTTCTAATAACAGGGAGTAGGTATATTTGATAAAATATATTAATTAAATACAGCAGTTTGCCGAAAACAAATGACGTTTTTGACGTTTAGACGTATACTCGTAATTGTTAATTATAATCTTTCAAAACTCACAACTAGAACCGCACCTGTTATTCCTAAGGAAAAATATTTAGTATCAATTGAGCCATTTCAATTAATATATTAAAAACTAGCTGACCCCGCAAACGTTGTTTTGCCATATATGTTATTAACCCCCGCAACCCCCTCTTGTGGGTGGAATTTTGTAAAATCCGTTCTTAGCTGACCTCTATTTGGCGTAAGGAATATTCCTACCAAATTTCAAGTCTCTAGGCCTTATGGTTCCAGAGATATCGTGATGAGTCAATGGGTGGAAATCTCTTTTATATATATATATATATATATATAGATTTGAAATTTATGAAAATCTACACTTATTTCGTAACGTATTAATGCAAACATTACACTTAACTAGACGAATCGGTGGTTCCATACGCGGTTTACTGCTCTGATTGTATAAAAATGAACAGGAAAAAATTCGGAACATTAGATCTTGAGATGAGCACCAACAAACAAATTCTATTTATTTATAGCACTGGTATAGCAAAAATAATAGAAATATGTATAGACTAGCTTCTGCGCGCGACTTCGTCGGCGTGGACTCCGCTCCTATTGGTCTTAGCGTGATGATACATAGCCTATAGCCTTCCTCGATAAATGGGCTATCTAACATTGAAAGAATTTTTCAAATCGGCCCAGTAGTTCCAGAGATTACTGCGTCGAAACAAACAAACAAACTCTTCGGCTTTATATATTAGTATAGATTATTCAGACTGTAATACGTCATAATATGGATTACGGTAGCAGTAAATATCCTGTACATTACACACTTTGTGAGAACTGAGAGATCAGATATTTCAAGCTGTATCTTTTGAATTATTTCTTTAAAAATTTCAAGACGCAGTTCTACAATTGTTTTACAACTTCTACTAAAGCCTACAATATTCTATTCACGAATTTGCGAAGTGATCTCTCAGTTCTCACACACATCTCAAAATATACCTAGTATATTTTTTATTCTGCGTGACTATGGCACACAATGGCATGATCAGTGCTATCTTGACAATAACGAAGACCATTAATTTTAATTGTAACTAAAACACCGTTTTAAATTTAAAAGGTAACAATAACTTTTTTATTTTAGTAGTCGCGAGTCTTGTGAGTTGTGACTGATATCTAAATAAGTGAAGAAGTACGTCACTATGAATCAGGTCACCGAGTTATAATATATCACGAGGTAATGATTATAGAGCTTGTATGATATCCTGCTAATATTTTGAAGACTAAGAGTTTCTACTTATCCTTGTTAAGTTTTTTTTTGTGTTGCAAAGAAACTTGATACATAGATTAGATACACTTTTTTCATACAATTGGGTCGGCAAACAAGCGTACGGCTCAGTGGATGCTAAGCGATTACTGTATCTTGTAGACGCCTGCAACACCAGAAGCATCATAGGTGTGCTGTTGACCCTACTACTAATCCCCCTTAGGAGCTGTGGTCAACTGGTCACCTTACTTGCCGCAGGAACACAATCCTGCTTGAAAGTCGTATTATTTTTATTTACCTGTGATCTTCTGTAAGGTTGAGGTACTTCCCTAGTCCGGCTACTCCAGATTTTGCGCAGGATATTTTCTGTTGTTTGTGCCCTAACCAGATGGCTTCTAGAGGCTCAGAACACAGTCGACTTATTTTTCGAACATTGCCACGATATCAGTAATTAAAAAAGCTAAAACCGCGAGACATAATTATTAATATGCATTATTAGGGCTAACTAAAAAACTACGCGTCGGATTTCGCTCATTTAAATTAGAGCATATTATGACAAGACTTAGCTTTCGAATACAAAATTATTCATTAAAATCGATACACCCAGTAAAAAGTTATGGGAGTTGCACAAACAAAAATACAATCGAATTGAGAACCTCCTCCTTTTTAAGTTGGTTGGTGTGTACATATAAACTTTTGCGTAATAAACATTGCAGGTAATCGTAGATAGATACGTAAATAAAATTTCTGATTTTAAATTTAAAAAAGCGATTTAGTTCATTATCATCTATATATGTATATAAAAGAGATTTCCACGTATACAATATGATGTGTAAAATAGAAGTGATATTTAAGGAGAACGCTGGGTGAACGGTACTCATTCGAATTATGTAAAAAAAATAGGTACTTAATTTTTGAAAAAAATTCCGATACATTTCCTAAATAAATAATAATTTATGTTGCCATGCAGGCGCGGGTGGCGCGTGTTACTGTGCCGCTTGGTACTGCCCCCCGCTGCCCGCAACAACCGCCATGACCGGTGATCCCCCCCCCCCGCTCCGCTATTCGATTAGTAGGTTACTGGGTCATAGGGATGTTCCGATACCATCAAAGTATCGATACCTACTTATATCAGTAGTCTCAAATCATTTATCGATACTACTCATATAAATACTCCTAATGTATCGATACTTACTCATATCGATAATTTAAGATTTTTTTTAAAACTAAGGTAGCAAATGTCAAAAGAAAATAATTTCGTGATGGTAAAATTTAAAACTAATGTAATTAGTTAAGGAATTTTTATTTAATTGACAAAAATTTTCTTTTGTTATTAAAAAAATTACTTATATTAAACAAAATTATATGTTAACTAAAAACTCTTTAGCATCAAGATTGCCCACAGACACGGGTGCAGTCGGAGTTCGGACGGGTTTGGCTCGCTCAATAGATCAATTTGGTTGATCTTTTCTGCCACTTGCTAGTGGCTGCGCTAGAACCTCGCAAATCTTGATATTAATTGGTTTAAACGAGTACCCTATAAACAGCTGTTGAATAGAGGCACTCTTCGGCAAAAATTAGAATTAACAGTTGTCAGTTAGTAGTCGTCTATAAATTGAGACCATTTGTTTAACATTACGTTTGGACTCCTTCCCATCTTGACACGCTTCATTCCCCAATAGATAACCGAGCGAGAGATGGATAAAAGATTTCGCTCTCTCTCGTTCTGTCTGTCTATTCGGAAATTCTCTTTTTTTGGGTCGTTTGGAGGTTCGGATATTTTAAATAAGTGAGTCTGATTCGATTCGATACCAAGTACTTTTATTTCGATACCGAGTAAGTATCGCAAGATTGATTCGATGCTTTTAGTACTTGGTATCGAAATGAAAAGTATCGAGTACCTACTTGTATTTACTAGTATCGGAACGTCCCTACTGGGTCAGTATGCGAAATTGCGAACGCCGCGCCGCGCCGCGGTCAGGTTCGCTGTTGCACGTCGGAATATCGTGAATCGATCTTAAGCTATACCTAATAATTATGTCGTGTGTGAATGTGATCTATCATTACTCATTAGTAATTAAGTATGGCTTATCAATACACAAATTCAGAGTAGGTACTAAAAAGTTACAAAACGTGTTAAATCATGTGAAAAACAATAATGCGCAAATAAATACACGAGAAGGAGCTCACTTGAACATTTAAGGTTAGTGTAGTTATGTAGGTAAATATGTAGTTTAATAATTGAAAATCATTGTAAATAAGCATGATTGCATTTTTAAATAATACGATTAACAAAATTAAACGATTAATTATCATTTCCATGGCAAATACTGTAAAAAACTGCGTAAAAAAACTGTTTGCGTAAACAACAACACTCGTTATTGCGTTGATGATTTTAATATTGTAGTAAAATCGTAGTTGAATTATTGAAGTGTGTGAATAGTTTCTTTTATTTGTTTCTTTTGATAAGCCTCTGGACCGCAAATCTTATTTCGTTAAAGATCAATAATTAACACCAAAGTTTATTACTACCAAAAATAAAAATTATTGTTAGTACCTTTGTAAGTACAATTAAAAATTAACATTAAAACAAACCAAACGTGTATTCATTTTCATTTTTTCCTTTAGATTATTACGTAATAATTATTAAAAGGTAAATGACCGCGCAACATATGTTTTGTGACGTCAGCGGCAGCGTAGGGTGACAATAATGGCGTGAAACTAATTCATAGCTGTTCGTTAAGTTTACTTAGAATTTTATAAATATTTATTTATGTTTCTTACATAATTCGAATCTGAGCCGTGTGCCCAGTGTTCTCCTTAAATATCAATTCTATTTTACACATCATATATGTCACACATATGAGTCAAATAATGTTCTTTTTAAAAATAAACTAATCGTAAGCAAAACGAAATATTTTATAGCTATACTAGCTGACCCTGCAAACGTTGTTTTGCCATAATTATGTATATGTTATTAACCCCGCAACCCCCTCTTGTGAGTGGAATTTCGTACAACCCGTTCTTAGCTGACCTCTACTCGGCAAAAGGAATATTCCTCAGTTTTAATATATCATAGATATTCCTACCAAATTTCAAGTCTCTACGACTTATCGTTCCAGAGATATCGTGATGAGTCAATATATATTGACTCATCACGATATCTCTGATATCTCTATCTCTGATAACGTTTGCAGGGTCAGCTAGTATAGCTACAAAATATTTCGTTTTGCTTACGATTAGTTTATTTTTAAAAAGAACATTATTGAAGTAGATTATGCTGTCCGCGACGTCGTCTGCGTGCGTTCACTGCTCGTTCCCCGTAGGTGATAGCGTGATAATATGTATGTAGTAGCCTATGTTCTGACCCGACTTCTTAATAATATTCGTGCCAAATTTGAAGTAAATCCATGCAGTACTTTTTGAGTTTATCCCGGACATACATTGACTTTTCTATCATTTTATTATATGTACTAGCTGCTGCCCGCGACGTCGTCTGCGTGCGTTCACTGCTCGTTCCCCGTAGGTGATAGCGTGATAATATGTAGCCTATGTTCTGACCCGACTTCTTAATAATATTCGTGCCAAATTTGAAGTAAATCCATGGAGTACTTTTTGAGTTTATCCCGGACATACATTTGAAGAAATAAAGGTTCACTGCTCGTTCCCCGTAGGTGATAGCGTGATAATATATAGCCTATGTTCTGACCCGACTTCTTAACAATATTCGTGCCAAATTTGAAGTAAATCCATGCAGTACTTTTTGAGTTTATCCCGGACATACATACAGACAAACAGACAAACAGACAAAAATTCTAAAAACTATATTTTTGGCTTCGGTATCGATTGTAGATCACACCCCAAGTATTCTTTTAAAAAAATATTCAATGTACAGTTTTGACTTTTCTACCATTTTATTATATGTATAGATAGAATATAGATATAGATAGATTATTGAAGTAGACTTTACATATCATCATCATCATCATCATCATATCAGCCTGTTGCAGTCCACTGCTGGACATAGGCCTCCCCAAGCTCGCGCCAGACATCCCGGTTTTCCGCAATCCCCATCCAGCCTACACCAGCAATCTTACGTAGATCGTCGGTCCAGCGGGCCAGAGGGCGTCCTACACTGCGTTTGCCAATACGCGGTCTCCACTCCAGGACACGTCTGCTCCAACGGCCATCGGTCCTGCGACACAGATGACCAGCCCACTGCCACTTCAACTTGCTGATTCTGTGGGCTATGTCGGTTACTTTCGTTCTCTCACGGATAGTCTCATTTCTTATTCTGTCCTTGAGAGAAACCCCAAGCATAGCCCGTTCCATAGCACGTTGAGCGACTTTAAACTTGTGGACCAGTCCCTTCGTCAGTGTCCACGTCTCGGCTCCATATGTCAACACAGGCAGGACGCATTGCTCGAAGACTTTTGTCTTCAAGCATTGCGGAATTTTCGAAGTGAAGACTCGACGAAGCCTGCCAAATGCCGCCCAGCCCAACCGAATCCTCCTATCAGCTTCCTTCTCGAAGTTGTTTCGGCCCAGCTGAATGGTGTGGCCAAGGTAGACATAATCCTGAACAACTTCAAGAAGGATACCGTCAACCGATACCGGTCTCGGTATGACTTGGTTGTTAAACATAACTTTCGTTTTGTCCAAGTTCATACCGAGACCGACTCGTCGGGAGGACTCGTTTAGGTCGGCCAGCATTTGACCTAGCTCATCCAACGTCTCCGCAAAGATGACGATATCGTCAGCAAAACGAAGGTGAGAGATGTATTCGCCGTTGACGTTGATGCCTCGTTCCCCCCAATCCAAGGTCTTAAAGACATCCTCCAGCGCAGTGGTAAACAGTTTCGGTGATATTACATCTCCCTGTCTTACCCCACGCCGGAGGAAAATAGGTCTCGTTCTCTGGTCTTGGATATGAACGGTCATCTTCGCCGCGTCGTACATACATCTCAGTACCTCGATATATCGCCAGTCGATATGACATCTCTGCAGAGAGTCCAGGACAGCCCAAGTCTCTACAGAGTCAAAGGCTTTCTCGTAGTCCACAGATGCCATACACAGACTTTACATATAGGTATTCAAAATTCATTTCGTAAATATTAATATTAGTATTAGTATCAGTTCAGCCTATTGCATTCCACAGCTGGACAAAGTTCTCCCAAGCTAAATAGGTATTTCATCATAATATCATCATAGTATCAGGATACCCGTGGGACCCGTGGGATAACCATTATGATTATGCTATTTGTTTCCATTAAAACTCTATGGTGAGTCACAGGTACTGATACAGTTTTATCAGTTCTCGAAAACGAATAATATAAGTACTGTTAACGTGTAAAGGATTTAATCGATCAAACATATTTAACTAAATAAAAATTAAAATGATATCGATTTTCGAATGTGTAATTTTAAGTTCAATTCAATAAAGAACATTAGTTTGATGGTTGCTAATTAATTGCTTGTGGGAAATCCCAATTGCACAGGGATCGCTACTAATAGATTAAATATAAAACAATGAATCATAGTTTATTATAACAAAAAAATTTAGTCTCTCTCTCTTCAGAAATATATATGTATAATGTATGTAACAAAATATATTTAAAATAAAAAATGGATGAAACTGCAATATCATCGTAATTTTTAATGCATTTGCATTATAAGCATGTTGAATATTTTCATGAATCTTATCGTACCGTCGCGTCGTACGATAAAATAATATAATGGGTATATAATAAATTAATATAATCAATCATTCAGTGTTTCATCAATTTAAATATATATATATAATAACTAGGCCGGCAAACAAGCGTACGGCTTAGTGCTCACCTGATATCGTATTATCGAAGCTTTTAGACGTCTGCAACACCAGAAAGGCAGAAACATCGCAAGCGCGTTGCCGACCATATCCCCAATTCCCCCCAGGAGCTCTGATCACCTTACTCACCAACAGGAACACAACACTGCTTGAAAACAGTATCATTTAGCTTAGCACCTATGATTATCTTCTGTAAGGTCGAGGTACTAACCCAGTCCGGCTGCTCCATATTTTGAGTAGGAAATTTCCTGCTGTGCCCTACCTCAGTTAAAGACTCAGGTAGACTGGAAATAGCATTTCTAATGATCTGAAGTTTATATTAATATTTTTTATTTAAACGGAAAGTTTACTTGTTTGATTTAGATAATCTTGGGTATTTTTTTTATTACCACTTAAAATAAAACTCTTATCTGTTTCGGTAAATCTTATTTAAACCCTTCTCAGTTTATAATCCTCTGTAATGGAATACCTTAGTATGTTTTTATTTAAATTAATGTAAAGAGTACCTACATTCATTCATAAGCAATTCTTAAGCGACTATTTTTTTTAATTTTTATATTTATGTATGAATAGGATTCTAAATTCTAATATTAAGTAATCAATCAAAATCAAATCAAAAATTACTTTACTCAAGTACACTTCGAAAGCACTTTTCGGAATCATTTTCCAAATTCTTTTAAATTATTTATCTAATTGTATTTTACATCGATAATATCGAAATAATATGCCATTGCGCAACATCATATTACTACTAGCTTCTGCGCGCGACTTCGTCGGCGTGGACTCCGCTCCTATTGGTCTTAGCGTGATGACACATAGCCTAAAGCCTTCCTCGGTAAATGGGCTATCTAACACTGAAAGATTTTTTCAAATCGGCCCAGTAGTTCCAGAGATTACCGCGTTCAAACAAACAAACAAACAAACTCTTCAGCTTTATATATTAGTATATTGTATTTTACATCGATAATATCGAAATAATATGCCATTGCGCAACATCATATTACTAACTAGCTTCTGCGCGTGACTTCGTCGGCGTGGACTCCGCTCCTATTGGTCTTAGCGTGATGACACATAGCCTATAGCCTTCCTCGATAAATGGGCTATCTAACACTGAAAGAATTTTTCAAATCGGCCCAGTAGTTCCAGAGATTACCGCGTTCAAACAAACAAACAAACAAACAAACAAACAAACTCTTCAGCTTTATATATTAGTATAGATGACATCTTCACTACATAGTATAAAACAAAGTCGCTTTCTCTGTCCCTATGTCCCTATGTATGCTTAGATCTTTAAAACTACGCAACGGATTTTAATGCGGTTTTTTTTAAAAGATAGAGTGATTCAAGAGGAAGGTTTATGTATATAATTTAGTATAGTTTTATGTAAATTAGCAGAAATACGGCGATAAATGTTGAAGAAGTCGCACAAAATCGGGCCAACTGGGAGCTTTCCACGCAAACGCCGCGTAAACTAGCAAAGATACAGTGGAGTAATGTACTAGCGAATTCTAAATCTATAAAAATGCTACAAAAAAGTCCGCGATAGCATATCTCTATCTCTTACGGTTGACTTACAATAACCACTTTTATGTTCAAATTTTTAATTAAAAACATTACGTTATTTTCCAAGCTATTTTCTTTAGTTCAGTATTAATCCTTATCCAAACAAATGTTTTAGTTAGCTTAGGAATTTAATGCAGATTAAAATTGCCCTTTACACTATATCAATCAGATGAATAGGTTTTCAGATATCGTCGTTAGAAGTAATTAACAGCGAAACATTTAAACCTTTAACCGCCATCGCCGTAATATTACGTGTTGTAAGAGTAGTACCTCAGCCGCCACGTCGGAATATTACGTAAAGATCCTGTCATTTAAAAATGTCATCATTGCACCCGTGCGAAGCCGGGGCGGGTCGCTAGTTACTAATATTATAAAGCTGAAAATTTTTTACCAAGGAAGTCTATAGGTTATTTATTTATTTTTTTGCCTCAAATTTATGCCTGTGAAAACGCGGGGCACAGCTAGTAAAAATATAAAAGTATCGATTGTTTTAAACAAAGCGCCCCGTACCTCCGATATTGAAGTGGTGATATGTGGCGAAAGCGCGCGATAAAAATAACCGAACACGTGACGCGGGGCCGGGGAGCGCTGCACGCGTGGAGCGCCGGCCTCCACACGCCGCGTGAAACGTGACCGCGCGCCTCACACACACATAGACGAAGCGCTGTCGCGTGATCGCGTCCGCAGGCAGGCGCTTGATCGCACGCACACTACAACATTACACCGCGAATCCATCCATTCACTACCTATATATTAATTATCTATATTCTATACCATTCACGTTCAAGTCGCGTGACTTGATCTTCAGTTCGGCCGAAGGATTTTTTTCTTTATATACCGAATTTGTTTAAAACTAATATAGAACTATCAAAAATAGATTTTTAATAATTAATATCAATATATTATATATAATTATTATGATTCGTAGCACGCGCTATTTAAATCATATCGACTAAGCGAGCGACATTCAACAAAATATCCAAGGTTTTCCTTTTTATAGTGAGTGCAATTATGCCGCTAGAATTACATATGTTGCAATGACACGTGACAATGTCTTTGCTGACACGTGTAGTATTAATGAAGCAACAAATAAAGGCACATTACACCTGAAGCGATTGATATTTTGTAGTCTATAAGTACATTTATCCAAATAAGTGAATTAATTTAATACTTACAAATAATAAAAAAATAGTATAGTTGCTGTGTGGCTACGGCATAGAATTTAGCCTCCCCCTCTCTTCCCGTGGGTGTCGTAAGAGGCGACTAAGGGATAACATAGTTTCACTACCACCTTGGAACTTAAAAAGCCGACCGATGGCGGGATAACCATCCAACTGCTGGCTTTGAAGTACACAGGCCGAAGACGGGCAGCAGCGTCTTCGGTGCGACAAAGCCAGCTCTGCGGTCACCAACCCGCCTGCCCAGCGTGGTAACTATGGGTAAAACACATGAGTTCAAGCCATTATTGGCGCGAACTTGTGGAGGCCTATGTCCAGCAGTGGACTGCGATAGGCTGAAATGATGATGAATTATGATAGTTTTATTTTACAATAAAATGAATAAAAGAATCAATAAAATAACAGCATCGAAACCTTCAAACTGGCAATATTGTCATCGCCAGTCGCCACGTTGTCTTAATATATCAATGAAATATTTTTTTCAATCGTGTGTAAAAGGATCGGAGCTTAATCCACCACACTGCTCCAATGCGGTTTGGCGGATATATTCTCTACTATGAGTAACGATCGCTATCGGGTGTACAATTGTACATGATAACACCCGGGACCGACCGGCAAACATCTGTATGGCCAATACAAATGTTGTCGTGTGCGGGGATCGAACCCGCAACCGCCCGCGCAACAGTCAATCGCAATCCACTGCTGTGACCGCTGCGCCAACGTGACGTCAATGTCTGGATTATAATTATATTCAATAGTTTTTGCTAGTTGCTCGCAAATAAAAAAACCTACTTCAATTATATCGATAAGTAATACAACTTAGGTATACTACGGTCGCGGAATTAGGGAATGCAATCCCGCGGATCCGCAATCCCGCAAATGCGGGATCCCGCATAAAATTAGCGGGATTACAAATGCGGGATTACACCTGCGGGATCCGCAAGATTTGCAAGATTTTATTTTTTCCAACCTGAATTCGCATAACAATGTGTACAACACGAACAGTGTTGGATTTCGTAGTATAATTATGCTATTTGTGCAATTATTTCATGACTTGTAGTATGTAGTTTCGTAAAGCAAGGATACTACGCGCGAAAATACCATAATTATACCTTCAGGTCGATTGACTTCATTTATTGGTCGAATCATTTTGTTTTTATTGTTTACCCTTCAATATAAAGAAATTATTTATCAGGCAAAAACCAAACAGTCGTCAAGAAGCTTCGGTGAATCTCTATGTAATGAATTTTACCAAGTAATTTGTATTATTGTGTGTGTGTGTCGCGTGTGGTAGACAGCTCACCTCTGCTGCAGCAGGTACTGCGCCTTCTGTATGCGTAATTTTTTTTTCACACTTTAATTCACATAAAATAATTTAGTTTTTGTCATTATTTCTGATCAAAATATAATTATACTATTTGTTTCTTCTAAGTAAATTATATTGATTCATTTAATGACTTCGAAAATAATTTTGTGGACTAATAATTCTAAAATATTGTACAATCCTGCAAATCTTGCGGATCCGCGGGATTAATGGTCTCAATCTTGCGGATTTGTGGATTGTCTTTTGGGTGCTGGATTGCATTCCCTACGCGGAATAGAAAGAAGGTCAAGCGACCCCGTATTGTGTGAGCGCAACCGCATTATGTTTATACGCGAGCGACAAAGACAAAAGATGAGGGGTCGGTGTACGAATTTCTTTCTATTCCGCGACCGCAGTATAGTCGATACAGTCAAACAGTCAATGAAATACGCAATACTCTTTTGAAAAAGTACTCGTCAGATCTCGATCGAATTTTAAATGAGACTACACGACAAGCACAAGCTTTCAAAACGTTTAATATATCGTTAGTAATTATGATTCGTTAAATGCACCGTTAACACGATAAGAAAATCTCATACGAAATCGCGAGTATCAGCTAGCTATATGAGATCTTTGTCACTTCGCTTGGTCATCGTCCTTCTCAATGTCAAATTAAAAAAAAAAAAACGTGCGCGACGACCAAAGGCGACGACAGCTGGTCAAGCATCAAAATAAAATCACGTTTTTTAAACACATTGATAATAAATACTATTTGGACGATTAAATGCAAATATAATATTTGCTGTAATTTTACACAATTTTACCATGTTTTTCTTTTAACTTCGAGCGTTATAGTTTTATTTTATTATTTTATTGTTTGATTCAGCCTGTAACATCCCGCTGCGAGGCATAGGTAGGGTTGCCAACTTTTTTTGACCAAAAAAACGTATAAAATGGTTTGGATTGGCAAAAATAAAGTATTTGGAAAAAAATAAAGTATTTTTCAAATTTTATGATTTTATTGCTGTAAAACGTATTTTTATGTGCATTTAGCACATGCTAACAATTTTTTGTTATCTTTAAATGTTTCAAAGCTTGTTTGGCAATCAAAATTTAAATAAATAAACAATTCTTTTTTAATTAAATTTATTAACGCTCTTTTTCTCTCTTGTCGCCACTTTAAATTCATTACTAAAAAAACTCTTTCAGTGAAAGCTGAAGTGGCGGGAACGGAGAGTAAATAAGAAATATATGTATTTTTTTATTTGGTAAGATCAGATGCATTTTTAAGTAGGTATATGTTACCATTTTTCAACTGTACTTTTCACTGAAAATTATTTATCATTACTTAGTGAATTTTCTTTGGATCTCTTTAAGTCTTATAGATTCAGAATACATATCGTCCAGCTTAATATTTAATCTGTCTTGTAATTTGGCATTTGTAATTACCATTTCAAAATGTTCAAATTTAACCTAATTTTTAGACATTATAAATCGTTTCTATCATCCGTTTTAACTTATGTGTACCGTTAAATACTTAGTTAAGTACGCATAATGAGTATTTTGTTTAACGCGTCACAGTAAAGATTGAAAATAAAGTATTTTCACATACTTTATTTGTATGTGAAAGTATAAAGTATAATTGCCAAAAATAAAGTAGGATACGTTATTATAAAGTATGGTTGGGTTAGGTTAGGCTTTCTCTTTGTAAGATACGAATCGGTTCAAGTGTATTTTTTTAATGTTTTTTACATTAAGAATTCCGTAATTTATGCACTGTTAAGGATTTTTTGTTGTTTGCGAGGATAGATACATTATTCGTTTGATGAAAAAATAGGGCAATATTTTTGGGCTCTTTTTATAATCAGTTTCCTTGAAGATTTTTCCTAATACATACAATGATATTAGAAAAGAAAAAAACATCGTTGACATTTTTCTAACATCGTTGAATACATAATATTATTTTGACGTCGATAAAATAAAAGCGCGAGATTTTCTGGCAAATATTGAAAATTTGTGTTTCTTTTAACTATGTAGGTGGGTTTATATATGTTCTTAAACGTTATCAGGTAAGTAACCTTAATAACAAAAAAACAAAAAATAGTTTAATTTTTATAGTTTTGTTTTTAGCCACACTAGTCCAATCCGTGCCAAAATAGCAACGATGATTTCGCCAATGTTCAAACGTAGAACGAAAAGACACGAATAATAATGATCAACACTAAAGAATAATTTTATGGTTAACAAACTTGTTTTGAAAGCCATTGTGTTAATAAATAATCGAAACATTAGATTTTGAGGATAAATATATAAGTAACATAAGCAATCATTGTGTTATAATTATAAGGATATTTTAAAGATGAGAATTAAATACCTATATAATATATAGATGTAAGTTGCTGTGTGGCTACGGCAAAGAATTTAGCCTCCCCCTCTCTTCCCGTGGGTGTCGTAAGAGGCGACTAAGGGATAACACAGTTCCACTACCACCTTGGAACTTAAAAAGCCGACGGATGGCGGGATAACCATCCATGCTGGCTTTGAAATACACAGGCCGAAGACGGGCAGCAGCGTCTTCGGTGCGACAAAGCCAGCCAGCCCTGCGGTCACCAACCCGCCTGCCCGCGTGGTGACTATGGGCAAAACACATGAGTTCACGTCATTTTTGGCGCGAAATTGTGTAGGCCTATGTCCAGCAGTGGACTGCGATAGGCTGAAATGATGATGATGATGATTATGATATAGAAGTAAAATAGGTTAGTAAAATAAGGTTGCTGCTTTGATAGCTTAAATGTAAAAAATAATGTAAACATCAAAAAACGAATTGTGTAGTTAGTGCTATCTCTTTCTGTCTTAAACGGTGTGAAGGTTAAACCTTTATTTTTAACCGACTTCCAAAAAAGGAGGAGGTTCTCAATTCGACTGTATGTTTTTTTTTCTTTTATGTATGTTAGCTGAACTTTTGACTGGGTGGACCGATTTCGATCAATTTTGTTTTGCGTGTCATGTGGTCCCATTTTAATTAAATTGAGATCTGACAAGTACTTTTAGAGTTATATCTATAATGCGTATTTACTTGACTACTTTTTCGTCGACCTACGTTATAATATTATACCGCATAACTTTTTACTCGGTGTACCGATTTCGATGATTCTTACTTTAATCGAAAGCTAATACTTGTCTTGTAGTCTTGTTTAAATTAGATCGAAAACTGATCAACTTTTTGAGTAATCTTCATTTTGAGTAATCGTATTTACTTGACTATTTTTTCGTCTTATTACGTTGTATTATACTTAGGGTTGCCAGATGGGAAGAGTAAAATGTCTGGACAAATTTTCAAAAAGTCCGGAATTTTGGGATTATGGTCGGGACTCGGGACCAACGGTACAAATAACTATTAAGAAATATAAAAATCTTTTTTATTATAAAAAATTTTTCCCGCTCTGCCGATCGCAGCGCAGAGACTCACCAAGCGCGTTCCATTCCGCGTAGAGTAGTTAGTTTAGTCGACAAGTTGAAAATGGTCGAAAATAAAGATAATGCTCTTAAAATTATGTGTGATAGTTCATTGGATTCGGAATGACGCCTAGAAAAATGTTCTAAAAGCGTGTATTAGCACTTAAAAAAATTGCACAAGTTACAAACAATTAGAAAAAGGAAAGAAATGGAATGGAAAAGGTCCAATAAAAAACTTCCTACTCCATCTCCATTATTTATATGGAGATGGAGGAATTATAAAATAATACATAACTAGCTGCTGTACCCGCTACTTCGTCCGCGTGGAATTTAACACACATAATTTTATGAGCAGTATCTCTATTTTCGACCATTTTCAACTTATCGACTAGACTAAGTGGTGAATGAAATGAATTTCACTTTTTACGGAATTTTAGATTATTATTATCGCGATAGTTTGAGATTTTTGATTTGTTGTTATTTGTCGGGACATTTAGTATTTTGTCGGGACTCTGGACATCATACGAAATGTCGGGACAATCCCGACGAATCCCGACCATCTGGCAACCCTAATTATTATACTCGTCGATGTAATTGAAGTCGGTTTTTTTTCGTTTGCGAGCAAACACACACAATTATTGTTAGTGGTCTCATGTTATAAGTCATATGATGTTGTTATTCGTAACAAATTTTGAATAAGACAAGAAGTGGACAGTTTTTGTTTGTTTTTTATTTTAAAGAGTTACAAATTTTCAATATACTTACTACATAGTTTTTCCAGTTTTTGTGGCATTTCCTTTTTGGATACGTATTGAAAATCACATAAACTCGAAAGTAAAGACATTTCTTACAATCCAGACTCACAAATTATTTACGGCTAAGATGAACACGTGACCTTTTGAAGGGTAAGAAAACGAATACATTGACTGTATTAGATTTCGTTGTTCAACTTTGAACACTATCTAAAAATCATAAGATTTAGTATCCCCCAGCTAATGATATTTTGTTTGTAGACGTGACTACATTAAACTCATTGACCTTAGATTTCTAACGCAGACATGTCTATGTCTATCTATATAGACATCGCGACCAGAACGATCATGGCTAAATTGGCCTAGGTTATGTTTATGCAGTTATAGTGTGAAGTTTGCCTTTAAGCCTAAGATCCAGCTGCAAAACCATTACGTTCATCACGACGTTACGTTCATACGGAAGTAAAATCCTTTTACTTTTTTTAGATCTTAGATTATGCCGAGAAGAATCGGTAAGAAAGTCAGAAATAGCTAAAAACTAAGAGATGATGGAGCAGAAAAGATGAACAAAGCACTTTTACATTTGCTATTCATATAACAAAGGTACCTATACCTATGGTAAAATATCTACATATATAGGTAAAGTATCTATGGTAAAATTAAATTCTAAAACAGCAAAGACTAGAATTATTCAATAAAAAAGGTATAGTGTTTCATCAAAATAATGCGAGCTCTCGTACAAGTTTGTTACCTTGAGATGATATGATGGGCTTCTCGCAATAAGTGTTTTGAAATATGAGAACCTTTTCTGCCAAACAGCCCTCTTCAATCAGGGCTTTATGCGATAATTTGCGTTGACATAGCTACGTCACTGATCCTCGGCCATGTCATGTTATGTGTAATCTGTGACGTGAATTAGTGATTCAGAGACATTTCTCAGTGTTTATAAAGTTTACTGTCAAAGCTTATTATTAGAAATGTTATAAAAAATACGAAATGGGCACAAACATCCAGACAACGCTAAATATCAGTATGACCAATACAAATGTTTGTTATGTGCGGGGATCGAATCCGCAACCGCCAGCGCAACAGCCACAAACCAGTGCTGTGACCGTTGCGCCAACGCGTCGTCTATTTATATTTAGCAGGTTTCTTATCATTCCGAGAATTCGCTTTATGTATTCACAATTAACTAAACATAGGACTGTTGGCATACAGTAAATTATATAAAGTACAAAAACAATAAATTATATCTAACTAGCTGACCCCGCAAACCTTGTTTTGCTATATTATATGTTATTACTTATTAGCCCCCGTAACCCCCTCTTGTGGGTGGAATTTCTTAAAATCCTTTCTTAGCTGACCTCTACTCGGCGAAAGGAATATTTCTACCAAATTTCAAGTCACTACGCCTTATTGTTCCAGAGATATCGTGATGAGTCAATATACGATATAATGTAAGTACTCTGTTAAGATTACCTTATCTACTGTCATAGATAATTAATTTAAGTCATGCTGACTGGACTATTTAATACTTAAATCTGATGTTGTCATGTAAATTTAATGTTAATTCCACATTAATTTTATTTTAACTCATTTATTTTGAACTTAGTTAACATTATACAATATCGTCGTCAATATAATATTAACATTAGATTTAACTTTTTTTTCTTTCTTTCTACATGTACCATAGATTGAAGAAAATCAATACATAATTATTTACAGTAAAGGATCTTACAATGTAGCGTAATCGACATATGAAGTAATTGGCACTTTGGAAGTGTTGATCAAACATCGATTTTGGCGCTATTTTCGTCTTTTAAACATAAATCGTATTTTATTCTAGATTACGAGAAATGTATACAACATGGTGTTGTTATTAATATTCTTTCGTTGACTTTTTGTATTAATAACAACAAGCTAAAAGTATCTAATGATAAATACAAATACAGAGGACCATGTGACAAGTGCCACGTTGTTTTGAAATAATGATGTCAGTATTAAATTATGTATTAATATCAGTGTTTATAAACAAATTTGAGTTTGGCGACTAAATTGGAAACAGACATTATATACTAAAGTTATATTATTGAAGTAAAATTTGTTACCCCAATATACATAAAATTGCAAGAAATAACATGGGTAATAAGCTTTTCACGACGAGTCTATTCTATTTTTAAAATTACAGCTTGATTTTATCTGAATATATGTACATAATTATTTTGAGATAAAATCTACCCATCTTACCATCAGGTGAGCCGAGCCGTACGCTTTTTTGCTGACCGATCGTTATATTATAATTTATAAAAAAGAAACAAAAAAGTGTGTGTGTCAGCTCCGACGCACGACTGGAGTTTACTCCATCAGATCAACTGTCTAAATAGGCATAAAAAAGGCTTGCTAGTCAAATGGTAAATAAACGAATCAAATAACGCCTTCTATCTAAGATGGCGTTATTAGAAAACTTCGTTACGCCATCAATCGAAACTCTATTGGATTCCGATAGATGGCGTTACGAGAAACGTAACGAGGTCATTCGTTCAGTAGATTTTACTCCTCATATTTTTACATATGGGGCCTTATATGAAAATTAAACTCCAACAAACAAACGTCAAGGTTAGGAGGAACATTTTATGGCAGTACAGAAGTGGAATAGCAACTAAAAGATAAATAATTTGTATCAAATATGTTGTGAGTAATGTTTATTACGCGAAGGAAACCTAACGCGCGAGGCAGCACGTGATCAGATTCGATACACACTATAATCTGAGGTTGGATTCTCGTTATGAAGAAATATACTTTTCATCTCATAACTTTTTACTGGGTGTACGGACTTTAATGTTTTTTTTTATCGTAATCTGGTGCTTGTGTGGTCGTAATAAAATTTGATCGAGATCTGAACTAGTAATTTTTGAATTGTCCCTTATAACCTGTTTGTGATCATTACAGCGGGGGTAGAGTCCAGAAAATTGCGAACTTGCGATCAAATTTCACCAACCGTTCACCATTAGGTGTGGACGTGTGATGGATAAGTATAAAAACTTTAACTAATTACTGTTTATAGTAAGCAGAATCAGGGTCAAATAAATTGTTGATTCTGGCTAATCAACATCGACCTACGTCACAACTCACAAGGCTAAAGTCAGACTTTTACACTTTTAAAAGGCCATATAAAGTATCTAAAAATAACTCGCGCTCTTTGTTACTTAAAATAGAACTGTGTCGTAATAACAGATAATTATTGTTCTGCGATATAAAGCGACTGATAATTGACAGATATGATAACGCATAATCGTGCTAACATTTCTTACACATATAAATAAGACTACGGCCTCTATGGAATTATGACTGTATCGGTGTCGGATACAACACAAACTCTCAGAGAAAAGGATCTTTATAGCCTATATATATACAAATATCTGTCATAAGCGGGGATTGAACAAGAGACCACTAGTAGATATAATTTTCTTTTAAAGCTACTATATTGCTTTATTTTTGTTTTTGTTTGCATGCTGTGATCGTGATTTGTGACAATACACAGCTATTTATTTGATGACTTTTTTAATTTGATACTTTGTTCCTTTTGTCTATATATATAAACTACTCAAAACAAAATAAGGGCCACCCGAGTATTTTTGTTTTGAGACCATTTTTTGTTGTCCTTCGCTGCTTGATTTACTTTTTATGAATGCCACTATGTTCTCAAGTGTCGAGTTAACGATGATAACAATGAAGCACTAGGGATATTAGTGTTGATGGTATGGTAGAGAATTTTAATGTCTCACATGATTGTTAAGTGTTTAGAGTCTTTTTTTTTCGGATTTGTTTTCGGGTTAGTTTATGCAAGTCTACTGACAACTACGGGTGTTTTCGGAAGATAAACGTGTAATTTGATCATTTATTCGTAAAATGACGTGAACTCGACACCATTTGGACAATGCTTCTGCTACCAGAGCCGTAACGATGATAGAGTCTGGTCGGTCTCAACGTTCCGTGGCCTTACAGCTGGGATATTCGCGAAGGGCTATCCAAAACCTTTGGAAAGGGTATCAGGAGACCGGGAGTGTATCCCGGCGTAGTTGCTCTGGAAGAATTCGTGCTACCACCGCCCAGGAAGACCGGTACGTGCGACTTACTGCGCGACGTGATCGTAATGTGACAGCACGCGCATTACAAAACCGATTACACCAGACTACTGGTACCCTTGCCAGCGACCAGACTATTAGGAATCGTTTGCACAAACACCAGCAACGTTCACGAAGACCTGTAACCTGCACTAAACTGACGGGGCCTCATCGTGCAAATCCATTAAGGTTTGCACGTCAACATATTAGATAATTATTTAACTTTTAAATATCAAGTAGACTACATAAATAAAAAACTTTCTTCTTTAATTGGGTCACTTATAAATATTTCTAAATGTATACCTGAGAAAATTAAATATAACATCTACAATTCTTTAGTAAAATCGCATTTATTGTATTTGATAGAAATATGGGGTAACACTGGCAAAACGAAACTACAAAAACTTCAAAGAAAACAAAATAAAATAATTAAAATACTATTTCGATACCCATACTACACACCTACAAATAAAATTTATAAAGAAACTAAAATCATGAACCTTCGACAACTTTACATATATAATTCTTGTATTTTAATAAAAAAAATTATCAGTAAATCTGTACACTCAAATTTGTCATTTATGAAACATATCACGAAGCGCAGCAATCGTCGACCCAGCTTATTGGTTCTGCCTAAAACTAGGACGAAATTTGCCCAAAGGGATATTACATTCGAGGGAGCACAATTTTATAATAAATTACCACGTATAATGAAAGATGTTAGCTCAGTTAATGAATTTAAATCTCTGCTTTCACAATATATTCTCAAAGAAACCATATAAAATATTCATTAACTGAGCACTAGTATTTATAGGACGACGTTATGTATGTTTTACTTTTGTTATAATATTATGTTGTTCTCATGTAAGTGAGATTGTCTTTTTGAGAATAAAGTTCTTTAACCACAACATCTTGAATGGGGCATGGAGGAATGGCGTAAGGTGCCTTTTACGGATGAGTGCAAGGTAAAGTTTTCTAGTGAGGATCGACGTATGCAAGTGTGGCGAAGAAGCGGAGGAAGGGTTTCTGAGCCTTGCTTCACGAACGTGACAGGTATGGTGGTCCAAATGTTAAGGTCTAGGGCGGGATTAGCTTACAAGGTAAAACTGACCTTGTTTTTCTGAATGAGGGCACTGTCATATCTCAGAGTTATATCGAACAGGTTGTCAGGCTATATGTCATTCCATTTTCAAAACAAGCGGTGGACGGTTTCATCCTGATGCAGGATAATGCACGACCGCACATAGCCCGGGCGACCATGTCTGTACTGGAGGAAGCCAATATTCAAGTTTTAGCATGGCCTGCGAACAGCCCTGACCTGAATCCAATTGAACAGCTTTGAGACCAATAAAAACGCCGTATCTAGACAGCTGAAGAGGATGTGCACAACCAGCAAGAGTTAATTCAATTGTTAAAAAGGTGCTGGGAGGAGATCCCAGAGGAAAACATTCGCCATCTTATTGAAAGCATGCCATCGAGGCTTCAAGAATGTGTTTTGAAAAGGGGAGGACACACCCGTTATTAAATGACGCAAAAGTAAACAACTCAGGTATGCGTTTAGTCTACAATTTAATGCTAATGTTAAGTGTAAACGGCCATAAAAGTGATAAAAACCAATAACAGTCCTAAGATTTCGTAATTTTTATTTAATTGCATTAGAATTTATTAAATTTAATTAAAAAAACATTGTTTTATTTAATTTAAAACAATCAGACCAAACAATCTTGACCAAAAAATAATAATCGTAAAAATTAGTGGTGGCCCTTATTTTGTTTTGAGTAGTATAAAAGAGATTTCCACCCATTGACTCATCACGATATTTCTGGAACCATAAGGCCTAGAGACTTGAAATTTGGTACGAATATTCCTTTCGCCGAGTAGAGGTCAGCTAAGAACGGATTTTACAAAATTCCACCCACAAGAGGGGCTTGCGGCGGTTAATAACATATATGGCAAAACAACGTTTTGCGGGGTCTGCTAGTACATAATATATAAAAGAGATTTCCACCCATATATTGCCTCATCACGATATCTCTTGAATCATAAGGCGTAAAGACTTGAAATTTGGTAGGAATATTCCTTTCGCCGAGTAGAGTGAATGTTTATAGCTCCTTTACGTAAAAAGAAAAACTCCTACAACTATTCTAATGACATTTAGTAGGTACACAGATAGCTAAAGATCTAGAAAAATACATAGTCTACATTTTATCCCAATATTCCCACGGGATCAGAATTTACTAAACTAAAACCGCGGGTGTTAGTAATATATTATAAAAGTTCGAAAAAAATATATTATGTCAAATTTGAACACTACTCGTTGTTAAAATAAATTTATTAAAAAGCCCGTTTAGAAGCCGTCTAACGTTATTATACACTTAAGTATAATATATTTAACAAAAAACAACTTTTTATGATAACGTGCAGTCGAAACACGTGTACCTATGGAAATTTTCGTGGAAAAATCCAGCGCTAACACGTTTTAATTTACAACAGTAAAGCTAGTTATTTTTTTAAATATAAATTTATAATATTCAGTCTATAATTAGATGTTTAAACGTAGTAATTCGTTTTAAAAATTTGCATTTCATTAATTGAGACTAACATAAAAATTTTATATTTTCAAATATTTAAGTGAACGAACCGCGTGACCACTTTTATATGTTTTTGAAGTAAAAGTTCCTCACGCACACTTGACTTGGAGAGTAAGCTGGTGAATGCGTGACGAGAGCGTTACGAAAAGTGTGATCGGGCGAAACGAACGAAAGTTGGGAGGGAGAAATAAGTTAGACGGAGCTATAGAAGTTTTCCTTTAATCGTATGGTCTAAATCTAAAACACACTCATTTTTTTTATCATTTCAAAAGCTGTATGTGGTAGATTCTGAGACACGCTTTCACACAAACAATTTTTATCATATTTAATTACATAAATATAAAGTATGTTACATACGCATGTAGGTACCACGTTTTATTACACGAGCAAAAAGGGTAGTAAAAGTAGCTACAATTTTACGTTTTATTTTAAAGAATTTCTCACTTACCACACAACTTGAACTACATACACCATTGAACTATTATTACTACGTTAGTAATAATAGCTCAATGAACTACACAGAGTAAGAGTAATATTTGTACCTACATACTTCTCAAAGAGGAACGATATGTTCCAATATCTATATGTATAATTATTATGAAAATTTATGGTATTCAATCGATTTTGATATTTTTAATAATTCGTTTACGCCTTACATTTAGAAAGTAACATTATCCAAATCCAACACGAAAACAACACGCTCATCATCTCACAATAGCGAAACTATTGTTTTTCTTGTTATTTCTTTAGTGAGTTATTCTATAAACAAGTCATTCGGAAATTCTTCAACGTTCGATCTTACTATGATTTGATTTCGCTATGTTAGGATTCGATATCACATGTGCTAATTGAAAGTAAGATTTTTTTTTCTATGTCACGTATGCGTCAGGGTTATAGCGTGCTGCGTGACCGTTATGATGTTGGTTACGTCACACAAACGGCATTCGACCGCGATCGCCTCGTGTACCGCAACGTGACCGCGCCGCACGTGTCCGACCACGGCGAGCGACGAATCAATCTATTTGATAATCACTTTGTTTATCATAGGGAGCTCAGAATGCTAAATGTGACCTATTGGATCGTGAAGATTAGATGCTAAAAAGAAAAAAACTTCATATAATGTTTAATTGTTTACTCTTTTAGTGGTGGGGGAGCGTGTACTTACGGATTTTCAAAAATGTAAAAAAAAAGAGTTAAAAAAATTCTCGAGTGCGTCAGATTTTGATAGCGCATAAAAACTGTATGAATGATGAGACGATAAAAACAATGGAATATTATAAATAGTAAATTCAATTCTTAATTTAAATAAATTAAGAAGGTAGCGTAGTATTTTAGTTATTCAAACTACTAACGGCCTCCATAATATCGCTCACGTGATGCAAGCTGTATTTACTATTTATCAACAATCAACTCACTGCGATTACACTTATGTTATTGTTTTTACACATCGGGCGTAAGCTTGTCGCTAGCTAGGGTTTATAGCAACAGTAAAGAAATATTTCCTTTAAAATAATCACCTTTTTGAAGTGAAACTTCTTTAGGCGCATGAGGGTAAAATTTGAGAGAAAGACAACGCGGCAACGCGTCAAGACTCAAGCGTCAATACTTGGATGAGTGACCGTCTGGGAACACCGCGTGACGTTGTTTTTTTTCAATTAGTTTTTTTAATTATGATACCGCCAACTTTTTCAATTAGTTTGCCAAAGAAGTTTCACTTCTGACATGTGTACTTTGTACGCAGGCAATTTTTTATTTATTTATTTACTTTTCTTTTTTTTTACTCGAGTAACCTTTATTTTACATATTCATTTTATTCCGTGGTTATTTAGAAAAATTCGCTACTTGGCAACGAGACCGTCTCTATACGTTTATATTCAACTGTATATTTAAGTAATTTATGTTAATTTGTAAGTGACGTACAATTAAGTATAAGTATTCTCTTTTCTATTGTATTGATAAAGATATAAAAACATGTTCTTGGATGTACATCAAAAACTAACTAAACTATACCCCGTCCGGCCACTTATTATCTTTTTGACAGCTCATGCCTATAAATTACAATTGTTATTTTTTTCGGACTAACGTACTAAAAATTCTTCAGTAATGTCATACTTTATTGACGATTTGATTGATTGAGTGAAGTACCCAAACAACCACAGACTATGAAACAGTTCTTGTAATAATAAATCGATAATAAATCGATCATAATATGATAAAAATAATTTTACGTCATGTGATTATTGTTTCTATAAATTTAATAAAAAAAGGAAATAAAAATAAACTACTCAAAACAAAATAGGGCCCACCCTGTTTTTTTGCTGTGGTGTAAACACTTTCTACTTTTTTTATCTTTTTATGAATGAGTATGTATGAACAAGGTGTATGAAATTTTTTTAACGTGTACTTGGGCAAAAATTAGCAATTTTATGCAAATTATGCAACATAAACGGTTTTTGAGAAAATTTGCAAAAATAAGCAACAAGACAAAAGTTTCAATATAGCCTTTATTCTTAAAAAATACCGGTTAATTTTGGTATTATTAGCGTGTAGGGCCCCCTTTGCACCGTATGCATACTCTGAGCCTTTCTGGGACACTTTCAATCAAGTGGGTTATGTTTTCTTTAGGCAATTGCTCCCAACAGAATTTAAGAGCATTTATGAGGTCTTGTCGGCTGTGGACGTTGCTGTAATTTGCCTTGAGGCTTCTTTTTAATTGATCCCACAGATGTTCTATCGGATTAAGGTCGGGGCTCATGGCTGGCCACGGCTAAACTCTAATATAGGCATCAGAGAGTGCTCTTTGAGCGATGCGGGCTGTATGCGGGCGGGCATTACCTTCCATCAACCCGAAGTTTTCACCTATTCTTTGTGCAATTGGGATCACGTGAGGCCGGATTACACGTTTGACGTCGCTAGCAGCAGTCACGGTACCTTCATCCAGAATTACCAGCTCGGTTTTGCCTTGTAGGCTTATTTCGCCCCACAGCATGACGCTCGGACCTCCAAATCGGTCTGTTCCAGGGACACAGGGTTCAGAAAAACGTTCGCCTTCCCTTCTCCATACGCGAACTCGACGATCGGCACTTAAAAATTTCACCTTAGTTTCGTCAGTAAACAGTACTGTCTTCCAGTTATCCATAGACCAGTTTGAGTGGTCGCGAGCAAACCTTAATCGTTCTGCGCGATGGGCACTTGTCAATTTCAGTCGAACAGCGCGTGTTCTGTATCTTTGGCCATCTTCATGAAGTCGATTCCGAATGGTTTGATCACTCACCCGCATGCCAGTAGATTGCCGCAGTTGATTTTGTAAGGCACGGGCGGTTATTTTCCGCTGCCGACGTGCGGTCAATCTGATATACCGGTCCTCTTGAGCTGTGTTGTAGCCCGAGCTCTTCCTGTTCCGTGTCTTCTAGCAACACTACCAGTCTCTTTATAACGACCCCAAGCATTCCGGATAGCTCGACGTGACACGACAATCTGTATTGCCACTGATCTCTGAGAATTTCCCTCCTGGATCATAGCCACCGCTCGTGCTGCCGTTCCCACATCCATATGAACGCGAGACCCAGGCATAATCACGAATAATATTACTAAAATCAATTTAAAATTTAAAAAAATAACGATGTGCAATAGTAGCATTCAGAATGAGACTATGAACACAAGTGATTGAGAATTTGAGAAAAGGGTGATTTTGGAGCACTTAACTTTTTTTGGCTCCCTACTTGAGAATAATATTAAACAGAATGGTTAGAACATCGATAAAGCTTCGTAAACATGTAAACAATCCAACGGAATGCTAGGCTACGCCAATACGTGCTTTAAAAATTAAGAGTATTCATAACATCGAGATAAGCTCGGGTGGGCCCTATTTTGTTTTGAGCAGTTTAGTATAGCTATGACTCCAAGATTGATTATTTGCAAGGAATTAAGTCGAAATCTTGAAATTTATTTGCAAACCAAGAGTAAAGAGCAATAACTCTGTTCATTCATTTATTTATTATTTATATATTTCATTTATAATTAAAAAAACTCTTAAACGCATAAATAAATAATATTTTTAAACTAAATGTTTTTCATTAAATCGATTGAAAGTTCTTCTCTAATAAAATCGATTATTATTTCAAATCGAATAAATAGGTAACGTGTGAGGCAGTCACTAATGTCAAAATTTCTTGAAGTGTCAAAAAGATAATAAATGGTCGGACCGGGTATAAATGTAAAATACGCTATTACGAAACTCATTCTGAGGAGTAAGTATGTGTATAAAGTTTTTAGTAAGCGAGGTTGTCTAACCAATTCATAAATAAAATTAAGTAGTTCACAAACAGTAAACATATCGCGTAACCCACACAAAGCAATACATAAAATTAGAACTATTTATAAAAATATTCAAGTAAAGTTTTGCACGTGCATTTAACTTTTTATTATGAATTAGCTTCTGCGCGCGACTTCGTCGGCGTGGACACCGCTCCTATTGGTCTTAGCGTGATGTTAGATAGCCTATAGCCTTCCTCGATAAATGGGCTATCTAAGACTGAAAGAATTTTTCAAATCGGACCAGTAGATCCTGAGATTAGCGCGTTCAAACAAACAAACAAACAATCAAACAAACAAACTCTTCAGCTTTATTATATTAGTATAGATTTAGAGGCGATACAATCGTTAAAACGCCTTATGTCCTATATAGGAAGTATTGCTAGCTTCTAGTGAACAACGCTTTTTTCAGTGTGTGTTTGACATAGGTATATATACCGTATACTTTGTCTTAATCTATAACTCTATTAATGTCTCTATCATGATCTATGACCGATATCAGATGAGATAAGAGTGCTAGTGATAATAACCGGAACATTTCCGATGTTTGGAAAACGCACAAGTATGAAACAATCAAATAACAACACCAGCCTTTTTTACAACCTTTATATGCAACTTTTTTTTTTAAATTATCGTTGCAACACAAGAAGCATCGCAAGCGGGTTGCCAACCCTACCCCCAATCTTCTCTACTCACCGCAGGAACACAACATTGCTTGAAAGCAGTATTATCTATGTAGTTGTGATCTTTTGTAAGATCGAGTTACATCACCCAAACAGAAAAACTAAAAAATCGGCGGTGTTTAACGTGTTAAACCACGGTATTTGCTCAACATCAGGCCAATCGTACGTTTATTTGTCAACATAAAAAAATCGATAGAGAGCGCGAAAGTGCAGGTAATAAATGCTGATTGGCTGGTTCAACATAAATCATCAGTAGGTATTTATTTTTTATTTAAATATGAATTAAACTTGAACTTAGACCATAAATATTTTATTACTTCATCATTCAAAGAAAATGAAACAAGACACTGAATACACGTGCTCTGTATACTGGTGCCTTGTTATACGAGCCTGATTACCTTTACATTATTTTAGTAAGATGGTTATATTTTAACCAACTTCAAAAAAAGGATGATGTTCTCAATTCGACTGTATTTCTTATGTTACCTCATAACTTTTTATTGGGTGTAGATTTAGATGATTATTCTTTTTTTTTTCATCGAAAACTGGTGCTTGTTTTATGGTCCTATTTAAATTTGATCATGATCTGACGAGTTTTTTGATTTATTCGACGAGAATTTGATTTATTCTTAATAATGTGTATTTAATTGAATATTTATTCGACTACCAACATTACCAACATATTCATTAACAGCTAAAACACCTGTCTTCAAGTAGTTTTTTTTTTCGTTTGCGATTAAACAAAATTACTCTGTGATTTTTATAGGTAAGTAACTTTTTTCTTAACAGTACATAGATTCCATACAAATACATTAAAGTTGCTATAAAAAGGAACATGTTAAAAATATATATCCGTTAAGACCACAGAAATAGTAGTGGTTAAGACATTTACGAAATATAACTCTCGTTATATTAAAATTTATAAAGGTTATTCGAGATATTTATGAAGTCACGTGCTCGTGACACATACGCACGTGAATTGCCCGTCGCGGAGTTTCGTTTCACGTTGATTTTATCATAATGGATTTTTTTTATTATTTGTAAATATACTAGCTCACATGGCGAAATTTGATTCGCCATATTCTTTGAAGTGAAACTTCTTTAGAATCGTTGTGATTTCAAACCGGATGCAACGGCAAAACAACAGGAAAGGACGAGCCGCGCCGAAAGCCGCTAATTTTAAATTAGTTTTTTTTTATTTATTAGTTTGCCATAGAAGTTTCACTTATATCGTGTGTGAATCGCACACACACCTTTTTTTTTCGTGTATATGTCGATTTTGTTTTACTTAAAAAAAAACCTTGTCCTGACAATAATAAACACAAAAAAAAAAACAATTTTGTGTACTCGTTCGGAAGTTACGCGCGTACTTACATTTCGGCGATATATTTTTATGTATATGGTACCTACGTATGTGCAATAGTATTAAATATTTGTTTTATTGTTAACTGATAGACGCTACTTTGTTTGCCTTTCTTATAACCCAAGAGCCCGTGAGTCCTCTATTTCACCTTATTATTTTGTAGGTATATATTGTGTACCTACTTACATAATTTATACACTAATAAGCGAACCTCTTCAGATTTATGTGAAACTAGACTTCGTCCCCGTGAATTAGGACCAATTCTGTCATACATGATTTGAGCGAAACTACCGTTTACGCCGCGGAAGCTCTCAAAAGGAAAAAACCCCGATTTTGAAACATTCTTCATTGGCGCTACGCTCCTATTGGTCTTAGCGTGATGATATATAGCCTGTAGCCTTCCTCGATAAATGGGCTATCTAACACTGAAAGAATTTTTCAAATCGGACCAGTAGATCCTGAGATTAGCGCGTTCAAACAAACAAACAATCAAACAAACAAACTCTTCAGCTTTATTATATTATAGTATAGATTATAACTTTTTTTTTCTTCTCTTTAGAACGGAAAATATACTTAAATCAATTCAACTTGAATGTCTTCTTGAAAAATATAAAATAACGGTTATTATTACATCAATTATACTTTTCATTATTGTCAAAAGTAGAATGACGACAACCTTTTTGGTTTTGTTTTTGTTTTTAGGGTTCCGTGCCCAAAGGGTTAAAAACGGGACCCTATTACTAAGACTTCTCTCCGTCCGTCCGTCCGTCTGTCACCAGGCTGTATCTCAAGAACGGCGATAGCTAGACAGTTGAAATTTTCACAAATTATCTATTTCTGTTGCCGCTATAACAACAAATACTAAAAACAAAATAAAATAAATATTTAAGGGGGGGGATATTTATTTTTGTTTTTTATTAGTCTCCAACGCCATCTATCACAAATTAGGAAAACTTCATCGATAGACTAATAATAGTTTTCTAATAGCGGCATAGATGGCGTCACAATTAAATAAATATTTTACAGAAAATTTACTTCTATTTAGTTTAGTCTATGGTCTTCGTGAGCGAGTCCGACTCGCACTTGGCCGATTTTTTTTTAAATGCTCGGCACGTGTTGGTTAAGGAAAATCCTATTACCGTTTTCATTTTTTAAACGCATGTTTTCAGAAAATGTGGAATTTTGATGTGTTATTATTTTTAACCGACTTCCAAAAAAGGAGGAGGTTCTCAATTCGACACGTATGTTTTTTTTTTTTTATGTATGTTAGCTCAGAACTTTTTACTGGGTGGACCGATTTCGATCAATTTTGTTTTAATTGAAAGGTGTTGCATGTCATGTGGTCCCATTTTAATTTTATTGAGATCTGACAAGTACTTTTAGAGTTATATCTAATAATGCGTATTTACGTGACTACTTTTTCGTCGACCTACGTTATATTATACCGCATAACTTTTTACTCGGTGTACCGATTTCGATAATTCTTACTTTAATCGAAAGCTAATATTTGTCTTGTAGTCTTGTTTAAATTAGATCGAAAACTGATCACAACTTTTTGAGTAATCTTTAATAGCGCGTATTTACTTGACTATTTTTTCGTCTTATTACGTTGTATTACTTGTCGATGTAATTGAAGTCGGTTTTTTTTCGTTTGCGAGCAAACACAATTATGTTATTTCGTTTAAAACAGTAGGTACTTGTTGATAGTATATTTTATATTAAGATAATGCTTTGATGTAGTAGATATAAAGGATATGAAGGTAAAACATAAAGGTAGGGCAGAAAATATCCCGATCAAACTCAACTTAGAAAAGATCATATATAATAGCCAAATATTGCTTTTAGGTAATCAAAATCAAAATTATCGTTATTCAAATAGGCTTCAAAAGCACCTTCGAATCAAGATTTTGCAAATTAAAATTATAATTATTTTTAAAAGTGAGGCTACCACCGGTTCGAAATGCAGATTTTACAGAGACGGACTGGCAAGAATCTCAGTTTAAGTTTTCAGTAACAGTTACTCTTTAAAAAATATATAAACAGTGTTTTTATACAAATTTCATTAGGTATATCTTGCATGAAATACAGCGTCACAAAGTCCGCATATCTTTATCATTTATGTAATCCCGCACCGAATAAATAAGCTTTATCAATTAATTTCTTTTTAATTCAAACTTAAATATATCCATTGACAATTTCAATATCGTTTATGGGATTTTATTATACATGCGAATACTATAACCCAGGAAACGTTTACTTTGCGCAGTCGGAAATTTGGTGATACAATTTTGTTATTCCTTCTCGTGTCTATACTGCGATTATTACTATTTTTATATCAAAACAAATGTTCTTGTTAATATACATAATATTGTTATAAATCTATTGTGATGCAATTGTTAATATGACTACCTTATGAAAAATATCTCGTAGGGAGACTCGAGCTCCAAGGTCATAAATGCCGCGAATAGCCCTTTTAGCAAAATAAATAGTCTCAACATCAGCTGTAGCGTGTAGCATTAACAGACCGTAAGTCATAACACTGTGGAAATAGCTAAAATATATTAAACGTGCAGTAGCAACGTCGGTCAGTTATCGAACTTTTCTAACTGCGAATGCTGCGGAGCTGAGTGTGTCATTCAAGGATGACAAGTGGGAACTCTACTTAAGTTTTGAATCCAAATTAATATCTAAGAAAACTGTAGTATAACTGACAATAAGCCACTCGTTATTTATTTATAACTTATAATTCGGATGCTTAACATTGGGCAACGCAAACACAACACACTTGGTTTTCTTGGTGGTCAAAACCAAGTCGTTTGTTTTAAATCAATCTTTGCAATAAAGATTTGTTCATATCGTTATAATTTACTTTTATTTCCTTTCCTATCGACTTTAAAAATAAGCGATATATCATCAGCAAATAATACTATATCACAAATTAATATCCTTAACATAAAATGGCAGATCTTTTAAGTATATATTGTACTAGCTTCTGCGCGCGACTTCGTCGGCGTGGACTCCGCTCCTATTAGTCTTAGCGTGATGATACATAGCCTATAGCCTTCCTCGATAAATGGGCTATCTAACAGTGAAAGAATTTTTGAAATCGGACCAGTGGATCCTGAGATTAGCGCGTTCAAACAAACAAACAATCAAACAAACAAACTCTTCAGCTTTATTATATTAGTATAGATATATACAGGGTGTCCCGCGATAAAGTGCAACCCCGAAAGAGGGTGAAACTAGACGACTAGTCCATAAATTATCGACAAAAAACAGAAAAAAATTAAAAAATTAATTTTTTTTTTATTGACGAATTAAGATTGCCTCTTTGTACAAAAAATGATGATTTTTGTACGTGTTTTTTAGGATACAGGCGTAAATTTTTTTTATTTGAATGGCAATATGGTTAGAAATAATAATAAATCATAAAATTTCCTGGTATTGGGGGCATAATTCTCAGAAAATTAGAGATCATTGAAAAAAACAGTCATAAAAAATGGATTTTTTTTCACAAGAAGCATAGTTAAAGACATAATGCCACTTTTTTGCGAGCTAATTTTTATTTTATCCTTACCGCCAAGTACGTGGCGTAATATTTTATTTTATTTTAAAGTAATCGACCTACTAAATTGGAAGAAATCATCATTTTTTGTACATAGAGTCTACGTAAGACATAAAAAACTTAATTCGTCAATAAGATAGGTATAAAATATTTTTTTCAAAAAGTTTTTTCTATGTTTTTTGTCGATAATTTATGGTCTAGTTTCACCCCCATTCGGGGTTGCACTTTATCGCGGGACACCCTGTAATCTGTATGTATATTAAAAAAATAAAAAGACCTAGAATCGAACCCTGTGGAACGCCCATATCCAGAAGATTTCGTTCCGGTAATTGATACATGTTGATTTCTGGTTAGGGCTGTTGCAATTTTTGCACGGAGAATCGGCATAGGCATCGGCATAATGCTGGTGATATTAAACGGGGAAATACCACCAGCATTATTGGCACCATTCCACGCAGTCATGATTTATACTGCAACTATCTATAAATATTTAGTTCTTAATTTGTGAATTGAAAATATGTATAATATTGACACAACTAAACGCCATACTACGAAAAATTCCAATACTTGATGATTTTTCCGTTTGTTTGTCTATTTGTCAAATACTTACTTGTCAATTTATCAAATACATATTATGCCAAAATTATTTTTAATATTTAAAGAAGCCCTTAAAAATAAAGTATCGTTCAGAGCTTTTATTGTCGTGTAGCTATTGCCCATAAAATGATTTTAAAGTGATTTTGTCGGTCTTCTTAGATTGTGTGCAATACCACGTGACGTGACACTCGAAAAAAATGACACATTTTTCCTTTCATTTGGAGTCAGTACGGTAGAAGAGACACACCTTCATGTCGACGCAGTACTATGAAAGACACTCTAAAATAAGAAAGTATTTTTAAAGAAGCGAGTTATTTCTTTTTTTTAAAGATTTTCATAGCAAAACCTTTATGTGGTATGACATGTACTACGCACCATGAAAATAAAAACATGTAAGTACAATTATTTTAAACAGTTAATTCTATTGGTGGTTCTTATTAAATAAATAAAATAAAAATTCCAACTCTATTGTAATTAATATACAGGGTGTTAGGGGAATGGTTAGCCATAGAGGTATGTTGGATAGGGGGGGGGGGGTCATTTGGAACCTATTTAGGCTAACTTACCTATATGCAAAGTGTTACGGATTTTTTTTATGATTTTTTTTTCATTTTTCGAAAAAAGTGCCGAAAATTAGTGATTTGACCATCATATCTTTTTTGTTTATTGATATATCAACGTCATTTCTTTTTTGTTTTGATCATTAAATCTTAAGTTTCATATCAGCTTGTTTTTGTTATTTTTATTTAATATAAAATTAACAATCCTTTATTAATTTTATACTAATGTTATTGTTTATACACATATGTATTTTTTATTTTTATCGTAAGAGCTAGTACGATTATTCGTGTTTACAAAATAAGCATAAGTACTTTTTAATTTTCAAGTTATTCCGTACTACTTAATGAAGTATTATGGGTGTTCTTGTATATATAGGCCATTTAGAACAATCTCGAGAATAAGGTACCAAACTCATAGTGTAAAACTCGTAGCTGTGGAAGTGTGTAACAAATTATTCAACTATTTTCGTTCTACGGTGTTGCGACTGATGATAATTATTATAGGAATACATTTTAATTTTCCAGTTTTAGCCTAAAAGTTATTGTTAGGTTTAAATTTAATACTCGTAACTCCTACCTACTATCTGACTAATTCATTACTGAGGTAGGGCATAGCAGGATATATCCTGCTCAAAATCTTGAGGAGCCCAACTGGGGAAGTACCTTTATTTTATGTAAAATCACAGCTAAATAACACTGTTCTTAAGTTGTGTTGTGTTTCTGTAGTGAGTAAGGTAGTGTTATGTACCAGTACATAACACTACCTTACTCACTACAGAAACGTATGTACATATGTTTATAATTTATAGTTTTGTTATTTCTACGAAGTCTGTGCACGTGACCGACGCAACTATTTTTTGTTACTTAATCTTAACTTACGTCCATAATTCAATCTCATTGTCACATTAAGTATCGACTCGTATTAGCTTTTGAACTTGTCACACGTGCTTAAATTTATAGATCATAAACAATACTCCAATGAACGTTTCCCATAATCATTTTTTGTCATTTATACCTCATAAATTGTAATCGTTCTGTGAACGAAACGAATGCAAGGGAACCGGGAGTAGTGGAAGTTGTGTAACTCAATAATATAAATACCGAACATCCATCGGTTAGCGTCAGAGTTCAGACTAGACTCAGTATCCATCCGATACAGACTGAATAACTTATCAGTCCTTAATATCATACGCCTCTAACCTATAGTGTAACGCTCTCTTCAATTTTAATTGTAACGTGAACATATTTGAATAAACAGTAAATTCAAACAACGTTACTTTCATTATCCTGACAAGAAGTCCATCAAGAGAAATCAAAATACGAGCATCCGCCGCGCGCCGGTATACCTATAACCCTATAACAGTAGTCAGAGCTCTTAGGGAGATTCTTGCGATTTGTTCTGGGCTTCTGTAAATGCTTACCATCAGGTGGGCCGTACACTTGTTTTTACTGTTCATATCATATTAAAATATAGTACTCGTGGACTTTTATTAAAGTGAAACTTTTATTACATCGTCTCAAACTTTTTCGTGTGCGTATTGCATGTCGCATGACGGTCGGCCATCTCTTATCATTTCCTAGAACTAAGACACTAATGACAACATACAGTTGATGTGTTACCTATTAAAACATAGATGGCGTGCAAAAGTTTCACTTTTACCGTGGTTTCATAAAACCACACAGAGGTTTTTTAATAAAATATTTATTATTTTCAGCTACAACTCGAACGACCGCGACGGCTTCGGTCGCGCCGGCGAGCTCAACTTCGCGGCGCCCTCCGAGGACGAGGCGGAGTACCCGTCCGGCGCCTACCTCAAGAAGGGGAAGGTCTCGAGGGCAAGTCATACTGAACATGCCCATTTTAACAATCTCTTTATATATCTCTAATTATATTTTAAAATCACATCATATCATCACACACAAATTGAAAAAATAATCGTATTAATGTGTGCAATGATCAATTTGGACAGATTCAGTATTCTACTAATTTTTAATTTCGTAAAGGACTCTGTAAACTATCAAATAATTTGTCAAACTTTTTTGTCAAACTTCATGTTTTCATATAACAAACACATCAAACAAGCTCGCACACGATCAAATAATTTGACAAACACGTAAAATTTGACAAATCATTTGATCGTTTACCGCGGGCCCTTTAATGTCATCATGACTCTATATTAGTCTATATAATTGTGTTTGCTCCCAAACGAAAAAAAAAACGACTTCAATTACATCGACAAGTAATACAACGTAATAAGACGAAAAAATAGTCAAGTAAATACGCGCTATTAAAGATTACTCAAAAAGTTGTAATCAGATCTCGATCTAATTTAAAGAAGACTACATGACAAGTATTAGCTTTCGATTAAAGTAAGAATCATAAAAATCGGTAAACCGAGTAAAAAGTTATGCGGCATAATACAACGTAGGTCGACGAAAAAGTAGTCAAGTAAATACGCATTATTAGATATAACTATAAAAGTACTTATCAGATCTCAATTAAATTTAAATGGGACCACATGACACGCAAAACCTTTCATATAAAACAAAATTGATCGAAATTGGTCCACCCAGTCAAAAGTTCTGAGCTAACATACATAAAAAAAACCAGTCGAATTGAGAACCTCCTCCTTTTTGGAAGTCGGTTAAAAATGAAATTATAACGATCGACAGAGTCTGAAATTGGTATGCTCTTGATGTTACGGAAACCGCTTATCGAATGCTTATGTGACAACCTAGTGATACAAAGAAATATGGCTAAAGATTGAGATGCTTCAATTTTAATTATCGATCATCTTATTGTGAGCTGTCTTCAAACGAATTCGTTTTTAAGATACATATTATATATATTTGACAGTTTAGTAATTTACTTATTTTGGTAAAGAAAAAACAAATTTAGAATAAATTGTTCAAAATAATATGCTAAAATCTAAAAATGTTGTTTTAAAAGTAAATTTCTTCTCCAGCAAGACCCGATGTCTCATCGTATCATAGAGAAGCGTCGTCGCGACCGAATGAACAACTGCCTGGCTGATCTATCGCGCCTCATACCCCCGGAGTACCTCAAGAAGGGCAGGGGACGAGTCGAGAAGACCGAAATCATAGAAATGGCGATACGACACCTCAAGTTCCTGCAGGATCGCGTCAATGGTTTGTGAGACAGGATTCTGATTACTCCCAATTTCATATTTACCGATTTCTATTTCAAAAAATCTCTCTCTCTTTCAAACTCTTACAGATTCTTTCATTGATTTAAATGGATTTGTTTCTTATTTTATAAGTTAGTAGCCTCCAGATCGACTTTCGACTGTCGTTTGCATAGTGTTCTTCAGATTATTTCCAGTGCTTTAAAATGTATGTAGAAATTCATTCACAATATCATTAAACAATATTTGATTTTTATTGATGATTTTAAAATTTTTGCTTTGCTTTATCATAAATATGAACGTTTTCCCGTGTGTTATTGCAGCGGAGCGTTCAGGGGAGGAGTACCGCGCAGGGTTCCAGGAAGCGGTGGGGGAGGCCGTGCGCTTCCTGGTGGAGGTGCAGGGCTTCCGGCCTGGGGACGGGCTGTGTCTGCAGCTCGCCGCGCACCTGCAACGCCACTGCGAGATCGTCACTAAAGGTACTTCTGTTGTACTTCTGCTGTAGGTACTACTACTTTACTACTACTCTACATGAGCCTTGAAAGCGCATGTTTGAGCAAAGGCTGGCAGTCTTGAATTTTCAAGTTACTACAACGGGCATGACGAAATATTTTGAAAACTTGTTCCGTAATGTGGGAACACATTTACTATTTACGAAAATACCTATGGTAATAAACTTAAGTTTAAGGAAGATTAAAACTATTTTTCTAATATGTTTTCAATGCACGTCAAAACGGCAGCAGATGTCATGGCGTCGGCTCTGACGTCATGGCATGACACACTTCGGACGCGTTCAACCTAAGACCAGCATGAAATTAAAATTATAAATAATGGAGATAGAGTTCCAGGAGCTGCAAGTTTTTTTATTGGAAATTTCCTCCTCTTTCAGAATCTAATTTTGAAATTTCTTTAATATTAATAGTTTATGAAATATTGGCAAAAAACGGAAAGCTTTTTGATACTGTCGTCATGCCCATTGTTTTCTAATGTTTACGCGAATTTCAATCATTATAATGAAACGACTTTTTCAGATTTTATCGCTGGTCCTTCCATTACCATAGTTGCTGTAAAGTATCCGAAACATAGGGCATCTAAAAACAAAAAAACTACGATAAAATCCGAAAAATTTGTCTCATTATAATTACTACAATTGTTTTTGAATTGATAAAATGCTCGACTGAAAAGAAATTTGATATGTTTTGACATAAACATGTCCCATTTCGCGTCATTTCGTTTTGATAATTCTTGACCATTGGATTAGGTATATCCTGAATCGAAAATGACTTGTACCTTCAAACTTCACCTTCTCCCAATGTTGAAAATTGCTTGATTAATTGTACATAATTATTTCTCAGTCTATTTCCAGACATTTTCAGATAATCGCTTTGTGTTATAAATTGGCTATATTCAAAATAAGGACAAACTGAAAATTATGTTTCACAATATTATATTAGACTTGCTTTGAAAGAATCACATTAGTTTCAACGTTCAGAAAAAGTATGTGGAAATTTTTGTCCAAAAAAATATATATAAAATTTGAGGATACCATTTTTGAATTTAAATATAAAATTACTTTACCTGAAAAATGATTATTTATTTGTGTGTAATGATTATTCCAATAATGTACGCAACTGTACGCACTCTCCCAGTCCCCGTGGACAAGCCGCGCGAGAAGCCGCGCTCGCTGACCTCGTCGTCGGGGACGACCAGCTCGTCCAGCAGCTCGCACGGGTTCGCCGTGAAGGTGATCCAGCGCCCCGACCCGCCGCCCTTTACGGAGCCCTACCCCGAGCCCTTCGCCATGGAATGCGACAGAGGTATGCGTCAAGTGGACTCGAGACGAAGAATTGATGTATACTGCGATGTTTTTTAAAATTGACTACCAACAAATATTACAATAACATAACCCAGTGTGATTGTTATGATAAAAATTTATCACTATTCGTTTTATATTATTGTAGATTATGTCTATAACGTCTCACTACTGGGCAAAGGCCTCTTACTCCATTTTTTTAATTACAAAAGTGCAAACAAACATACGGTCCGCATGATGGTAATAGGGTTCCGTAGCTTAACCTCGTAGCGTAGGACACCAACAATGCCAGGAACATTGCAAGCGCGTTGCCAACCCTATCCCCAACCCTCCCCAGAAGCTCTGGTAACCTTATTCACCAAAGGAACACAACACTACTAGAGACCAGTGTTATATAGCTGTGATCTTCTGTACGAAGTAATTCCTTCCCAGTCAGCTGCTCCAAATCTTGAGGAAGGTATTAATTTTTTTACGTGGCGAAAATCCTCATGGATGTCCCTCGAGCGCTTATGTCAGACTCCTACTGACCAAAAATCACCACGTGTGAGCAGACCTCCGCCTCAGTGGGGCGAGATGGGGTCGCGCTGGCATTCACCACCTAATGTCCTGCTGTGCCTTAACATATAAGATACTAGTCCATGCATACAGCTAACATCGTTCTATTTTCAAAGTTTTTCAACCCATAGTCGCCACCTGTTTGTCAAATGACGTAACAAAACATTGCAATGGTCGTGTCTGTGGTCAGTGTCCGCGCTGCCGGCGGCGGAGGCGGACGCGCCGCTGGACGGGCGGCTCAAGCGGGAGGCCGCGCTGCGCAAGGTGCGCAAGCCGGACCACGGCGACGACTACCTCCACTCCTACAAGTTCAAGAACTCCATTGAGAGGCGATTCTCCAAGTCGCAGGATTCAGAGGTAAATCTAACTACTTATTTATTTTAGCCTCTTATCTTGATGATTATGATTTTAATACTTTTGTAATAAAGCTGAAGAAATTGCGTTAAAATTTATTATTCAATTTTTAATCTGAATATTGTAGTTATTTCTTTACAAAAAATGCTTACAAATTTGATATTTGTACCAATGGGCATGACGAAAGATTTTGAAAACCTCTTCCATATTGTGGGTACACATTTACTACCTATTTACGAAAAAAGTTTAAGGAAGTTTAAAACTATTTTTCTAATATGTTTTCAATTAGTGCGACAAAACGGCTGCAGGTGTCATGGCGTCGGCTCTGACGTCACAATATATAATACGTCAGGGTCGTCAGGCGCGTTCCACCTAACACTTTTAATTGTTTATAACTTTTGCAATTTTTTATGTGCTAAAACGTTCGCGTTTAGAAAAAAAAATTGGTGTCATTCCGAATAAAATGAGCTGTCACACATAACTTTAAGAGCAGTATCTCTATTTTGGACCATTTTCAAATTGTCGACTAGACTACTGAGTGGTTTTCAGCGGTCGGAATTGTGGGTCTTAGGTGGAACGCGCCTGACGTTTTATAGTGTGACATCATGCGCTGTAATTTGTGTTTCAATCAAAATGGCCGATTGCAGTATTTTAATGTTTTATTTTATAGAAAATAACAATAATCTTATTATTTTACATAAAACTAAACCAGTATTTTGAATTTTTTTAATATGAGTTTTCTCCTAAAATCATTAAATTGACGATTTTTTGATACCTGTCGTCATGCCCATTACAAATATTTATTACTCTGTCATAGTCCGTATAATTGTATTTTTTGTCTATTTTTAAACAAAAACTTTATTATTTATTTATTTCCAAATAAAGATTAGTTCAGAAGGATGAAAATCAGTCCGTAATCTGCCAATCCTCAGTGGAACGGCGTGGCGGATTATACGCCGCTCGAGTATTAAAAGATTGTAAAGTCATGTACCCAAGCACTGAATTTTAGTGCATATATACATAGCTTTACTTTATTTTTACAATGGACAAAGTACGTATAAAATACCACCCCCTAAGTTCCTCATATTGCCAAGATCTTTGGTATAAATTGTGATGTACTACTGAGGAAATTGAACTATTTATTCTTTTCATTTTCGTTGTCTTTCTAAAATACTTAACTGGCGAGTTTTTATATAATAATCATACCGTTGTTTAACATTAGTCTTACAATATATGTAAGGATGTAGACAAAAAGTAAATAGAGTTTCCTTTATACCCAATAAGTAAAACGACGCTTCAAGAAAACATAACATTTCTTCGAAAAAAAAACCTCTATTCTTTGTCGATGTCGATAAACACGGAATTTTTTAACTACTTCTCTCACCGTAATGTATGGTTTTCTGTGACGTAAGAAGAGCTTCCCCGATCTAACTAAAAGAAGTAGAATGAAGCTATAATTTCTTAAAACTCTTGAGTTGTTAATCTAGTTTTTGCCACAATAACCATTTAATCAATTTATTTTAGTAATAAAAAATATATTAAAATGTTACAAAACTCAAATGTAAAAAAAATTGAAATAAAAAAGATTTAAGTAACTAAAATACTTACACTATATTAACATAAAAGTTTAAGCTCGCGTTTGCAAATGAAATTGTTGGAATTAATAAAATTTCCAAAATAGTGACTGTCAAAGTTCTGACTACATCTTTTGTACAAATGTAGCCGTATATTCAATGTACTCTGTGTACAAAAGTATGGAGTGTAGAGGAAAGGAGCACGATCTTCATATTATATCAGAAAGTGTCCGTTAAAAGTCATTGAATAGGGGACGCCACTGTAGCCTCAGGGCAAATCTTACCCCGGCTCCACACGTTGGCCCCAACATAGGTCCCAACGCTACTCGTCCAACGTGTGGATCTAGAAAACGGCATTCGTCCCAACGTTGGGGCGAGCGTTGGTAGTTGTCCGGCTCGTGTCGGTTTTATCAAAGGAATCTGCGCCAACGCTCGCAATCCGTCCACACGTTGGCGCGTTGCTCAGTTCTGTTGCAACACGCAGCGAGTGCGTACGTCGAGCGAGAATGGATTCCTCATCCACAAAATCGCCACCGGCATGGACAAATGAAAAAATCATAGAATTTATTGAACTTTTGATAAAGTTCAATAAATTCCATGACTTTTTCACATCTAATAATATGGGACGCTACTCGAAAGGATCATAAAAATAAAAATTTATTAGCTGATGCATGGCGCACCATTCAACAGAATATGGGAATGAATTTCTCAATTGAAGATTTAAAAAAAAAAAAGAGAGAATCATTAATGAGCACATATCGCCTTTACAGAAAAAAAATTAGTGACTCTACTCGATCTTTGACGTGGATTTTTATTTTTTCTCAATAACAAATATAAATGTGCACTCAGTACTATAAAAGCGCTCAGAGCAATTTCGATTTCTATATCGGACGTCTTCACATTGGCCCTGACGGGACAGAACTAGTTTGATAGCCAACGTGTGTACGGCTCTCCGATTATGCAGTCCAACGTTGGTACGAGCGTTGGGGCCAACGTGTGGAGCCGGCCTTAAAGGAAGCGCCAACTATTATTTGAGTTGGTCTTCTGTTATTCACATACTTTTTCATAAAATTAAATATTAATAAATCAATAAGTGTACTATTCACAGTTTACGAAATAAAATCACTCTCATGTGCAAGATTCCTTACAACAATTCTTTAAGGTTATATTTACTACATTATTTTGTAGAACGTAAGTTGTTGAAATTTTTAGCGCCACTCTGGAGGGTTTTTTAACTGTTATTTAGTGCTGAAAGTTGCACAATTTTTCAAGCTTCCTCCCATATGAGATATTTCTCCTTTCCTCTATACTCCATATACAAAAGCAGTCCAAGTTAGTTGCGCTTCATAATGTGCTTAAATATTTAAAATTTGAATTAAATTGGAAACAAAATAGTCATTTATACTCGTATATGGTATTTAAATACGAGTACCTACTACTTTTTAAAAATTTATCTGTATAATGGATGTAATGTATTGTTTCTTAATTAGTAGCTTATTTAGTAAGAGTAAACTTTCAAGATCGATAAAAAGTTAGTTGTGTTTATAAAAGTATAAAAAGGAATAATAAATATAAAAAATATGGTTCAGTCTAATCAGTGCCATCACATTGAGCCCAGCAGCAGTGCTCTGTACCGTACGTGTCGCAGGCGGCGGAGGGCGCGGCGCGTGCGGCGCACGGCAAGGTGTACTCGCACAAGCGGCGGCGGGCCCTCAAGCCGCCCGCGCCCGCCTCTACCTCCGCGTCCACCTCCGCCTCCGCCTCTACCGACGCTCACGACACCTCGCCACAGGTAACAAACACTACACGTGTCACGCTCTTGCACACACACATAAAACAAACACACGCATACACACACAAACACACACACACACACACAGACACACGAACACACGCACGCAAACATGCACACGCATGCACTCACCCACACACGCACACGCACGCATACGCACGCACTCACCCACACGTACGCTCCCACACACGTACGCACGCACGCTCGCACGCACTCACATACGCAGATACACACACATAGAGATGGGCGTAACGGCTACATTTTGATATTACGTTATAACGTTACGCTACTTTTAAATCGCTTATTATTTTTTACGTGATAATATTTTTTTTTTTACCAACTGTGAAACCCTTGTGAGATCAAATTTTTTTTTGGGATTTTTCGACCTGGTAATTACAACCTTTAGGTCAACTCTTATTATTTGTGAGATCAAATGCATAGGATATACAGCGCTTTTATGATTTTATCGATTATCATATTTTAGGCAATATAAATTATGGTTACTCTTAGAAAAAAGTCAGGCGTACTTAGAAGTTCATTGATTTTAATTACAAATAGTTATTTACAAAATAATTACAGACACTTTTTTATTTACAGTTGAAAATCGAAAGTATATATAATTATATACACTTGTACACTAAATTTATCTAAAGTTTAGCCTTGCGTTCATGAACTTAAAATGAAAGACTATCTGTATACAAAATTTCATCAAAACAGTTACAACCGTTTCTGAGATATCCAAAGTATAACAAAAAAAGGTGTGTGTGCGATTCACACACGATAGAAGTGAAACTTCTATGGCAAACTAATTAAAAAAAACTAATTTAAAATTAGCGGCTTGCAGCGCGGCTCGTCCATCCCTGTCTTTTTGCCGTTGCATCCGGTTTGAAATCACAACGATTCTAAAGAAGTTTCACTTCAATAAATACAAGAATTACTCGTTTACAGATACAAGATAAAATAAACTTACCGCTATTTTCATTCCTGTTATTTTCTCTACTTATTTCTTCATATATAATTAAATGCTTTTGTTTCATATGTTTTTTTAAATTCGCTATATCTAGTAGTTTTAAATGAAAGTATATTTTTACAATATTTACATTCCGCTTTTTTTTGCAATTTCATCCACCACAGTAAAATAATTCCACATTTGTCCTTTTCGTGGCATTTTACTCTACTCACTAAACAAATATACTTAATTACATAAACAACTATACTTAATTATATAAACAACGTAATTATAATTATTAATTATATTTACAGTTTCTCAAAACGCAACACCGCAATCGTAAAATTCATATCGTATCATACGAGAACAAACGCGTTGTCCATACTGACAATTTAACCGTTAAACAAAACGAAATAATATGAAAAAAATAAGTCTAACGTGTAGTATAGTATAATAAAAATTATAATACGAACTAAAATATTTTTCAAATTTATTTCAAAAGACATTGAAAGGAAAATAGTTCTTATTCAGTCACAATAGAATACAATTTGACATGGGACTATGCTAAGATATTATACGGAACGTGAATGTTCTGGACATTCAAAGGAAAATAGTTCTTAGTCCGTTACAATAGAATACAATTTGACATGGGACTAACATGTTATACGATGTTCTGGACATTAAAAGGAATTTTGTGACCATAGAGTACAATTTGGCTCTGTGTACATTTGAGGTAAAGTAGTAAAAATAAAAATATTCTTTCAAACCTTTTTCAAACCTTACCTGGGAAGCGTGATATTATATCACGCTTCCCAGGTAAAAAAAATAATAGGTGATTTTATCCGCTACCTAATATAACGAACACCTCTAACACACACACACACACACACACACACACACACACACACACACACACACACACACACACACATACACACACACACACACACACACACACACACACACACACACACACACACACACACACACACACACACACACACACACACACACACACACACACACACACACACACACACACACACGAGATTAAACTCAATCTGGAGTAGCCCGACTGGGCAAACTTGAGCTCGGTGGATTTGGATGGAACGGGGTTAGGGTTCGCCAAAGGACTCGCATTGCTCCTTATGTTACAGGCGTCCGAAGAATACCTCGTACCATCAGCGGACCGTAGGCCTTTTTGTCACATCATAATATAAAAAAATAAATTAATAATAATCGAGTCACTTGCACGCGGTTTGCGTCTCGCCGCAGATCATATCCAAGCTGAGGGGCGAGTTCATTTATATAGAAATAATGGTAATTATCAAATATAGTACCTGGGTGACCGAGCTTAGCTCGGTATTTTTAGTAAATAAATATAAACTCGTTATTTAAATAAAAAATCACGAGTGTAAATAGAAAAAAATGAAAAAAAAAAACGATCTGGAGACGTGAGGATTTGAACCCGGGTCTACTCGATGCGATACCGGCCGTCTTCCTACCTGAGCTATTACAACTGTATAAACAATGGCGAAATTTACCTTCGTATTCTTAGTTATTTTTCCATCGCCTAAAAACAGGGATAAAATGACATTTTCTAAAAATGAATCCTAGCTAGATCAATTTTTCGCCCCCGAAATCCCCTGCATACTAAATTTCACGAAAATCGTTGGAGCCGATTCCGAGATTTAGAATATATATATACAAGAATTGCTCGTTTAATAGTATAAGATAATCAAAACTTAATTTCAAAATTTTCAGCCTAAAGTAATTATAATATGTGTATTAAAAGCACTTCAATATACGTTAATTTAGTAAGTGATGTTACTTGCCCTCTCGTTTGTTGTCAGTTTTCATTACAAAACAGTTTCGGACTGTCAAAAAAAAAATAGTTTTATAAAATAAAATATTAAAACAGCTACTTTTATAAAATAGTAGTTTATGCAACTGTCATATAATGAAGGGTATTAAAACATAAACTCATTCATAATAGTAACGAGTGTTTTAATACCCGTGTTATATGCAGTTGCATACACTACTTTATCTTCACTAATGCAATTAATCAAACAACAAGAGTAAAAGCTGACAATAGTTTATTTTTCATATAATTTTCTAGATTTTTCTGGCAAAAGATTGTGAGTTAATTTTGTTGCCAATTCTAGAATATCCGGAGGCGTACAAATATCATCGTCGCTATCCATTTTTAACTTTTAATTTATTAAAGTAAATTCACATTTATTATTATTATTATTGTCACAGTGATTTTGCCGCCATTAAAATCTAACCAATGAGAGCGCAGCTGCGCGCATGCGCGCGATGTTATAATGAGATTTTACGATATCGATGTGGATATTATACCATACCATCATGTGAAATTGCTTAAATTGAGTGTTTTGTTGTCTGCGCTATAACAGTAGTAATTATAAGTCAAGTATTGGAAACATAAGTAGAATGTTACAACATTAGTGTAGATAAACATAATAATGTAATTAATTCCAGGACACATCGAGCGACTCCCCACACCACCACCAGTACGATAAGCCGCTGCCCCCGACGCAGTACGTCCCTGTTTTCGCTTTGAATTCTCTCGGTATGTGAATAATGTAACATTATTAAAATTTATTTGCTTATCAGTCACTTAAGAGCGCGCATAATGCAAAATTATCAATCTTCTATTTGTTTTGATATGAAAAATTCCAGACCAAATCTTAAAATAAAAATATATGACAAACTACGTGATATTTGCAAGGGTTAACCCATATCAAAAACATAAAATAAGGAAATTTCCTCGATAAAATATAATCACGAAGTGACCTCTAATTTTTATATTTTTTCTTTTTATACTCGATATGGTTATGACCATTAAGACAAAAATTTGATAATTAATTACATTTAAATATGAGTAAAGGCTATGCTTAGGCATTTAATGTAATTACTTTTATTTTCGGAATTATATATAAAATAAGATATTTGTCGTTTTTTACATTCGTAATGCGCTCAAAACTATATCGTCTATCGCACTCGGACACGAGGCTTTGTGTATATTTTGTTTCATCAATTACTCACGGGCGCGCGGTTGAAATCTGATTTTTTGCTCGCGTTATGCGCGCTCTTAATAATCCATATCACGGATTGTAGACTCTCTATTACAAACTCTACTCTATAAGAAAAAATTCCGTCGTCTCGTCTTCTATATTCTATGAGGCATTGGTAATTTGATTCACTGATACAGCTGAAAACCGTTAAACCAATAAATCACTCACTCAACTCAAATCCAGGGGGGGGGTTCATTGGGGTCATGACCTCCCCCTGGGCTGGGTCCAGGACCTAGGTGGACCACTAATTAAAATTGTTAAACATAATATTTTTATATATATTTTTTGCCACAATATAAATATTTTTTAAGTAAATAAAATACCTACTTTTTACCTGTATCTATTATTATCAAAATTAAATTATAACTTCTTGTGACTGGACCATGACTATATGACCCCCCCCCCTCATCCCGCTCTGTGACAGTAGGCACTCAACAACAACTGTCCCCCCAGGCAAGTACTACGTGCCGCTGAGCGTGGAGTACGCGTGCGTGGCGCGGCAGCTGGGCGCGCTGGAGGCGGAGGCGCGGCCGCTGACGGCGCTGCACCCCGTCACCATACATGTCAACTTCCAGCCCTGCCTCAACTACCACGTCAAGCGCGAGCCGGACGACCACTGGCGCCCCGGCTGACTACTGTGCGACCTTGCACACGCTGTTTAAAAAAAAAACCTAAGAACTATTTTAATTAGGTACCACGTCAAGCGCGAGCTGCCCGACCACTGGCGCCCCGGCTGACCACTGTGCGACCTTGCACACGATGTTTAAAAAAAAAACCTAAGAACTATTTTAATTAGGTACCACGTCAAGCGCGAGCTGCCCGACCACTGGCGCCCCGGCTGACCACTGTGCGACCTTGCACACGCTGTTTAAAAAAAAAAACCTAAGAACTATTTTAATTAGGTACCACGTCAAGCGCGAGCTGCCCGACCACTGGCGCCCCGGCTGACCACTGTGCGACCTTGCACACGATGTTTAAAAAAAAAACCTAAGAACTATTTTAATTAGGTACCACGTCAAGCGCGAGCTGCCCGACCACTGGCGCCCCGGCTGACCACTGTGCGACCTTGCACACGATGTTTAAAAAAAAACCTAAGAACTATTTTAATTAGCTACCACGTCAAGCGCGAGCCGGACGACCACTGGCCCCCCGGCTGACTACTGTGCGACCTTGCACACGCTGTTTAAAAAAAAACCTAGGAACTATTTTAATTAGCTACCAGGTCAAGCGCGAGCCGCCCGACCACTAGCGGCTGAATACTGTGCGACCTTACACACGCTAACATATCTGTACTAATATTATAAAGATAAAGACTGTTTGTTTAAAACGCGGTAACTTCAGGAACTATTGGTTCGAATTGAAATTGAATTGGATAATGTAATATTTTAGCACCCTTTTTTTTCAAATTAACCGAGGGGCACAGCTAGTTAAAAAATAATTGTCTTTGTTCCCATTTTAAAAGGACAATGCCTATTTTCTATGAAGCCGTGCCCGGGTACGTGTTCAGACAATTCATATATTTAAGTATCCTTTATTAATCGAAAATAGATTTTTTAATAATATTCTAAAAGTGATTAAAACCGTAGTTTATACTTTAATTAAAAAAGATATTTTATTTGTATTCCGGGTTTGTGCTGTCAAAACATATTAAATATAAATACCAAGTCGGAAACGCAACTATAGAAATAAACGCTTTTTTTAATTAAATTATAAACCCCAACACGACCAGAAAATTGACATATTAAAGTTTTCTTTATTAATTAAAACTAGATTTTTAATAATAGTCTAAAAGTAATCAAAGCCGTGGTTTATATTTTAATTTAAAAAAAGCGTTTGTTTGTGTGGTTGCTATGACGACTTGCTATTTATATTTAAACTATTTTGACATGACAAACGCGGAATACAACTAAAATATTTTTTAAAATTAAATTATAAACCACGGCTTTGATCACTTTTAGAATATTATTAAAAATCTAGTTTCAATTAATAAACGATACTTAAATATATGAATTGTCTAAACTAGTCAAAGCACGTACCGGACACAAATGGGCATTGTCCTATACTATTACTACATGTCAAACAAATGGTGTTTAACAGTGAAGCCAAATTTTATAAATTTGGTTTCATACGCTATTTTTACATTGTTTATATCATTGAGGTATTATTACTAACGTATAGTAATAATATCTCAATGGTTTATATTTGTAAAGTACCTATCAAAAAATTATGAAAACAGAGCTTAGGTAATTGAAAACTCTAGCGATTGAATTTTGTTACTTCGCTTATTTTATTATATAAAAAAATATCTAGGAATTAAAAAATATGCATTATGTTTAAATAAAGATTGAGTCAAATGGTATAGACTATTTTTATTAGATACGTATTTTAAACTTAGATGGCATTCACGAATAAAACTTTAGACCAATGTAAAATAGTATAAAAAAATTATTAATCCTTTCAAAATTATTTAAATTTGCATTTTAACAGTGGTATATAAATTCCCGAAGTCAGAGACTTGTGTCTTAAATAATATAAAAGATAAGTGTCATATACGAATTTATTATTAAGACTTAAAGATAACCGATGTCTAAAAGGATATTTTTAGAAGTGTAAATATTCGTGTAAATAAAGTTAAATTTGTAATAATTTTAGTTATAAAAAGTATATTTACTCGCTTTTTAAATATTTTATATTTTGGTGATAAAGTATCTGTTAATACTATGTCATTCTTAGATTTTAAAATAATTATATATTTATGTTAAAAAAATCGAGTGCCCAGACAATTAATTCATAACATTCCGCGATTATAGAAAAACATTTTTTATATTGTTTTAAAATAACTATTAAAGTTTAAATATTGTTTATTTGAATTGATACAAGTTATACCTATTATATTTATGTTATATAATATCGACACCTGAAAGGAATACTACGCGTATTTGATTTATCGTAGGCTACGGAGGAGTTTCTTAAGCAATTATCCAGCTCATAGTAGTAGGAATATAATATTATGTATTACATTTATAAGTATGTTTTTTTCTCTTAAATACTTTTCTTAGAGGTGTCGATATTAGTGATGAGATGAGCGCATTGAAACATAGTTGTTAATTCGTGGACAAGCTTCAGTGTCCCGGCTGTGATACAAGATTGTACCTAGTCAAGTGCAGGTCATGCTTGACTAACTGATTTTTGGAGGATTGTTTTTAAGTCATAGCTATTATATCGTATTTTAGGATAAACATATTTAGTATAAATGGCAGCTATATTTTATTACTAGTTTATTAACCATGTTATATGTAGCTTTTAATTTTTGATTGAGTTTTATAAAATATATTTAATATTGTATGTAAGTGATAATAGACAATATAATATATGTGCAGTATAAAATAATTTTATCTCTATATATATAAAAATGAATCGCTGAATTTGTTGCTAAGCGCAAATCTCGAGAGCAGTTGAACCGATTTCGCTAATTCTTTTTTTATAATAATCCTTGAAGTACGAGGATGGTTGTTACCGAGAGAAAATTTTAAAAAAATCCCTGAAAAAGTCTAAAAACAACACTTTTCTATATTCCCATACAAAAGATTCGTAATAATACTTAATTAAAAATTAAAGAATCGACTGTTAGGCGGTACGAAGATCGCGAGGTCAGCTAGTTTAATATAAACATTATTACTGGGCCGTTTCAAGCAAGATTCAGGAAGCCTATCCAGCTGTAGACTGCGATAGGCTGACTGAGCGAGCAAGTTTTAGCAATTATTTTTACTGCATTTTATTATAATTGTATTATGACTACAATTTTAAAAGATATATAAATTAAAATTATACCCCGTCCGGCGACTAATGATCTTTTTGACACTTCAAGAAATTTTGACATTAGTGACTGCCTCACACGTTATTGATTCGATTTGAAATAATAATCGATTTTATTTAAGAAGAACTTTCAATCGATTTAATGAAATACATTTAGTTTTAAAATATTATTTATTTATTCGTTTATTAGTTTTTTTAAAATTATAAATGAAATATATATATAATAAATCAGTAAAATAGAAATATTTATACATATAAATAATATAACTTTATAGCGCATTATAGGTTTAATGAATAATATTTATTTTCTCATTAAAAACACAGTAACTTACAAAATATAATATCAACATTTTATGTGGGTTAAATACAAAAATTGTCCAGCAGTTCACAGATACATTACGATTTGTTTTATGTCTAACACTGTACCTACTTACAACAGAATTCCAATCACAAAACATTTTATACACACTAAATTAGACCATTCCTCAATTCATATAAATTATTATCTAACTTGAATTCAAAATAAGTGTTCCTTATAAACTTTTTCAGTATTGGTTCTCTAGTTATGATTAAATAATGTTTTATAATTTTATATTGTACTAGCTGTGCCCGCGTCTTCGTCCGCGTCGAATTTAACAAAATATTCATTGTTCAGTTCGCGGCGAGCATCTCAAGGAAATAACGCTGGCTCGCCGAGCTTTAAATGTTTCGCTGCTATATTATAATTACTTCTAACGACGATATATCAAAAATTATTCATCTGATTGATATAGTGTGAAGGGCAATTTTAATCTACATTAAATTCCCAAGTTAACTAACATACTAATTTGGATAAGGATTAATACTGAACTAAGGAGAGTAGCTTTAAAAATAACGTGTTGTTAATTAAATGTTTTTAATTAAAAATTTGAACTAACAGTGGTTATTGTAAGTCAACCATAAGAGATAGAGATATGCTATCACGGACTTTTTTGTAGTATTTTAATAGATTTTGAATTCGCTTGTACATTACTTAACTATATCTTTGTTAGTTGGTTTGGAGTCATAGATACCATTTTTATTACTTTTTTTAATTAAATTTATAGAAACAATAATCACATGACGTAAAATTATTTTTATCATATGATCGATTTATTATCGATTTATTATTTCAAGAACTGTTTCATAGTATGTGGTTGTTTGTTATGCACAGGGTACTTCACTCAATCAATCAAATCGTCAATAAAGTATGACATTACATTAGAATTTTAGTACGTTATTCCGAAAAAAAAAACAACTGTAATTTATAGGCGTGGGCTGTCAAAAAGATCATTAGTCGCCGGACGGGGTATAGTATGCTGTTTATTGTACATAATATGTTGTTCCCGATTACCTATATTAGTGCCAAATAATAGGATAAGTACAAATGTCTCTGTTACGGGCATTACCGATTTGAGGTTTAATTTTTTGTTTTCGGATCCGTAGTACTTATTATGTTGTGAAGTTTACTTGAGAAGTTGTTAATTATTGGAATAATGTGTAAAGAAGACGTCTTCTTTAGAAGACGAAGGCGGAATTCAAACGTAATACCCACCGTATGTTTGTTTATATAAGTCGATTTTATGGCGGATTAATCGGGAGTCTTTTTGCACGAAATGAATCGAAATTAAGATTTCACAAATAACTTAAATGTTTATTATTATTGAATAATGTAACGGAAAAATTAATAGCGAGACGTCTTCAGTTGGGTTTGCCAAAAGTGAAAAAGATGTTTTATATTAAAAAGTCCAATGTGTACTTTAAACTACGCTGTTTCGTTACAATGTATATGTCTACATGTGGTTACAATTTACTCAACCATTTATTGTTATATTTTGTAAATACAAAAGTTTAAGAAATAAATTTTAATTATTTTACGGGTCTTTTATTATTATATCTTTCATTATTTCATTGTTAAATATGCATACACTGAAACAGATGTGTGACAAATCTAGTAGAATTAATGTATATCCTGTTCTCGTTTCGCAGTAAATACGGGATTGTCGGGTTGTACGATTTTACGCCATGCGCACCTCATAAACTTTAATTCCTCTCTAATTCCACAAAAATGATCAAATACTTAATTTTTAATCGTTGTCTATAATTCTATAGGCTTTTTAACCGACTTCAAAAAGGAGGTTTCTCAATTCGATATATTTTTTGATGTGTTCGCGGATAACTTCGTCATTTATGAACCGATTTTGATGGTTTTTGTTGGAAAGGTAATATCCCAAAGGCACCATGATAAGAAAACCAGGTTCTGATGATGGATTGTACGTCACTGCTATCGACGAGTGTTTATCGACGGTCACGTGGTGCGTGGTGCGCACGCCCGGTTAAGTTGTAATTGTTATATCTATACTAATATTATAAAGAGGTAAAGTTTATAACTTTGTATATACGGGGTAATCTTCGCAAATACTGATCCGATCATGAAAATTCTTTCGCTAACAGAAAGCTACACTATTCAGGAGTGACAAGATAAAAGGAAAAAGATAAAAATATATAAAGATTTTAAATCAGCAGGATTTGAACCTGCGCCCTCTGGCGTGCCGTGTCAACAATTCAATCTAATCAAGCATTTTTATTTGCCTTAGAAATTAATTGGTGATTTTAAAACATTTATATTTATCTGATTTGCTGAAAATAGTGAGAGTGTATTGGAACATATCAAATTTCACCGTACCCTTCTTATGTGAAATGGATTATAACGCAAAACGAAGTGTGCACGGGTCGGCTAGTATTTTATAACATAATCTATCGCCATGCCTCTGGCGGCCGTAAATAGAAAACGCACAGCACTTTTTTATGCGACATGAGACATCCTTTCGGTAAATTTATGGAATCCCACTAAAATATTTCAGGGATATAATACAATTGTGTAAAAATAAATCGTATTTCAGTAAATTTTCAATTTAGTCGTATTAAAATCAGTCATTTTTTTGTAGTAGTGCATAGTGTATTGTTGACTGGTAGAGATCTCTTATCTTACAAGTTTCCCTTGCTAGCTTTTCTTGTAATTACAAACTTAACTATGTTATAAAATGCACTAATGGTACGATTCAGCCTGTAATATCCCACTGTTGGGCAAAGGCCTCTTCCCCATGTAGGAGAAGGATCGAAGGTTAATCCACCACGTTGCTCCAATGCGGGTTGGCGGATATATTCCCTACTATGAGTAACGATCGCTATCAGGTGTACATGATAACAACCGGGACCGACGGCTTAACGTGCTCTCCGAGGCACGGTGGGGAGACCCACAAGGACTGCACAAACACCGAGACCACGGCAAACATGTGTATGGCCAATACAAATGCTGTCGTGTGCGGGGATCGAACCCGCAACCGCCCGCGCAACAGCCAATCGCCATCCAATGCTGTGACCGCTGCGCACTAATGGTAAGTTTTACATTTCTATAAAACCCTATAGCGGAAAAGGAAAGGCAGTAGATTCAAATAAAGGTTTTATGTAATTAATTATCATAACATCTTTTATTCTATATTATTATTTTAAATTTTACATGCTTATTTCAAACATTAAGAGAGAAATAATAATATTTAACATCTGAATAATATACAGCGCCACTAAGTTACGATCCACTTATGAATAAAAAAATTATATAATTTTTATTGCAAAATATTCCATTGTTACAAATTAATAGATCGGGAAAGGCCGAGGTGGGACACAACACTGAGATACAAGCAAATTATAGTTAATTTGCTCTTCGAACACCTTTAACAAAATATATGTAGCTTTTTTCACTTATCATTAATATTATTACTATTTACAAGACACAGTTTCTCTACTGAATGATATTTAAAAGTTATCACAAAGATTTTTCTCTAATTATTATCTACATATTTCATACGTTACAGCGCATTGTGCTGTTGTATATTTAATTTAAGGACTCCAATCCAACTAAATGATATAAATCCATAAACATTGATTTAAAATCGATAACTAAACGATACAAAACATTATATCTGAATTTACGACATTTAATGTAAAAAAATATCAATCATTACACTACATAGCGTCTCCCACTCGTAAACACAAAATACAACGTTACAGCAAAATGCACTTTAACATTAGGAAAAAGCATTAAATTTAAATTCTATATAACAACCTGAGATATATACACAGTTCATGGATTGCGATCATGACGCACCACTTTACGAACTCGAAATACCTAAATTGGATCGAAAAAATAATCACCCATCATTTATTTATACAAAAATATAAAATTACACGAATTAAATAAAAACTGCTTATTATTCCGAGCGCCTTCCTTCTATCCACTACACGTTTTGCCTTTAGGCGAATTATTGCAACACTTTTACTAATAACTAATTTTAAACATTATGCAAATGTGTGAGGTTCCTTTAAGTATTTTAAATCGTATAATATTGTCTCATCTTTGAAGTACCGCCTATAAAAAATTATATTACGTAAAGTTTAGTGTCAAAAGAAATGCCTTATTTTTAATAAATTAAAATATGTAATATGTGATTTTTTTTTCACTTAACAAAAATATATGATACATATATTTATTTCCATATTTAAATTAAAATTTAATTTTTAACATAATATGTTTGGGGAGAAATCATGATAACGTCCAAAAACGTGACAATACTATTTACAAAACACGTTTTTTATCCCTCGGTGATCGGTCGCTACTGAGTGGTCGTAGTATTTAAGATTAAATAATATTATCGAGAAAATATCTGGAAGATAGATATCACCGTGTGAAAGCAAAGCATGACAAATAATATTAAGTATCGAATTGAACACAAACTTCGTATGGCTCAGCCTACTTATCAAATAATTTAGGCGGTAATTTAAGGCCACGCCCCATGGCTTGCCACCTACGTGGACAGTTATCAATTTAATAGCGATTATATTTTACTATGGTCGGTTTCACTCTTACATTTTTTATTATAAAATCGTTATTAAATTTATAACGTGAGCAGCTGCTAGATCTCGGTCTATACTTAGGTATCTTTAAAGCGGTTTGGTTTAAAACGGATTTAATGTTTAAACACTGTCCTATTTATGTATATTATTACCCGGGCCGATTATATTTTTTTTATGTTTGAGATGAGATAATACGAATAAAAGTATTTATTATTCGATCGTTTTGAGCAATATTAGGATGGATTTTAGCGCGCACTGGGCTTAGTTGTAGTCTTACTACCAAAATTGACTAAAATTTATATGATAATTAAAAAACCAATAAAACAAATTATCTAGCGCATTAATCGCTACTGAATTAAAATTCGAAGATAACCGAGCCATTGTTATTAGGCCACGACTGAAGATTAGAGAAGTCTAAAAATAAATAACAAACAGAATATTTTGCAAGTCCTTCGGTCGCAAGATTTCACTGGGATGGGTTTAGCCCGAATTTTTCACAACATTTATTCGTTGTTGACGAGTCAGGTACTATCGACCGTGTTACATTATATTGTAGACGCCATTTTATATTTAAAAAAAAAATTAATACCAATGTTACCAGCACAAAGACAAAATAGAAATAATAAAAACTACATTGACACACGAAACGATTCATCAAATTAATTTCATAATAGGTTTTTTTTTTAAATGGCGCACACAATTATATTTATAAGATCCACAGTAGAGTACAAAATACAATTACACTTAATTGAGTCAGTTACGTTTAGTACGGTTTCTATGTTACAACGATAGCATAATTGCGTTTCGAACCAAATTTTTAAATCTATTTCTGAGATTAATTAAATAAATCGTTTTTAATCTATTGAAATCTCGGGCCAAATCGTGTCAGTTATAGATTCCACAAGAACCTCAGTTAGACTATTGTGATGATATGACTAATTTTATTTTGAACTGGGTTTAGGATATTTTTTTTCACCGTCTGTTGATAAAACTAAGTTAGCATATTATAGTTTCTAATTTTTTTGCTTCACCATTAAATGCCACTTAATCTGTCAGATATTTCTATTAGTAACTAATGTAATCAAAAGTTGTTGTTAGATGAAACAGTGCCAGTGACAGTTCGGCTGCCCAATTTTAAAACACAGTAAGGGACAAATTTTTCCAAATCGATTTTTTTTAAGAATTTTTCGTTCCAATGGAGTCGTGTGAACATGATTCAATTGATATATTCCAAACATTTATTTTTGTGTCTTACTGTTTTGAAACTGGGCAGCCGAGTTACATGTATACGCGTTCAATTTTCGCACTTTTAACAGGCGTTAAATACCTAAATTTTATCAACAACTGGTAAAACAGAAGCTAAGAGTTTAATTGAAACTCCGAGAGTTTTCAGAATTGTATGTATGGATATCACATAACAGTCTAAGGAGGAATGGAATCTAGAACCGAGGTCTCATGTCCAGCGATTACCCAGCCTGTAGGCTTTGTGATGGTGATGTATGCCACATGCGCTCTCTTAATTATGACACGTATTAAATTCTAAAAATGGCTTACGACGATTCGACACTAAATTACATCAGAAACACCTAACACTAACAAGATACCTATATACCAAACGGGAGTAACGTCCCGTCGTATATGATAAAAAAAAACTTTAAAACAATAAAAACAACTATAATTTACTTACAATATTATAATGCGTACAAAATTCTTATCCGACGTCTGCTACTAATCTGCTCTCCGTAATAAATAAAATATCAATAAAATACATAAAGATTGTACATATATAAAAAATCTTTTCTTTCATTTATCATTATACATACGTTACGCGTGCATCGCCTCGATATTAATTTGTCTATATACAATATTTACAGTAGGAAATAAAAACAATTTGTACTCGCAGAGAAACCTTGGGAAATAAGGAGGAAGAGTGAAATATATACAATGAACGAGACGCGACGGGTCACTGAGTCAGTGTTTCACAACAGTCGTCCTCGTCACTTGTGTCATTAGCACTACACGCGGCCGCCTCTACCTGTCGCAGCGCTTGGCGGCCGTGTCTGCAACAGAGAAAAACATACGTTTTATTTTCAGTTATACTTCGTGCGCTGTAGCATGGTGCGGCTGATAGTTTCAGTAACGTTTCGTTTCACTCTTGAAAGTTGCCGCGATTTAAAAATTATGACTTAGTATTTCAGCTGTACTACATTCGTAATATACTAAATCATTAATTACTGTAGTAAATTAAATTAAACCCAACCAGAATGTTCTAGTCTACAAATAAAATCTAATGGAAAGAAAAATTAAGAAAAGTGTGATGCATATAACGTAACGCCATACACGTCTTTAGTGATGGGATGTACTGCTACGATAGATAGTCGATGTTTTTTTATAATAAAAAACGTATATTGGGCGTAGTTCAGTTATTATAAAAAGTATTATATTATTATTGTAGTAGTATTATATTAAAATTGATTTTATTCGTCTAAACACATATCAGAGTCAGGAACATCTGAATTGTCACTAAATTCATCATCTGTATTCTAGAACGGATATTATTAACGATGAGTTTATTATATTGTCAATATCGATGTCACGATCCCAATCAGACATAATGTCCCTTTTTATTTGTCCCTTTTTTTACTTTTTTTTCCTTGTCTATTCTATTTGCACTCGTGATTTTTTATTGAAATAAAAAAAAATTATAAAAATACCGAGAAAAAAAAAACAAAAAAAAAAAAAACTAAAAATACCGAGCTAAGCTCGGTCACCCAGATACTAGCAATAAATACGTGTCGCATACAAGGCATAATCCCGATTTTGATTATTTTATATAAGTACAAAGATATTAACTCCGCCGTTGCCGGTCCCAAGCCCGGATGTGAAAGGAGGAGGGTTCGTGAGAAGAACCACTCACTGGTAAAAACTAGCGGTTTAGGCTACCAGAAGCCTCGGGTCTACCTGAAAAGGACTGGCTCTGCGAGCACGGGCGCAAAGATGGCAGCCCCGTCACCGTGATCGGGATGCTGTGGGCTAATCACCTGCACATTCTTAAAGTAATCAGATTGTGAAACCTTCGAAGAGAAAGAAAGACCGATCCCCCTTATTACCGATGACTTTTGGCGCGAAATTACGGACACGGATTGGATGCTGGAATGTCAGAACCATGACTCAACCTGAAAGGCTTCCCCAGGCAGCCAAAATCATGCGGGACTACAACATTCATATCCTAGGATTGAGCGAAACGAGATGGAACGGATTCGGTGAAATAACATCTGATTTTGACTCGACCCTTCTGTACAGTGGAAAAGAGGATGAGAACGCCGCCCGGGAGTACGGCGTGGGGTTGCTGCTAAGCCGTAGCGCGAAGAACAGCCTTCTGGCCTGGAAACCGATATCGGAACGAATTATGACAGCTCGGTTCTCCTCACGAGTCAGAAAAATCACTGTAATCCAATGTTACGCCCCAACTAACTCGGCATTGCCAGATGTAAAGGAGAGATTTTACGAGCAGCTAGAGTCGACCTTGGAGAGCATAAAGAAGCAGGACATCGTAATCCTAATGGGAGACCTGAATGCCAAGATGGGCTCTGACAACGAGGACCGCGAACACTACATGGGTTGCGAAGGGGCCGCCGGGGTAATAAACGAAAATGGAGAACTCTTCGGCGACCTGTGCTCTGCGCATAATCTAGTGATCGGAGGGACCCTGTTCAAGCACAAGGAGTGCCACAAAATCACCTGGATTTCTCCTGATGGTGTGACCCGAAACCAGATCGACCATATTGCGATAAGCAGAGCCTGGAGGACATCGCTACTCGATGTTAGGAACCGTCGCGGCGCCGATGTGGATAGCGATCACCATCTTGTTGTCGCCGATGTACGTCTTAGGATGGCCGCAATTCGACGTAAAGTCGAGAAGGCATCCAAAAAGTTCAACTTGCAGATTCTGAGGAGCGAAGAGGGAAGAAAAGAGTTCAGTATCTGCCTTCGCAACCAATTTGAACTTTTGGAAGAACTGGAAGACGAGGACATTGATGAGACTTGGGATCGGGTGCGAACTGCCTTTATTAAAGCCGGCGAAAAACACCTAGGCTATAAACGCTCCAAACAAAAACCCTGGATGTCCCAGGAGCTGTGGTCCGCAATAGAAAAAAGGCAGAGCATAAAGCAAGACTTGTTGGCCGCTAATAGCGTTACCGCCAAAAACACCCTCGATGAAGAGTACACTGCCATACGCCTTCGAATTCGGAAATTGGCTAGACGTGACAGACGACGTGCCGCCGACGAACTAGCGGACCGGGCCAACGCAGCAGCCAAGATATCAAACATGAGGGAGTTGTACGACGTCACTAAGCGTTTGTGCAACAAGTCACGTTCCTTCAAAAAGCCGCTGAAGGACGCCACGGGACAGCTGCTGTGTACTACAGAGGAGCAGCTGAAACGATGGACTGAGCACTTCTCCAACCTGTTGACTCAATGCCAAACCCAGCCGACAACTGATCCGAACAGCCCCGGACCACTTCTGAATCTGCCAACGACTCCACCAACAGACGCAGAAGTAATCACTGCCATCAAACAGCTGAAGGCAGGTAAGGCACCAGGAGTGGACAATATCAACGTGGAGCTCTTAAAGGCGGACCCGGCTAGGTCAGCCGAAATACTCTGTCCCCTCTTGCAGCGTGTTTGGGAGACGGAGCGTGTTCCCTGTGAGTGGAAGCAAGGTATGCTCGTGAAGGTGCCGAAGAAAGGCGACTTGTCAGTCTGCGATAACTGGAGGGGCATTACACTCTTACCAACTGCAGCTAAAGTACTGGCAAAAGTACTTCTCAACCGTATGTCCCCAGAGATTGCAAAAACACTTCGGGAAGAGCAGGCCGGTTTCCGTTCTGGACGATCATGCACTGACCACACGAACACCTTGCGTATACTCATCGAGTCGTGCGTTGAGTGGCGAGCCGAACTTTTCCTGGCATTCGTCGATTTCGAGAAAGCCTTCGACTCCGTAAAATGGAGCGCACTGTGGTCCAGCCTCAGGCGAAGAGGAATACCTAGCAAGTATATAGGTATAATCAAGTCCCTATACAGGGTGGGGATGATAATACAACGATAACTTGGACAGCGTATATGTAATGACATTCCAAGCCCACATACAAAAAATCAATAAAATACATCCAGTAGTTTAGTCACAAATTATGATTTTTCATTTTTTAAAATTTCTACGTATGTATCAGACTAAAGACCTGACCTACCCTAAAACCGGCGGTTAACGACTCAAGGACAGCTATTATTATTTTTAAAATCATAGATTAAGAAATAATGGATATGGCATCGACTGCCACAAAAAGGCACAATTTTTAATCATTGCCATTTAGTGACAGTTCGCAGACCAAATAATATTATAATAACTAATGTTTAAAAAAAATAACTTATTCAGTATCGGCTACTGATCAGTTCTGCATATTTAAAAAAAAATTGATGGTTTGAGAAAATTTAAATCAAATAGTTTTTTATTCAATTTAATTTTAAATGCGTAACAATTAATTTTAATTTACTTTTCTAACTTACTATTTTTTATTCAATCAAAATAATGAAGTTTTGTAGGTTCAAGCACAAACCATTTCCACGCAACTTTGCCGCGTAGAAAGAAGGCCACGCGCGATCACCGCGCGATGACGCGTGTAACAGGTCAGTGATCCTATATTTACAAAAATGATGTTATAAAATTTTATTAAATTAAATTGAATTAGTTTGTATGAAAAAATCTTTTTTTTTTATTTTGATGTTAGGACTTATCTGATGGTTTTGAAATACTTCTTTATACTAGTACTAACGGTGTTTTCAATTATCGTTCTATTGTCATCCCCACATTGTATAATGGCAGTACTTGCAAAGTAGTGCACGACCAAGTCCTAGGGGAACCAATTCCGATGACTGCAGGAGTCAAGCAGGGCTGCCTCCTGTCGCCGCTACTCTTCATCATCCTGCTCGACGACGTCATGCGGAAGGTAACTGTTACACCTAGGGGCATCGCATGGAATGACATCTCGCACCTGGAGGACCTCGAATACGCAGACGACATTGTGTTGATTTCGTCTTCATTGCCCGATCTCCAAATTAAGCTGGACTCGTTACGAGAGGAAGCACTAGATAAGGGACTACGAATCAACGCTAGGAAGACCGTCGAAATGCGAGTTCAGTCATGCGAAAATCGCCCTCTCAGACTCAACGGTACACCACTGGAGTCTGTCGCCAAGTTCGTATATCTCGGCAGCACCGTGACCAACAGCGGTGGCTCCGATGACGACGTCGACGCGCGAATCAGGAAAGCAAAAGGTGCCTTTGCCCTGATGAAACCGGTCTGGGATTCGAACGTGCTTACCCGGCGGATTAAGATCTCCCTCTTCGATTTCATAGTGAAGACTATTTTGCTTTTCGGCTGTGAGACATGGAAGGATACAAAGGGTCTGACGAACAAACTACAAGTGTTCGTCAACAAATGCCTTAGATCCATCCTGCGCAGATTCTGGCCGAACACGATCAGCAACGAGGATCTATGGAATCGATGCCACCAAATTCCGATCAAACAAGAAATTGCCCAGCGGAAGTGGAGGTGGATAGGACACACCCTCCGAAGATCAGAGGAGAACACAGTGGGGGTCGCGTTCACGTGGCGGCCGCGTGGGAGCAGGCGGCGGGGCCGGCCGGCGCACACGTGGCAGCGAACTGTCGGCGCCGAGCTGCGAGCGGCCGGGCTTAGTTGGAGGGACGCGGAGCGCGAGGCACGGGACAGGAGCGGATGGAGACGTCTCACGAAGGCCCTCTGTACCATTGGGGTACCATAGGACAGCAACAACAAACAACAACAACAACAAAGATATTATTATGTAGCCATAAAATATATATATTGACCAAGTTTATACACGTAGTTACATTGCACAACTGAATAACACACAAATTTTCATAACACTATTAATCAGAACTAGATTTATGCTGCGAGTATCGTTAGTGATAAAAATGAATTACATAACATCACATCCCTAGTCATGTGGGCTGACAGTTGTCAACTTCATATAGGCAACTGTCACCCGCACCATGCTACAGCGCACGAAGTATAATTAGTTCCTACCTTACTTAAACATACGGTGGTAATAATGAATGAAGAACAAATGTAGGCTCGCGTGTGTGCTCTTTCATATATATTATGCGAGTGACCACGTATAAAATATACCTGTATTGACGTCCATGTTAACGCACATCGATGATAGTTCTCATATTTTTTAATGCAAAAAATTTGCAGTAAGCCCCAAAGAGATCTACATTAAGTAATAATAAAATAATCAGGATGTTAAAAAGAAATCAGCCAAGTGCGAGTCGGACTCGCGCACGAAGGGTTCCGTACCATTGACTAGGTACATTGATTGTAATAACGGGTAAAAGCGGCTAAAAATCACTTTTATTGTATGAGAGCAAAAATAGGCAAAAATAATGTTTTTTGTATGGGAGCCCCCCTTAAATATTAATTTTATTATTTATTAATAAAGTAAAAATACAACTGAGTATTTTGTGAATATTTCAAGTGCCTACCTGTTGCCATTATTGATATCGAGCAAAAAAGGGCAAGAAAATCTCGTTTGTTGTATGGGAAATATAAATATTAAATACCCTTAAATATTTATTTTATTTTGTTTTCAGTATTTGTTGTTATAGCGGCAACAGAAATACATAATTTGTGAAAATTTCAACTCTCTAGCTATAGCCGTTCTTGAGATACAGCCTGGTGACAGACGGACAGCGAAGTCTTAGTAATAGGGTCCCGTTTTTACCCTTTGGTTACGGAACCCTAATAAAAAATGAGGTTGAAGTTTTTATACGTTGAAGTCACCGTGTGCGTAAGTTCATGTGTGTGAGTGAGACTGGTGTGTCAGTGTGTGTGCGTCTCTCTCTCTCTCTTTCTGTATGTGCATGTGTGTGCGTCTCTTTCTCTCTCTCCCCGTGTCGCGTGCGTCAGTGCGCTCACCTGCCGCGTGCGCGTCGTCGTCGGGCAGCGCGAGGCCGAACTCCCGGCGCAGGCGCGAGCTGAGGTTCTCCCGCTGCCGCTCCGACGCGGTGGGCTGCGCGTCGAACACGCCTGAGGCAAACAAACACGACACGATTAGCTAAACTTATTTTACCGTATGAAATAGGGTTCTAGGGGTATAAAAAATAACACAATGTCCGACAGAAATAATTATGTTTTAGAACTCTAGCTCTACTGCTCTACTATATAATTTTTATCCGCATATATCATAGGTAGGGATTCCTAGTACATTTTTTTTACCTGATTAGTATCAAGCTAATTTTCCGTGAGTAGCTTCATTTTGATGAGACGAACAAAAAATTGCGTAGGACCGGGATAACGTACCACGCAATTTGTTGGACAATATTACTTTTAAATTATATTGATATTAACTAACTAAAAGAAAAAAAAATCAAACTTTGATGACCTTACAAGGTCATAAAATTGATGACCTCGTAAGGTCATCAAAAATTATTACTAACCAGCTGATTTTTTTTATACGGTTTCGACAAAAATCGGTTTTTTTTTTCTTTTGAGAGCTTCCGCTGCGTGAACGGTTAGTTTCGCAAAAATCATGTAAGTATGACAGAATTGGCCCTATTTCACGCGGACGAAGTCGCGCGCAGAAGCTAGTATATTTATATACAAGCTATTTTATGTTTTAATAGACGACGTTTTTTTTTCAAATTAATACATACAAATTAATTGAAAAAACACTATATATTATTATCTATTTTAATTAAAACAAATAAATACGATAACAGTTTAATGCATAATGCAAATAATAAAATATACAACAAAAATAATACCAACATATTGTCCTGATTATCTCACAGTTAAAACACGTAGACTTGGCAACGATACAATAAACGTTAGCTGTGTACATACTAAACTAGTTCTTACAAACGCGACATAAGGATCAGAATCGATTAAACTATACATGACACAGTTGAGCGAGGTATAAACAAGTACATAAATTATTCAAACATGTATTGTATTTACAACAATGAAACACTCATTACACTGACGATATGATTTTTATGAATTTTTAAATCTACATTTGAGTTTATAAGAGAAATGCTATTTTGTTGTAACTATTCAAATGACATGAAATGACGATTCAAGTGCTTGTGACGCTTCCTTCAATCTTATTATTATTATTAATATTTTAGAGATGTAATTAGTCCTGTTAAAACATTTTTTTTTTGTTGTAACCAAAAAGTGGTAAAAATTTTATCTGTTATTATAGATTTGATTAGATATGGATTATATGATTATAAAAAGAGTTAGGCATTAACTCTTTCAGTCACGCTTTTACATTAACAATATTTTGATCATTTATGTTTTCGTTTTAGCATCATTTATAACTAAAATATCACATGAAGTAAAAAAATAATAATTAGGTATTAAGGCTTTCGAGGAATGAGGTGGTTAGTAACACTAACCACCATGACTATTGATACAAATAAAATAATGATAAATTATGTATATTATTTATTAATATTATAAGTTTCCCACCGGCAAAACTAACCAAAAAATTATTTATTATGAAAATCTGAAAAACATGTTTTTTCTTTGCGTAGGCAAAGATGCACTTTACATGTATTGCACTGCCATATAGTATACGCACTGGAGATAGTTTAGTGCTAAATTTGCAGCATCTTCTCAAAGTGCTTCTCTCAGGTTGATGGCGACTGCATTCTAGATGGATTTTCTAAGGGACTGTACTGGGGGTGGCTTGTGACATTTTATAAATGCAGGTCCTGGTGAAGAGGCCGCAGAAGTACGGTTGCTGTTTCCTGATTCGGGCCTTTGTTTGACTTTGACATAATTATGCTGGCGCCAATAGACGCTTCGTCTAAATTCTTTCAAAGTCAATGTTAAGCACATTGACTCGGTTCGGACGTGAAGAAGACTGAATTCTTTATAAATTAAAAAAGCATTGACGACATCTGGGCAAGCAATGAAAATCCGAGCAATTTCTGTTGGGCATTATACTATTGCCATTTACGTGCAAGTAATTCAAAAGCCAACTAAATCTATTGCAAAGCATGCAAATTAGGCGCTGAAGACCAGTAATCTCGATAGCTCGGCAATTTTTTTATACCCATCACCAACTTCAAAGCAATGAAAACATTAAGTTCTTCTGTTGTGGTGGGTGTATAAGGCTTTCCGGATTGAGTAGCGTAAAGATTAGTTTGAAAACATAAAACGTCTTGTAAATGTTCTGTCCAACAAAAGGCGAAACAGCCAAAGAGGTGTAACATTCTCCACACTAAGAATATGTTCGGCTATTCCTACACTTTCAGAAAACTAACCAGGTACGTCCATTGTATAATTATTCTTCCATTTTGGAGCTCTTGTCTCGGTCTGTTTGAATCTACGGTTTTGGACTCTGTAGAATCAGGATTCCGGCGTGCTAAGCTAGACAAAGGGAGATGATCATCGCAATCAAAGTCGTCATAATCGGTTACTAAAACTTCTTCAATCAAATCGCCTAGCACCAGCGGATTTGGCTGATCTTCTGTATCGTATTCGTCATCATCATCGCAACAAACACTTTCGCTACCTGAAGGAATGTCTTCCAACAAGTATTCTGCGATTTCTCTATCGTTTAGCCGTCGCGGCATACAGTAATAAATTCGAAAAAGACACAGTTACGTTAAAAGTTTCGTGTAGATTTATGACCATAAATCAATCATCAACAGTCACGGTGGTTAGTATACTAACCACTCAATTTTCGCTGTGAATACACATCGAAAACACAAAAGTAATAGTACTTTGATGTTAACACGTATAAAATAAATAAATGTGAATACATTGAGTAAAAAACATTGAAGAAAAAAGCTTACTTACCTTTTTTACAGTTATTTTTATCATACACGTGAATAAAAGTACGTTAGCGCAATATTCAATTCAATACAAATGAACTATCATTAATTCAATATACTGTTAATCGGTCATATCTTGTCAAGCATGGTTCGAACTTTCATAATAGTTTAAGAGATTGTCGCTAGATAGCATAGATTTCAATTTAAAAATTCCGAAAGAGGTGGTTAGTGACACTAACCACCAAGACTGAAAGAGTTAAGACATCAAGTTCTTAAAAGAAATGTCGATTTTAGAAACACTAAAGTTGAGACTATATTGTTTACTAAGATTTCTATGTACGAAGTGACCTGATTAAGTCTATTTTTATTTATATATTATTTCGTTTATACAGGTTGTTTGGAGGGTGAGTAGCCATAGGAAAATGGTGGATAGGTGATGGTGTTGGCTACTTATTGCACCTACTTAAATAAAATTTTGCCCCAAGTTTAATGAGTAATCCTCTTTTCGATTTTTTTCTAGAAAATCCCCATTTTTTTGATAAAACCTTTAATATTTTTGTTATTAATAATTGAAATGTCAAAAAAAAATGATTTAACTTGAGATGTTACGCATGTATTACATACATGACTTACAATAAATGATTTAAAAAAGTAGTTTTTTTTTAATCACAAATAGACAAAAAAGTGCAATAGATTTAGCTGTATTAGTTAATTCAACACAGCCACAGCTAAACCTATCGCACTTTTTTGTTAAACAAAAGATTTGACCTGCTCAATTGAATTTACTCGTCACCTTTTTAAATGCATCCTTGAAGACAAACTGGTTTTTTTTTTTGCTAAGTTACCTGATTATTTATGGTACATGCTACATACCGATCAAAAGAGTACTAATTAGAGAAGTTTATAAAAACATTTTGAAATCCCAAACTTCATATTTTTTTATTACTTTTGCCTTCTAAAGTTGAAGTTACATTTTTTTCTTTTCGATTTCTGGAAGTTTGACACGTCATTGTTATTTCTTTGTAAGTTGTTTGTATGAAATTATGATTAAGTATGAATAAGACAAGACTAGACTAACAAGTTAAATCATTTTTTTGACATTTCAATTATTAATAACAAAAATATTAAAGATTTTATTTAAAAAAATGGGGATTTTCTAGAAAAAAAGCGAAAAGAGGATTACTCATTAAACTTGTGGCAAAACGTTATTTAATTAGGCGCAATAAGTAGCCAACACCATCACCTATCCACCATTTTCCTATGGCTACTCAACCTCCAAACAACCTGTATAACATTATTATACTGTTGTTTTGTATTTCATGAATGCTGTATTATCACTAAAATTATTATTACGAAACTATTATCACTGTACTAGAGTAACGAAATTGAACTCATTGTGTAAACTATTTAAGATAAATTTTATTGTTGTCATTTAATTAAACTAGATGTTTGTACTTATATAACAAAAATAATAATAATAATAATTGGGTGCGTACAAAGTACACATGTCAGAAGCAATAGCACTACTGGCCCGGGAGCCAGTGACAGATTTACACGACCAATTTCTTCCCAAACGAAACTTCGTAACATGAATAAGGGATTTTTTTTAATGAATTTTCGTCTTTGTCAGCTGCGACTTCGTGGGTGGGGTGGGAAGTGGCAGCCTCCCAAACATCACGAAAAAATTTTGGTTAGTCATTTCCTACCACCTTAAAATTTGTCGGATTATAGTTTACCTAATATCTTGAAGGAAAAATAATGTCAGCTGACCATCACATGGTGGATTTATACGTCAGCTGGCTGCTTGAACATGAAGGAGCAGCCCGACTGGGGAAGTACCTCGACCTTACAAAAGACCACAGCTCCTGGGGGGGGGGGGGGGGGATGGGGGATAGGGTCAGCAACGCGCTTGCGATGCTTCTGATGATCCAGGTGTCTATAAGCTACGGTAATTGCTTACAATCAGGTGGGCCGTACGCTTGTTTGCCGACCTGGTAAAAAAAAAATTACCTGGTGGTAGTTTACATGCTACTATGAATGAAAATTAATGTCAGCAGGCTGTATTTCGGTGGAAAGTTTGAACCTTACCTTGAAAATCCTTTATGCATTTTACTAAGTTTCGATTGGGAGGAAATAATTGGCCGAATTTCGAAAAAAAAATAATCGCACGTGGCACGTACCTCTGGCGCGCGCGGGCGGCGACAGCTCGGCCGCGGCGCGCGGCGCGTCGCCGGCCTCCGCGCCGTCCTCCGCGCCCGCGCCCGCCTGCCGCAGCCGGTACTCGCTGATCGACAGCTGCCCACCGAACATACAGTTATATTCACGCGCAAAACGCAATCAAACAACTATTGTTAAAAGAATAAACTAGTGTGCTTTAGACCAGGGGTGAGCATGTGGCCCGAATAGAGATTTTGTACGGCCCGCCAGAGGTTTTCAAATTTTCAAAACTGTCAATTTTATTATAATAACGCACACCAAAATTCAATACTTGTACCGTCAAGTCTTATTATTTTCCATCATTATGTGCTTTTGGCCCGAATATCAATTTTTCAAAATTTTGCGACCCTCTAGTAAAAAAGATTGCTCACCCCTGCTTTAGACCATACGACTGAAGTTAAACTTCTTTAGCTCCCTCTAACTTATATCTCCCTCTCGACTTCCGTTCGCTTCGCTCGATCGCAGTTTTCGTAACGATTTCGTCACGCATTCACCTGCTTACTCCCCGAGTCGAGCGTGCGTAAAGAAGTTTTACTTTAAAAAATGTCTGTGTTGTATCGACTATAAATCGGACGAACAAAGTACTGGCAATTTGTAAGGTTCAATTTATTTTGACACTAAATTTGAAATATGACAGTATGATATGTTTTTACAATTTATTTTATTGAAATACTTAACCCTCTATAACACTTTAACTTAGATTTTTATAATTCTTACTGATTTGGATATCATTCAAAAAATAAAAATACACGTATTTCTGGATTTTTTTATTTATGTAATAATTAAGCCATAAAAATAGAAAAAAGGGAGTGTAGCTTACAGGCAACAACGAGCGATAACAGAAGAAAAAGTACCTTATTTATGAATTATAAAAGGTGGAAGTTTTCGAAACAATTTTTATTTTTGTGTAGCATAAGGTCACGCCACACTTTTAGGATATGTATAGTGTCAGTAAATCCAACGCAATTTGGAAACCTAATGAGTTTTTTATTCACCCTTTAGCGCCAGTATCCAATCTGATCTTGACGAATTGAGGAGGAGACTACTGAGGAGGCACTTGCTGTGCAGGACCTCTGTGTTTGTTTTGTTTTGTGAACAATGAGTTCTTGTACCTATTTTACATAAGTTTCAGCAACTTCCCGACGGAAATCAACTGAAGATATGATGGTCTTCTAAGTTTATTAGGGCTGTAGCGTTTTAGTAAGTTTCGGGCTTTGGTGGAGCACATCTGTTCATCCACACATAAGTTCTGTTCTAATGGAATTTGTCCAAATGTTGTGCTCAAGGCTTCAATAACTAGTCGGATTTTGAAAGTCCTATCGGCATTCGGGTCAGTCCGGGGAAGACATTTGCTATTGTCATTGAAATGTAAGAATCGTCAAATTTTTTCGAATTTGTTCAACCCCATTGTTGAACAAGTGGTGTACCAAGCACCCCCCCCCCAATAGTCGTTCACCCTGAGCAGTTGAACTAGTGACAGCAGTTACACCAGAACTATAAATTGTCGTATATCTGTTTCAGATACACCAAAGGTGTCAGTCATTTCGGTCATTTTGTACGACGTAAAGATGAGTTTCCTCTGCTATTTTTTGATAAGTTTTGTAGGAAAAAGGAAAAGAAAAAATTGAGTAGGACTTTCTATGTCTAATATATTAGGATCTAGTGATTTGTTGAATGTCTGCTGCTGTCTATATTCAATATGCTTTTTGTCCCGTCGCAAGTT